>JARHVA010005343.1:315000-942500 GCA_037957365.1 Torreya grandis
ACATCGACCATCATAATCATGGTCACTAATATGTCACTCTAGATACCTGTGCAGTGAGTCCCCATCATCATGGTAGATAAGTACCTAGATGCCCATTGTATAGCTCAAGGACTAGTAGTATCCTATAATATGGCATGTTTCCCAAAGATCGGGAACCATAAGATCTGATATGCATCCTCCAATGTCATAGTCATATCACCCATAGGTAGATACAATGTACAGGTGTCTACACCCCACCTTTCACATAATGCAATGATCATATACTTATCCCAGGGCATATGATTTAGGGAAGAGACATATCACATGTTTACTCTCTTTAAAACCTCTATATATGTATTAGACAAGGCCAAACCCCATATAGTATCCATCATCTTACCCATACATAACTCCCTTATACAGACATCAACCTACAAAATTACAACCACATCTAACATTACTAAAACAAAAAATAAAACCAACAAATAATAACATGCATCAAAAATTAGTCAACCATGCTAAGAATCACATCTTAGGACTAATGGAAACTAGTTTTTCCTAGAATACATTAGCATTAGATAGTAGTGTCACACTCTAGATAGTGGAGTTAGGGTCTAGACAGTAGTACCTAGAATGGGACACTAGCATTGGCTTATCCAAAATAGACTTAAAACATTCATTTTTTGGCAAAACCTATAAAAAAAGACAACTAAAATGATAAAAATAGGAAAATTTTGAGTCCCTTACTAGGTTATCATCCTCTCCAACCTAAATATGTGCCTCAAACTCCTCATAACATGATAAACTAGCATCTCATCTCCTCAACATGTTTCTCTCTCTTAGACTCAAAATTATTCCCACTCAAATGATGTAAATGAATTTCCAATAATTCAAAATGACCTATTGAAGTCATAACTTACCCAATTCCACCTTATTAAGGCTACCTCTACACACCAATTTTGCAATTAATATAACTCTCTTATTATTGCCATATCTCAAGAATTGTAGCTCTAATTCATAAACCATTTCTTGCACATGGGACTTGATAATGATATGTTATGTCTCATATTCGTTAAACCAATCCCCTCATCATTTTAAAACCTATAAAACGACAAAATAAATCACATTATATTAATAATATAGTAGACCAAGTACATATCCAACTACACATTAAATTATCAACTCTGACATAATCAATAAATTATTCAAACCTAATACAACATCGAATTTCCAAATAACACTAGCATAATCAATCCTTACCACTTTTGGTTACATATCCTCATCATAGTATCAACTCTCTCACCAAAAGGGGGGAAATATGCATAGATTTCTTCAGACATTTAGAGTCACATATTTTCATATATATAGACACATAGGTCTATATAGGTTTACATAGCTTATTTAGATATATAGATGCATATGTATACACAGGTTTACACAAGTATCCAGAGTCATAAATTTTAAGATATACAAACACATAGGTCAACATAGGTTTACATAGGTATTTAGAGTCATGGATTTTTAAATATATATATAGATGCACAAGTCTATGTAAGTTTACATAGACATTTAGAGTCTCAAATTTTCATATATATAGACACACGAGTCTACATAGGTTTAAAAAATGTATTTAGATATATAGATGCATGGGTATACATAGGTTTACATAGGCATTCAGAGGCACATATATTCATATATATAGACACATAGGTCTAAACTGGCATCCAGAGTCACAAATTTTTACATATATAGATGCATGGGTCTATGTAGGTTTATAGAAGCTTTAGATTCATAGATTTTTATATATGCAAATGCATAGGTCTATACAAGTTTGTATAGGGTTTACATAGGTATTCAGATATACACTCTACACATATATACATATTTTACATAAATATAATAGTTTACTACATATATTTAGATACATAGCTACATTGTTTAGATATCAAGACTAGGGGGCATGATGTAGAGCACACATTCTTGGTCCTCATTTTCATATGTATCTTGTTACACTCAGTATCATCACAAATATCATCACTAGTTTGGGTCATAGGACCATCTACAATAGTTGATCCATAGTTATACACCAAACCTAACTTACATACTTAGATTCAAAGTAGGGGCAAGCGAGCCTTCTTTATCCATGCATTCATTTTACATACTCATATTTAGAGTGGGGAAAGTGATCCTTATTTCTCCATGCATTCATTTTACATTACTCAAATTTATAATGGGAGCAAGTGAGTCTTGTTTCTCCATACATTCAATTTACATACTTAGTTTCATTATAGGGGGCATTCACACCATATGCTTCCCTCCACATGTTACACTACAATTTTTATCCACTTCTCTAGCCAATAAGTAGGACAAATCTAGATTACATTCACATAGGTAAGTACAAATATGTATTTCTATTTTTATTTTACTATAGTACTTCTATTTCATTGCATTACTAGAATAAAATATGGCCAAATATAAACACCCTAATCTGTTCAAGCAACCACAAGTACTATGTCTATTTTTTCTCTTTCACATAAAGGTCTTAGTGATGGTTATCATCCTTGTTTGCATGGTCATCTTGAGTCTTTTTTATTTTTTTTATGTCTTATTTTCCCTATTTTTAACACCCCTAACTATCACGGTCACATTTTCCTAGTTCCAAGGGCCCCTAGCCTATCATCCCTAATTTTTTATTTATTCTTAGCCTTAGAACATTGGTGCCAATTTCAAGACATTAGTGCCACATGGTGTTAGTTTCCACTTTTGGATTCAGTGTTTGATAGTCCCTTTCACGCATGTTTGAGTCATAACCCCTCTATGACCCTTATCTTATGTGTTTTAATATTTTTCATGACTTGTCAGCTAATGAACAAGGTATTATATATTAAAAAAACATCCTTAGATATAAATAACCTCACAAGGCATTTTACATCCATCACTTATTATTTTGGAAATTATTTACATAAAATCAACCAATAGTACAACTCAAATACTCTACATACTACTCAAATTTCACACCTAGACATTTGCATGCTTGATCAAAAAAAGGCCTTGGCAAAATTCATTCTATCATACTATGTAATTTGATGGTGCATGTTCCCTAAGGGAGAACTAAATGTGATCTAAGACCCCTAGCATTGGGGTTAATGTAAGTAGTGGCTAGGATAATAAGGGTTCTTCTTCATGTAATCATAACATCCCATAACCCAATTTTTATTTTGCTTTTGCATTCGATTAGTTAATTATTTCATGTGTGTATGTATTAATTATGGTTTTAGAGAATATTTAGCCAAAATAGTGACACATATGAGATATTTTACAAAATAAAATCACCTATAGGACCTCTATAAACTCACATAGCTTCCCTAAAAGTTATAGATAGTCACTATAGAAAGGACACTAGAACCAAAATTAGATACTAGAACCACATGGTGCTACTATCCTAATAGGGGTGCTACTGTCTAGAGCTAAATATTGAAAAATAGTCAAAAGATGAAATATTCCTCTATGTCTGCTCAATCATTTCTAATACCCTAATTTACAAAAAAACTCTGTGTATATCTAGATAAGTTCCTTTTCTCTTTATTCTTATTATTTTTGGAAAGTTTCATAGAATCAATAAATTCCAATTTTATTCTAGATTAAAAATAGACCATCCCTTTATTATAGATTAGGATTGATATGGTGAAACCCTAAAAGGTTAAAACACCTGGCTAGTGAATTATGGTTGTGGTAATGGCATTTATCTTTATGAAATGTGTTGGTATTGTTGGGTTTAGGATAGAGATTGATACCTACTTATTGAAACCTATTGTATATAGGGAATAAATTGTTGATTATATCCCTATTATTATATGTGTTAATAATTGGATCCTTGTTGCACGTGTTATACCCATTAAGTGAAAGTTAATTTTGCCTAACAACTGGTACCTGATGTAGGTAAGAACCTTGTTGTTGGCTAAACACCTATTATTGTATCAATACTTGTTGTTGAATCATCACTTTTTATTTAATATGCACTAATTGGTTAGTTTCTTATTGAGGGTTTGACATTTGTTATTGTTGACCAACTAGCATTTTTTGACCAATAGGAATACATTTTTGGTTAGGCAACATCTATGATTGATAAAGCATATAGGTTTGAATTTGTTATGGTGAAACATTAATTGTCACCTATTGAGATGGCATAGTTTTTTACACTTATTGTGGTGGTAAGTTGGTCTGTTGTTGGCTTGTTTCCCCCTATTGTACATTTGAGGAAGTAGTTAGTTGAGGAGTGGAGGTTGCTTGTTGATTTTGGAGAATAAGTGTGCCTATTCACTACTATTTCAATCCATTCATGGCATTATTTGGACTAATTTTTTATGTATTTATTGTTGGTAAACTAGACCCACTATAGTTTAAATTAGAATACATTTGTGCACTATCCACAACATTTTGAGTGAGGTCTTTCATTTCAACAATAGTCTCTTCCACCAAAATATGGGCATTATATATATCACCAACCAATGTGATTTTTCTAAATGTGTCTATATTTTGGATTGTATATACCAAAGCATCTATTTTTTTACCATATTTATGGATGAATCACAATAAGTGGCATGCTGGAAATAGCCCTTACATTAAGATTGCAATCTATAATGTGATAGTTTTGGTATGCTTTTTGTACCTGTTAGATTTGTTCATCTATAATACCTTTCCATTTTGCAAGTGTATTTTAGTATTGATGTAGAATTTAGACTAGAGTTTAACCATAAATAGTTTATCCCTATGTGAATCATTAAATTCAAGGTGAATTACTAGGAGTTATAATAAAATTACTCAGACTTCTATGTGGGAATTCTAGCAGAAACTTGGCTCCTACTTTGACAGATCTAATAATTACTTCATATTTATTCTCTAAAAAATGATGTTCAAATAAGTATGTATCATATATTGTCTATGTTGGCATCATAACATAGTAAGTATTTTGTTTTTGGCTTTGTTCAATGTTAGGCATCATTTGAGCAAGGTACTGTGTTGTTTGCTCTAGCTCTTGGCCTAGATAAGGAAGTACGATGACTAAATATTTTGATAAAGGGTAATACCTTTATTTAATGTATTTAATGTTATAAAACTGATATGGATAAATATCATAATCTAAATAATCATACAATTCTTGAATAAAAGGGTCATTGGTCAAAAAATTCTCATAACCTAGATTATACATGGTCCCACTACATGTGTAATGAGGCATTTTTATATCCTTGGATAGGTCATTTGAAAAATAAAGGGTATAAATATAATAAAAAACCAAGGTATAAAAAAAAATAACCTTTGACTCTATAAAAGTGGTCCAAAGAGATAAATAGCTAAACTAGGCAAAGGTAAGACTAAAATAAACATGAAACTAGTCTAACAAAATATACTGATTTGCCATAAGGTGGTTATAATTAGTGTCAAAAGTAACACAAAGTCTCAAAAATTATATATGGATAAGGTGATGATTTTCCAAAAGGTATTTATAATTAGTTAAAAAAATATCTAGGCAAAGTAAAAAAATTATGAACTAGGGTCAAATGATACAACGATTCACCCAAAGGTGGTATAATCATGTGTGCAAAAAATAAGGCTAGACTCAAAAATAAATAATTCAAATAAAAATTAAAAAATAAGGTAATTATCTCAAATCACACATGGTAATTGGATCACTAAGACTTTATATTTGATTCATGAGAGAATATTTGAATAATGGAACTAGGACACTTATAGTTTGGCACAACAAACTTCACACAAGGTAGTGGAAACAGCTTGGATCAAAGGACTCTCCAATCAAGGTACAAAACAAAAAATAATCACTAGGTATATATAAATGGTTATTTTATATAAAATATGAAATCAAACCAAGTAACACAATCCAAACACAAAATGTAGGTATAATACTTAACCCAAATTAGATGAGGCTTTAGTTTGAACTTGATCAGTTTAGGATTTACACTTCAAAAGGTTGAGCTTCAGATTTAATATGACAAGACTTGAATGTTCAAAGGCAAGAGATCTAGACCAAAATGGGTAGCATAACTATTGTAATTTTAAATAAGAGAGGTATAATAATAGTTTTGAACTTGGTTTCAAAGGTGACAAGAAATTGGAAAGATGTCAATAGTGTAACAATGCTCCTTCAAACAAATGTCATGATAATGATTTTGGACTCAAAAATCCAAGGCAAATGTTTGAGACAAAATTAGCAATGTAAAAATTCCCCATTTAAATAAGTAACCCTACACTTATACCTATTGATCTAGAACCTTCATTTAATAATAATTGGAAGAGGTCTAATTAGGCCTTCTCCATAAGGCATTAAGTAGTTATCCTTTGACTACATGTTGGCCATGTTCAAGAAACCACAAAAAAAACCTTCATAATGCTCATAGATATGTAATTTTTTCACCTCAAGGGGAATTTATAGATGTATTATGATGGAAAATTAACTCCATATCATTTTTATATGCCCATGAGCTTCACCATTTTATTTTCTAAGTAAGCCTTATGAACTAGTAGCCTAGTCTCTTATTGATTCACTATTTGGATGACTGTGAGAACTAAATTAAACCTCCAACCTTATTGAATTATATTATTTTCAAACTAAACCAACCTTCCATTCCAAGATCTAGACCTTTCAAGTAGTCCACACTTGAAATCTCACTCTACTTAGATGAGTAGGCCACCTTTACTAGCTTCTATGGATTGGTTGTTTGGTAAAGGATGGAAAAAGTATTTTTAGGAAAATATGAAAAAATTTCATGATTTGAGGAGGTGAAACAAGCCTAAAAATATCTCCGTTAATTATTTGTAACTTTTTACCAAGTCCTGCACTTCATTTACTACTCAAAAACTTGTAATTTTTGGATGTGTCTATATAATATTCATATAGACCAGTACCCTAATAGAAGCTTTCTTTGAGTAGAATACATGACCCAAGTTTTTTCCAAGTTATTCCAATTCCTTTTGATCCATTTTATATAAAATATTCGCAATTAGGTCTTTATTAGTGTTTTAGGGAGGTTTAAGAGGGTTCAGTGTTCTTAATCATGGTTCATAGAGGTCAGGGCCTTAACCTCTAAACTAATAACACTAATATATTTTAAACAAAGCCCCCACATCTCATAAAGTTATTATCTCCCCATGAAATTTATCTATTTAGTTTTGATCTTGTTAACTTGCCTCTTGGGTGAGAAACATGCATTTTGGGTAGTCTTGAGGTATCTTTAGGCCAAAATGACCAGTTGTGGCATCTCTTATATAGATCAAAATGACCCACACATATAAAATAACCTAATGATCATTACCATGAATATTTTATATGTCCTATAATATTATTTTTCCCTCTAATCTATCCTCTAAGTGGCACTATCTCAATGAAGGTTCTAGATCAATAGGTATAAGTGTAAGCTTTTTTGAGTTTTAGTCTTAAGCTAAAGATGTGAGCCACCTAGCCACTTTATCTATCATATAAATCACCTCTAGGGGACCTTAGATTATCTATGTTGTCTTGATAAATCCATCTACTTCTGGTTACATGCATATAGTCCCTCACATAGACACTTAGGCATATCTGCAAGAGTTACTAGTCATGGAAGCCCCTAAGGGTGGCTAATGTGAGATCATTTAGGAACTTTGGGATCCTCTCTCTCCTCAAAAACCTATGGTGTATGAAAATATTTCCCAACTCCTTATTTGTAGGCTTAAAATGGATTTTTTGGGCTTGATCTATATAGTATATCCCTTGTAGTTCTAACTAATAGATCATTTGAATGTCTAAAAGACCTAGGGAGGCCATTAGGACCATTTCATATCTCAATTACTCCATTTGAATGCACTTATAGGTGTATTTCCTTTATTGGATTTAGGCTAGGTTCTAGGAAGGGTTTTGGAGTTACACCATCTTAAAAATGGTTCATATAGTACAAACCTCCAAAAAAAACATCTTATCACAAATTTCTAGTCCACTGACCCCTTCATCTCCCCTAAATAGCTTAGGGTCCCATGTAAAGTGTGTGTGGAGATATAAGCATAAGATGGTGTGTCTCAAGATACCTATTAGGAAGTCCATGTAGGTTACCTTATTAAAATTCATTCATAAAGATGGGCATCTTAACCCCACTCACTCCTTTATGAATTTTGATTCCACATGGGTGGTTAAGTTTCCCTAAGAGCTATGGGACTAGGTCTCTTTGTGGTGAAAGGTACAAGTGTTTGAAAGTGTAAATTATCTTATCTGCTTAAGCAATGGAGCTTGAGAAAGAGATAAACCCAAAAATGAACTTTCTCATTGCACTCCCCTACATTAAAAATCTTCTTCAGGGCTCAAACACCTTGACATACCCATAAATTGCATTGAGTCTGCCTAAAGATTAGGATTTGCCTTTGGAGTGGATATGGGGTCTTGAGACCTAGATGAACCTTTAGGCCTTGGAGTGATCAGACCAAGTGTTAGAAATCCCACATTCCTATAGATGTATCTATAACTATAAGGTTATCATAACATATTTCCTATTCCAACCTTCATATTTTTTACATACTCATATCTACTTAGACCCCTCACCATCCCTACTCTCTCTTGTAGTCTATGTTAAGCATCATTGCTTAGTGTATAGGCTTAAAGTAGTTGACATTAGTAAATTGAGTAGTGTATTTTATATCCTTATATGTGTCTTATCATATCTCAAACATCATTTTTTAATCATAATAATATCTCTGAGTCATCCTCTCTAACTTTATCAACACATGAGCATGCACAGTCAAACTATAATTTGTATGTGTTAGGTCTTGCAACTTAGACCAAATAACTTCCATACTCAAGAGAAATATCAGGTATGACCTTGAGGGGTTTTTTATTATGTTTTCATCTCTTTTAGACTCCCCTTACATATGTTCTAGGCATGGCCATTTGATCTATTCATGCACTCTAGGTTGACTAAGCAGGGTCAGTTAGTTGTATGTGTCTGCATCATTCTATATAGTCACCAGTTCAAACCATCTTGTCAATATTTGGTACCATGATATTCATGCCTTGAAAACATTCTTATTTTTATCTCCCTACTCATGTTTATATACTATCTTATGTTCAATTTTGAGGGTATAGACCATTAATAGTATTTTAAGTACTAAACCATGTATATTGATTGGTAAGGGGTATATGGGGCAAGTTTTTGATTGAGGATAGTACCTTATTAGTTATATTTGAGATCAAATGAATCTCTTATGTTCCAATATGTCTATTTAAGACATTAATATACTCAATAATGGCCCTTTCTTATGCTCAAGGCTCATATTCATATAGACTTTGAAGGACTATGTGTGGTGGATTCAAGCCATTTCTTGTAAGTGATGATTTGCCATTTCAATAGGGTTTATGAATATGTATACTCATTTTTTATATAACTAATGTTTTTTGATATAATTATAGGGTATTTTGACCTTGTTTTAATACATTGGTCTTGATTATAGGGTAGCAACCTATGGGTGGTGACTGTGAGGTCATATGGAGTTTGAAACCTAGAATATAGGGCTTACAACTGAGGTAAATTGATACTGCCAAGGTTTTCAAATGGTATAGGCTCTTTGAGGGATTGGTTTGGACTATGAAATCATACCCAAGATGACCTAAAAGGACCCTTGACATATCCATGAATATACCTAATAGAATATAACACTTTAATAGCATTAATGAGGTATACATAGTGCAAAATGGAAACCTATGACTATAAAAAAAACTTAACTTTTGCTAAATAACCTTAGTTTCTACTAAGCAAGACTATAGAGGTGTTTGAGGGATAATTTATGGTTTATTGGCCTATGAAGGCTATGATAATGTTTAAAAATATTTAGATAAGGATATCTTGGTGAGAATACAACATTACTTATTGTCCTTTATTATGTTTTGATAACCTTCAAGCCACTATTATATAACATATTGCCTACCTATGTAGTGAAAATCAGACCTATTGGTAATCTTTACTTGGATGCACCATTTGAGATATTTGGAGTTGTATATGAACATTCAATTTTAACCAAGATGGAGTTGATAACTTTAAGACACCATTATTGAACCTTGTAACACTATTCACCCTCAGATTTATGCACTAAACACTCTTTCCCACTAATGAAAAATTGCTTACAACCTAAAGACAGTGTTAGCTTAGACATTTATCACTCCTATAGGCCCACACATGTGAAAAAAGGGCTGAGTATGCCTTGAAATATCTTTATATGACTATAAAAAACATGAACAATCACTAGTTTAATCAAATAAACCAAAAAATCTATGAAATAGTTCTCCCTCTTTTATCTTGTGAAGATGAAGATGGTGACTAGGTTACCCAAATTATTATAATTTATTCATATAGCTCATAATACTAAACCTAAAACCAATGCCCATGATTGGAAGGTCATCAAGTCTACTTTCTTTGGCCAAGAGCCTAGACCCTCTCTCTATCTCCTCTATAAGGACTAAGCATAAACCTGAAGTGTTCTCCATGTCTACCAAAGAGCTCAGTGGAGGAAGTGCACCATTTTTTTCTCTTTGGACCCTAAAACACTTGTATTTATTCATCATAGGCCTATTTTTAACTCACCTTAAATACCTCAAACTCCACTTAAACAAATCCATACTATACAAATTCATATCACTGAGAAAACTCCTACAACCTATAATTTTCTTGTGTTTTCTCATGTTTTAGACCATAAAACATTATTGACATGAAAGAGAAGGTAAAATAGGGGTTGGGTAATGTTTGGAAGTTCATGGTATGATTTGGGGATTTCAAGAGACATGTGAAGTGTTGACTTGTGAAAAGAACCTCATTGGTACATGAAATGCTTGTTAATGGTAATGTGGTACTCATGGGGGTCCTTTACGACATATTTTATGGATTTAGTGGCATTATGAGATCAAATATTATCATTTAAGGGTCAAATACTCCACTTTTTATATAATATATGTAGTTTCAAAGTGATATTTCAAATGAATATCATCTAAACACTTATTAAAAGATCCTAAAATCTTATAAACACCCAAGTTAGGCTATCATGTACCTTAAAAACATTATTCAAACTTATAATCAATCTATACCTTACACATCTTGATTACACTAGAAAGGTTCATGATGAATCATTAGCTACATCATTCAATCATCTCCACCATGGCACATTTGGACTATTGAGATGACTGTTATGCCTATTATGTACCTTCACACATGTCTAAACACTAGGAGTACATTGACACAAGTTGAAAAATGGAGTAAGGATAAAAACCATGATATTTTCTTGGTGTGACACAACATTGGGCTTGTTGTCCTTAACATAACAATCATTTATCTCCTTTGAAATGCCTTGACTCATCAAAAAATGTGAGAATAGTGAGGTATTAGGTGTACTAAGGTACTCAAGGCTTATTTTGACCCCTTTATAGGCCTATGATCAGAAATTGGTCAACATTTTTGGTGACTCTGAAGGCTTGAACTACTTGTTGGTCAAGAGGACCTAAGATCTCTTTGTTTATTGCTCATGACTAGGTAAAGACCCTTGACTACACATTAAAATTAAATAATATATTACATACCTTAAGGACCAAATAAAACAAAAAAAGACACAAAATAAGAGTAATAAACAACAAAGACACATAGTAACAAGCAACTAGAAAAAATGAACAACTAACAAACATGTGCAACAATACTTATAAGAAAGAAACTAGCTAATATGTACAAGATATTTTGTTGTTTATAATTATGATACTTGAGGAACATCCCATTGACAGGGATAGGTAGTTCCTCACCACTTAATTTGTAAAATTGGAAGGCAAGGCTCTCCTTACAGTTGGTAATGATATATGGCCCACTCCAAAGACTATCAAATTTTGAGTGCTTATTTGGTTTAGCATGGTCCTCATCCTACTTAAGTATAATATCACCTTATTGGAAGGTATTTAATGAGGATCTCTTATCAAATGGACTTTTTAATGGGTCCTGGTTGGACCACATGGCATGCATGGCACCATCTCTTGTATCTTTCAGCTCCTTCAACTCATTTATTCTCATGTTTATTGCATCACTCTGCATGAGTTCAAGCTAGTGTGTAAGTTCCAAGGCTGGTAGCTCAAGTAAAATGGTAAGTTTTTATTATTTTAAATAAATAAAGAGATAATTTAAATTACCATTAGACTTCTTAGAATTAATCCTATCTACCCATAAGGCAGTCCTTAACTTGGAATGATAATCCCTTTCATTGTCCTCCATTGTCCTTTTTATGATCCTAATCAAGATATTATTGGTGGACTATGCTAGTTCATTACCCTATGGTTAGTATTTGGATGAAGACTTGAGGTAGATACCATGGTTAAGGTCCCAATAACACACCTTTTCACTATTTGATGATAATGTATTTTTTGATATAATGGTGGAGGTGACCCAAAATCTAGTCACTAAGTTGTCATAAAAATCCAAAACTTAGTTCTCATTTGCCTCCTTGAGTACAATTTCATACAACCACATAGTAAAGTAACCTGTAGTTTTCAAAAACCACTTATGTATATCAATATATGGGTGGTTAATCATACTTGTAAATTCTAATCCCCATTGCATGAAGGGCTACTCAACTTGAAAGGGATTTTAGAGGCAAGGCAACTAGTCTTTGCTTGCTAGTGAACATATCAAATTTGGGACACCTCTTAACACAATAATGAGAGTCACTAAATAAATTTTGAAAAAAATATAATACCCTAATGATATTTTATGTTATGTTATTAGATAAAATTTTCCCTCCTATAGGCCCATCATGAAGATGCTCTACAAGTTTGTCCACTTGACTAGTCTCTACACATCTCAAAAACATGCCACTAAGGTCCTTCTTGAAGAATTACACATCAACCAAGATGTAAGGGATGGATTTTAGCCTTAATTACCTCATATTTATCCTATCTAACCCTACAGTACACTCTCCCATTTGGAATAACTTTACTATGTCTTAGGTCCAATTAAAAGGAGATATAGTTTTAGCTACTTGTTGGTCATCTTGGGTTGCTAAAATCACCTCTTTTTATTCTTTTGAATTTTATAAAATGTGATAAAAAAATTCCTATACCTATGATAAAATTAGTAACCTTCACCTTTATTTCATACTCCATGCACATGGTCACCCAACTAGCCCTCTTCTTATTCAAGTCTCTATTGAGGATGAAATATTTGATATTGGGGTGAACCACCATTATAAAGATATTATTGTTAGACACCATGTGTCTAAACTTATTTAGGCCTCTCATGATAGAAATAATTTTTTTTTCAATAAATGTATCTCTCCTCATACCCCTCCAACACTTGACTGAAGAAGGTAATGGGATGCTACAGGCCTTCACTATTTTGTTGCATGAGCATAGCATAAATAGTATCACTTATGGAGAAGGCATATATGAAGAAATATTTTATAAAATCAGGTTTGAGAGGGTGGGATATTTTTTAATTTCCTACTTTATGGCCTAAAAACTTATCTTACCCTATCTGTTCCATGAGAACTCCTTGTGTTTCTTGAGAAAGTGAGTTAGTGGCCTCCCTAATTATACAAATATGGGTATGGATATTCTTATGAAGTTTATTTTACACAAAAAAAAATTAAAAAACCTTCTTTATTTGGTAAATGATAAATAAATTATTTATATTATCCTCTTAGGGTCAATGGAGAGGCCATATTTTGACACGTCTTAGAAGTCTGCCCTCATGGATTGTAAATATACATTTTTGGGGTTCAAGGAGGCCCCAAACTGCTTGCACCTATCAAACACCAACCTAAACTATGTCAAGTTATCCTTGGGATCCTTGTAAAATATATTGATGTCATCAAGGTATATGAGAGCCATCTCATTTATGAGCCCTTATAATTTCACATCCATTGCCCTTTGGAAGTTAGCCTCTACATTAGACAGTCCAAAGGGTATCTTCTTGTATGCATAAGTATCCCAATTGGTTTTAAAGTTAGTTTTGTGTTTATCATCCTCCCTCACTAATAATTTATTGTATCCAGAGTATCCATCAAGTAAAGATAACCTTTGTGAACCTAAAAATCTCTGAATAATTTGACACATAGATGGTAGATGGTAGTGATCTCTTAGTGATGCCTTGTTAAGATCTCTAAAGTCTACACATAACCTTATCTCCCCATTATTCTTCATTATAGGCACAATATTTAACACCCATGAATTATTTTTTATGGGGAAGATAATGTTGTATTCAATAAACTTTATTAACTCCTTCCTCATAGGGATCTCAATTTTGGGGTTAACCAATCTTTACTTTTGACTCATAGGTTTAGCACTCTCCTCCAACACTATGGTATTTTGAGCCAACCTAGGTTAAAAACCCTTAAATTAATTATATTCCCATGAAAAAACATTTAAAAATTATTATCATAATGCTATTAAGGTTTCCTTTTCCTCTTTGGTGTTCACTTTTCATAGCTTGAGTAACTTGTCTTTGAATATGATAACTTTTTCATAATGTTCCTCCTTAGTGGAAATCCTTACCTTATCCTCACTCAGTTGGTAATATTTATTTAATATGATATTTAATTTTACCAAGAAATTATGCAACTTATTTATCCTCAATTAGATAATCTAGTCTTCATATTGATTTTATAACTTGTCTTTATTCTTTGAGCAGAATTTTGCCTCATGTTGTAAGAAATAAGCAATTTGATTATCACTTTCAAATACTTGGCCAACTCACCTCATTTTTATGGATTTAAGGCATACATACCACCTTGATTTGGGATTTTTATTTTACATAATTACCATACCAATTATATCATATTGTATTCCAATGGTAGTTAACTGGTCTGTATGTTGATTAGCCTCTCTAGGAATGGAGTGAATGTCAAAGGCTTTAAATTTATCCAAAAGGTCCCAAACCATATTTTTTTAAGCCTTGAAAGGTGTATTATTTAATTCACTTATACCTCTTACCTGATGTACCACTAATTCACTATCTCCCATATCTTTTAAAAGCTTGGTGTCTCTTCTCCTTGCCCATTATAGCCCACTAATGAGGGCCTCATATTCTATAGTATTGGAAGTGAAAATGAAATAAAACCTTAGGTAATAACATTATTTTTTCTTGGAAGGGTAGACAATCATAAAACCTATCCCACTTCCATTCTTTTATCTAGAACCATCAAAAAATAAGTTACATACCCCTTCATGCTCTAAGCTTGTGCTAGTGAGACTTGGAATAGAAGCTCCTTCTTCATGCATAAAATGCACACCCAAATGATGGGAGTCATTATTATCCCTTGTTTTATTTTAATTAGGGTTTTAATTCATCATTAAAGTATTTAGGTGCTTATCCAATTATCCAATTTAGTCCTAGACTCATTACAACTAGGCACAAACTCAGTATATTCTTATATCACTCAACATTTACCACTCGAATTTGATGGCATCAATTAACATAAGGAATGAGCCTTGTGTTCTCACTAAAAGTGTAGAAAATAAATAACCAAGTCCCATGTTAGGCTAGTTATGCCATGGTGTAACTCATTACTTATAATATTTGGTCATTTCAATTAAGGTTTTGGTGGGTTCACTAGTGCAATCCTTCTTGGGCTAAGATTGATGATCTATAAGCACAAGCCTAATTATGGAACTCATTATAGACATAATCATGTAATTATTTATTATGTTGGTTCTATAACCTTAAGATCATAAGTTTCTTTTCCACTAAAATTAGCACCATTTGGTTGTTCTCACGGTTCATCATTCTAGACTCATGCATCTAGCTAGGCTACTAGAGCTTGGGTATATGACCTTACTTATAATTAGGTTATTTAATAGAATATGTTGAAATCATATATTACATATGGATGCCATTAAAAACTTAGATTAAATATTTATTGCAACCTAACCATTCATATATTGAAATTATACTATTGTAACTATTACATTCTATTCACATTCAAAGATCATTACCATAACCACATAAACTATATAAAGCTCAATTAGCTACAATTACATTCTTCATTAAACAAAGTCTAATAAATATAGTACATGACAATTGAAGCATATCAAATGATTATCTAAAGATACTAATAGCCTAGAGGCTCACAGGCAAGCTTGGGCACTATAATGTGGATCCTCAATTGCATGCATGATAATCCTACATTTTAATGGTAGTTAAATCACTATATCTAGGACAAATCATATAAAGCTTCACTACATCAAATTACATCTAATTCATCCACTAGTTTTATTTTGGATTTATAGCATGGAAGAGCATCTACTTCTAGGTTGGATTTGCACATGTCAGGTGTTGAGCTAAAGATATTTGAAATCATTTTTCTAGCTCCATTACCTTATTCCCATCATGTTGTTATCACCATGTGTAACCACTCCTTAAATATTCCTGAGACATCATGGAATCAATTAGTCACTTACTAGCTAGCACAAGGTGTGTGTTGATTCCTCCAACTGGCATAAAAAGGGATTAAAATAGTAATCATACCAAATGATTGACTTTTGATAAGATTTTTATCAATTTGGCATGGACCCACATTTAGCCAAAATAGGGGCCCAACATGACCCCATAAAAAATTACTACTCTACCCTCAAAATAGTCTTTTAAATCTTTTGGGGTAAATAACTCAGGCATGCTCTCCTTCATCTTGGTGTTAAAGTCCTTAAATCCCTTGATAGCAAGCTTGAGTTCCTTAGTGGTGTTGTCTATCACTATGGAGGTGGTGTTGAGTTCAAACACATCTATCTTTTCCAATTCCCTCCTAAAGGACTTGAGACTTGCCTTATATTTTATCACTCCTCCATCCAAGATTTCCCCTTGTTCATAGGCCTTAGTCTAAAAGACATGGAAGAGTGCTTCTAGGTTTTGTTCCTAGTATTTAATTTGGGTGCTTAATTAATTGAACTTCCCCATTATCTAGGTACACTCTAACCTCATTATAATATATACCTTCACCATCAAGTCCTCTTTCTCCCCCTTTTCCTAACTAAGACACACATCTATGACTAATGCCTAGTTGAAGAAGCTATAGAAGATGGCATCGATTACATATATGCCCTCTTGAAGTTTGGTGAAGAGTTATTCTACCTCTTAAAGCTTTGTAGCTAGCTCATTTTTTATTATACTGCATGGGTCCTCCTCTTCTACTTGCATTGGATTTGACTTCAACCTCAGGAGCATTTTCTCCACTAGCATGCATACTTTGTCAACCTTTGAGAGGTTTATTTTACTAATGCCATCCAAGAGGGATGGCTCAGTTATTTATATGCACTTAACTAGTTATTGTAACTTAAAATTCATGGCCTATGTTTCTTCCTCTAAATCCTACTTGACTTTCTTCCATTTATTCACCCTAACATAATTAATGATGTTTTTTCATGTGACTTTATTGGTCATCCAAATAAGTGCATTGACAAACCTGACTAGGTTCAAGGTATGGGGATTTAGGATAAAGGAGTTTTTCCCCTCTTCAAGTTTATCCATGCCTAAAATATCCTTTTCAATGACCTAAAAGTGAGGCTCACCCATGTAGCTATCAAATGAAAAAACAAGTTGTTTATGCATCCTATTCATGGTAGATTCAGGGGGAATGTATTCAAACATGTAAGAGTCTTCCTTTGTCCACCCCTTTTGCATATTTTCCTTGAGGTTTAATTTTGTACCTTATTTTGTGATGTCTAGCTCTATGTGTTCATCTTCCTTTTCATCAATGTTACCTCTCTCTTCATTACTTTTCTCTATGGTTTCTTCTTCCTATTCATATAGGGGTTCTTATTTAGACTTGTCCCCTTTGTCTGCTTCTTCTTTTCCCTCAGCACTAGCTTTACCCTCTTCCTATTTTTTCTAGGTATCTACGACACTCTCTATTTGTTTCTTTTCTAAGGCACCGACATCACCTTCCTTTTCTTCAGGCACCCCTTCACTAATTGGGCATGCCTATAGTATATTTTAGTTTATTGTGCTAGTGGAGGCACTATGAACCTTTTCTACCACTTCTTTAGTTGGTTTTGTGCTTGTGGAAACCATTTTCTCTTCCTCCTCTTTCTTGGTCTTCTCTTCTTGGGCCTTATTCTTTTTCTTAGCCTTTCTCTTTTTCACTATTACTAAGGCTTTTTCTTCCTCAACCTTCCTTTCCTTGACCTCAACTCTATCAATATGCTCCTAGGTCATTCCAACTACCTTTATGGCCTCTCTTTTCTTCTCTAGCACTAGTGCCTTCAGAATTTATACTTCACTCATTCCTAGCTTCCTTCACACCTTTCTCTTTACCTCCTCATTTTGTGGAGGCTATATGGAGGGCCCTTTGAATGAGTCACTTGAATGATTATCTTATTCTCCAAGAATGATAGTAATGCCACCTTGGAAGGCCTTTTGGACTTCCTTGACTCTAGGATCCTCTCCCATATCTTCTTCTTGTATAATGTAAACTCTTGTCCCTAATTCTTCTTTCTCCTCCATCTCTTCACGCACCTCTTTTACTTCCATTTCCATGAAGGTTATTGTTGGCATCACAATAGACCCTTATAATTCTTTTTCTTCTCCTTCTTACTGGGTGAAGTAGTCCTTGGCATGAAGGTCACACACTTTTTATTTAGGGTGGAAGGAGTTACTTCTTCATTAAAATAAATTCTTAACCTTAGGCATTCTTAAATTTATTCAAGTGTTTCTCCCCACTTTTTGGGGGGAGACTTATTCTATATTAATGGTGTTAATTTATCTTCATCTCCAATTTAAAGTGAGAGATAATTATCCTTCTCAATATGTGCACCTTTCTTTCTTGGATTCATCTCATAATGTAACATATTTATGTGCTCAAGTATTACTTCCTTCTGAAGGGGATGGAAGTCAGCACAATCCATGTT
This sequence comes from Torreya grandis, assembly GCA_037957365.1. NCBI lineage: Eukaryota > Viridiplantae > Streptophyta > Pinopsida > Cupressales > Taxaceae > Torreya > Torreya grandis. Next base: position 333,875 of record JARHVA010005343.1, read on the forward strand.
GTCCTCTTCATATTTTATAGATTTTTCTCTTGGGCATACATATTGTTTATGTAACCTATTCCTCTTCAAATCCATGGCCTTAAATAGGATTTACAACTATAATGCATTTGGAAATATCCTTAGTACATCCTTGAATTACTTTATATAAAATATGTAAGGGATTTTTAGCTAGCTTGAACAGTTTCCATTTGTGAGCACCAAGTGCACTATACATAAGTTTTACATGATGGTGAAAGGCTGCCATTCCAAACATGTTTTGGTGAATCTCCTTAGGGATGCACCATTCCATCTTAAATGCCTCTATATATTATGTGCACCACCCCATCACTCAAGTTTTGTAATTCTAGGAGAAGGAAGGGACATAGGTGAAGTCCTACTACTTCAGCATTGGGGAGTCTTTATGTGTTGGGAAGACCCAAAGATTATCTTCATCACCATCAGGCATGTTGATCTCCTACATGACTATTAAAATCATTATTGACCCCTATCTTAAGGTATATCATAGTGTATGACACTCAAGGTCATTCTTTATCATTTCATTAGCAATAAATTTAGAAACATTGAATTTGACCCCTTACACCATGTGATAGGTAATGCATGAGTAGACCTTGCTAATATCCATCCATCTTCTATCAAGGCAAAGCTTGGATATCATGATGTGTACCATTACCCTTGTGCCAAGGTCCTTGATATCCTTTATTGGGAATGTGAATCCTCCCTTGTAATACCCAAGGAGTTTCATGACCCTCTTTACTTTAACATCATCTACCATCATCTAGTAGATATCTGAACCTAAGTTAGGGAGCCTAATTATTCTACCAATTAAGTATGTTAATAACTACATGCACCTCCACACAAATTTGAAGTGGTCCCCATAGATGCATGAAAGGAGGAACTACATGAGTTCCTCTAGCTTACAAAAATATGGTAACTCATAGAGATAAGTCACATTGATGGTTTAAATCTTATTTCAAATGGATACATTAAATAATGATACAATATCCTCTATCTTTTCTTTGATGTCAACCATCCAGTCTTGTGTTAGCTCTTATGCATTACTTAGCGTATGATGGTTGTATTATTTCAATTGGTAGGTGTATGTGAATGATGTCCAATTCTCCCCTAGTAAGACCTTTGAGGGAAACTACATCTCCTTGTATGACATCTTTATGAGCACCTTAGGGTCAACAATTTTGATGCTACCCCTTTCCATCGATTGTGCCTTCCTTTTTTTAGTGCCTATATCTTCTATCATCCATGCCTGTTTGGCATCCTTCTATGCCTATAGTAAACCATAACTCATTTCTTTATTTCCCATCCTAAATCAAAAAGTTTTGAAGTATGGTCTATTTAATTTCCAAAGCCTCTAATGTTTCTTGGTGCTTCTCAAAATTGTAGGGTCTAAAACTATGACTTCAAATTCCAAGCTTCATTCACCATTAGTGGTAGCCTTGATATCACTCAAATATTTTTCTTTACTATTTTCTTAAAATTTATGACCCACACTCTTCTATTCCAATCTCAAAAGGAACACAATTTTACTCTTTGATCAAATGTTCTCTATTTGCATTTATGGGTGCTTAGGACTTTCTTTGGTAGCTTTTTCTCGCTCTCAGCTCTAGTTCAGATCTACGTGTCTAGTTCAAGTTCACTTAAATTTTTTAACCTAAACTAGTCATCCTTTCACTTTTTTATACCTTGATTTTAACTACCATCTTAATTATAGGTGAGTAATGGCATGGTAGCATTTAAATTTCTTAGAATCATCTAAAACCAAACAAAATTTGTGAAAAATACACTACCACCTATGCATTCAATGCATATCTTTGTGCCTATACCATCACCTCATTAAATTCTCTAAATGGTATTTTTGGTGAATTGACATGTAGTTCAAATAGTCACTTCCTGCCTAACTTTGGGTGGATGCCAACTTTTCTTTATGATCTTCCTCCTACACTTTATTCACTTGGTATGACCTTCATCTTCTTTATGATAACCTAGGTGTAGTATTTCACATACATGTAATTTATCCTCCAAGTTTTCATCTTCTTTTCTAGCTACACTTTCATTTCAAGTAAATTTTCTTGTCTTAGTTGATTTATCTATGCTTTCATCTCTTGCCTTGGCCTGTCCTACCCCATATAAATCCCTTACACTAGTATTCAAGTTATTTTACTTCTATGTGTCTTGCACACTTATCATATTTTATACCTCTTTCACATATTATGTGCACTAGCATTATGTGTGCCTTTTTTCATGACTTAGCACTCATATTTTCAAATTCTTATGAGTTCTATGCACCCAAAAACTTAGGTGTTTGGCTTCAGGTGCTTAAAAAGCATCCATGATTGACTCACCCAACTATATTTACATGTAAAAATACTAGAATATTTTGTTTGTGGTCTTGAAAGCACCTTGATTATTCACTCATCACGAACATAACATAAAACAACACAAAACATAATGAAATGTTTGTTTCAAGCCAAACTTTATTTTCGTCAACATAACATAACCAACTTATGACTTGGAATTTGATGTCTAATGGCACAAGTTCCATCCTATTGCCTATAAGGCTTCAATTAGTTTCCATTTAAATGCCTAAGGAAATTTTCACCTAATAATGTGTACAACTTACATGCACCAATTTCCAACATGTTATGGATGGCATATGGACTCATACACCTAATTTTTAGCTTTCTCAGGTTCTTGAAGTACTTGGATTCATATATAAAGATAAATGATCCTTCAATTAGTACCTTACACTTAATATGTTTGTCATGCCATAACATTTGACACACCTTTTATATTTATTGGCTCCACCTTGCTTGGGTGAACACCTCATCCAAGATCTCCAATTCCTCCAACCTTGCACTAAATGATTCTTAGTTATCTAAATAACTAATATGCATAATACTCAATGATGGCACCATGAAATCTATTGGTAGAACTACCTCAGTAACAAACACCAATTGAAATGGTGTAGCCTTATTCAAGTGCTTGTAAGTTGTGTGATATGCCTATAATACTATTGATACTCAATCATCCCAATATTTGTGACTAATGTTTAATATCTTCATGAGTCACATTCATAGTATCTTGTTGAATTCCTCAATAATGACATTAACCTATGAATGATAAGAGATGGTATTAAGGTACACCACCATGTATTTAGTTAACAAGATCTACATAATTTTATTGATGAAGTGTGTGCCTCTATCACTAGTCAAACTGAGTGGGAACCCATAATGGCTTATTATATTGTCCCATATGAACCTTATTGATATGGTGGATGTGTAGTATTTTTTTGGTACTACCTTGACCCACTTGGTGAAATAATCGATGGCCACTAGAATATATCTTACACTTGTGTACCTTACTATGGGAGTGATCAATCCAACAAAATCAATGGCCTATTTTTCAAATGGTACCTAGGTAAGAATGGGGATGAAAGTAATCTCATCCTTTCAGTTGGGCCTCCTTATGTGTTGGCATATGTTATATGCCTTGGTGTAATATTTCACATCTTGGAATAGACTTGACCACCACAAACCTGATTGTAAAACCTTGTACTTCATTGCATCTCTAGCATAATGGCTACCTACTATCACTTTGTGCACCTCATGTAAAATGGAGTCCATTTCATGTTCTAAAACACATCGGTGTAGGACTTTATATTGACCTATTTTTTGTAATTCCCCATTAATGATATAAAAAGGGGTAATGTGAATTTTTAGATATTTCTTCTCTTTGGTTGTCAACATCTAGGGTATATATCTAGACATTAGAAAAGTGTATATCTATGATAAATCCTTAGGGACACACTGGACTCTATAGAGTTGCACATCTAGAATGTCATCTTTGATCAGCATTGTTACATCACTAGAGTCTATGTAGTATAAATGATTGAGGCATAAGTTCTATTTTCTAGGCTTGATGATAACTGAGAACTAGAATTCTTGAAATAAAACTATCTATCTACAAATTTACCCATGGAGAATAGGATTTTTCACTAGGTACTTAAGTTCCTCATGGTTCATGAAGAAGATGAATGGGGTCACTAATAAGTATTTCCTAATTTTATATAAGGCATAGACCATGGCCAATGCATCATGCTTAGTGGTGGTATAGTTATAATCTACTTGGGTTAGTCTCCTACTTATGAAGGAGATGGGATGATACATCTTACCTTCATTGGGTTGTGCTACAATGGTGCCAATTATATACCCAAATGCATTTACATGGATGTGCAATGGAGTTATCTAGTCAATAAATTATAAAATAGGTGTAATAACTAATTTGAGATTTAAGGTTTCAAACTCATCTTTTTGTGTTGAACCCCAATAGAATAGGCCATCCTTGCAAAAGAAATCCTCTATTAGTGCCATAATATTTGCATAGATCCTAATAAATTTCATATAATATCAATAATGGCCAAGAAAGGTGTGAATGAATGATTATTTTGATCTTCATGGGATCAATGATCAGACCATCTTTATAGATAATATACCCAAGTAAGGTTATAAAAGGTGTCATAAAGATGTACTTCTTGAGGTTTAAGGAAATCTATAGCTACCTACACCTTTCAAACATTAGGCTTAGGTTGTCATAATGGTCCTTCACTAACCCATATACTTTCCAATCATCTAGGTACATTTAGAGGAACTTGTGGATGAAGTCCTTAAATGTAATGATCACCACTCTAGATAACATAGATACCACATTTTTTAGTCCAAAGGGTATCACAAATTATGTGAAACAACCCCATTTAGTTTAAAAAGTAGTTTTAGGCTTGTCCTCTTCCTTAATATATAATTGATGGTATCTTGAGTAACCATCAATGAAAGTGTATATTTTTCAACCTGTAACACCATCCAAGACTTCATCAATGAATAGAGTCAAGAAAGGGTTAGTTATGCAGGTGACATTTAATAGTCTATAATTGATGTAGATATGGATGCACCCATCTTTATTCATATTAATAACCATGGGGCTTATCCATTCTAACTCTTGCATTAGATAGATCACTCTTGTGACTAACATACCATCAATTTCCATTTTGACCTTAGTGCAAATATTGGTGTTCATTCTATAGGGGTAATTATTGATAGGTCTTACACTATCCACTAGATTTATGCCCATTTTCTTAAGGGATGGGTGGGTAGCTTTCATGTCTAGGTAATTTTGAGAAAACAATTCTTTGAATTATTTCAATAGATCCACAATTTGTGCTAGCCTTACATTAGACCAATATATACCTAGAATAGTCATCTTTGGTTCCCTTTCTAAGCTAATGTCTACCTTGGTAGTTTTGAGTGGTACACAATAGAGCTCATTCATTACCTAGTGTGAGTCTTTGACTTATCAAGTTACCTTAGTTATTTCTATGAAAAGATGAGTAGGGTTTTCCTCATCAGGGTTGATATCATCCACTTGGTACATAAGCTTATTTTTGTCTATCAAGGTTGTCCAGTGATGCACCTTATAGGTATTATCATCTTCTTCACTCGAGTCATTATTGATTGATTAATCCTCAAAGAAAGTTTGGAGTGCCAACCCTTTTTCCCGGAACATGTCTTTTAGGTGCTTTTCTAGGATTGTAGTGTTCTTGAACATTGCCCTTCAAATTACTTGAAATGGCTCAATCAATTTCAGGTTTTATGAAGAAAATGAGGTGTGAATGAACTTGTCCTTGAGTACAACCTAATTTTTTGTCTCATAATTGATCTCATTGATTGTACCATGCTTTCACCCATATCTTTAAGGTTTTATAGAAGGCATGTACCCATAAGTTCCTTGGGGAATTTGCACCACAATCAGTCCAAGTTTACATTATTGGGTCTAAATTTCTAGAGTATGTAGAAATGTCTAGATCCTTATTGTTTTTCCTAAAACTAGTGTAGATGGCTACTTTTACATCTTGCTAGGTTGGTAAGCTAGGCCTTTGTGCTGCCCACCAATGAGTGACAACGTTTCTCAAAGTATACACCAATGCACCCATCCTATCTACCTTTTTAAAATGCATGACTTGAGGTCACAAACATATTATTCCATAGTATTAATCCCCTCATATTTTGGAGTGTGAAAAGTTTACCTTTGCTTAGGATAAATGCTCTTTTTCCCTTCTTTCTATTACAAGAGATCCATCTCTTTGAAGTGTGATCAATTTGGACCCAACCAGTTCTCATAGGTTTTGTCACCTTTATGCTCATTAAGTGATACCTTTGACTAGTCATCTTATAATCTTATTCAACCCATTGGTTATAAACAATGTTGGTGGTTTCTGAGGCCAATTGTTTATCATCCTATGAAAGCACCCTTTGGTCATTGAGGTTGAGAGTCTCAGTGCCTTACATCGTGATGTTTTAGATATGGTTGATCTCATCCTCTATATCAACACTTTATACATAAGGGGTCCTTGGTAACTTGAGAGGGGGGTCACTACCCTCTCCTTACCATTTTCAAAGGTCATATAACACTCTTGAAATAGACATTAGCATTATTCAAGTAGCACCATAGCCTTACTAAGAATGCTAGATAATTATCTTGTTCAACTAACTCAATCACTTTAAAGTTAGCACAAAACTTGGCACCCATGATATCTACAATGACACTTTTTTAAAAAATTATTGGTTGCATCCTATATTTATTGGCCTTGAAAATTACATGAGGGGAAGGCCTCAAGGTTGGCCTACCCATCTTCTCCCATGCATCCTTTTTTAAGATATTGACCTCAATACTTGTGTCTATGAGGACCTCACATATAGACCATCCATCAATGGTGGAATTCTCCATGAGCTCTTGATCATACTTTTCATTCTATGTATGCCTAACTTCTCATGCCCTTTCCATGCATGGTGTAGTGACTTCAACTAGCTTCCATCCTACATGCTCTAAAAGTAAGTTCTTTAATAGGAGCAACATCCCTTCTATCTATAAGAGGTGAAATATCATTGTTACCTTTTAAACCTTAGCCTCCTAACCATATTGATTCTTATGAGAGGCAACAACTTATGCTTCTAGGTCTCATACCAATAGAAGATCCCCTTGCAGGTTGAATCATACTTATAGCCTACTACAATACATCTTTCTGATGTGCAAGGTCTAGGTAAGGCATAGATTTGGGTTTAGGCCATGTTATGCACTTAGTGTGGCTCTATTCCCCATATTTGAGGTGTAACTCAAGTATTGGCATAACTAGTGGATGAGTGGTGAATCCATTCCAAGTAGTTGACTATACTTTGATTGGCTTTGTGTGGGTTAGTTGTGCCTTTGAAGTCCACTTCTCTACTTTTTGTTCATGCCTGATCATTCTTGCACCCTTATTTGTAACAAGCCTACCTTGGCTCAATTTATTATACAATTTGGGGAATTTCTCGACCTTATGTGTTCCTCGACAATACCCACACATTGGTTATGTAGGGTAGTCACATTGATAATGCTCTATCAAATCGCACTTATAACATGAATGTAGTGGGAATATTCCTCCACTGTGTCCTCCACCTCACCCTTTGGTGCATCTTTTTATTCCATAACCTACATTATATTGGCCATATCCCTCATTTCCTTAGGTTTCCTACCCTTTAGCCACTATAGTTACCTACCTGACACCTCTCTCCATGTTTTTGTGCATCTTATCGATCACATGGTAACCATTTTTGGTATGGATGAAGGCATTGCACAACCAATAGCAGATGGTTATGTTAACGTAATTGGCACATTATAATAAAGGGTATTTATAAATATCATAAACTTTATGACAAACCTCATAACTTAAAAATAATGTGCATAAATTCAATTAAGGGTAGGTGTTCCTATTATGGCCAAATATCTTGTAATCAATGCACCATAATATGCTTCGAGCATATTATGATGAACTAGTGGATAGTTTGTGGAGTTGGGAGGCCATAAATGTAATTTACACCTCTATGAATGGGTTGATTCTTGTAATAGTGTTCCTCACTACCTCAGCTTAGAGCACAACTTTAACTGCTTCGTGAGGGTCTATGAATGTCTTCATGGATAGTGACCTTCTAAATGGTACTAGCAATCCTCCACCAAACCATTGTGCATGTTAGGAGGGGTAAATGTCATAAATAAGATTAGAAATAAGAGTTTTGAACTTGACATCATACAAGTGCATGATCTCTAATATTATTTGGTTAATTTCCTTGAGTGTGGTGATGCTTTATTTTTCAAACTCAAGAATATTGAATTCCTTTAAGAATGCTTCCTTCAAAGTGTTTTAGTCAATCATATCCTAGTTAGGATCAAATTTCATATACCAGGTATGAGTGTGATCAAGTAGAGTTATCATGAACTATTTTGCCTTGTGCTTTAACCAATTTATACCTTGAGTATGCCATTATATCTCACATTCTAGCATATTCTCTATGAAATTTTCCACATCATGGTAATTTGAAAAGTGCATGGCCATCTCAAATTAAATTTACTATGAGGGGAAACTAGCATTTGAGGCACTTACCCCCTGGTACTTGTCCTATTAGTGGTCCTATAACACTTTATATTACTAGGTATGGCATTGGTCCCATTGTTACTATTAGTGTCATTGAGGTTGATGGTCCAGAGCTACTCACTCATGGCATTGGGTCACTTCTTATGGGTTGTTTCCAAGTCTATGAAACTAACATTGGTTGAATTAGAATGATTACACTCATGTTATATGTTATCGATCTAGTACCAAAAGGTTTATAGGTATCCTCACTTAACTATTCATAAGGAATAACTTGTTTAATCACAAAATTATGGTCCAAGTGTATAAAATGGTCAAATATTATGTTGATAATTGGGTCAGTTATCACTCTTCTTTCTTCCTATGGGGGATCTAGTACATGACCTTGAATCCCAGGTTTAAAGGGGGTAGGTGCATCTAATTCATCTTCAATGGTCAAATTCTATAGGAACCTAGAGAATTATACATTTATCAACTATTGACCTTGATCTATGGATTTATTGTTTCTTTCCTCTTGGTACTACTTCAATTCAAGAGATCTTTCCCCATGCCCCCCAATCATTATAGGTTCTCTCAACACTTAAAATTTATAGATGTTTTATTAGTTTATTACTTATCTTGTTATATTTTTGTTGCTTGACCTTTCAGGTGTCAATCTTCTCATCTCCTTCCATTATGCTTCAATTACACATCCCCTTCTTCCCTGTTGCACTACTCATACATGAAAGCCATAATCTACCATCAATTTTTTAAGATATGCACTAAAATATTTCACAAATGTGCCTCTCAGCTCATGCAAAAATTGATACTCTACTTCCTTAGGGCAATATTATGCCAATGATGTGAACTCAAGCATGTAACTATTTAGCACTCCTTACAACCAATTGTCTATAGATTTAGTCCAAGTGGCATCAAGGTTCTCAATATTTTCTAAGCACTTCATCTACTCATGGCACTATCCATAGCATCATATTTTATGGGTCCCATAAGTAGCCAACTATTAGTACACATGCTCATGTAGTTTGTAAAATAAGACCTCATATAGAGCACCATACAGGTTATTCTAGATCTACTTATTTGGCTTCTATCCTTTACAGAATAGATGTTTTAGCAAAAAAATATCTTCTACCTATTTTAGACAACATTTTATGTTCTTGAAAGGGATTCAGAGCATTTTTATATCATAACATTGTAATAAAAAAATTCAACATGGGTCCTAAAAATGGAGCTAAAATGTTATAGTTTAATTAGGGTTTTAATTCATCATTTAGGGAGTTGGTTATTTATCTAGTTATCCAAATCAGTATTACACTCATTACAATGGGACATAAACTTAGTAATTCCCATAGCACTCAAAATTTATCACTCGACTATGTTAGAATCAATTCACATAAGGTACAAGCCTTATTCACTCACCCAAAGTGTTATAGAGAAATAATTGAGGCCTATGTTGGGCTAGTTGTGATATGGGACAACTCATTACTTATAAGACTTTGTCATTTCAACTAAGGATCTATTGGGTTCACTAGTGTAAGCCTTCTTGTGATAAGATTGATGATCTTAGGTGTAAGCCTATTCAGGGAACTCATTCTGGCCATAAGGGTACAAGTCTTTATCAAGTTGGTTATATAACCTCAAGAGCACAAGTTTCTTTGACACTAAACTTAGCACCATTTGGTTACTCTGAAGGGTCAAGGGGATGATTTCACTTAAAGGATCATTCTAGACTTATGTATCTAGCTAGGGTACCAGAGCTTAGGATTATGACCTTACCTACACATAGGCTATTCCACAAAATATGTTGACATCATCTATTATATAGGGATGCCATTGATGACTTAGACTAGAGCTTTATTGTAACCTAATCATTCATATATTAAAATTATACTATTATAACTATTGCATTTAATTCACATTCAAAGATCATTACCATAACCACATAAACTAGATTAAGCTCAATTATCTACAATGCCATTATTTATTTAATAAAGTTCAATAAATATAATACATGAAAAGTGAAGTAGATAAAATTCTTATCTAAAGCTACTAATGGCCCAAAGGCTCATAGGTGAGCTTGGGCACTACAATGTGGATCCTCAATGGCATCTATTCTAATCTTAACTTTTAATGGTAGTTAAATCACTATATCTGGGACCAATCCTATAGGGATTCACTACATCAAATCATGTCTCATTCACTCACTAGTTCAAACTTGACTTTATATCATGCAAGAGCATCTTTTTCTAGGTTGGAGTTGCACACACCAAGTGCTGAGCTGGATCAAATTTGCAATCATTCTACAAGACACCTTACCTTGTACCCATCATGTTATGATTGTCATGTATAAAAACTCCTTGAATATGCCCAAGACATCATGGATTTGGTTAGTATAATGTCATCTATCACAAGGTGTACATTTATTCCTCTAGCTGGTGCAAAAGGGATCAAAACAATAATCATACCAAATGATTGCCTCATGTTGAGATGTTTATCAAGTTGGCATAGACCCACATTTAGATTAAATAAGGACCCAACATCCCTTCATTTAACCAATCTATGCTGGTGTCATTTATTACCAAGGCCAATGTCCAAGCCTATCTATATCAAGGTATTTATTAAGTTTAGCTAATGGTGTTGGTTGGGGGTTTTTGGAGTTGATCTAGCCTAAGTTCCTACATCTTAATGTCTTAACTAAATGCTTTGAAAGAAACACACTTGCTCAAAGTAAACACACCAAAATGAACTAAATGGTTTGAAATCAATCACACAATGCTATTAAAAATTAAACATAATGAAATCAAATATCAAATCCACACTCTAAGCTAAGTTTAAGAATTAAGATTACTAAAATTGAAAAAATAATAAATGATTATTAAAATATTAAAGCATACACACATTAATAATCTATTCTGACCTATAGGTTAATGATCCAATCACATAAACTATTTACATTTAATTCTAATTAAAAAAAATAAGAGACAAATTATAAATACCAAAAGTACATGTCATGTCTCCTTGGGGAGTGGGCCCTTGCTCACCCTTAGATTCAAGGTCAAAACAATTTAATATTTAGAAAGCTACCTTGACTAACACATAGAAATGAAAGAGTATTCTACCACAAAATATTCTTGTATTCAAAATGAAAATTTTTATAATGTTTTGCACTCCCTACATATTGAGCATGGATCTACCTTTTATTACTATCCTAAATACTAGGTAACAACTTATAACTAAAACAAAAGGATATTTAGGGAGCTTGGTTTATATGGCTGAAATAGAGAAGAGTGTTACAACAAGATCCACACGTGGTTAAGAATATACTTTTTGGATTTTCAACTTCTTCCAACCATATCTGGTTAACAAATATTATATATAATGTATCCATGTCATCTTATCTAGAGTTTCAACTTATATCTACTAGCATCTACAAATGGAAAGCTATACATAAATAAAAGTCTATATATAGACATATGTGAAAATAGAAATTATCTAGAAGAGTCTTAGATCATCATGGAAGAGCTTAAGGAACTTATAGAAGGCCTTATAACATATTTTGGATGAGTTTGTAGTAGGATGTGAGAGTTTATAATGTGATTATAAAAAATTTTATCTTGACTATCATAATCCATAGCTTGATTATCATAATTCATATCTATCTATCAAGGTCTGTAGAACACTTATCAAAGCCTAGAGTTTCACTCAAATGATCAATTCATAGTAATGTCACTTCCTTGTATTCATGAGATCATAAAAAAACTCTTATTTAGATGATATAATACCTATACATATAAAACATGGAAGACTAAACATGCAAATAGTTATAAATATCATGTAAAGAATGCTAACTCAGACTCACATAAGCTTATAGAGACAAAAACATTCATCTTATACCTTAGGCTAGTTATAAACCCTAAAACTACATGCAATTCTCAACTCAAATGGTATTATATATGGCTATGAAGTAGTGAGTGTGGATCCCTTTTGGGCTATCACATGACCATAGGAATAAATTTTGGGGGCCTAAAGAGCTCCAAGGATGTGGGGGGCAAATTTTCATGTTTTCCACATGTGAGTGGAATATTCCTTGTATTCCTAATTTATATATATTTCATATTTCATGGAGTTAGTTATTAGATGGATTTTTTGATGTTGACTTCCTTGTTTTGAGGAAGCTAGTTATTTTTTGGAAAAAAAACTCCTTCCTTGTTGAGTGGAGTTGGTTGAGATCACATGTTTTTGGGAAAATGTGCCCTTAGAAGGTGGAGAGATGAATATAGTGAATTTCTCCTTAGGAGATATTTTGGATAAGCTTGATGAGGTGGAGGAGGGTTGTTCATTATAGGGTATGGTTTATCAACTTGTGAGATACTGCATTGTGCAAGTGTAGGTGAAAGTGCATCTTTTTGTGCAACACTTTCTATAGGAGATTTTTCTAACTCTCTGAGATTTCATTATAGTCTTGTTTTACATTACTAATTTATTTGAGAACTTTCATTGGTGGATGTAGCCCACATTGGGTGAACCATGTTATATCTATGTTATTATTATCTTTCTCTCATTTATGCTTTCATATTAATGGTGAATTAAGGAATATTTTCATGATGCATTTTATTACATAGCTTTAGATCTAGTTTATGTAATAGTAGATCTAGATTTAAGTTTTTTATTCCTAATAATTGGTATCAGAACCATTGCTTTATGTGTTTTATTAAAGTGGTAAATCATAGGAAGGCTATTAGTTTGAGTGGGAGCTATGGGAGAAGAGATTAGATTCAGAGTGGAGAAGTTGATGGTAAGCATTTTGGTTTTTGTAAAATGTAGATGGAGGATTACCTATATCAGAAGGAGCTACATCTCCCCTTGAAGGGGAAAGTAGAATAACCTATAAGTATGAGTGATGTGAATTAGTCATTACTTGATAGGAAGCTATTGGGAGCCATTCAATTATGCCTTACATATTTTTGTGTAGCACTTTCTATAGGAGATTTTTCTATCTCTTTGAGATTTCATTATAATCTTGTTTTAAATTACTAACTTATTTGAGAACTTTCATTGGTGGATGTAGCCCACATTGGGTGAACCATGTTAGATCTATGTTATCTATGTCATTATTATCTTTCTCTAATTTATTCTTTCATATTAATGGTGAATTAAGGAATATTTTCATGATGCATTTTATTGCATAAATTTAGATCTAGTTTATGTAATAGTAGATCTAGATTTAAGTTTTTAATTCCTAATAATTGGTATCAAAACCATTGCTTTATGTGTTTTACTAAAATGGTAAATCATAGGAAGGCTATTAGTTTGAGTGGGAGCTATGGGAGAAGAGATCAGATTCAAAGTGGAGAAGTTTGATGGTAAGTATTTTGGTTTTTGTAAAATGTAGATGGAGGATTACCTATATCAGAAGGAGCTACATCTACCCTTGAAGGGGAAAGTAGAACAACCTATAAGTATGAGTGATGCAAATTGGTCATTACTTGATAGGAAGCTATTGGGATCCATTCAGTTATGCCTTGCATCCTCTATTGCATTTAATATTTATGATGTGAAAACCACAAAATATCTCATAGATAAACTTGGAAATTTGTATGAGAAACCTTCAGCTTCTAATAAAAAAATTCTTATGAAAATATTACTTAACATGAAAATGTCTAAGAATTGTTAAATAGCTAATCCTATAAATTATTTTAATATGGTTTTAAGTATGATAACTTTAGTTGGAATCAATTTTGATGATGAAGTTAAAATTTACTAATATTATGTTCTTTGCCTGATAGTTGGGATAATTTGGTTATGGCTGTGAGTAATGCAATCCTTACCAAGGGAATCTTGAATTTTGAAGATGTCGTAGGTGTGATCCTTAGCAAGGAGATGAGAAGGATAAGCACTGATGAATCATCTTTAGGTAATTATTTATCTATTGATACTAGAGAGAGGTAAAAGGACAAGATCAAAAGAAATTAAGGAAAGTCAAAAGGTAGATCTAAGTCTAGATCTAGATCCAAGATGATATGTTGGCATTGTGGGAAGAGTGGACACTCAAACAAGGATTGTTGGTCACTTTAGGATAATAATGCAAACAAGGAGGAAATGAATGAGGTAAATGTGACATCAAGTAAATCATGTCAAGATGCCTTAATTATTTCTATGGATAATTTTTTTGAGTCTTAGGTATTAGATTCAGGGGCTTCTTTTCATGCCTCCCCACATAAGCATTATTTTGCTGATTATGTTCAAGAGAATCTAGGACATGTATATCTTGGTGATGATGAACCATGTGAAAAAATATAGAAAGGTTGTGTTTAGGTTAAGATGCAAAATAAGAAAACATGGATTCTTAAGGATGTTAGACACATGCCTATGTTGAGATGGAATTTAGTTTCAATGGGGCAACTAGGTAATGAGGGATGTTTAGTATTATTTACTACAGATTCTTGGAAAGTTACCAAATATGCTCTTGTGATTTTTAGACGCAAGAAAGTTGATACTTTATATTTGAATAGTAGTGTTGATTCTTTTGATTTAGTTGTTGTAGATAGAGATGCAACTATGTGGCACTATAGGTTCGGTCATATGAGTCATAAGGGCATGTGAATCTTAAAAGATAAGTTTCTTGGATTAAAAGATATAGATCTAGACTTCTATGAGAATTGTGTGTATAAGAAATAGAAGCAATTTAAGTTCCTGAAGGTTAGACCCATAAAGAAATATCACAAGTTAGATTTGGTACACTCAGATGTATGAAGACTAGCTTAGGTATCTTCTATTGGTGGATCTAATTACTATGTTACTTTTATAAATGATGTAACTAGTAAATTTTGGTTTTATTACATTAAAAATAAATCTGATGTATTTAACACTTTTAAGAAGTGGAAATCCTTGGTTGAGAATGAAATAGGTCTCAAGTTAAAATGTCTCAGATTAGATAATGGATGTGAGTATTATAGTAATTATTTATTTGATTATTATTCTAACAATGGAATCTATAGGCAAAGGATAGTTCTAGGAACTCCACAATAGAATGGGGTATTTTAAAGGATGAATAGAATAATAATGGAATGTGTTAAGAGAATGAGGTTACATGTATGGTTGCCTTTACAATTTTGGGTAGAAGTAGTTAGCATGATATTATATTTGATTAACAAAGGACCTTGTATGCCTTTGGATGGAGGCATTCCAAAAAAAAATTGGTCTAGTAAGAATGTTGATTATTCTTTTCTTAGAGTCTTTGGATGTGAAGCATTTTCTCTCATTAATAAAGAGGATATGAACAAGTTAGAGGCTAAATAAGAGAATGCATATTTATTGGTTATGGTGAAGATAACTTTGGTTTCTATTTATGAAGCATTAAAGATAGGAAAACATTTTAGTCAAGAGATGTAGTCTTTAATGAAAAAGTCATGCATAAGGATTAGTTATAGGAATAAGATCAAGAATAGAAAGAGTACACAATATTAGATGACATTGTGGATGGAAAAGTATCCAAGGATTCAATTCAGAAAAATTATACAGAAGGACCCCAAACTCCTATGGTAAGAAGATCTTCTAGGGTAAGAAGATCACCTAAAAAAAATTCTCCTTCTTTGAATTATTTATTACACACTGATAATGGATAACTAGAGTGTTATGAGAAAGAAATGTAGCTAGATACCAAGTTGAAATAGGAACAAGACATGGATGAAGAACATAGATCTCTCATGGAAACTAAATGTGGGATTTGGTTAGGCTACACAAGGGCAAGAATGCATTGTCAAACAAGTGGATCTTTAGGATCAAAGAAGAGGATGAAGGGAGAAAATGATATAAGGCTAGGATAATGGTCAAGGGATTTGTACAAAAATTAGGTATTGATTTTGATGATATTTTCTCTCCTGATGTAAAAATGACTTCTATTAGGACTATTCTTGGTTTAGTTGAAGTTGAGGATTTGCACTTAGAATAGTTAGATGTGAAAATTTCTTTTCTTCATGGTGATTTAGATGAAGATTTATATATGAAGCAGCCATAGGGTTATGAGGTCAAAGGGAAGGAAAACTATGTGTATAGACTAAAGAAGAGCTTGTATGGCTTGAAACAAGCTCCACTGCAATGGTACAAGAAATTTGATTATTTTTGTTGGAATAAGAACATCAAATGTGTCATTCTGACCATTGCATATACATCAAACACTTTGGTGATGGTTCCTTTATTATATTATTCTTGTATATCGATGACATGTTAGTTGTAGGAAAGAACATACAACATATTCATATGCTCAAGAAATAGATTAGTGACTCCTTTTTTATGAAGGATTTTGGTGTTGTAAAGAAAATCCTTGGTATGAGGATTTATTTTGATAAGAAGGAGAGGAAGTTGATCTTATCCCAATCAAAGTATGTGAAGAAATTCTTGAAAAGGTTTGGCAGTCCACTTTCTATTATCAAAAAAGTAGTATCCCAAGATGGAAGCTAAAGAGATTAATATGTCCAAGGTACCTTACTCATTGGTAGTTGACATCTTGATGTATGCCATGGTTTGTATTAGGATAAATATTTCCCAAGTAGTGGGAGTCGTGAGCAAGTATATGAGTGATCCATGTTATGAGCATTAGCAAGCAGTGAAATGGATTCTTTGGTATTTGATAGGAACCATTAATTTTGAATTATGTTATGGTGGATTAGATACCACTTTGCATGGTTATATGGAATCAAATATGGTAGGGTATATTGATAGCATGATAATTATGGTAAGATATATATTTATTATTGGAGATACAGTGGTTATATGGATTTTTAGGATATAGAAGGTTCTGGCTTTGTCAACCATAGAGGTAGAGTATGTTACTACCATGGAGGATAGCAAGGAGATGATTTGGTTATAGGAGTTGATTTGAAATTTGGGGAATGAGCAAGAATTTAGGAGACTACATAGTGATAGTCAGAGTGTTATTCATTTGGTAAAGAGCTCCACTTTCCACTCAAGGATGAAACACATTCAGTTATATTATCACTTCATCAAGATAGCTTTGGAGGAAATTTTGGTGAAGTTGGAGAAGATTCATACTAGCTAGAATCCCATAGATATGATGATCGAGGTGGTCACATTGGACAAGTTGAAACTATGTTCATATTTGGTTGGCCTTAGTGGTCATGGAGTAGTGATAGATTCTATTTAGGAGAAATTGCCTCCAAGTGGGAGATTTTTGAGTGTGGAGCCCTTTAGGGCTATCACATGACCATAGGAATAAATTTTAGGGGCCTAAAGAGCTCCAAGGATGTGGGGGGCATAATTTTCATGTTCTCCACATGTGAGTGGAATATTCCTTGTATTCCTAATTTTTATGTATTCCATATTTCATGGAGTTAGTTGTTACATTAATTTTCCCATGTTGACTTCCTTATTTTGAGGAAGCTAGTTGTTGAGTGGAGTTGGTTGAGATCACATATTTTAGGGAAAATGTGCCCTTAGAAGGTGGAGAGATGAATATGGTGAATTCATCCTTGGGAGAGATTTTGGATAAGATTGATGAGGTGGAGGAGGGTTGTTACATGTTGGATAATGATTATCTTGGTTAAGAATTGCACATTTGCTCTTCCTTTTATGGATTTTCTTCATTTTACTATAAATATAGGGTGTGGTGTGGCCTTTAGAGGTTGATGGTTTATTTTTAGGGTGTGGCTTTGAGGATCAGAGTCAAAGTGTAGGTGTTTTTCAAAGTGAAGGTATTCATTACAAGGTGTGGTTTAGCAACTTGTGAGATATAACATTGTGCAGGTATAGGTGAAAGTGTAGCTTTTTGTGCAGGACCTCCTAAAGGAGATTTTTCTATCTTCTTGAGAGTTCATTGTAATATCATTTTAGAATACTGATTTAATTGATAACTTTCATTGGTGTATGTATCCCATATTAGGTGAACCATGTTAGATCTATGTTATTATTATCTTACTTCCATTTATGTTTTCATATTAATGGTGCATTTTATTACATAGCTTTAGATCTAGTTTATGGTAATAGTAGATATGGATTTAAATTTTTTATTCATAATATGAAGGATGATATATCATGGTTATAATGAGTCATAGTGTGGACTCATCATTTCCCCCACACCTTACATTTTGTAATTTCCATTGCAAACTATCTTCTCCTATCTTCATAAGTGTGAATTATCTACTTCAACTTGAGGTTGAGATCATATATGGAGTACAAATGTTGTAATATTTTCTCATGAGGAGAATTAAATCCCATATCCTTATTAAAAAATGAATCCAAAGAGAAAATTGTTCCTTAGACTGTGGCCCTATGTTCATTCATGGAGACATGGGAGAAACTAATAGAGGTGGTTTGAATCTCATCCGAATCCATAATTTCTACCCCCTTCTTGAAGTACATTGTTAATGATCTGAGTGATGGCCTCGACTCTCCTAAGGGTCCATCTTATAGTATTAGGGTAGATAACTTCTCTCCTTTTCAAAGGGTTTGTCAACAAATTCTAGCATTAACTATAGGAAGTTACCACTTGATCAAAGAAATGTTGAACAAAAAATTCAATTTTGATAATACCCTCCTATAGAGTATGAAGATAGTGATCATAGATTTTAGAACATTGAAAATAAAATATTTTTAATTTTTCCAATATTTATCAAGCATTACCAAACTGGGGTTTGATGCATATACCAACTTCTCTTTTATTACTTACATGGTCATTATATCTATCATACCATGCTATTTTATTTCTATATTTGGAGAGAAGGGATCTCATTTGTAACACACCAATAAATAGATTGACCAAGAAATTATTAGTGTTTCCCAAAATAATATCACATAGATATAATTCACACAATAAATCCTATCTATTAGGAATACTTTTATGATAAAATGTCAAGAATTCTTCACTTGTGTTAATCTCATGTGGTAATCCACAAGAGATTTGGATTAACTACCATCTACAAAATTTCTCATGAAATAATAAACTATATGAGAGAGATGGACTCCTACAAGCTAAAATCTTTTCACCAAGCTGATAGGTAAACTATATGGTTTGTTTGGTTTATTATCCCTAATACTATGCTTGTATCAAGTATTCTTGTAATTTTTGTTTCTCCTTATTAAGAATTTTGTTTTTCTTCTTCAATTCTCCAAGCTCAAAACAATTTTGTTCTTAGTAACTTTTGACATTAGGATATGACATAATGGTTTTAAAACCTTGTTCTAATATAGGTTTGAGAGGCACAATATAAGATTTGGAGGCTATTTGTGCTTTTAATATTGCATTCTCTTATTTATATCTAAGGAAATTCTTTTTCAAGGACACATTATCTTCTTTTAGTTTCTTGGTATAACTCCACAGATCAATAGTGTGATTCTTAGATTAATCTAACTTATTATGTAAGGATGTTATCTCTTCACCCTTCTTAAAATACTAAGTTTTAATTCTTTCTATAATTTTTAATAAAAGAGAGATAACAAAATCCTTACACTGAACTGAAGATAGTAGTTGAGCAATGACCTCTACTTTTTGTTTGACTATAGCTTCTAGCTAGGATAATGCCAAGGCATGATATAATTATACATATTATTTTTATTTGGATGGTTTAGCTTATTCATAAATCATGGTAGTTTTACCTTTATAAATGGATGTCTGTGTTGAGGTAAAAGGAACATTTTATTTAAAAACATCTTGTGGAAAAGGAGTTTCCACTTCTTCTTTGTATTATGCTATACTAATAGTGATAGTGGGTTCCTACCATAGGCTATCAATAGTTTTTATAGAAATTACTTATTCATCATCAGTATCTAATATCAACTTTCTTCTTATCTTTTGAGTGAAATGAGGAATTTATTCATGTGAGACCTCTTGAGGTGTTGGATGTGAAACAAGGTCTATAGTAGGTTCATCTTCTATGATCTGAATGGGTTCCTATGTAGAAGTAGGTTGAGACAATGTCTTAGGGTTCCTTATTGAGGCCCTAAGTCTTAATATTCTTCTTGGCTCTGGTGGTAAAACCACATTAAGGGGACTTATAGGTCTAAGTGAAACAACCCTGAAGGTTGATCTTGTACTCTAGATTGATTTGGGAGTAACCATTTTGGAGGAAGAGACCTTTGGTGGAGCCTTAGATCTTGAAGCAAAATGATCTCATGGTATTCTCTTAGAAAGCTTTAGGTATTTCCTCTTCTTTCCCTCATGAAAAGATATCCATTCTTTTGTGCCCTATTCTTGCTAAAAAAAATGATGTTAGATTATCAACTAAATAAGTCCATGATGGCAAACAAAGGATGGATTATTAGTGTACCTCTTGGCCATTACTTACATAGACCCTAAATAAAATGAAGGTAAGTTGATTTTATGTTTGTGGTGTTGTAGGACATACCTCAAATGAATCAATATTCTCATTACAACACAACTCAAAACACTACACTATTCATCATAAGTGAGATATTTGATAAGCCAAAAAGATACAGACCTCCATGGTTCTAATAAGGAATATTTGTTGATTCTTTTTATTTTTCCATTGATGTCATGAACACACTCCAACACTAGTTCTCCCTCACCATGGAAAATACAGATGAGGTCATTGAACAAAAATATTCTTGTGATCCTAGCCCCTTCATCAAGAATCCCAAATAAAACACTAATGACTTGGCTAGAGAATGGAATTTTTATGCCTCTAATAGTGGAAAATTATGTATTTAAGTGGAAAATAAAATATATAACAAGTTTTTCATCAAACCTTTGGAATTTCATTAGAAACTAAAGCCACCCTACAACTTCAAACACATGTTTTGCTTGTTCATCTCCTATGAGACCTACATATTCAATCTTAGATTTCTTTTCTATCCCATTCTAAATATTTCAACTCTCATAGATCACAATAATTTTTAGCTCTTCTCAAGAAGAAAAATGACACTTCATTGGGTTCAAGTAATGGATTATGGTATCAAAGGTACCTTTTTATCTTAGTGCTATGGCTGAAGCCTGAAGCTCTCCAAACATGTGGTGTGATGATGACAATGTAAGCTTATCATGTCATGAAATAATAATGATTTATTATTATTGTCTTTTTATCTATTTATAAGCATCATGATACCAATCCTTCTATAAATTGAATTTCCACATGAATTATAATGTGATGACAAAGACAAGGTCATCATGAAAGCACTTTTTATTTGATAGGACAAAGTCCATAGCTTTTAGTCAAGTGTCAAATGGTAACTTTTTAAAAATATTCATTGATAATGTGGGAATATCTTAGGATTAGGTCCACACACATCCTTTATATAAAAATTATGGATACTTGCCAAAATATTGAGCATATGCTTACAAACATAGAAACTTAAAAACTAACCCTTAGTAAAAGAATAAATACTATACCTCTAAAACTCATGATGTTGTCCTTGTTTGTCATTATTTACCTATTATAGCAAAAATAAATTGTGTGAATTAGTTTGATCAATAATATATAATAAGAAAACATCAATGTTTATTACTTTGGGAATAAGGAGAATCAATCATAGATGACGATTAGCCCTAAACTTATGAACTCACTAATTTTATTTTTTAGTTTTTTGCCTTTAACTAGCCATTTATTGGTTTTTTGGTCAAGGCTCATTTTATAGTACATGATTAGCCAACAATTTGGTTTTCTATTCATGACTATTAACAACATCCCTAAGGATTTTCATTATTGAAATTTATTATTATATTTTTTTACTTTCTTTTTCTTATTTTTTTACTTTTTAGAGAAGAGGTGAATCCCCTTATTTTAGTAAGACCATCTTGTCTTCGAGGATCAGTTGTCATGGTATATTTAATTTCTTTCATGAGGATAAACTTATTTTGTACTAGTTAGATGAATTATTCTTTACTAGAAGGCTTCTGGTATAGCTTCAACCTATGTCCATTGACTAAGAGTGTCTTTTGATTACCATCTATAGGTAGTAATTATATTGAACCATTATAAAATATCTTTTCTATCTAAAAAGGTCCTAACCATCTAGTTCTCAATTTGCCTTTGAAGTGTTGGTACTTAAAATCATACAAAAGTGCCATGTTTCCTTCTTTAAACCATCTTTCCTTGATGTGTAAATCATACCATTATTTCATTTGGTACTACATCATCTCTATTTGCTACAAATCTTATGTTCTCATTTCATCCAACTCATTTAGCTATAAAATTCTCTCTATGTGCTTCATCCAAGTCAATACCTAATTCTAGTGCAGTCCTTAAAATTTGCATCTCAAATGCAATGGAAAGGAGAGGTTTATTACCAATACTAATTCATATGGTGAAAAACTAGTAGTGGTCTTCCACATTGTGTTATATGCATATATAGCTTTTAGAAGCTTGGTTTCCCAATTTTTCCTACTACTACAAACTATCTTGGTAAGTATATTATCTAATTATCTATTGGTAATTTATACCTATCCATTTACTTTTGGGTAGTATGGAAAAAACTTTATATGGTTAACTTGGTAAATTTATGTGAATGCGTGAATCATTTTAGACATGAATTGGGGTCCCTAATTAGACATTATCTCTCTAGGCACTCCAAATCTTTGAATGATCCTAGAGTATAAAAAGTTTGCTATTACATCTTCTCTTATAAATGAAATATGTTATACTTCAGCCCATTTGGTCACATAATTTGTATATATGAATAAGTACTCCTTGCCTTTATAAGGTGGATCTATGGGCCCAACAAAATCCATACCCCACTTTTTAAAAGGTTATAAAACTACCTAAGGATAGAGGGGAATTTCAAAATATAGTGTAGGTTTACCCATTATTTAACATGGATCACATTTCTAGATGTACCATTTACCTACTTATGAAGAGTTGGCTAGTAGTATCCAGCTTCAAGGATCTTGTGCACTATCCTATTGACTGAGTAGTGTCCTCCACCAGGTTCATCATGGCAAGCACAAATTATGGCTTACATTTCATTCTCTTTTACACACCTTCAAAAGACATGATCAGGTCCATACTTAAATAATATACCATTAATTCATTTAAAATAAGAACTTGATTTAATTAAATGTTTATTTTATTTTCTAATGAATTAAAAAGGAAACTTCTATATATCCAAAAAAATTGCTATATAAGCAAACCAAGGTGATTGTGCTACAACAAAAAATAGTTTCTCATCTGGGAAATTATCTTCTACAAGTTCTTCTTCATCTACATTGTTCAATCTAGAAAAAAAATTAGCAATCACATTGAACTTACTAGGTTTATCAATGATTGTTATGTTAAACTCCTATAATAATAATAGCCATCTTATAATTCTTCATCCTACCATTATTTTATTCATCAAATATTTGATAGTTGTATGATCAGTATACACAAATATTTATTAACTAGTGATATAGTGTCTAAACTCATTTATGGCATAAATCACATCAAGGAATAATTTCTCAATGGTTGTGTAGTTTATCTTAGTAGGACTTAAGTTCTTGGTAATGTAATATATGGTGTACATCTATATGTCTTCATCTTTTTGTCTTATAACTATCCCCATAGTATTATTATATGCATCAATATAAATATGAAAAGGCTATGACTAATTAGGTCATCTTATAACTAGGGTAGAACTCAGTTTCTTCTTAATAGTCTCAAAGGCTCATTAACAATCTGGACTCCAAATAAACTCACTCTCTTTTATTAGCAAAGCAAACATTAGATCAACAAATTTTCTAAATTTTTTTATAAACCTTTTATAATATCATGCATAGCCTAAGAAGATTTTGATATCTATTTTGTTTTGAGGGATAGGTAAGTTTGAAATGAATTCAATTTTTTTTAGATCAAATTGAATTCCTTTTGTATAAATATGATGTCCTAAACTATTCCTTCCTCTACCATGATAAAACATTTTTCATGACTAAAAGATGGATGGTGTTATTCACATCTTTTCAGTAATTTTATTATATTATTCAAACTTTCATCAAAGTATTATCCATGAATGGTAAAATCATCTATGTAAATTTCTAGAAAATTATTGCTTAAATCTAAAAATATGGCTAAGACTACTCATTAGAAGGTTACAGGTGCATTCCATAAATAAAAGGTGAATACCCTATATTATAATGTCCCCCATGGACAAGTGAAGTTTTTTTTATTTTGATCTTTAGGTGCCACTTGTATCTGATTGTACTCTTTATAACCATCCAAGAAAGAGAAGACTATTTTCCCTGCCAAGTTGTCAAGTACATTTTTAATAAAGGGTAAATTAAAATAGTATTTCATGGTTGATTTTTTTAGTTCCTTATAGTCTATGTATACTATCCATTTACCATTTTTGTTAGGAATAATAACCCATTGGATATCATAAATAGGCTAAATAAATCCTACTTCTAATAGTTTGTCTATATCAATTATTATAATTCTCTTAAGGTAGGATTGATTCTTCTCTAAGGTTGCCTTACTAGTTTAATGTTCTTTGTGTAGATATGATGGGTTCATACACCTGGATGGATTCCCTTCATGTCTTGATATTACCAAGAAAAATATTTAGTATGTTCTCTAAGTACATAAAATACCTTTAATTCCTGATCATCTATTAACTAACTATTTATGTTGATTAATTTCCCTGGTGCTAGTATTATTTGCTTAGTGCTTGGATAAGAAGAATATATTTTTTTGATTTCACTCATTAAATATTTGAGAGGATAGGGATGTGTGATAACATATGTAATGTGAAAACATCTTTGATAAATTTATCTCCTAGATAAATCACACTAGCTAGAGGAGAATCAAAGGCTATCAAAAAAGTATTTTATCCTTCATGTGCCCATTGCATAACATTGTGTTGGATGTCTCTATGGTCATACATAATTCTAGAAGAGGTGGTAAAGGATGGAAATTCAGAAGGATAAAAATTTATTTCATTATAGGATCCTTTATCAAAGTTTGTGGCTAGACTAACAATGTCCATAATTGGACTGTTGAAGTTTATAACATTTTCAATACTTCTTGTTAACCCATCCTCTATTTATTTCACATGATCATTGATTGTGAACATAACTAGAGAGGAGATACTATCATATTTTTCTTCAATTTTATCAACCCATAAATATTTTAAAAGATTGATTGATGATTGTGTAGGTGGATATAAAGAAATCTATTTTGCTTTAATACCATTTGAGATGGTCATATCTTCTAATCAAAAATCAATTAGAGATGACATTATTTCTAACCAGGGCCTCCATAGGATCAATGGGTATCTAATTAATTTATTTTTATGTTGGATAATAATAAAATTAATGGGGTACTCCCTTAAATCTATAGTTAATGTTATATCTTCAATGATGCCTTATGGTTTAGTAGTGGAATGATCTACTGACTGTAAGATTATGGTGGTGGGTTGCATATATGTTAGAGAGATATTTTTTATGGTTCCCATAGTCATTATATTAATATAAAATCCTAATTCCACCAATACATTTGTTATCTCTTTCTTTCCAATCATATAGAAATGATAAGACTCCATGGGTCCCCCCCATACTTGGGTAAAAGTAACTTGTTAATAAATCAATAAGTTTGCCATCTACCTATATAGTCTTGTGATATTGTATTTTCCTACTATTTTTCTTAATAAACTAAATTTTGATCACCTAATTGAGTTCTAGAATGTCCCTAATGGCTTACAATAATGGAATTTCTATATTGAGTGTTTTGGGTTCCTAAATTAATTTAGATTCCCTTTTGTCTTCCACTTCCTTCAATCATTCTAGAAAGGGAACAAATGGAGGAGTTTTGGTGACTTCCTCTATTTTTCTAGGTTTCTATTCTAACTCTTCTTATTTCACTAATTGAGTTTGTTGACTTCATTTTTCATGAGGCATTTATGTGATGATAATATGAGGTTCTTGTAATGTTTTTCCTAAATTGAGATGTATGTCTACACATTCAATAACACCTACCCCTATGGTTTCACCTTGTTCATTTACATAAATCATCATATTCTCTAGATTTTCTACTAGTTTGGTAGGTAGCTGAGGTTGGTTTACTTGATCTGTAAGGGTGCTTGAGTTCTTTGAGGAGCCATCCATGCTTGTTGTTGTAGAAACCTTCTTTTTTATTGATTATAATTTGGTTCAGGCTTCCAATGTTAATTTACCCATGGTTTATGATGATCTTTGGGTATCCAAGTTTATTTAAAATTTTGAGGTATAATCCATGGTTATGTCATCCATTCTTGGTTGCCCCACTGAGGTGGTGCTTCCAAAACTTGTAGAGGTGCATGACATTATGTAAAAGGATTCCTTGAGCCAAAATAATGTGGTTGATTTTATGGGAAGGAATTTCCTTGCCTTTGTATATAGTTTAATTCCTCTATGGTTTGTATATTCTATCTAAAATAGTTATTAAGAGTAGGAAGGTGCCTACAATTTTTTGTATCATGATCCTGAGCCTCACATATTCCAAAAAAAATTATTTTGTCTAGAGGATAATCTCTGAGTGCATATTTTAATCTACACTTTAGATAATAGATTTCTAGTGGTTTAGCCTTAGCTTCAAGTACATCTAACATTATGTTCAATTGAACTAGTATATCTATTTTCAAATTTCCTAGTTCCCCCATGAGTCAACTTACATCACTAGATTTCCCTAGTTTACCTCTCCTATTAGGTTTTGTCTTAGAGTAGTTAGTACGTAGTTGTGTAATATCTTGCAAGTATAGTTTGGTAATATCTCCCTTACCCATGGGATTCAAAGAGTCCCTGGAGGCATCATCAAATCCTTCAAGGAAATAATTTTGATCACTTCTTTAAATAGTTCATATCCACACCTATTATGGGAAAAAACAAACTGATCTAGATAATCTTCAAGGTTATCATCTTCATTATGTTTTGTCTTGAATAATTCTTATTTTATATCCTTGACCATATAATAATCTTGGTATTTATTTAGGAATACTATTTCCATTTCTTTTCAAGTGTTGATAGAGTTTCTTTTTAGTCCCATAAACCACTTTATTACTCCTTCCTTCAAAGTAGAGGGAAAGAGTTTCAAATTTTGATTATCTAAAGTGTAATCATATGTTTGGTAGAAAAATTTGAACTCAAAAATGAGTTAATCTAGGTCTTCAGTGGATAGACCTCTAAAGGTAGGTATATTGGATAGGTAAATGTTTTTCATTGTTGTTTTATCATCATTCTCAAAAGTGATGGGGTAAATAAAGTCCTCTTAGGAGGATTCCTACAAGGGTTTTCTACATGACCTATATTTTCTCCCATTATAAATAGAGTTATATTGAGAGGGGGAGATACTCCAAGGTCTTTTGGTTGTTCACTATCTAAAAGTTTGACTTTTGTAGAGGAAGATTCCTCTAGATCTAAGGATATACTTATAAAAGACTCACATATTTCTTTCTTCAAGTTTTCTATCTTTTTTGAAAGTACATTCATTCTCTCTACTAAAGGATGAGGATTTTTTTAACAAACCTTCCTTGTGAATACCTTTGACTACTCATATACTTGTATTTGACAAGAGAGTAATTTATTCTATTTTTTTTGTTTTTTATTATTAGCTTAAAACTTTACCTTACTAATACTTTATAAGAATATCCCCATCAATAGAACCAAAAATGATGAAAATCATTATTATCCCTTCATTTAACCAATTTATGTTGGTGTCATTTCTTACTAGGGCTAGTCTCCATGGTTGTATACAATAAGGTATTTATTAAGTTTAGATAACGGTGTTGGTTGGGGGTTTTTGGAGTTGATATCCTAAGTTCCTACTTCCTAATGTCTTAAATAAATGTTTTGAAAGAAACACACTTTTTCAAAATGTAAACATACCAAATTGAAAGAAATGATTTTAAATAAATCACACAATGTTGTTGGAAAGTAAACACACTAAAATCAAATATCAAATCCACATTCTAAGATAAGTTGTAAAATTAAGATTATTGAAATTGAAGAAATGATAAATGCATATTAAAATCTTAAAGAATACACACATTAGTAGTCTATTCTGACTCGTAGGTTAACAATCCATTCACATAAAGTATTTATATTAATTTTAATTAAAAATAAATAATAAATTAATTATAAATACCAAAAGTACATGTCCAGTCTCCTTCGAGAGTGGGCCGTTGATCACCCTTAGATTTAGGGTCAAAAAAATTCAATCTTTAGAAATCTATCTTGACTAACACAGAAATGAAAGAGTATTCTGCCATAAAATCTTATTATATTCAACATGACAATTCTTACAATGTTTTTTTCTCCCTATAGATTGAGCATAGATCTACCTTTTATTAGATACAAAATAAACTAACTGTCCTAAATACTAGGTAATATTTTAATTAACTAAAACAAGAGGATATCCAGGGAGATTGGTTTATATGGCCAAAATAGAGAAGAGTATTAAAAAAATATCCACACATGGTTGGGAATATACTCACGGGATTTAAAATTTCTTCTTCCAACCATATCTGGTTACCAAATCTTATATATAATG
Organism: Torreya grandis; assembly: GCA_037957365.1. Lineage (NCBI taxonomy): Eukaryota > Viridiplantae > Streptophyta > Pinopsida > Cupressales > Taxaceae > Torreya > Torreya grandis. Next base: position 362,801 of record JARHVA010005343.1, read on the forward strand.
TATCCATATCATCTTATCTACTGTTAAAACCTATATCTATGAACTTTTATAAATGAAAATCTATACATAAATAGAAATATATATATAGACATATGTAAAAATAGAAAGTATCTATAGGAGTCTTGGATCATTGTGGAATAATTTAAGGAACTTATGAAAGGCCTTAGAACATGTTATGGATGAGTTAATAGTGGGTTATGATATTTTGTAGCATAACTATCAAAGTTCATAGAATGGATATCATAATCCATAGCTTGAATATCATAATTTGTAGCTATTTGTCAAGGTTTATATAATACTTGATAAAGTTTAGAGCTTCATTTTAATGATCAATTCATGGTAACGAAATTTCCTTATCTTCATGAAATCATAACAAAACTCTAATTTTGATGTTATAATACTTGTACATATCAAATATGGAAGAATAAACATGCAAATAGTTATAAATGTCATATAAAGAATTATAACTCAGACTCACATAATATTATAGAGATATAAGCATTCTTCTTCTTCCTTAGTCTAGTTATAAACCCTAAGACTACATGCAATGCTCAACTTAAATGGAATATTTATAGCTATGAAGGATGATATAGTATGGTTATAATGAGTCATAGTGTGGAATCATAACCAAACCTACCTCTTCAATAATTTTATAAGGATCATAACCATGATTAGCTACTTCCCATTCATCAAGGAGCAAATTTGATATGCCTTCTAGTGGTTCCATGGGATCTTAGTCATTGGGGTGTTCGTCCTCATCCAAGATAGTGAAATTGACATTTGATAAGTTGGGATGTAGGGTTATAATTAGAATATAGAGATAGGTTCAAACCTTATGGTAAAAATTTGTCCCATACCTAGTCCTAAAAACCATGTAGGACCAATCAAAAAAAATATACCCCTCAATTTTTGTAGTGAAATCCCTAGACAAGTATAAGAAAAAGTAGGGAGGGAAGTCAAATACTAGGACATCCTGAGATATAGTGAAAGTATGACAAGAAACCAATATGATTTTAAGGTCTTTAAGTACACCCATAATCTTGGTAGGAGACCCATCTAACTGTAACACCCCTTTTGCATTAGGTTCATATTTTAGCCCCTTTTTATCAGCTATAGACTTAGGCATGACAGAAGTGTTAGCCCCACTATCTATCATAAAATTATGCACTAAGAAATCTCCTATGATGAAATAAAGGTATAAGGGAGGTGGTTTTACTACCTTATGTGTTTTTTACTCATGAAGCTAATTGGAATTAGTGAGGACTGCACTTACCTTTTTTCACTTATTTATCTAAGGCATAGAGTTTGGAAAGTTATTCTTGAAGGAGGTCCTTTTGCCCTAGAATAAGTAAAGTGTCCCACAAAATCATAGTAACATGGACCTTATTCATCTAGTCCATAATAATAAGATGAGGGGTGAATTTATTGTATTGTATCTTAGGAGCATAAATATTGTTTGGATCTTGTGTGAACTAAGCTATAAAAGGACCCTTTTCATTTTGCCCTTTCCCATCTTGCATTTACTAAGTTAATGGTGTCTTATGAGATGTATCTTGAGTATAAATCCCTTGAGTTATTTGAGAAGGTGGGAAAGATGCTTTGGCAAGGCCCAAACTATAATCAAATGTCATTCTCTTAGCCTTTGTATGGGTTGTAATTGAATTTTATGCCTTAGTTACATTTTGACCTTGATTAGATGCCACTTGTTCAAATTAGTGTTCACCTTATTCAAAGTTATCAAAGTTAGTTTCAAAAGGTTATTTGATCCCACTTGATCCTTATTAACTTGGAATCTCATCTTTATTCATAAAGGGAGTATCTCCATGTGGCATAGGAGGACCTTCCTTGTGTTGTAGAGGAGGTTGATTATCATGTGATGGAAGAGAGGGACCCTAATAAATGAAATATGTTTAATACACCTCACCAATTAGATCCATTTCCATATCATGTGACTTCCCCAATTTATTAGGCCATTGACCCTATTGAGCATAACTATTCTGAGTTAAGACTAGGGCTCTAAAACTACTAGCAACATTGGGGTTATATCTATTGTAGGTTCTTTCTTGGGTAATTTACCCTTGGCCTTGTTGATAGGGATGATAAGAAGATATTTTATATTGATAGGGCTGATAGGGGATTTTTAGGGTGCTTGATAAGTCTTATGGGGTGGAATTTTCTACCTCTCCAAGGCCACTATCTCACTATTTTGGGCCTTGAGCAGCCCTTCTATCTTGCTTAATCAGTCCACTTAACCAACATATACTTTAGCATGATTGGTTGGGGATGGTAATGGAGTAGTGGTAAGTATAGGGTGTTAAATTTTTGAGAATAAATGCATGAGGGGTCTTGGAGTGAGCTTACATGATTGGATTAGTTTTATGCCCTTATGGCCATCTCATAAGATTTTGGTAGAGTGCTTCCTCCCATGGACTGTATCATGACTACCACATCATAATTTAGAGATTTTAGGTAGTCCAAAAATGCATAATTAGGGGTGGGATTGATGATTATGGGGATCTTATCCCATTTTTTAAAAAACCTATAATTAAAATCTACCATAAATTCTTATGTATCTCTTTGAATTATGGTGATTTTCTCCACCAAAGAGAGATGGACACTCCTATCCTCAAAGTGTTTGCATAAATGATCCCTAAATTCATCCTAGGTTTTGATGGATGCAAGTGTCAAGAATTTATACCACTAGAGTGACTTACCCTTCAAGGAGGTTTATAATAGTCTCATAGCCACATTTTCTTGGGTTAAATTATGGAGTAAACACAAATTATCTATGTTTTCATTATATTCTACAAGAGGGTAGTTGAGTTCTCTCCTATAAAATAGGGAAGGATTTTGAGGGTAGCAATATCTATGTCATCAAACTGCTTAAGTCTTAAGGGGCTACCACCATTCAAAGTCATACAGGCTTGCATTCTAGTCCTAGCCATTAGAGGTATAAGATTTACAATAGTGTTTGTTTGGGAAGAATTAGGATAGCTAGGGGGTGTAGGATTGGGATTAATTATAGGATATCTCTTTTTCCTAATAGTTTCCTATGACAAATAAACAAAATTAGTGTTCTTACCTTTTGAGGAAGATCTTGTGGCCACCCTTTACATGTAACTTATCTTTAGATCTACAACTAAAGTACTTGAATCTCTCTAAAGTTTTCCAAGATTGATAATGCATGCTTCAAGTCACTTGAATGTTGGTTCCATCAAGTGTGCCAGAACTGTTAGCACTCTAAGCTACACCATTTGAAGGAGATAGTTCAATTCTCTTTAATCTTGGACTAACATGGGATTGGCCTAAAGGTTATGGGTGACCTATAGTAAGACAAACCCTCTATATTATGGGGCTAGCTCCCTTGGTACATCAGCTAAAACTCTCTTCTTAAGGCCTAATAATTTTGGGGTGAAAAGAGAGATAATTAAAACATGAAAAGGAAACATATTCTAATGGTGGTGAGGCACCAATATTCATGTATCCTCTCTTGAATTATCTTCAAACACACTTTGTGAATCCAATGAAAGACTAGTGACTAAATAGGATTCTTGAAATGATCCTAAACATAAGTATTTCATATGGAGGTTATATGGTAGGTTTATAACTTGAATACAATGTAAGGAAGGCCTACTTGAGACACTATCAACTAGCTCACTCTTCAATACAACTACCACACTCTTAACACTTCACATGACCTAAATAGGATGACAATATAATAGTTAGGTGAAGGAGAGGACCTAAGAAAAGGAGAAAACATCACACTTTATTCAATTCAACAACCATAACACACTAATGCTAACAATAAGTTTGCAAACAATCTTTTTCTTTATTGATTCTCAAGGTTCAAGATATAATTTGGTAGAGTTATGCTATGCCCAGCCAAGGGATGAGAAGAAAGGAATTAAGGCCTAAATATAAATAAATGTGAGAAATAAAGAGAAATTAATCCTAGCATAGAATTGGTATTAATAGGCCATAATGGTCATCATCCATTCACTCAACAGTTATAATAGTGTTTCACCCTCCACCATGTATTACTTAGGTTAACTAGTGACTTAAATGAGCACCTTAAAGCATTAGAGTCTATTTTTAGCAAGGTTTAACCCATGAATCTCCAATATATCCAATCCTTAGTCAATTACCTATCATTTAATAATTTAATAAGCATTAAAATAGGTCCAATTAGGCCTTCTCCATAAGGGATTAAGTTGTTTCCCTTTGACTGTATATTGGCCATGTTTAATAAACTACCAAAAATCTTTCATAATGCCCATATATATGGAATTTAATCACCTAAAGGTGTAGTTAAAATTGTATTATGATTACACATTAACTCCATATCAATTTTCTATGCCCATGAGCTTCTCTATTTTGTTGGATAAGTAGGCCTTATAGACTAGTAACCTAGTCTCTTTTTGATTCATTGTTTAGATGACTATGAGAACTAGATCAAACCTCAAAATTGTATGAATTATCTTTTTTTATAATTTAAAAAACATTCCATACCATCATATACACCTTTCAAATATTCAACACTTGTAATCTCACTCCACTTAGATGAATAGGCCACCTTTACTAAATTCTACAGACTAGTTGTTTGGTGAAGGTTGGTAGAAGTCTTTCTAGGAAAATATGTGAACATTTCATGATTTGAAGAGGTGAAAAAATCCAAAAAATATCTCCTCAAATTATTTTTAACCTTTGAAAAATGATTTCATTTCATTTCCTTCTCAAAATCCTAAAATTTTGTAGTTTATGTAGGTGTTTATACATTATTTGTATAGACTAGTACCCTAGAAGAAGCCTTCTCTGAGTGGACTACATGACCCAAGTATTTTCCAAGTGATTATAATTCCTTTGGACGAATTTTATCTAAAATATTCCCAATCAAGTCCTTATTATGATTTTATGGAGGTTTAAGAGGTTTTAGTGTTCTTAATAATGGTTCATAGAGGTCGGGTCTTTAACATCTAAACTAATGCCATTAATCTCTTGTGGATAAATCCCCCCACATATCCTAAATTTATTATCTCCACATGAAACTTCTCCATATATTTTTGAGCTTGTCAACTTGCCTCTTGGTTGAGGAACATACATTCTAGGTAGTCTTGAGGTGTCTTCAAGCCAAAATGACTACTTGTAGCATCTCCCCTATAGATGAAAATGACTCACACATCTAAAAAACCCTTATTATCATCCCATGAATATTTAAGATTTCCTCTAATTTTATTTTTATCTATTATCTATCCTTTAAGTGGCATTGTCTTAATTAATATGTTGGATCAATAGGTATAAGTGTAGGGTTTTTGAGTTTTGGTCTTAAGCTAAAGTTTTGAGGCATCTATCCACTTTATCTATCATGGAAATAACCTCTAGGAACCCTTAGAGTATATTTTTTGGATAGATCAATCTGTCTACCTCCTATTGCATGCATATAGTCCCTCACTTAGACACCTAGGCCTATTTTCAAGATTTACCAGTCATGGAGGCCCCTGAGGGTGGTTAATGTGAGATAATTTAGGAAATTTGGGATCCTCTCTCTCTTAAAAAACCTATGGTGTATGAAAATCATTCCCAACTCCTTATTCACAAGATTAAAATGGATTTCTCAATCTTTATCTATATATTATATCCCTTACACGTGATAACCAATAGGTAATTTGAATTATTAGAAGGCCTAGGGAGACCATTAGGACTATTTCTTAACTTAATTACTCCATTTGAATTCATTTGGAGGTGTATTTCCATCATTAGGTATGGGATAGGGTTTAGGAAAGGTTTAGGAGCTCCACCATCTTAATGATGGTTCATAAAGTATGGACCTCCAAACCAAAAATTCTTATCATGAATTTATATTCCACTAGCCCCTTCATCTCCCCTAAATAGCTTAGGGTCTGAAGTAAAATGTGTGTGGAGATATGAGTAGAATATGGTGTGTCTCAAGCTCTTCGTTAGGCAGTCTATGTAGGTTACCTTCTTAATGTTCATTCATAAATATGGGCCCCTTAATCACACTCACTCCTTTATGAATTTTGATTCCACAAGGGTGCTTAAGTTTCCCTAAGAGATATGGGTATGGGTCTCTTTGTGGTGAAAGGTATGAGTGTTTGAAAGTGTAACTCAACCTTTCTGCTTAAGAAATGGAGCCCAAGAGAGAGATAAACCCAAAAATGAAATTTATCATTACACTCCCTTCCCTTAAACCTCTTCCTCATGGGATAAAAAACCTTCACATACCCACATATTTCATTAAGTCTACCTAGAGGTTAGGACTTGCCTTTGGAATGGATATGGGGTCTTGAGACCTAAATGATCCTTCAAGCCTTAGAGTGATCAGGCCAAGTGATATAATCTCTACCTACTTGTATATGTATCTTTATATTTAAGGTTTTCATAACATCTTTCCTAGTCTAAATTTCATCTTCTGTACATGCTCTTATCTACTCAGACCCCTCACCAGCCCTACTCTCTCCTGTAGCCTATATTAAGCATCATTACTTAGTGTATAGGCCTAAAGTAGTGGACATTGGAAACTTGATAAATCTCATTTATATCCTTATATTGGTGATATTATATCTCAAACATCATGTTTCAATATTAAAAATAGCCGTTAAGCATCCTCTCTAACTCTATCAACACATGAGCATGCATAGTTAGACCATAGTTTGTATGTGCTAGGTCTTACAACTCAGACTAAAAAACTTCTTAATTTATATAACCATTAGGTAGGACCTTGAGGGGTTTTGGATAAATTTTCATGTCTTTGATACTCCCCTTTCTTTTGTTCTATGCATGGCCATTTGATATAGTCATGCACTATAGGTTGATTGAGCACGGTCAGTTAGTTATATGTGTTTGCATTATTCTATCTAGTCACTGGTTTAGACCATATTTTTATTATTTAGTACCATTATATTCATTATTTTACCACCTTATTAGTTTTATTTCCATAGTCATGTGCATTTACTATCTTATGTTGAAGGTTGAAGGTACAGACCATCAATAGTATTGTAAGTATTAATCCATGTATATTGACTAGCAAAGGGTCTGTGGGTCAAGTTTCTAAGTGAGGAGAGTAACTTATTAGTTATATTTGAGATAAAATTACTCTCTTATGTTCGAATATATCTCTTTTAATCCATTCATTTTATTATTTATGGCCTTCTTTTATGCTCAGGGCTCATCTGCATATAGACTTTGAAGAACTCTGCAAGGTTGATTTAAGTCATTTATTGTAAGTGATCATTTTCTCTTTCAATAGGGTTTATGACTATATAAACTCATTTATTATAGATTTTATGGTGTCTAATAGCATTACAAGGTATTTATAACTTTTTTTAATACCTTGGTCTTGAGTAGAGGGTAATAACTTGTGGGTGGTGATTGTGAGGTCATATGGAGTTTGAAACCTAGAATGCAAGGATTAAAACTAAGGTGAATTAATAGTGCTAAGGTTGTCAAATAGTAGAGGCTCTTTGAGGGATTGGTTTGGAATATCATACCCAAGATGACCTATAAGGACCCTAAACATATCCATTTATATACCTAATAGAATATAACACTTTGAGATTATCAATGAGGCTTACACAGTGTAAAATGGAAACCTAGGACTTTCCAAAAAACCTTCACTTTTGTTAAATAACCTTAGTTTATGTTAAGAAAGACTATAGAGGTGCTTGAGGGATAAGTAATGGTTTCTTGGTCTATGAAGGATATGATAAGGTATAAAAATATTGAGATAAGGATATATTGGTGTGAATACAACATTACTTATCATCCTTTACTATGTTTTGATAACCTTCAAGCCACAATTATACAACATACTACCTTCCTATGCATTAAAACTTAGACCTACTAGAAATATTCACTTAGAGGCACCATTTGAGAGAGTTTAATGTCTATATGAACATTAAACTTGAACAAAGTAGGCATGGATAACTTTAATACACCATTATTGAACCTTATAACACTATTCACCCTTAGATATATGCACTAAACACTCTATCCCACCAATGAAAACATGTTTTAAACTTATAGATATAGTTATCTTGGAATTTCTCACTCCTATAGGACCACACATGTGAACCAAAAGTTAAATATGCCATGAAATGTCTTTGTAGGACTATAAAAAACATGAAAAATCACTAGTTTGATTAAACAAACAAAAAACTCTATGAAATTATTCTCCCTATTTTGTCCTATGTGACCAGGTTACCAAGCTTATTAGCATTTGTTCATATATCTCATAAGACTAAAACTAAAACTAATGCCCATGGTTTTAAGGTCATAAATTATAATTTATTTGGATAAGACCCTAGACCCTCTCTCTCTCTCCTCTATATGGACTGAACATAAACCTGAAGTGTTCTCCATGTCTACCAAAGATCTTAGTGGAGGAAGTGCATCAATTTTTTGCTCTTTGGGCCTTGAAACACTTGTATTTACTCATCATAGGCATATTTTTAACTCCCCTTGTAGAGCCTTGACTCCCCCTGATCAAATCCATATTGTATGAATCCACACCACTCAAAAAAATCATACAAATTGAAATTTTCTTATGTTTTCTCATGTTTTAGAACACAAACCATTATTGATGGGTAGGAAGAGGTAAAATAGGGGTCAGGTAATGTTTGAAATTTCATCATATGAATTGGGGAGTTGTATAAACATTTTTTCACATGTGTGAGGCCCATTTAGTGGCAATTAGAAGTGTTAACTTATGAAAAGTTCCTCATTAGTACAAGAAATGTGGTGCTCATGTAGGTATTTTAAGGCATGTTTGATGGCTTTAGTGGTATTTTTGAGATCAATTTTTATCATTTAAGGGTCAAATACTCCACTTTTTAGATAATTTATGTAGTTTCAAGGGGATATTTCAAATTAATATCATCTAGACACTTATTAAAAGACCTTAAAAAAATTTAAAGACCCAAGTTAGGCTATCATGTACCTTCACAACATTCTTAAAACTTAAAATCAATCCATACATTGCACATCTTGAATACACTAGAAAGGTTCATGATGAATCATCAATTGTATCATTCAATCATCTCCACCATGTCACATTTGGATTATTGAGACCAATTTTAGGCCTGTTATGGACCTTTACACATGTATAAACACTAGGAAGACCTTGACACAAGTTGAAATAGGTAGTAAGCATAAAAACCATGATATTTTATTGGCATGACATAATATTGGGCTTGTTGTCCTTGACATAACTTGTCCTTGACATAACAATAATTAATCTCTTTTGAAATACTTTTACTCATCAATATATGTGAGAATTGTGAGGTCTTAGGTGGACTAGGGTACTCAAGGCTTAGGTTGACCCCTTTCTAGTCCTGAGAGCAAAAAGTGGTCAATAATAACACCTCTTAGGATTAAAGGGTATGAAAATAATGTGATGTTTTGGACTTTTTTTGATGTGACAATATAAATAGTTTTAGTATAAAAACACACTTGTAAATAAAATAAAATAGAATTAATGTTAATGGCTCATCCTATATCTAAAATTTATATGGGTGTGCATAATTTTTACCAAAGTTTCCATTGATATACCAATGCTTGTGAGGAATTAAGTGTTAATCTAAAAATTAAATTATAGGTGTAGGTATATTTTTTACTCCCCTATGTAGGTAGATTAATATGTGGCACAAACTTACAATTAGGATCACTCAAAATTTAGTAATAAATTTAATGAAAAATGGGGTTTTTACTAAAATCTATAAATATTGAATGCATTAAATGGTCCCAAGTGTGGCTAACACAAGGGTGAAATCACATCAATTGAGTTCAAACTACTTAGCTTGTTATGAAATGGTCTAGTACTTTATATAATGAATTCATCTATGTACTTCTTAGTGAATTCTAATGTTTGGCTATTTCATGGCCCAAGTACCCATTGAGATGGTCAAGCTAACTACTCACTTTTATCCCATCTAAAAATTTGCCTAATTTGTATACCCCATCATAGAGTGGGGTTAGTATGATGTTGAGATATGAAAAACTAGTTCAACACGCCCCTAAAGAACTTATGAGGGAAAAATGATATCTTTCCCATAAGCCAAATGCAATGAAATAAATTGGAAATACTTTAGAGGTCATTTTTAGGTCACCCAAGTCACTCAGAGCTTGGGGAGAGCATATTCAACATTATTTATAATGTTACTTTACAAATAATAAGAATAAACTAAGTAATTTTGGTTACCTGAGTTCCCTAAAAGGGATAGGGTGAGAAAATTCATGCAATAGTTTCTAATTTTCCACAAATAAGGAAACTATTTTAAAAAACTTTAAAAATTAACTAATAACAAAAAATAAACATAAAGTGAAAAGCACTTAAGAATTCTAACTAAAATTGTGTTCCTTTTAATATCACTAAATCTAAGTGTGATTGAATTTTTATTCCCTTATCCTTATTTGTAATTGTAATTTTTTTGAAAATAACTAAAATACAAGTGTGATTAAGTGTATTTTAAACACCAAACAAAATGTATCTGAGATTTTAATCATGATTAAGCTTTTCTCTATCCACCTTAGGTCTTACAAAATATTAGGAGTTTTTTTTTCTTATAATCCAAAAGATAAGTGAGTAAACAATAATCCATTTTGATTTCTCAAGTTTTAAAAAAACATAGAGAAAAGAAACCATTTAGAAGGTCAATTGATTTTTTACAAACACACACACACACACAAAGTAACTTTGGCAAAGCCACCATTTAATAGGGTGAAGCCACTAATTAGGTCAGGTGAAGCCTCCAAAATAAGTAGTAAAATAATGAAATAGAGAGTAATTTCACCTTGTGAAGCTAAAATTTAATAAGATTAAATCCACTAATTATGTAGAGAAAATACACCATTTAGTAGGCCAAAGTTATAGTTACAAAGCTACCATTTCTACAAAACTAAATATCAAAAACAAGCATGAAAATGATGAATCCATCATTACCCATGGAAATTCTATCATTTACTCAAAAAAATAAAATTATGTATATTTTAAGGATAAAACTCTAAACTTGAATAATTAAATGCATTTTTTAGTAAAACTAAGGTTCCCATATCATTCTCCTTGGCCATATGAGATTCATGTTCCCACTAGGCATGCTATTATGTACCTTAGGTGCTCTAAGAGTAAACAATATGTAGATTAGTCCCTTATTAGTCTAAATTAAAAAAAATCAAGCATAAAAATACACTAGGACTAAAAACTCTTTCCTAAGAATAAGGAAGAGCATAACTTAATAACTAAGATCATAAAATAGAGATAAAGAACAAAATTTTATTACTTTCTTTATCAAATTTTATGCTTACTTATTGGCATAAGGATATTCATGCTTGGCCTATGATGATTTGAGTCTTCTAAAAATTCTCTACCATGGTGATATCATATCTCCAATAGTCACTTGTGGCTTGGTGTGAAGCTTGGCATAAATTGAGTATTATAATAGTACTCACAAACACTTCAAGAAGGTTTTCCAACAAAATAACCTTACACACAAAAAAAATTGGCATATGGTTTGGGTACTTGTATTTATATCTCTAAGAACTAACTCTAACCCTAGGGAGGTAAGGTTAAATTATAACTTAGGTTGAGTCTAAATTAACCAAGGTTGAGTCAATCTAACTCTAGGTTGGGTCAAATCACTCATGAAATCTTGACACCTCAATTTTAAATATATTTGAGGAATGAAAACTTAATTTAGATATTTTTGAGGTTATGACTAATATTTGATAAATATTTAAGAGATAATAAATCACTTTATTAGCTCATTTGACCTTTGACTTCATGTTTAGCTAAAAATTCCTTTTTTGGTAAATGAAATTCACTAATTTAACTTGGAATTTTTATTTAGGAAAGTTAATTAATATTTGAAATATATTTAATATTTCTTAGTGATTTTTGGGATTTTATCAATTGTTTTAAATGTTATGAATTAATAGATTGACAACCCAAAAATGTCAAACTACTAGGTTGTAATTTGACTAGGGTTAGAACTAAACTAGGTTAGTGATGCATATAGGGTAATACACCAAATAAGCTAGCCTCATCACATTTTTAGGAAATTAAATCCCTTGTGTAAACAAAATTGGGTAATTCTAATGATTTTTAGGCTTAAAATGTGTTGTTTACTATAAATTGAATTGAATCCCAATTTAGGCATGAAATGTTATAGGTATAATCACTGAGAGGGGGGTGAATCACCCAAATAATTCAATTTAAATTTTAATCTTTAAAAACACTTAATCAATTACCATAAGCATTCATGAAGCATACACATCATTCATAGCACTGAACAAGAGAGACAATGCAAGATCAAACACATAACACAAGACATACATGGGAAAACCTCTTGGGGGATAAAACCAAATGGAACCTAAAATTGGACTATTATATTATAATAAAAATAACCAATTTATACCATATATAAATGATAAAAAAAACTACAACCCCTATTTAGTGAGACTAAAATCCCACAAGATGCTTAAACACCTATCTAGCTGAGTTGCAACAACACCCATACTTTTAGAAAGTTTCACCTTGTAAGGAGGTTGAAACCACCTTAGATGTTGAGCTGCCACAACAACACCTATAAACACATACACCTATGAACACATTCACCCATTAAATGATGTCTTCAACACCTGATGATGGACCTCTACTTATCACTCTTCACCTTCACTCACACTTAATCTATAAGAGCACTATTCTACCAATAGAATTATCACCTATAGGTCATACAAATAGTCCTCAAATTTATCTTCTCTTTAACTCATACTTAGATCACTCTAGCCCTCCTTCACTCCACCAATCACACACAAGCCTCTCTCAAAACTCTCCCAAGTTTCTCTCTTAAGTCTCACTCTCCAAGTCTAGAAATCACCATCTTTGATTTCACTATTTATAGAGAAATCTTGATAATCAACACCTTGTTCAGACATTAGGCATGCCTTAATCCTTAATTCAACTATCTCAGTGACACATAGTTTAATAAAATCTTCATTGGTTGACCATAACATTTATGGGCTACCTTTAAGTAGCTACACCTTTTAATAAGGCCTTATAGCTCTTATATGTCTCATGGAGACCTATTCTCCCATTTAGCACATCATCAAATAAACTAATAAAATAAGACCACTTCCAAAAGCATGGTTCCACTCCTTATGTCCCCTTTGACATCCTCAAATGATCATAATTATCTTTACTCACATCTATGTATGCTTAATCAACTCAAATAGTGACCTTATATATAACAGCACCTTTACCAAACATACAATCAACTTCTTAAGAATTTTTCATACTCAAGATAGTCACACCTCAAAAATACCCATAGATCATCTCCATGGAGTCTATAACACTCCCAAATAGAAAATTCATCATGATACATTGAAACAACATCAAAAAAAGCTCAAATATTCTTCTTGGGTCACTTGTAAAATAAATAACATAAAAAAAAGCTCAAATATCATTTTAGGCTCAATATATTTGACTATACACACTTCCATATATTAAAATTAGGCTTATTATATGTGCCATAGAGTCCTCTTCATCTTTCATTTTTATAACATGAGAAAATTTATTTTGTATCAAAAGATATGTATAGATTACTGAGTACTATTTTTCCCTTACCAAATTCAAATAGCAATGGTCACAGTTAAACTTCAAACACTTTGCAATCATCTCATGTCCTCATTGCTCAGATCAAATACACATCATTGATCTCTTCTGATCTTTAACATAGGCATTAATTCTCAAATTTTAAACCTTGACCACTCTACTATTATCTCTTGTCCTCATTCAACTTGGCCAATCACACTCTATCAATATTTCTTGAAAGTAAACTAAACTTTAACTCTATTAAACTTCAGTTACGTTGACCATTTTGACTTAATACACTCTATTGATCTCAATTATACAAACACCCACTCACCATTGATATCTTATCATTACCTTTGCTCAGTTGTTAAACATCATGCACCTATCATCATCTCACTACTTCCTAACTTCTTGGAGTAATGTGTACCATCGATATTTCTCAATATTTAACTTGTGTATAAATGACCAAGTATGGGGACCCTTTCAATATCCCTAAGTAGCCATTTTTTAACATTAATAACTTCTTTTGTGCTTAAAGGCATGATCTCAAATTTGGACCAGATGATCTTCTTACATAGGAGAATATAACCATATAATAAAAAACTCCTATAAACCTCATGTGTGTGATATATAATACCATTAAAATTCCTTCTCAAAATATTGTTCCAATTTCAACTATGTCAAACTTCCCTGAGAGGTTAACTCTGAGCATGCATAACTTTTGTCGTATTTCAGAACATGATCTAAAATTTAGTGAAAATAAACTAAGATCAAAACTAAACAAACCCATATGATCACCTTCTCATAAAATATCCACATGTGTGAGATATTCCATCATCAAACTACTTACTTAGATCTTTCTTTCCTTATGCAAATTTGGCTATAGAAAAACACAGTCAAACAACCTAGGAGCCCAACTTTGCATACGCATATATTTTGACATGCTTCATTGCATGATATTTAATTTAGTAAAAATAAACTAGGATAAAACTTTAAAAAACCCATATGATCATTTTCTATTGATACCTTCACACATGAAATATATAACATCATCAAAACATTTACTCGACTCTTTTTGCCACATTGCAACTTTGGCTATGGGAAAATAGTGAATTCTATCTTAGATTCCAACTTTGTACCCTCATATATTTTACCATGATTTGATTATTGACTTGAGATTTGGTGTATAAAAACTAGGGACTAATTTTATCACAACCATATGACCAACTTCCCTTGACTCATTCCCATGTGGTAATGGTGATGTCATCAAATTTCCTACTCAAATTTTCTACCACTAGACTCAAAGTGTTTAGATGAGAACTATGGACAACCAAATGAATTCTACTTATACAAAAAATCACTAAAAGAATTTTTGAATTTTGATAAGACCCCTTGTACATGATCAATACTCCATACTCATCCCTGAACATCTCTATCCATGTCAACATGAAAGATCAACCAAGTCTCCTTCAAGCATATGAAAATAGGCACATTACACACATTGTCATTATCACATAGACTAATAAGTCTCTTTATCCACTCATTATTACACCTCTATGACATTATTGATAACTCTCCAACAATCTCCCCCTTTGTCATTAATGTTAACAACAATCACATATGGCAATATACAGTTCACCTTCTCTTTCTTCAAGCACTCCTATAAGAAGAACTTTATCCCCCTTTGACACAATGACAAAGTCAGCACCAATTGATACTAAGGAAATAAAAATACTATCAAATAAGAAAGGAACATATTATAAATATGATACAAACCCCCCCTTACCTTGATCCTACCTCTTCTTTCCTTGACAACATCCTCTTGCTCTATGCCAACACTCTCTTTAATTGATCATTGTAACCAATGAAGAAATAACACACAAAACCATATAAATATGATGGATGACATCAAGAAACATTTTAGAGGGACTCCCCCTAATAACTCTAAGTAATTTCACATTTTGAGCATCTTTAGATATCCACACACTATGAAGAATCAGCACATATGATTATTGTCCTTCTCTCTCAAACTACCATAAAGGCCACCAATAGGACTTCATGTCACTCAAAAAATAGGAAACATACACTAAACTGACTTTATAACTCACCTTAAAACACACATACCTTGATCTTTTGGAGAAATTAAGTAAAAGCACTCTTCTTCAAACTAAGTCTATCTAGCCTCCTTGTAGCCCTATCAGGAATTTGTAAAGCCCATAATTGTTAGTATACACATCTTTAAGACCAAAAACTTCATATTTGGAGCATTGTAATATTCCCCCTCAAGCACACCAATTTTCATCACCAATATCATCCTCTACAACATACTTCCTACAAAAACACCTGAATCACATCATAAATAAGTGTATAGACATTTTTGAGCATCAAACTCTTCTTTAAATTTGCATTAATCTCATTAAACTACCTAGAACCACCCATTTTAACTCTATACTATAGCTCCTTCAAAAATGTTTGAAGCAGTCTCATGAACTTGTTACTCCCTCTTAACCAAAGACCTTCTCTAATTGGAAATATCATCTTGAGCACACAAACTTGCTTCTCCACTAAAAGGAGTCTCTTTAAGAAGCATAAATAAAGACCTCCTCTACACCACAATGCTCTACCATGGTGTGAAACCAAGAGTTTCCCACAAATCCTCATATTCCTTCTCCTCATTGGTCATCTAATACTTATAATTATTCTTCTTATTCTTCTTTGGATTAAGATAAATAACTTCCTCATCCACTACAACATTTTCCTTTTCTTCTAGAATTGGATTGATAATACATGGAGACAACAAAGATTCATGGCATACCTTTTCATCTATAGAATCTTCTTTGTATATTATAACCTCTTCATTAGGCACAAATAATTAATGTTATTTATATGATTTATTCTCATCAATACTAGGATGTTCACTTGGATCCATACATACCTCTTGACTAGCTTCAACTAGCATCTTGGTCTTCTCATTGACCTTGGTCTCTTTATTCTCAATATGAGTAGATAATGAAACCTATTGGTACTCTTCAACTTTTAAATCATTCTCCACCATATAAAACAAATTACTTAGACCTACAGTCTCATCATGACTCACACTTTTCACATTTGACTTCCATATGTTAACATGCTTCTTCCATACACTGAAGGAGCCTGATTAAACCTATTCTAACTTATAGACATTTATTTGTAGAACCTAGCAATGTGACCTCTGTATTAAAAATTGTAGCACACCAAACCTTTTGCAAGAAACAAATCTTTCTTTACCTTGTTTGGATAGAAATTTGTAATGTCCTTTGTCATGACAAAAAAAACAACCTTCCCCTTTTGAGTGAGA
The DNA here is from genome assembly GCA_037957365.1 of Torreya grandis. Classification (NCBI taxonomy): domain Eukaryota; kingdom Viridiplantae; phylum Streptophyta; class Pinopsida; order Cupressales; family Taxaceae; genus Torreya; species Torreya grandis. The sequence goes on from JARHVA010005343.1 coordinate 379,738, forward strand.
CTCACCTTGTCTAATATTATGTTGATAATGGTTTGTAAAGTGTCCCACATCAAGAAAATTTAAGAACTTAATTTTCCTCACTCCTTTTGACTGATGTCCCCATCATAGTCCCATGCAAACTCATTTCTAATAGGTCTCTTACATTCTCTATCCCTATGACCAAATTAATTACATGTATAACAGTAACCATTGAATTTTGCATACCTCATGGCATTTGGATCTTTGATCTAATTTTTCTTCATTATACTAGCACCTTCAGTCCTTGTATGATGATTTATCTTCAAAGTATGATTGTCCTAGTTCACATTAGTCTTAATCTTATCTTGAGTGACATTATTTTATCCTTATTCATATCCAAGACCAGTTCTATCACTATAATGCTTTTAACCACTAAGAATTTTGTCTATATCACATCAGTTCTTTTCAAATATCATAAATGACTTCACCTTACTAGATGTCTTCTCTAACTCAAATATTAAAGACTCCTTTTTGAAAACATACCTTGAACATTCTTGTTCTTTAGCTCTTATACTTTCATACATAGATTCCAACTTAGAATTAAGAAAGATGATAACACCTTCATGCTCCTTAGAGTCTTCAACCAATCTTGCCTCAAATATATTTAATTGATCCTCATAGTCTTTGAGCTTATATTTCATATTCTTATTGATCTTATTCTCAATCTTTATTTCTTCAAGAGCATTCATCAATACACTCTCAGAGTCCACCTCATCTTTATCATTATCTGAATCACTCCAAGTAAACTCCTTCTAATGTGAGAAACTTCCTTCCTCAACCATGAATAGAGCTTCATCTTCAGTAGGATCATCATCTTCATGATTATATTTTGAGTCATTGTCTTCACTCTCATTTGATGAGCTAGAATCTCTTTTGTTGTAGAGACTCTTTTTGTTTTTGAAGGACTTCTTTTTGTTAAACTTTTTGAATCATTTCTTCTTATATGTCTTCTTGTAAATATATTAGCCTTTACCATGATCTTCATCATCTTTCTTATCATGCTTATGAAGGCACTTATGAGAAAAAATTCTATCTCTCCATAATTGAAACATTTTAAGGGTAGTTTACCCTAATACTTCCCTAATCCTATTTTTAATTTCTTAGTAATCAAATCAATTAGTTCATCCTCATCAATGTCAAATATGTCATCCTATTTGGATTTATTACCTTGTAAATAATTCTTAGGCTTCATATCTATCTTGAATTCATCTTATTTCTTTGGTGGTATGTCATCATTTATTCTCATCTCATATACAGTAAGGATGCCATGCAATTTATCCATCCTCAACTAAGTAAGATCATGACTCTCTTCTATAGAAAATAATTTTGGATCAAACTTGAGAGATAGAGACCTTAATACTTTTTGGACTGTATTTTCCTCTTCAAGATTCTCTCTAAGTCCTTTGATGATTTTCATAGTCTCATCAACTCTCTACAAAAAATATGCCATAAAATCTTCTTCCTTCATCTTGAGACTTTTAAATTGCCTTCTATGAGTCTACACCTTAGTAAGCTTGACCTTTGAATCTCCTTCAAAAATGATCTTCATTTTATCCCATATCTCTTTATAATATGTACAATGGATTAACATGGTGTATTCATTCTTTGAAAGACCATAAGTGATATCACTTATCACCTTGGAATTGTTCTCAAACAACTTCTTATCTGCAACACTAGATGGAGTAGTAATAAGAGCAGCATAACCATCTAAAATAGATCGCCATACATCAGACCCTAGAGACATAATATATGTCCTCATCCTTACAATACAAAATTCATAATTATATCTATTGAATATTGGTGATTGTTTAGTAGAGAAACCTCCTTGATGACTACCCATATTGTACCTTGGATCACCTTCAAGTTGTTAAGCCTTTACCAAAGGACCTACTCTGATACCAATTATTAAAGGTAAAATAATTAAAATAGGGGAAAATTAGTGATCCCAAATAATCCAATTTCAATTTTGATCTTCACAAATACTTAATTAGTTACCATAATCATTTATGAAGCATACACATCATTCATAGTAATGAGCAAGAGACATAATTCAAAATCAATCACATAACACAAAGCATATGTGGGAAACCCTCTTGGGGAATAAAAACTAGTAGAACCTAAAATTTTACTACTATATTATAATAAAAATAACCAATTTATACCATCTACAAATTATCAAGGAACTATAATCCCTATTTAGTGTGACTACAATCCCAAAAGGTGCTTCAACACCTTTCTATCTGAGATGTAACAACAACCAAACTTTTATAAAGTTTCACCATGTAAAGAGGTTTCAACCACCTTAGATGTTTAGATACAAAAAAAACACCTATGAAAACATCCACGTATGAATTTATTCCTTTAACACTTGATGATGGACCTCTGCTTATCACTCTTCACCTTTACTCCAATCTATAAGAGCACTATTCTACTAATAGAATTATGACCTATAGGTCATAAAAATATTCCTAAAAATAGTATGATATTCAAATCATTCTTAGGACACTATACTCCTTGTTTCTACAAAACATACACAATCCTCTCTTAAAACTCTCCCAAGTTTCTCCCTTAAGTCTCACTCTCCAAATCTAGAAATCACCATCTTTGATTTCACTATAAATAGAGCAATCTTGATAATCAACACCTTGGTAAGCCATTATACATTCCTTAACCCTTAATTAAACTATCTCATTGAGTCATAACTCAATTCAATCTTCATTGGTCATCCATAACATCTATGGGTCATCCTTAAGTAGCTACACCTTTTAATAAGGCTCTTGTAGCTCTTATAGGTCTCATAGAGACCTATTCTCCAATTTATCGCATCATCAAACAAACTAAGAACATATGAATACTTATAAAATCATTATTCCACTCCTTATTCCCCTTTTACATCCTCAAATGTTCATAGTTAACTTTTCTCACCTTTGCATATGCTCAATCAACTCAAACAATGACCTTATACATAAGAACACCATTACTGAACATACAATCAACTTATTAAGCATTGATCATACTCAAGATATATTTATCACACCTATAAAATACTCATATATCATATTAATGGAGTATAAAACACTCTCAAATAACAAATTCATCATGAGACATCGAAACGACATCAAAATGACCTCAAATATCTTTCTCAGGTCACTTACAAATTAAGCATAAATACATAGTCAACTTATAGGATCAATATATTTTATTATACACACTTTTAAATATTTAAATTAGGTCCATTATATGTGTCATATATTTTTCCTCTTCATCTTTTCTATTTACATCATGAGTAAATTCATCTTCTATCGAAAGATATAGACAAATTATTGAGCACTAGTTTTTCCCTTAGAAAATTCAAATATTCAAATGGAAATGCTCACAGTTAAAATTTAGACACTTTGAAATCATCACATGTCCTCACTACTCATATTGAATACACAAAATTGATCTCATCTAATCTTTAACACATAGGTGTCAATGCTCAAATGTTAAACCTTGACCACTCTGATATTATCTAATGTCCTTGCTCAGCTTGGCCAATCATGTTCTATTGAAATTTCTTGAAATTACACCAAAATTTAACACCATTAAACTTAATTTACTTTAACCATTTTGAATTACTATGCTCCATTGATCTCAATCATACAAACACCTACTCACCATTGATCTCTTATCCTTACCTTTGCTCAGTCATTAAACATTGTGCACCTATCCTCATCTCATTACTTTATGACTTCTTAGAGTAATGCATACAATTGATCTTTCTCAAACTTTAACTTGTGCATAAATGACTAATTATGGGGACCCTTCCAATATGCCTAAGTATCTATTTTTAAACCTTAATAACTTCTTCTACATTTAGAGGCATGATCTGAAATTTGGATCAGATGATCTCCTTACATAGAAGAATCTAACCATATAAAAAACATCTCCTTGTACCCTCATATGTGAAATATATAATTCCATTAAAATTCCTTCTCAAAATCTTCTATCATAGAGTCAACTATTGCAAAACCTATTTAAGAGGCCAACTTTGAGGATGCATAACTTTTGCCATGCTTCGATGTATGATCTAAAATTTAGCAAAAATAAACTAGGTTCAAAACTAAACAAACCCATATGATCACCTTATCTTGAAATTTCCACATGTGAGAGATATGACATCATCAAACTACTTACTCATCTCTTTCTTTCCAAATGCAAATATTCAAACTGCTTGGGAGCCCAACTTTGCATATACATATCTTTTAACATGCTTTATCGTATGATATAAAATTTATCACAAATAAACTAGGATCAAACTTGAACAAGCCCATATGATAAATTTATCTTGGAACCTTCACATTTTTAAGATATAACATCATCAAAATGCTTACTCGATTATTTTTTCCATGTTATAAATTTGGCTAAGTATGGGAAAATAGTGAATTTTATCTTAGAAGCCAACTTTTCACCCTCATATCTTTGATCATACTTTGATGCATGACTTGAGATATAGTGAATAATAACTAGGGAATAATTTTATCACAACCATATGACCAACTCCCCTTGACTCATTCCCACATGGCAATGGTGATGTCATCAAACTACATACTCAAATTTTCTACCACTAGACCCAAAGTGTCTAGATGAGAACTATGGACAACTAGATGAACTTCACTTATGCACATAAGCACTCAAATAATTTTGAATTTTATAGGACCCCTTTCACATCCTCAATACTCCATACTCATCCTTGAACATATCTATCTATGTCAACACTAAATATCAACCAAGCTTCCTTCAAGCATATTATAATAGGCACATTGCACACTTTGTCATTGCCACATAGACTATCAAGGATCTTCATCAACTCACCAAGACAACTCCATGACATTACCATGACATCATTGACAACTCTCTAGCATGAAAGTGTCCAAACTAAGTGTCTAAAATAAGGACATTTCATGTGGAACTTATGGGCTTAAATTTGATGGTCATCCTAAATGTCAAAACTATTGAAGGCCCAAGGAGAACACCGGTCAATTAGATGTCAAATTTCCATCGACTGAGTGGCCTTCATAATGACATTATTTAATTTTAGAATGTTTGGTATAATTTATGATAAATATGTATATGTTGTCTATGTATAAAAATACATATGTTTAAATCAAAATATGATTAATGCAAATGTTTATGTCTTAATGGTAAAATATTTAATTTATTTCTCACATTTGATCAAAATTAGTTAGGGCTTCTCTATTTATTATTTGATCATTTTAATTTTTTTTCCTTACCACCTCTTTGAAGGATTTACACTTAACCATTTTGTTTGATCTCGTAGAGTTTATATTTAGATCCAATCTATTGATTTGGATGCATGCCTTCATCAGGGAGTTTAGGAATTTAACCAAAGTAAAATATAAGCTTTGGATAATTCAACAAAAGATCTATTCATCATAATAAGGCATGTCATAAAAAATCATAACACAAAGTATAAACCCATATCGATATAACATGAAAGACCATCTATAAATCATTAATCACAAGACAAAAAATGATAATTCAAAGTATGTATGTAATAATGAAGGAGATACCTAAGACAACTCCAAACCAATGAGAAAGTAACAAATGGAAAATTATGATGAAGGGATAGATCCCAAAATAATCTACTGGTGATCAGAGAGTGGTGGCATGATAATAAGTGTTGACCAAATTTTGCCTTTAGGTAAAATTTTGGTCCCCTTCCTCCCTTGTTCATGCCAGTTATATTGCAGGTTGTTCAGGTTTAGCATTCTCTATTTCATGGTGCAAAGGTTCAATTTGGAGTTCGGTTTCTTGGTTCAAGTTTAAAGGGTTCACTGTTCGGTTCAAGTATTTCAATGTAAACATGTTGAACCTTCGTAGAAGGGTGGTTCAAAGCAATAAAGGGACTTTCAGCTGAGTCTAAGGACTTTTCAAAGGGATAGGTGCCAGGAAAATTCAAGGATGGAGAAGCACCCAAAAAGATGCCACATGGACCTGATGACATTTTTTATGGACCCGATGACGTCCCAATGGATGTCAAAATTAGTAGAACAGTTTAGCCATTGGATCTCAAGCGATGACGCTCGAGAAGCTGTCAATTTTAGTAGGATGGAATGTCCATTGTTTTTCAAATCCTGACAGCCAGTTGAGCATCAAATCTAGTGAATAAAATAGCCTTTGTTTCTAGCCAAGAAAGTATTGCCAAGGAGTCTAGAATGCAGCAACCTGCCAAAAGTTCATTCCTAGGAGGCCAAACAAGCTAGATAGAGACAAATTCGATAAAAGACAAGAGGACGTGCATGGAATAAGCAGATAGTTAAGTCCAAGTGGCACCAATTTGAAGAGGTGACTCCAGTAGGTGGAACAGTTCCTTCGAATTAACCACGAGAGGATACAACAACTAAGAAATGTAATCGGTTCCTTCATTTTTCATTTAATGGGTGGACAAACTACATTTTGCCATTAAAAATGTGGACTTCAAAGTAGAACAGAGCACATGGCTCATTAATATTTTGAGCAGCTTGTTTCTTTTCATGAATAGCCATTCGTAAAAAGAGTGCCAAATGAGCCTCTTGGACTTTCCTTATATATTTGATACTTGTCATTTTGAAAACATCTTTTTGCAATTTTGGTAAGGCATAGCCCTGCTAAAATTTCTACCTAAATCTATAAAGACTATTTTCTACCTCTTCTTGGTCGGATATTTTGTGTATGTCTAAGTGTTTGAGTTGTGTCCAGTCATTGTCTTTAATGCTCTCATAGTTCCAGCACCAACACACCAGTTATCCACAAGGTGCCATTGTCTGCAAGTGATAGGAGGAGAGTTCCATTTTGGAGATACAGAGTAGAGGAAGTCATTTACAGTATGTATTCTGCAACATCTTGGTGAGTCTTTATTCTTGTGTTTTCATAAGAACCTCCCTGCCATTTTCTTGTAGCCTGGTTTCCCCTACCGAGTCTGAGTGTATGTCTATGGTCTTTGTTCGATTCTGAGAGTAGGTGTGAGAAGATCACCTTTATTTTGGTGTATCACCTCCTTAGAGTAGTTTTTTTTCTTGTATTTTCTTCCCTTTCCCCCCCAGTTTATATATATATATATATATATATATATATATATATATATATATATATATATATATATATATATATATATATATATATATATATATATATATATATATATATATATATATATATGTATGTATGTATTTTTTGCACTATCTGAAACAAACAAGTTACATCAGAGGGAACTAGCCCATACCTAGAGACTCTCCTCTCCTACTTCGCCATCCCACAGGCGAGAGAGGAGTTTCCATGTTGTGGGGAGAGGGAAAGAACCCATTTTCCTGCCACTGGGTGCAATCTCCAGCATCAACAGTTTTGGTACGCCTAGTGGGACTACAAGTTTTTAATCAAAAAAGTTGCAGGGTTAGTCGTTGATCCTGTTACAGTAGAGGAACCACCAATATAGCATCATGCATGTCAATAGTTTTGGCACACCTGGTGGGACCCAAGTTTTCAATGCAGTAAGGTTCAGAATTGATGTTGGTCTTGATACAGTGAATTAGAGTTTTCTAGCATCTGGCGACTCCATTGGTAAGAGCTTCAGTTTTTGAATTAAGACCAGTTGCTTAAATTTTCTATGCCTAAGGTCACTACTAGGTCTGCTTCAAAAAAGATTCCTTTTGAATTCATTAAACTACCTCTAAATTCTACTAAAAGATTAAGGTTTAGGAAGACTCGTCCTTATCCAAAAAGTCATCCTCCTAGACCTGTTATAAGAGACACAGTTGTAGCAGAGCCTCAGTTACACCCCATCCCAACTATGGCTTTGCCATTTGCAGCCTTCCATGGTGAGAGCCCCTTGAACCTCCCATAGTATGACCCAATTCTAGGGGCAGCTCTAAAAAATGTGCCTTCTTTAGATGGATTGGGACCCATTACAGTCATTGAGCACATCAGGAACGTTTCTAACCTCATCAATATTCATAATATCATGGAGGAAAATGTTGCATTCAGATTGTTGGCTCTGTCTCTTAAGGGCAAGGCTCTTGACTGGTACGGGACCTTGCTCGTGAATTCAATCCATTCCTGGAATGAACTGGGTATTCAGCTAACAGACCATTTTGGGGAAAAAAGTGATGACCTCTCGCTTGTTGAGCAAATGATGACCATACAGAGGGCTCCACACGAATATATGCAGGACTTTAATGCAAGGTTTTAGAAGACTTGGCAGAGGATTCCCATCCTGGTAAGGCCGACCCCCAGCTATTCTTTTTTATACTATTTGAAAGCATTAAACAACGACATTGTAGTAATGATACAATCTATGGGAGGGCATATATTTCATGTTGCTTATGACATTGCCATAGCAGTAGAAAACTATTTAATATAGGCTAGAAAAATAGCCCCTAGACCCCACATGCCAATTTTCCCAGAAGTGCCACCTCTAATTCAGGCCCCTACTCCCACATTGGCTCCTCTGCCTGCCATCAAAAAAATAGCTGCTACCCCATTGAATGAATTTCATGAGGTTAAGAGTATGTTGCAGGCCGTGACCAATGAACTCGTTGCCATTAAAAGGTAGTAGCAGGCTCAAGGCAATAAACCAAATCAAGGGTATCAAAATTATGGTCAAGCCCCTATACCCCCTTTTCATAATTATAATCAAGGTCAGGGGAAGCTCACTACAACCAGGGCTTTTCAAAATTACAACACCGGTCCCTCTTCATCATCTAAGGCCATAGTGCATGTTCAGAATAATCTTGTACAAGAGTAGCCTAGCTGTTCGACCATGGGGTATGGTCAAGAACAAGCTGTGCACACAAACGAGATGGTGAATTATTTCTAGAATACAAAAAATCAGGCTGCTGCTCTTTCCCAATTTTTTGAGGCTCCAGCTCAGTCCAGCATGAGTGGCAATCAGGCCCAGCCAAATTCTGCTCTCATGAATCACCTAGAGGTGAGTTTTATGCAATCAATCATGGGGGTGCTGCAAACAATTAGGCTAATTATGTTGCATCCAACACAAGATTTAAGAGAAGAGCAGTGGGAGAGGTGCAAGCCACCACTTAAGCAACAACAACACCTCCTCCATCACACTCTTTCCAAAGGACCCCAATTTTCAAATAGCCACTTGCACCTTTAGCGCCTCAGTCTACAGCTCCAGTTGGGATCAGCCCAAAATAAAACATGAAGGGAGGTAGTCCCCAAGTCAATATAGTGGACCAGATGAAGAAGTTGCATGTGAGCATCTCTTTGTGGGATTTATTGTCTCTTCTAGGACAGAAGGATGTATTGAAGAAAGAATTGCATAAGCTGGATCAACAAGCTATTCCAGCAAACATGGATAATGTCTTGATGACAAATGGACAACCTGCACCTCCAGAACAGGTAAAGAAAGAAGAGAAGACTCCCCCTTTCTACGTATCGTTGATCATTGGGGACTTCTTAGTGCACAACTACATAATTAATAGCGGGGCCAGTACATCAGTAATGCCAAAATGCATTGCTGATAAGATGGGATTAAAATACAAAGAAATGAAAAAAGGAGTCCTATAGCTAGATGGGACACCTGCAAAAATAGTTATAATTCTGAAGGGTTTAGACCTAACATTGCACGCTTGCCCAACCTTCTCAATTCCTCATGATATTGTAGTAGCGGATGTTCCTCTATTTTTTGCAATGTGCCTATCCAGGGACTTCACATCCAAAATAGGTGGCTATCTAGCAGCAAATTGGTCATATCTGGTTTTTAGAACCAAGTATGGGACAAAGGTAAAAATCGAGTCTGAGCCACTCTACAACAACCATCTAGAGCCATACACTCCCAAGGTAATGAATGTCAGTTACACAATCATCGATCTAGAAGAGTCCCAGACAGACCAAGCTCCATCCTCTACTCTTGAAGGAGCCACAAACCTACTCTTGGATGAGTGGGGAAATGATAAATTCGAACATGATCCATATAAATTTATAGAGGAGATAGACCTTGGAGTTTATTACATGCACGAAGAGGGCGCCTTCATGCTGAATTTGATGAAGGTAGAACAAGCAGACCTTGGCCTATGGCAACTATATTTTGACAGATCTAGAAGTAAGTTAGGTGTTGGAGGTGGGGTGATGCTGATCTCCCCTTCAAAAGAAAGGTACTTTTTAGCCTTTTGATTCCATTTCTCTTGCACAAGTAATGTTGTAGAATATGAATCTTTGATCCATGAGCTGGAATGGGCAAGAAAAAGAGGGATTAAAGAGTTGCAGATCTTGGGAGATAGTGAGTTGATTGTGAATCAGGTGAAGGGTCAAAATCTAACAAAGAACTCCTTGCTAAAGTCTTACAAGCATAGGGTCTGGGACCTGATGGAAGATTTCCTTACCTTCAACATTGCCTCAATTCCCAGGGAGCAAAACAAACATGCAGACAGGCTGGCAGCAATTGGTGCTCAGTTTGACGTTTCAAAGGAAATAAGTCGAGGTTGTGGTTCGTGCCACTTGAAAGTGATAGTTTGACCCTCTGTCTTAGACAACATTGCAGATTGGAAAGTTTTCAAAAGTGACCAGTAGATAGATCTCTTCCTCCAAGAGGAATTTGAGTTCACAATACACAACCAGGTGAAATTACAGTAGCAATATGGAGATCAGATTGTCCAGTTGAAGAACAATAAACTCCCTAAAGGTCTGGTCATGCTTGAAAGCATTTTCAACAGAGATGACCAACTAAGAAATGACAAAGCATGCATCATGACCAAAGAGGAGAATTACAAAAAGGTTGAAATCTTCAAGGATAAGCTACTGGCACTTGGCAAGGTCTACACGTTTCAAGAAAAGCGAGCTTTCATTCTGTTGTGTCAAGAGTTCACTGATGTGTTTACATGGGATTACAGTGACTTGAAGGGATTCGACCCAGGACTTGCTCAGCACACCATTGAATTAGAGGAAGGTACCAAACCAGTAACACAAAAGAAAAGGCCTATCAATCCTACAATTGAGCCCCTCATGCAAAGAGAATTGGCCAAATTGATTGAGTCCAAAATTATATTTCCAATCAAACATTCCTCATGGCTGGCCAACCTTATTCCTGTTAGAAAGAAAAATGGGGAGATCAGGCTGTGTGTCGACTTTAGAGACCTTAATAAGGTCTCTCTAAAGGATCATTATCCCCTTCCAAGCATGGAGTGGATTCTTTAGAAGGTGAATGGCAGCGAGCATTTCTCTCTCCTAGATGGCTATTTAGGTTATAATCAGATTTTGGTGCAATGTTGTGATCAGTACAAAACAGCCTTCACCACCAAATGGGGCACGTTTGCCTATAAGAAGATGCCATTCAGGATATCCAATGCTGGTGCTACCTTCCAACAAGCCATGGACATGGCTTTTGATGGCTTGATAAATAACAACATGCTGGTATACCTTGATGATATAATGGTATTCTCCAAGGAAGCAAGCTAGCACATAGAACACCTCAGGCAAATTTTTGAGAGGTGCAGGGAATTTGGCATCTCTCTTAATCCAAAGAAATGCATGTTTGTTGTTCATGAGGGGAAGCTCCTTGGTCACATTCTATCCAAGGAGGGTTTATCTATTGACCCTAAGAGAGTTCACTCCATTCTGGAGATGCCCCTACCAAAGCACAAGAAAGGCCTGCAGAGCTTCTTTGGCAGGATAAATTTTATTCAGAGGTTCATTCCAAATTTTGCTGAGACAGTTAAGCCCCTGACCTCTATGTTGAGGAAAGGTGAAGAATTCAAGTGGACAGCACAAAGAAAGGATAGCTTTGAAGCTATCAAGCAGGCTTTAGCCCAGGCACCTGCTCTGATCAGCCCTAACTTCAGTAAAGACTTCAACCTCTATACATTCAGCAATGAAGAAGTGATATCCACCATGCTTACCCAAGAAAATGGCTAAGACCTCGAATATCCACTTGCCTTCTTCAGCCAAGGATTAGAGGATTTTGAAGTTAGGTACACGTATGTAGAAAAGCAAACTACTGGCAGTAGTGCAGAGCCTAAAGAAATTCAGGTATATGTTGTCTAACAGCAGGATCCACTTTATGGTCCCACATCCTAGTGTCAAGGATTTCTTGACCAATCAAGATTTGAATGAGAAAAGGGTGGGATGGATCACCAAAGTGATGGAGTACGATGTAGACATTAAAATCACCAAGCTGGTGAGGGGCAGAGGTCTATGCGAATAGTTGGCTGCAAGTTTCAAAAAAGATAAGAGAGAAAATGGCTTGTTAATTCATGATGTGGCCACTGCAAAAGAACTGGCTATCATAAAGGATTGGACGCTAGACATGAAGCATTTCCTTCTCACAGGTGAGTGTCCACATGGTCTTGATAAGAACAGAAGAAGGTATTTTAAACTTCAGTCCCTTCCTTATGTCCTAATTGATGAAGTATTATTTAGGAAGGATATCTCTGGGGTTCTTCTAAGATGCATTGACCCCAATTACGCTGATAGGATACTGGCTGAGTTTCATGATGGGCCAGCTGGTGGTCATTTCGCTCCTAGAGCTATAGCAGCAAAGATAATGAGAGCTAGCTATTTTTGGCCTACTCTTTTCAAGGACACCCATGCCTGGGTGAGAAAGTGCCAGAAGTGTGCACTTTTTGATGGAAAATAGTGATTGGTTGCCATGCCTCTACAGCCCATTCAAGTTGAGCAACCATTCATGCAATGGGGCCTGGATTTTATAGGGATGATTAATTCTCCCTCTAGTGCTGGGCACAAGTGGGTATTGACTGCCATGGATTATTTCACTAGGTGGGTAGAGGTAGTTGCTTTGAAGGAGGCAAATGAGAGCGCAGTCCTAGAGTTTTATGAAGATCTGGTAACAAGATTTGGAGTCCCAGCCACCATAATCTTAGATAATGCCTTAGATTTTCTAGGAATCAAAACTAGTGAATGGGCACTGAAGTATGGCATATACCTCAGTACTTCATCAAACTATTATCCATAGGGGAATGGGCTAGCTGAGTCCACCAACAAAAATCTGATCAGGATTATAAAGAGGACTATGGAAGAAAATCAAAGAACCTGGCATACCAAGCTAAAGATAGCTCTATGGGCCGACCGAGTTACTCTAAAAAGAGCAATCAGAAATTATCCATATACGCTCATATATGGAAGGGAAGCCAGGCTTCCCATCTCGCTTGAACTGCCAGCATTGGATCTCGCCCATCAACTACAGCTAGAAGAAGGAACCAGCATGAAGGTCAGGTTGTGTGAGCTAATGGAGCTCCAAGAGGTGAGGGATCGGGCTATGGCTTCTCTAACAAGTCACCAATAGCAAGTACAAGGGCACTTCGATAGGAAGTCCTTGTCAAGAGATTTTTTTTAAGGAGACATTATCTTGAAATGGGACGAAGATCGAGCTAAGCCCAAAAAACATGCAAAATTTGATGCCCTATGGAGTGGTCCTTATGTGATTACTCAGTGCAAGCAGCACAATGCATTCCAACTTTCAAGGTTGGATGGTGAATAACTATGTATCCCAATTAATGGGATACATCTAAAGCATTACCACTGATCTTTTTGGTTTCACCTATACATATTTTCCCTTGTTTTCTTTCCTATTTTTCCCTAAGTGATATTGCACAGTAGTAGTTTTCTTAGTCTTGTGTGTGTTATCTTTTCATGGAGGTAGATCTGTGTGGCTGTTTCTAAGTTTTGACAGATCTCTTGCTGGTTTTCAAAGTTATTATCTGACTCCATGCCCAATGGATTGCAAGGCAACTAGTCTCTAAGCATAGCAGGCATGCTTCCCCTGGGAGTCACCAATTTGTTGACCAAATTTTGCCTATAGGTAAAATTTTGGTCCTCTTCCTTGCTATTCATGCCAGTTATATTGTAGGTTGTTCAAGTTCAACATTCTCCATTTCATGGTGCAAAGGTTCAATTTCAAGTTTGGTTTCTTGGTTCAAGTTCAAAGGGTTCATTGTTCGGTTCAAGTATTTCAATGTAAACATGTTGAACCTTCGTGGAAGGGCAGTTCAAAGCAATAAAGGGACTTTTGGTTGAGTCCAAGGACTTTTCAAAGGGACAGGTGCCGAGAAAATTCAAGGATGGAGAAGCACCCGAGAAGATGCCACATGGACCCGATGACATTTTTTATGGACCCGATGACGTCCCGATGGATGTCAAAATTAGCAGAACGGTTTAGCCATTGGATCTCAAATGATGACGCTTGAGAAGCTGTCAATTTTAGTAGGATGAAATGTCTATTATTTTTCAAAGCCTGATGGCCAGTTGAGTGTCAAATCTATCGAATAAAATAGCCTTTGTTTCCATCCAAGAAAGTATTGCCAAGGAGTCCAAAATGCAACAACCTGCCAAAAGTTCATTCCTGGGAGGCCGAACAAGTTAGATAGAGATGAATTCGATAAAATACAAGAGGATGTGCATAGAATAATCAAATAGTTAAGTCTAAGTAGCACCAATTTGAAGAGGTGACTCCAGTAGGTGAATAGTTCCTTCGAATTGACCACGAGAGGACGCAGCAGCTAAGAAATCTAACCGGTTCCTTCATTTTTCATTTAATGGGTGGACAAACCATGTTTTGCCATTAAAAATGTAGAATTTGAAGTAGAACAAAGCACATGGCTCATTAATATTTTGAGCGGCTTGTTTCTTTTCATGAACAGCCATTTGTAAAAAGAGCACCAAATGAGCCTCTTGGACTTTCCTTATATATTTGATACTTGTCATTTTGAAAACATCTTTTTGCAATTTTGGTAAGGTGTAGCCCTACTGAAATTTCTACTTGAATCTGTAAAGACTATTTTTTACCTCTTCTTGGTCAGATATTATGTGTATGTCTGAGTGTTTGAGTTGTGTCCAGTCATTGTCTTTAATGCTCTCACAATTCCAGCACCAACACACCAGTTATCCACAAGGTGCCATTGTCTGTGGGTGACAGGAGGAGAGTTCCATTTTGGAGATATAGAGTAGAGGAAGTCATTTATAGTATGTATTCTATAGCATCTTGGTGAGTCTATGTTCCTATGTTTTCATAAGAACCTCCCTGCCATTTTCTTGTAGCCTAGTTTCCCCTACCGAGTCTGAGTGTATGTATGTGGTCTTTGTTTGATTCTGAGAGTAGGTGTGAGAAGATCACCTTTATTTTGGTGTATCACCTCCTTAGAGTAGTTTGTTCTCTTGCACTTTCTTCCCTTTTCCCCCCGATTTTATATATATATATATATATATATATATATATATATATATATATATATATATATATATATATATATATATATATATATATATATATATATATATATATATGCATATATATATATATATATATATATATATATATGCATATATATATATATGCATATATATATATATATATGCATATATATATATATATATGCTTGTATATATTTTTTGCACTATCTAAAACAAAAAAGATACATCAGAGGGAACTGGCCCATACTTAGAGACTCTCCTCTCCTGCTTCATCATCCCACAGGTGAGAGAGGAGTTTCCATGTTGCGGGTAGAGGGCAGGAACCCATTTTCCTGCCACTGGGTGCAATCTCCAGCATCAACAATAAGCATGAGTATATCAAGCCTAAGATAAATAAGTAGATGTAGGATTCAAATAAGCTCTTATGTGCTAGTAGCTATGCATGGCCTAACCATGATCAACAAAGTGAGTGGGTGGAATCACTTGATGATTTGGAGTAGTGATTGGCCTACCCAATCTAGGCATAACCTCAGTGTGCATAGTCTTGGTTGAGTTAGTACTCAAGGTAGGGCTTATTATTTTGATAAATTTTGGGGGAATTTGGGATGATGGGGTTGGCACCCTCATTTATATATTATTTTTTAGAGGAATTTTTTGGGGTTGTCTAAGTTTAGTATAGTGAGGCCATTCCCATTTACTTTTAGCATTTTCATACTTTGTATATTATTTTTCTAGGTATTTTTGTATTTCAAGTAAATTTTATGAGTGAATTACTATGGTGAATCACATTTTAATTAATCAAATGGTATATGTTTATTCTTCAAGTAATTTGGATCCTAGGGATCATTTCATGTGCATGTCTTATGGTGGTTATGTTTTTTCCTTATCCCAATCAATGTTTCCCTCAAACTATTGCACCTTCCTTTGGATATATTTGTGTTAGGTCTGGATCAGCTCAAGACTAGTTTTAGTGGATTTGTTCAATCAAACTATTTAATTTTATCTTCATTATAACAAGCTCTTTCTTCTCTTTCTCTTTGCCCTTATCTATTTTGTTATTCATTTTGTATCTTTGTTATAATAGGTAGTTTATATCTTGGGTATCAATGAATGCAATTTGTTTTAAATGCTTATATTTATTGTCTAATATATGTCTGTTATTGTATATGCATTATTTAATCCACTCTTGCATGAAATGGACATGTTTTTAATCATCTATATGTCATGGTCAAATTATTTTATGATGATTTCCTAGGTAAGCACATTCATAATGCTATGATTTTTCTATAATTTTATAAATAGTCCCCTTGTATGGAATGGTCATAATGATCCAACCGAGTTACCATGAATACCAAGACCTTGGGGAGGATATTTTTATTGAAATAAATCCCTCCTTTCAAGAGAGTAAGGGATTAACAACTCCTACCTATTATTGGTTGTGTCAAAACACCTCCCAAAATACCTATCTTGGTTTATTTTAGACTTGGCTAATGACTTCTCTTGGTGATTTATTTATAATTTGGGAAGAATTAGACAAATATGCTCAGTGTTATATAGTGTATAGATGTTTGATATATGAATTTCAAGTGATTAATAAGTGTGGTATTGATTTTTAATTATATGAGTCCATTTAGTTAATTTATCATGCCACAGACACACTAGGTGAATGGGTTGACCTATAGGAAGGGATTAATTTTTAAAAATGGTTGTTTTTAGGTGAACAGTGGTAACATAATCCTTAGGATAGTAATGTTGATGTTACTATTTGAGTATGGTGTTATTATCTACGAGACATAAATTTAGATATGGTGTTCTAAAAATGTTTGACTAGGATATTTATCTAATTTAGCATAGATTGGAGTGTTCTTGTTGTTGATTGATAGTAAATTGGAATGGATTAGGCTCATAACTTGCTTGTAGATGTGTGGAAATGATGAGTAAAAATGGTTTAGAGATGCACAAGTCATGTAGGATAAATATAGGCCAGGATTGACATTGTCAAGTGTCAAATACTAGATTTTAGTGTCTATATTATGTTATGAAAATTTCATGCCAGAAAAGGGGTAACATATTTTTACATAATGCAATGCAACAAGGTGGTTTCTACAAATTCTCTTTTCATTCTCAAATTTTAAATATACTTTTGATATTTATTCTTTTTATTCAAAATCATATTCATATGCTCAACCATTTTAAATCCATTATGTTTCCCTTCTATAAATTATTTTCCTTGTGAGTTAAATCCATTGTTTCATGAATGCACCTACTTCTTATATCTTGTTAATAGGTTTGCATAGCCTTACTATTCTCCTTTTCCAATTTTTTAATACTTTTTGGTTTCTTCAATTTTGACTGTGTTTCCTTTCCTAGTTTATGTTTAGTGTGTGTGTTTTTAATAAATGGAGCCATAGAATATCATTCCTTTATTTTACCCTTATGTCATTTTCATATCCTTTTGTGTTTCCCATTCTTTCCTTCTTCTCAATTTTATCCTCATTATTTTTATCAAATAATTATTTGGAAGCTTTCTTAAGAAGTATATTTATCACATACCAGGTTTTTCATATGGAAATTGGGTTGTAGATCTATTATCATAAAAAAATAAACTTCTTGAATACTCCTAATTCCTATTCCAATCCATAGATAAGTCAAAGATATTAATTTTTATTGCAAACACTTAGCATTAAAACTTCATCTTGAATCTCAAAATCCTTTCCATAGGTTTCATTCATTTTAGACACCCAAGGAACTTCTCAATGTTCCCAAAATACGTGAAAAGTGTGAAATGTGTGAAATGATATTAGTACCTAGAGTGCCATTGAGGCACAAAAGTTATAAAATGGTCTTGGGTGCTCTGGGTGACATTGAAGAATGAAAATTGTGAAATATTCTTGGATGATCAAGGTGTCATTGAGGCATGAAATTTATGAAATGGTCTAGGGCTCTTTAGTAGCACAAAAGTTGTGAAATAGTCTTGGTTCTTTAAAAGTTTAAAAATGTTCAAAGTCTCAAATGTGATCAAGGTGATCCGAGTATGTGAAATGCATGAAAATGTTATTAATGCATGAATTTTCATTGACGTGAAAAAGATTTTAAATGCACTAAGATGTATGGAGTTCCTCATAAGTGTGGAATGGTGAAAAAATGGAATCCTTGATGAAATTTTGAAACTTTTCAAAAAAATTCTATGATAATAAATAGTCACATGGTAACATATCCTATTGGGATAGCTTTATATTTAAGCAAAATCAAATGAGATTCTATATAACAAATACTTTGGATAAATTATTAAGATTTCATCTTCCAAATTTGACCTATCCAACTATATCTCTATTTTTATAGATGAGGAAAAGATTGATTTTATAAAAAAAAACTTATTTCCATGTATAATTTTTATGAGTTAAATGCACTACTTAGTCTATATATTTCATTGAGAACATAGGACACTACTGAGGTGAATAATAACTACATGCATGAGGCACATCTTATGGACATTAACAGTGCCAACATGGTTTTTTATTTCATAAATAATGGTGATTTTGCTAACACTACCCTATTAAACAACTAAAACTCTACCTTGACACCAAATAAATTCATGTTAATGCATCCAAGATCATCATAATACATAGACCTTCACATTTTTCATGATTCTCAATAGTTTGGGTAAGTTCTAAAAGCTCCATGTATGAAAAACATAATGAAGATAAATGATAGAACACAATTAAAATGATAAACAAGATGAAATGCATAATATTCTGGTGTTAATTTTGAACATTAATAAGGTACCACAAGTTCATAGAGTATGAAAAATATGTGAAATGTGAAAAATGCACTAAATTTCATAAAGTATAAGAAATAGTCTAAAGCTCCATCGAAATGTAAATTAATGAAAAATTTGGTGAAGATCAATATAAAAGTTGGATTAATATCTATTGGGTACTCTAATAAGTGAAAAAAGTTTTAAAATTTCATAGAGTATTCGACTATAGTATTGAAAAGACTATAGAAGTGGCCACATCCATTGAATTTCAAAGAAGTTATTCAAATTCAAAAAGTATAATGATAAAACAAATAAATATTAAATTAAAAATATTGAGATTTCCTAATGAGAGGATTACTAAAGAGGAGAAAGGAATGTTAAAATAGATCCATTATTATCATGTTCACAATAATGAGCTCTAGATTAAACTAGAAGTCAACAAACTAGAAAAGAGAGACATGTGGGGAGTCATGAAAATGGTGGATGATGAGCCCAAAAATAGATCATTATATCCATGAAATAATATTTTTTTCTTGTATAAGAAGTGGATCTAAATTTAGTTTCTAAACTTATAGTTTATTTATAATAAAATAGAAAGTATATATCATGGTTATTTCTTTAGAATTAATTATTATCTCTTTTGAATGATTATCAAGAAAAAGATGCAAATATGTGCATATGTAGTCCATACTAAGTTAGAAAATATGGAGTATGAAGAGTAACTATTCAAGAACAATGTTGGAGTAGTTTTTAAGTCTTTTATAGTAGTTCTTAAAGAATATCTAGCATTTTGGCCCATTTACAGACTCAACCAGTAGCTACAGACTCACCCAATCTATAGCTACAGACTTCCACAAGCAAGTTATAGACTTCTATAGGCAAGCTATAAACTTCCAAAGGCAAGTTATATATTTCCATAGGTGAACTACATACTTCCACAAGTGAGCTATAGACTTCCACATGATTGTTGTGGACTTTCATAGGCTTGATACAAATTCTAATAGGCTTACTATGAACTCGCCCAGTAGCTACAGACTCACCCAATATATAGATCTGGACTCACCCAGTAGATATGGACTCACCCAGTCTATAGATATAAACTTCTTTAGGTGAGCTAAAAAATTCTATATGCAAGCTATGGACTTATACAAGCAAGCCACAAACTTCCACAGGTGAGTTATAGACTTCCACAGGTAAGTTATGGACTTACATAGAACTGCTATGGACTTTGATAGGCTTGTTACAGACTTTGAAAAACTTGATACGGACTATGAGAGAACTACCATAGACACATTTTAAAATAATTTTAAGACATCCTAATTATTGTTGGTCCATTATAAGATACCAAGATCATTTCTAACTATCACAAGAATGTTTTCCATTTAGTCTTTATACACACACACACACACACACACACACACACACACACACACACACACTTTCCATTTATAGATTGTATGTAAATATATATTTGTATAATTTAATTACAATAAATATCTCTCTCCATATTTTATGGAGATTGAGATAGCTTATAATGTCTAGGTTGTTATGATTGAATAAGGTGTTGCTTGGAAGCATGAGATTATAAGTGCAATCTTTTACACTTGAATCAATCAATCAATATACTTTTCTCTCCATCATTTTGAGTAATCTATTCTGAATCTTGTGTTTTAAATAAATCCTCTTCTAAGGAATGAGTTGGCCACTCATTTCAAGGAAGATGGATCAATGTACTTTTGTTTATTTCTTTATTATATAATTATCATCTTGTTATAAATTGTTATTTTATTTCTTTGTATCTATAACCATTCCTTTTTATAGTTTATTATGCACTTGTAGGTTTTTTATCTATTTATCATTTATTTTCAATTTAGTAATTTACTTTTTTTTTAGTGTGATTTAATTTCATGTATGTGTGATTTAATGTCTTCAAGAGTGTTTTTCAATTTCTACAAGTGTGGAGTGTGGTAGAAAGGACCATTTACTAGATATCTCTTTCTTGTATTGTATATTGCCTTTATATACCAACCTTAGATTGATATTATTAAATGAAGGGGATTGACAACCCTTGAATCATTACCAGAGAACATAGTGTTATTAGGAGATTCATAATTTTTTAATAGAATTATATAGTGGTAGTAGATAAAAAAAATTCCTAGTCAGAGGGAATGTCTCCTTAAAAATTGTGTGAAAGGAGATACTTAGTTGATGATTATTTTAGAATTTAATTTCTTGAAACATAGATTAGAATTTATTTTCTTGCAAACATAGATTAGAATTTATTTTTTTGTAATTAGGAATTTAGTCTTTAAAAACTCCCATAAATACTGATACTTTTGTGTAGAACAAATATAACTACTGACATCATAAATGAATATTTAGCAATTGATGCAGATTGGGAATGAAATTATGAGATGGCTAAAATTTAAAAATGGATAGATGAAGTCACAAGAAGGCATTGAAGTAATTATACATCAACAATTTCTCAATTTTTCAAAAGAAAGAAGAGAAAATCATGTTGTTGATTGCTACTAATTTAACATTAATAGTCTAAAATCTAGTTCATGTAGTTTCTAAAGTAATACACCTGAGCTGAAATAATGTTGGGTATTCAATATCCTAGGTAAGAATAGTTTATTTTTAACAAACATTGATGTAGCAATAGTTGATTGAAATACTACATTTGAGAGGTTAAAGCTACACTATTATGTATGACATGTTGAAAATGGAATTTTTTCTCTAAACAAAGACACTTGTGATTTTATCTAGTAGTTCTGACTATAGAATTGACTCCACTCTAAATCTAGTATGGCTTATAGAAATAATTATTATGCATGATAATGTAGAAACAATTTTAATGACGCTTATTCTATATTTATTCCTTTCATGGCTGACATAGTTTTTGGAAAGACTCATGCAGATATTATGTAAAATTCAAGCCTCCCAAAATATTTCATGTAAACATATCTCCATGCATAAAATTAGTTATTTTAGATGGATTCCATGCAGGTCAAATAGATATGACAAGTTTAAAATAGTAGAAAACCGCATGCAACTAGATCATGATAGAAGAAGAGATCCTATTTTTGCTAAATAAAGTGTAATTAGTTTAAAATATAGTCAATGTCAAATGATAAAATCAATCAATTATTGGAATGGTCCATGAGATGTATTTGGCATCATGTCATGCACCACAATAGAAATATTGATCTAGATTTTGCTTGGAAAAAATAACCACATTCCAACATTGAAGGTAAGTGTTAGCAACCCAGATAACAACCTAATGAAGATAAATTGCTTGGATCTTCTTCATAACTAGACTAACATTGGAATGGTATAAGGTAGTGGGACACCTATACTTAGACTAAGCCTCTAGATTTGTGAGGCTAGCTCCTCTAAATATATCACTTTTCTCAGTTTACTAAAACCTACTATACTTTTTAGGGTGAAAAGGATAAGAAATATTATTAAAATAAAAATCTAGTCTACTAATTATGATACACTGGTATTGCTAGTTCATCCACTCTATTTGAGCTCAAAAACACTAATAAGCAAAACAAATCAATGAGTTCTACAACTCTAAAGGACTCTTATGCAGCAATATTTCATAAAGAGGTTTCATCAAGTGATAAAAACATTAGAGAAATGATGGAAGGCCTGATTCAAGGCACTAACCAATCAATATTTACACTATTAGCTCAATCAATCAACATCAAACACTATATATGACTTGCATAATATGGCATACTAGTAACTAGGTGAGATTAGGATCTACCAAGGGAAAAAATACTACCACATGTGCAAATTAAACCAATATAACACACTAAATCTATATATAGGAATTTTAAAATATTTATTTTATTCATCTCAAAAGGTTACAAAGATTAATCTTGGTAGAGTTTCATCATGCCCAAGAGAGAGATCCCAAAAATAGGCCTAAAAGCCTAAATATATAGAAAAAGAGAGAGAACTCAAAAAAATATTGGCATAAAAGAGAGAAGAAAGATTTATCTAATCATCAACTCCATTAAATTTCAATTACAATTTTCTAATAATATTCCTTAAGACTTATCTTTATGTTGAAATTTCTTGCATGAGCTCCTCTTTGCATTAGAATAAGGTGGTGGGCCATCTTTGTCTTGTCCAAGCTCCTTATTTAGCATGCTACAAAATTATTTGGTTATTTAACTCTTCCTAAAAAAGTTCAATATAAGTCGAAGACTTATCTTATCTAAAGACCATAGAACATGAATTGATTGCTAGTCAACTCATGATCATTTGACTCAAGAGTGATTGGCACTTAAGACAAGTTAACTCCTTATTTAACCCTTATTTTCATGAATTAGAATTTGAAGCATAGATATGCATATAATCTCCACTTGAAGTCTAGTTATGAAGTGTGACAACTCCATATATATTTTTTTTATATTCTTTCAATGTTATTTTCAATTTAAATTAATTGATCAACTAGGCCTAATAGGCCAATTAGGCCTAGTAACCTAACTCCTTAAAATAGATGTTTTTAAAACCTACATAAAACCATTAAACCTATAAATATATTGAAATTTAGTCCTTTAATAACTCCTCATATCATGAAATAGGTCCTTTTGATGAAGAAACACTTACAACTTAGTCTAACTAGTTGACTAGATCAAATTTCCTTGAATTTATGTAGATTGGTTATTTTGAAGGAGCTCACAAAGGAGTTTATATGAATTTTTTTGAGAATATTATGGTTTTATGAGGAATAAAAAGTCCCCAACTTCCCCTTCCATGGATTGGATTCCATTAAGCTACCTTTTACCTCAGTTTTTGGTACTTTTTATTCAAAAAACTCTATTTTATACCATTTTCGTACAATTATGTACAAAAAATTACCATTTAGAGGACCATATCTAAGTGTAATTAATTTTTAAATATGTTTTAGTATGATTTATGGGGTTTTTATTAAAATAAATTTGATTTTTTTCAAAACTGGTCCTTGGGAGGGTTTGGGAGGGTTTTGGAGGTGAACCTTCTTAAAGATGGTTCATAAAGTATAGACCTTCAAACCCAAAATTATTGACATGAATATTTATTATATATACCCCTTAAAATTTCCTAATAATATTGGGTTCCCATGCAAAAGGATGAAAATATAGGTACGTAATGAAGTTTGCCTGTAGGGTTTTATTTACATTATGGACATGCTTATGCTCTTATCAATTGTTAATAAAGTATAACCCATAAAAAAACCTCAATAATTCATTAATTATATTTTAATATGGATCCTCAAATTATTGTAATATAATTTGGATAAACTCTTCATGTGGTGAAAGATATGAGCACTTGATCAAGTAGTTTGAATGGGTGTCTTAGACTGCATAGTTTGAACTTACTCTAAAGGAAAATTTTGACTATTAAATTATTTATTTATTATTTAAATCATCCTAATTTTATCTAAAAAATCTCATCATATATTCTCAAGGTTTCATCTTGTATTATAGTGTTTGAAAGTGCCTTCATGTGGTGTAGGCCTTACAAGCCTAAAACTAGCTTTAGGCATGTTTTGGCCTAATCAAATTTTCATTATTTTGAGGCACATATAATAGGATTAAATTTATTATAAAACATTTTTTTAAATTCATTTCACTCCCTTTTAATTCCCTTTGTTTTCCAAGCTTCACTTTAGCTCCATGCTACTTAAGACTGCCCATAGAAATGAATGTGTGTTTACATAAGTAGAGCTTTATAAGTGTTTTACCTTTCATGAATAGATTATAATGAGTTATAAACCCATAAAACATGTTTTAATAGTGATAAAACTCATTTTTAAAAGTCTTAGGGCCTCTTTATACTCTATATGCCTTTTTTTCTTGAGCCTAGGGTTTCTTGCAAACACATTCTATCAAACCCTGATGGCTAAGTTTTTTAGTGACTTTCCTCTAATTTCCTAAGATTATCATAATAAAAATATGTTTAAAATTCATTATAATACCTTTTTAACCTTATTATGGATCTCAAACCTTCTGTCACTCTCTCAAACTTCTCAAAAGCTCACTTATCTCTTTCATGGTTGTCTATTGACTGTGAGAGGATTGTGCTAAAATAATGAGAATATACACATTTTTTAGTAACTTTAGGATGGTATTTTTAGCTTTATAAAGTTATAAGTACCATTTTAACAAATTTTTAGATGCTAATTCCATCTATAAGAGCTCCAAAGTCACCATTTCCTCCTAAATAGGCTCAAAAGTGTTGACTATGTGTAAATTGTATTTATGTATGACTAAATATGAATCTTTTATTTAAAATTATTTACACCATATCATTGGTTTCAACATGGTTTAATTTTTACATGTTATTTTTTAAAAATAAACCAATGCTCATCACCTCATGTCTAGCTTTCTTTTTAGGCCTATCATAGTTATCTTGTGCTTGTGAACTTGTGTATGTATTGGAGTGTCTTGACTGCTTTTATGAGTTTTGAGACTTATCCATTGATAAATCATCTTGTAAATATTTTTAAACCTTTTTTTAATCCTCATATTTATCTATAAAACTTATAAAATCTTGTAACTCTCACTTATTTACACTTGTTGACCATCATAACTTTATGTTGGTTATTCAAAAAGAGAACCTATAGGCTGGGGCCTGTAGATTACCCTTTTGACTGCATAGTCCAATTAGGTATCACATTATAACCATTATATTTGGTGATATTATCAACTAATATACATCCACTATACTTCTTTGTTATCCATGAGGTATTTGTTAAGCATAAGACCTTTGAAAGTACATATATCACTATTCTTTCATGGTTGTAGGTGGGTATTAATGTCTTATATGGACTGTAGTAGTCTAAACATATCATGTGAAGTATAATATTTTAAGGGTGTTCATGATGTAAATTTAATACTTTAATCCCATCTTATTCACCATGTAAATCATGTCTTCTTGATTATCTTGATGATGGTCCCTTAATAAACTCCTTGAGACTGACTTAAAATATTCCATACAGTCAGGTGTAGGTGATAATTGGGGTGTTACTGTGATATACTTAGTACAACCAATTATTCATTATCTTGATATATCTCAAACTTCCATTTGTTCCTATGAATCTTTCATAACCATGAGACTCCACCATGGACCAATTTTCTTGAATACCCTTTATACTTGGAGATAGGCCTGCCTTCCATGGTTGTAGATGAGAATTTATGAGGTAGATGATTGTGTCATTGTGCACTTGAATTTTTTATCTTAAAATAACTCTACATAAGTTTTCATATGATTCATAAACCTAGTTATAAATCTACTTGATCTACAAGGCATAACAACACTATTTCTCACAGTCTAGGTATGACTCAAGTTTGTACTTTAAGATACATTCAAGCCTATTGTAGGTGGATACTTTTCATTATAAACATGTCAAAAATTGATCTCTATTTATGGTATATCTTGGGTTTTAGTCTCATAATCATTAATTTACCACACTTTCTACCTCCTTAATCATATTATATCTCTTGCAAATAGACCTTTCCTTACCATAATCTTGATTGTATTTGATCTTTGTACATATTGTATATGAGTTTTGACCTTAAAACATGATAACAAACCTCACAAGGTCAATCCAAATATTCTCATTCTTGTTTGAAAACCTTTAATAAGTTCAAATATCTCTCAAACATATAATCTTCCCATGTCTACATCCTTGGTCTTGCTTTATTATTTAGCTTGGCTATTTATGACTATATATCATGTTTTTTATATAGATTGAAGGTAAAATGACCTTAATAAAGTCATAAATTAGTCTTGATGAGCCTATCTCCTTCCTCTAAGAAACTAAACTAGATGGTTCAAATTTATTTATCTGATAACCATGCTCTCAAGTCTTCTTGAAAACATCATTTCCATGAAGGAAATCCTTGAATGTATCTAACTTGATTGTAGATGGATGCTTTCTCTCTCTTGAATAGGATTTCAAGTTCTATAAACCACATTGGTATATTAATTGATTATTCCATTTTTCTCACTCTCCTTGAATTAATCCATGGGGTGGAGGTGAATAATAGGTTATGTTATGTGATGGAATATGTGAAACCATGAATGGATTGAAAAGATAGACCTATGTAATGATGGAAGACAATAAGAAGGTAGTGAGATGGAAGTGAATAAGATGGAGATGAAAGAAACATTGAAACTAAAACCAAGATAGAAAATAAAGGATATGAAGTTAAATAGACATATAAATTCACTAAATAAACCATCTTAGAGGTCATTCAAAATCATATGGTGCTACAAATGGAGACTTAAGAGTCTATAAAAAACCTGAAAATATGTTAATTTTCCTTAATATTTTCTAAATTAAGACTCCTTGAGAACTATTGAGATCACATTGATGATATTCTTGGTAATGAAGCTTCATGAAACTTTGATAACATGAAGAGTGGATATATGAACATGATGGATACCCCTACAAGCAAGAAACCAAGAAATCTTGAAATCCTCTCTCTTGGACTGTACAACTCCCTTTATATGATTGTAGAATGTATAATTTCATTATTTTGTCTTCATGAGATCTAAATGACCCTTAAAATTGTGAAAAATAACTAAATAATTCCATGGAAAGGTATATCATGATCTTGAGAAGTTCCACAAACTTGATTTTTTATTTCATGATGCTCAGATGAAGAGAAAACACAAAAATTTGACTCTCTACTTGGATGAAGGAGCGATAATGAGTGCCTTGAATTCAAAGAGATGGTTCTAAAGGATATATTACCAATTTGAGAAACACTTTCCATATATTTAATCTCTATAAAACTGAATGGCTATGCCTATGTGCAAAGAAGAAAGGTGAAGTATGTGAACAATTTTTGAGCCTATTTGCATCCTTTTTCATTAAATATATTATATAAAACTTATCATTCCCTCTTCTTCATGATTCAAACCTCTATTTCATGGAATGGGTTGTACAATTTTGTACTTGTGCATGAAAACATATTTAAAAAGCTTTTTCTTGCATATTTATTCACAAATAAATCTTATCACCAATAAATTTATGGTATTATAGAGATATAATGAGTTTAAACACATTTTAGTAAAATTATTAAACTTTTAACACCTTTTGGGCCAAAAATTGGCATGTGTGAACTATTAGAGGCCCTTTTTAGGCTTGAATTTGCAAAAAAATGTATTTTCAAGGTATGAAAATTTGAGTAAAGATAATTACATTAAAATCTAAGTATTTTAAGGAATTTTTTATTATTTTTATGTTTTTTTACTCTAATTTATCATTTAAAGACCAAAAATTATCTCTTTTAAGCTAAAATACATAGTTTAGACCACCTTGTAGACGCTTGTAATAGTACTAGGAAACTTTTTTGAATTATATGGGTTGGTATTTATCCTTGAAAGGAAAAATTACCAATATTTTTTGTGATTCACGAGGGTTGATCAGCCTACTAATCAAGATAACCTACTAAATTTCATATGATAATAAAAATTTTGAACACAACATGTCTTGATGACTCTCTTGAGTACTGAACAGACCTTTTGGACTTTATAACACCTATTTTTACTACAAAAACAAAAATACATAAATTAAAAAACATAAAGAAACACGCCTAATCTAAGAATCAAACACAACTAACCTAAGGAAATAGGAAAACAAGATAAGACAATAATAAGGTAGCAAACTACTGCTTGTGAGATTCACTTATTGAAACATGACAAACAACCTAAAATAACTAACTTGAAGTCAAAATATTTTCTCTAAGGTCAAATGTAATTCTATATTATCCACCATATAACCTTGAATCATGATAGCTTCTTAATGTAGATAGGATCATTTTCATGTTCATGGATTGTTGGGGAAGTAGTTGGGCCCTCTAGTTCCATTATCAGGTGCATGGATTGATCATGAGAGTCTAGAACATAGTCATACTCCTCCCAAATTATTATTTATTACATCAATAATGTTAATTATACCTCATTCATGGGTTGATTATGTTTTATCACATTCTCATGCAATTACTATATTGGTAACTCAACTAATATACTATGATTAATGTCTCCATTATGCTCCATTTGAGGTAGTGAGTTTTTAAGTTGTTAAACTTCTTGAAAACATGGTTGAAACATATCATTACTCTTTCCTTGACTATACCTATAATACTTAAGATAATCAACCGCAATAGCATTATTTATAATATAATCCTCAATCTCATCATAGAGTGGAGATGGACTATAAAACTTTAAACAAAATCCCTCCAAATCATCCCAAAATGCCATATCTTCATGATCACTTAAAAAAAACATGGAGTTCATTAATATCCTTACCATTTATTTCTAATGAATCACTTTGATCACACATTTCCAACCTTTTGATGGGGTGATTGAAGGTTCTTAATCTAATGCACTTATTTCATCTTTATCTTTAGTAGAGAATGGCATCTCATCTATCCAATCAAGCTCTATCTCATCTTGTCTTGGTGTCTCTAGGTTATAATTTCCTTCTTGAAGATCAAAAACATTAGTGTAATCTTCATGTGAATATCTAACCCACTATCTTATTTCATCACTCAAATCTACCATCTTAAGCTCTTCAATATCACTCAAGAACTCATAGTATAGTTGTTTCCAATGGTCATAAACTTCAAGAATGTTCTCGATCTCAACAATGGTTATATGTGAGTTATCTTCATGGATGCCTTATAGAGAATTAACTTTTTTTACCTCATCTTTATCAACTTATACAAGTTCTTGAGAAACATTTTCTTCTTACTTAAATGAAACCTCCTATGATTCATCCTATTTTATACCTTGGAAGATTGAAACATGCATATCATTGCCAAGGGGTTTCCAAGTGATGATTTCCTCCTCTTTATCACTCAATTCACCCTCATTTTTTATCAGTTTAGTTTCATATTATTCACTTAACTCACAAAGGACAGGTTATTTCTCAAAGAGTGGCATGTTAAACCCCTAAAAATACTCAAAAAGATGAGATAAATCTAATGGTGTTGCCATGGATGCTTGATTCTTCTAGTAGGGATACTCAACTTTAATCACCTTCACCTCCTCTTTCTACTAAAAGTTTTATTGAATGGATTTCCATGATGTAATTGCCTTGGGCTCTTAAGGAAAGATAATTAGAGGTTGAATGACAATTACTTTAGGCTTATCACTAATTTCAACATTTGGGCTTATGCTTGATTACTACATTTGATTCCAGGTTATAAAATTGGTCTTAGGATCCTATGGTATTGAAGGTATTATAACTTGAGGCATGATTGGGAAAAATTCTTTCTGATATGGAGTTTTAATCCAAGGTTATTGACATGAGGCAGTAGGAGGTAGTGTCTTTTAAAATTGTTTAGTTGATTCTTCTTATCTATAGGATAATATTTCTTCAACAATCATTTGGTTCACCCTCTTTATCTCTTCAATCTCATCATGAAAAGTTAGTGAGTTTTATAAGGTTGGTTGATCTTAGAATTGATATGTTTCACATTGGAGGTAATAAGCTTTATGAGGGTCATTATAAGGTTGGTTAGGATCATCATAAGGCTGATATGGACCATGGTAAGGTTGATAATGTTGATGATGATGCTTGATTACTACATTTGATTCTAGGTTAGAAAATTGGGCTTAGGATCCTATGGTATTGAAGGTATTATAACTTGAGGCATGATTGGGAAAAATTATTTCTAATATGGAGTTGCAATCCATGGATATTGACATGAGGTAGTAGAAGGTAGTGTCTTTTAAAATTGTTTAGTTGATTCTTCTTGTTTATAGGATAATATTTCTTTAGCAATCATTTGGTTCACCCTCTTTATCTCTTCAATCTCATCATGAAAAGTTAGTGAGTTTTAGAAGGTTGGTTGATCTTAGAATTGATATGTTTCATATTGGGGGTAATAATGTTCATGAGGGTCATTATAAGGTTGGTTAGGATCATCATAAGGCTGATATGGACCATGGTAAGGTTGATAATGGTGATGATGAGGTAGATATGGCTCATGTTGGAATTGGGATGGATCATAGGGCTATTGATAAGGAGATGAATGATAGAAATTTTATCTATATGCTTCCATAACCTATCAAAAGATAAATGAAAATATCTAAATTTATGAATAAGGACATCTCTTTACCTCTAAGATGATGACCATATGAGTAATTGAAACTACTTAAAAAGAATAATATGATGCAAATGTGTACTCCAATAGATGAATATGTATCCACCAAGTGTGATAGAACTATTATCAACCAAGATAGAACCCTAATGAAGGTAGATTGCTTGGATATCATTAAAATATATACTAACATTAGAATGGTCTAAGGTAGTGGGACACCTATACTCAAACCAACCCTCTATATTTGTAAGGCTATCTCCTTTACATATATCACTTTGATCAAGTTACTAAAACCTACCATACTTTTTGGAGTGAAAAAGGTATGAAAGATTAGTGAAATAAAAATCTAGTAGATTGATGGTGATACATCTATATTTTTGATTCATCCACTCTATTTGAGCTTAAGAACACTAATAAGTAAAATATATCATTGAATTCTACAACTCCAAAGGACTCTTATGTAATAGTATTTTACATATAGATTTCATCAAGTGATCAAAGCATGAGGTAAATGATGGAAGGCCTGATTCAAGTCATTAACCAATCAATATTTCCACTATTATCTTAATTATTCAACATCAAACACTATATATGATACCTTCATAAGATGGCATACTAGTAACTACGTGAAATTAAGACCTGCTAACAGAGAAAATACTACCACATGTATAAATAAAACTAATATAACACACTAAACCTATATATAGGAATCTGAAAATAGTCATTTTATTCACCTATAAAGGTTATAAATCTCAATCTTGGTATAGTTTCATCATGCCCAAGAGAAGAATCACAAAAATAGGCTTAAAACTTGAATATATAGAACAAGAGAGAGAACTAGCCAAAATATTGGCATAGAAGAGAGAAGAGAGAGTCATCTAATCATCAAATCCAGTCAAGTTCAATTAAAATTTGATAGTAATAGTCCTTAAGACTTCTCTTTATGTTTAAATTTATTGCATGAGCTCCTTTTTACATAGGTGGTGGGCCATATTTGTCTTATCCAAGCTCCTTCTTTAGCATACTATGCCATTATTTGGTTATTTAACTCCTCTTATAAAGATAAAGATAAGTGGATGACTTCTCTTGCACGAAGACCATGGAACATGCATTTATTTCTAGTCAACTCATGATCAACTGACTTAAGAGTGATTGGCACTTAAGATAAGTTAACTCCTTTAGCCCTCTTTTGCTTGAATTAGAAATTTAAATCCTAGATATGCATGGAATATACACTTGAAGGCCAATTATAAAGTGTGAAAACTCTATATTAGCTCTTTTGATAGCCTTTCAACTTTGTTTCTAACTTTAATTAACTGATCAACTTGGCCTACTAGACCAATTAGGCCTAGTAGCCTAACTCCTTGAAATTTATGGATTTTAAAACCTACATTAAACCATTATAACCTGAAAATATAGTGATATTTAGGCTTGTAACAATTCCTCATATCATTAAATATGTTCTTTTGATGAAGAAACACTTGCAACTTAGTCTAACTAGTTGACTAAGTCAAACTACCTTAAATTTCTATAGAGTAGTTGTTTTAAAGGAACTTAGAGAGGAATTTCAAGGAATATTTTTATCATATTATGGGTTTAGGAGGAATAAAAAGGGCCAAAATTCACCCTCCATGGATTTGAATCCATGAAACTACCTTGTACCTTAGTTTTTAGCACTTTTTCTTCAAAAAACTCTATTTTCTGCTATTTTTATATAATTCCATACAACAAAGTACCATTTATAGGACCCTATATAAGTTTAATTCATGTTTCAAGAGGTTTTAGGATGATTCATGATTATTTTATTATAATAATTTTGACTTTTCTCAAAATTGGTCCTTAGGAGGGTTTGGGAGGTGAACCTTCTTAATGATGGTTCATAAAGTAAAGACATCCAAAAATAAACTTATTGTAATTAATATTTATTGTATAAACCCCCTCAAATTTCTTAGAATATTGGGTTCCCATGAAGAAGGTATGAAAAGATATGTACATAATAAAGTTTGCATGTAGGGTTTTGCTTACATTCTAGACATGCTTATGTTCTTAGTGATTGTTCATAAATTAATATCACTAAACCACCCTAAATCCTTTATGAATTATAATTTAATTGGGTTACTCAAATAATTATAATAGCATTTGGCCAAACTCTTCATGTGGTGAAAGATATGAGCAATTAATCACGTGGTTTGAATGGGTGTCTTATAATGCATAGTTCAAACTTGCTCTAAATTACCAATTTTAATGTTCCATTGCTTATTTATTCTTTAAATCATCCTAATATGACCTTAAACATGTCATCATATCTTATCAAGGTGTCATATTACATTATAGTGTTTGAAAGTGCCTTCATGTGGTGTAGGCCTTATAGGCCTAAAATTAGCTTTAGGCCTATTTTGGCCTAATATAAGTTTCATTATTTTTAATAACATATAATATTACTAAATGGATTAAAAAACATTATTTCACATTCATTTCACTCCCTATTTTCTATTCCAGCTTCACATTATCACCATGTTTCTTAGGACTACCTGTAGGAATGAATGTATGTTTGTATAGGTAAAGGTCTTCAAGTATTTTATCCTTCATGAATAGATTATAATGAGTTATAAAACCATAAAACATGTTTTCATATTGATAACACTCTTTTTTCAAAGTCTCAAGGTCTCCTTATACTCTATATGCCTTCTTTTCTATAGCCTAGGGTTTCTTGAAAACACATTCTACCAAACCTTGATGGCTGGGTTTTAGTGACTTTCCTCTAATTTCCTAAGATTATCATCATCATGAGATGTTTAAAATTCATTATCATACCTTTATAACCTTCATATGGATATAAAACCTTCTATCACTCTCTCAAACTTCTCAAAAGCTCACTTGTCTCTTTTATGACTGTCTATTGACTGTGAGAGGAATGTGATAAAATAGTGAGAATATCAACCTATTAGGAAATTTATGAATGAATTATAGGATTTATCAAGTCATAATTAACATTTTTACCAATTTTGAGAGCCAATTCCACCTGTAGGGGCTCTAAAGTCAACATTTCCTCCTAGATAGGCTCATAGGTGTTGACTATGCATAGATTATATATATGTATGACTACATATGAATATTTTATTTAACATTATTTACACCACATAATTGGTTTTAACATGGTTAAATTATTACATGGTATATTTTATAAATAATCCAATGCTCATCACCTTGTGTCTAGCTTTCTTTTTAGGTCTAGCATAGTTATCTTGTGCTTGTGAACTTGTGTATGCATTAGAGTGTCTTGAATGCTCTTATGAGTTTTGAGACTTTTCCATTGAGAAATAATATTTTACATATTTTTAATATTTTTTTAATCCTCATATTAATATCAAAAACTTTTAACTCTCACTTATTTACAATTGTTGACCATCCTGACTTGATGTTGGTTGCTCAAAAAGAGAACTTACAGGCTAGGGCTTGTAGGTTACCCTTTTGACTACATAAGGTAATTAGGTATCACATTATAACCCTTATATTTGGTGATATTATCAACTAATATACCTATACTATACTTATTGGTTATCCACTTATCATGTGTTAAGCATAAGACCTTTGAAGGTACATATATCATTGTTCTTCCATGGATGTAGGTGGGTATTAATATATCTTGTACAGAATGTAGCAGTCCAAACATATCATGTGAATTATAATATTTTAATGGGTATCATGATGCACATTTAATACTTTAATCCCATCTTATTCACCATTTAAATCATGTTTTCTTGATTGTCTCTTAAGAAACTCCTTGAGATTGACTTGAAATGTTTCATACAGTCAGCTATAGGTGATAATTGGGGTGTGACTATGGTATACTTAGTACAACCAATTCTTCATGATCTTGATCTATCTCACACATCCATTTGTTCCTATTAATCCATGATAATTATGAGACTCTACCATGGACCACTTTTCTTGAACACCCTTCATACTTGGAGATAGGTCTACCATCCATGGCATATAGATGACCATTTATGAGGTAGATGACTATGTCATTATTCACTTGAATTTTGTATCTTAAAATAATTCTTCAAAAGTTTTCATATGATTCACAAACTTAGTTATAAATCTCCTTGATCTACAAGGCATAGCAATACCATTTCTCACAGTCTAGGTATGACTCAAGTTTGCACTTTAAGAGACATTAAAGCCTATTGTAGCTGGATACTTTACCTTGAAAACATGTCTGAAATTGATCTCTATTCATGGTATGTCTTAGGTTATAGTATAATAATGATTATTTTACCATACTTTATACCTCCTTATCCATAATCTATCTCTTGAAAATAGACCTTTCCTTACCATAATCTTGACTATGTTTGACCTTTGTACAGACTATATATGAGTTTTGACCTTGAAACATGCTAACAGACCTCACAATGTCACTCCAAATATTCTCATTCTTGTTTGAAAGCATTTAATAAGTTCAAATATCTCTCAAACATACAATATTCCCTCATTTTTTCATCCTTGATCTTTATTTATTCTTTAGCTTGGCTATAGATGACTATATATCATGTTGTTTGTATGGATTGAAGGGAAAATGACATTGAGAAAGTCACAAATCAATCTTGATGAGCCTCTCTCCTTCCTCTAAACAAATTTATCAGATGGTTTAACATTATTTATCTAATAACCATACTCTCAAGTATTCTTTAAAACATCATTTCCATGAAGTAAATCCTTGAATGTATCTAACTTGGTTGTAGATGGATCCTTTCTCTCTCTTGAATAGGATTTCAAGTTCTATAGACCACACTGGCATATTTATTGATGTTTACATTGTCCTTACTCTCCTTGATAATTAATCCATGGGGTGGAGGTGAATAATAGTTGATGGTATGTGATGGAATATGTGAAACCATGAATGGATTGAAAAGATAGACCTATGTAATGATGGAAGATAATGAGAAGGTAGTGAGATGGAAGTAAACAAGATGGAGGTGAAAGAAACATTGAAACTACAACCAAGATAGCCAATGAAGGATATGAATGTAAATATACATATACCTTAACTAAATATACCTTCTTAGAGGTCATTGAAAATCATATGGTGTTACAAATGGAAACCTAGGAGTCTGTAAAAAACCTTAAAATATGCTAATTTTCCTTAATCTTTGCTAAACTAAGACTCCTTAAGAACTCTTGAGAGCACATTGATGATATTCTTGGTAATTAATCTTCATGAAACTTTTATAACATGAGGAGTGTACATATTAAAATAATGGACACCCTTGTAAGTAAGAAACCAAGAAATCTTGAAACTCCTCTCTCTTTGATTGTACAACTCCTTTTATATGCTTGTAAAATTTAGAATTTCATTATTTTATCTTCATGAGATATAAATGACCCTTAAAATTATGAAAAGGAACTCAATAATTCCATGTAAATCTGTATCATGATCCTGAGAAGCTCCACAAACTTGAGTTTTTCTTTCATGAT
This sequence comes from Torreya grandis, assembly GCA_037957365.1. Lineage (NCBI taxonomy): Eukaryota > Viridiplantae > Streptophyta > Pinopsida > Cupressales > Taxaceae > Torreya > Torreya grandis. Next base: position 416,311 of record JARHVA010005343.1, read on the forward strand.
GCTCTGATGAAGAGAAAACATAGAAAATCGACTGCCTACTTGGATGAAGGAACCATAATGAGTGCCTTGAATTCAAAGGGATGGTTTATGAAGGAGATATGACCAATTTTATAACCAATTTCCATATATATAATATCTTTGAGACTAATTTCCCTAACCAAAATTTTAGACCTTGGTTTTCTCTCTCATGGCCGTACCACCTGCAAAGCTGAATGGCTCTCCCTATGTGCAAAGAAGCAAGGTGAAGTATGTGAAATAGTTTTAAGCCAATTTTGAGTCATTTTTCATTAAATATATTCAATAAAACCTATAATTCCATCTTCTTCATGCTTTAGACCTCTATTGTATGAAATGAGTCCTACAATTCTATACTTGTGCATGCAAACATATTGAAAAAGCCTTTTCTTCCAATTTATTCACAAATAAATCTTATCACCACCAAATTTAGGGTGTGAGAGATAAAAAATTATTATAAACACATGTTAGTACAAGTATTAAACTTTTAACACCTTTTGGGCTAAAAATTGGCATGTGTAAGCTATTAGAGGCCTTTTTAGGCTTAAACTTGCATTAAAATGTATTTTCAAGGTATGAAATTTTGAGTAAAGATAATTAAATTAAAATCTAAGTAATTTATCTATTTTTTATTATTTTTATGTTTTTTACTCCAATTGATCATTTAAATACCAAAACTTGTCTCTTTTAGGCTAAAATACATGGTTTAGACCACCTCGTAGATGCTTATAATAGTACCAGGAAAAGTTTTGAATTATATGGGTTGGTATTTGGCCTAAATAGGACAAATTACCAATATTAAGTCTTAAATTATCATTAATTTTATTATCACTAATTTTTAGTACATGTGATTGTTGAGGTTGTTACTTTTATATTAGAGAATCTAAAGATTTTAATTTCTATTAGATTGACTATTAAGTTTGCGCATATTTTTTATATTCCTCATGAACTATAGAATGACATCTAATAGGAAATAAATATATATATTACTTGCATTCATAGATCTAATATTTTTCAAGAATAACTTACAACCCCAGACACTCAAAAAATTTAATTAAACTAGTCTCAATGCTAGTTTTTTATTTCATTTTTCTTTGTTTTAATATTAATTTTCATGGATGATGAAGTTTGAATAAATAAATCAAAAAAAATGTTGATAGTCTAAAGAATGGTAGTCTAAAAATAATCAAACTTACATTTTGGTTAAGATCAACATATAAGTCAGAACACCCAATTTTCATATAGTGATATGGGGCCAAGTATTTATTCAATTATGAGTGATACAATATTGAAAAAGGAAGGAATTCTAAGTATTTATCAAGCTTTCTAAAAAAATATGAAATCATCAAAATATCTTCAATGACAAGTATATTTGTGGTTATAAAAGTGGTAAATTAGGCTTGGCTTCGAGGTATTCCATCCCTCAACCCTACTTTGTATCACGATAGGGAGTGCATAAGGGGCGCTACCTCTTGACCCCACTAGGGGCTACCACCCCCAAACCCATACTTTTTAATTTTCCAACAAAAAAAGAAGATAATGAAGATTTTTTTGCACACGATGAATATCCAGATCAAGTTGTTGATGCAAAACATAAATTTTTTGGCTTCAAAAGGAGTTATGCATAATTTATCTACAATTCTAGGAAAATAAAGACCTCCAAAATTTAATTATCTAGGTATGTTTTTTAGCTTCTAGAATTTTAATAAGTTTTCATAAATTACTTAAAAATATAAATTTATCTTCCTTGTAAAAATAACTATTAATATTTTTTGCATAGTTCATAAATAAAAATAATTGGTGACATTCCACTCCATCCCTTTCCATCCATATTTAGGAATTAGTTGAAACCACATCCACTTACACAATAAGAGAAATTTTATGAAGGAATTCTTATTTTTATGTCATAAAATTTCCTTTTAAATAATGTTAGTTCCTAAAATATTAATCATTCTTAAGTCAGATGACATAGATTCCTCTATATATATTTAAATGTTCCTCTTAAAATTCATATTATTGACATTTATAATTATTTGATATTTATGATACTATACTTGTATGGAAAGGTTTTGTTTGTTTTGAGTGTTTTAGGATAATCTCATTATAAGGAGTCATTATAGATATTGTACTACATAAATTTCTATCCATGGCTTCCTTAATTAGTTTACACATTATCCTCACTCACCTTTGACAAAATAAAGTAGTAGAATCAAAAAATACCTATTAATAGTTATAGGTCATCACATGTAGATCAATGATGAAGAAATGTCAAGATGAAAAAAAATTAATGATACATTTAAAATTAGTATGAGGATGTATATAGTCCATGGATAAAAAAATTTATGTCATCATTTTTCAAAAAAAAAAATGAAAACTCTCAGGTGTTGTTGGCATTCTTGGTTTGAAAACCAGCTTGTTGGCAAACCAAGTGCCAGAATAAGAGTCTTGATTAGGAAACAAGTTTATTAGCTAGTCAAGGGAAAAAATTTAAAAAAAATAAAAAAATGTAATACAATATATCAAATGAAGTACTATGTGTGGTTTTCCACTGTAAAAATAAATCACATGGTTGTTTACTTTTGTGTTCTTATTTTATGGTATAGTAGGATTGTAATTTTATCAATATTTTTCACTTTGAATACCATATAAGAGGCATAAAATACTGAATTTATGCCAGGGTATCTTACTTTAATATTTTACATTTAAATTTACTTGTAAGTTTTGTTATTACATGAATATCTACTTTTTCATTCATTACAAAAGTTTTGATGTGGGGGAGAAGGAAAACAGGTTGCCATCTAATCTATACAATATTCTCATACTTAATTCCTTTAGAATGCATGAGGACATGTATGACATCAAGTGTGAGGGATAATAACCTCAAAAAATAAATAATTGAGATTATGAAAATATATTTTGACCTTGATAAAGGCATATAGTTTTCAAAATTATTTTGTAAAAATTTCAAGCAATAAGAATTACTTCATATTTTATGTCATTACGTCAAAAGTTTTTTTATGGTAAAAACAAATTTATGTAGACATAATAGGAAATTTTGAACATAAGAACCTTCTCTCACTTCTTTATTAAAAAAAAATAGCATGAGAATTCCACACAAGTACCTGTGTTAAAGAGAAACTAAGGATAGTAGTAAAACCTCCACACAAAAACCTATCCTTGAAGAATAAATCCCATTTGAAATATGAGAAAATTATTCTAAATCATGTGTATGTATCTCAATAATATTTTTCATATAAAGATAGTGGAATTCATGAGGACATACATGAGATTAGGTGTAGGGGAGATGATGAGCCTCAAAAATGGCTCATTATAACCATGAAATAACATACTTTTTTTTTATAAGAAGTGAATATATATTTAGTTTCTAAACTTATAGTTTATTTATAATAAAATATAAAATATATATCATGGTTATTTATTTATAATTCATTGTAATCTCTTTTTTAGCTATTTCTAATGATTATCAGTAAAAAGATATAAATATGAACATTTACAGTCCATACTAAGTTAGAAAATATGGAATATGAAGAGTAACCATTAAATAACAATGTTGGACTAGTTTTAGAGTCTTCCACAGTATCTCCTAACAAATATATAATATTTTATCCTAGCTATAGACTTGACTAGTATTTATAGACTCACCTAGTCTACAGCTACAAAATTCCATAGGTGAGCTACAAACTTCCAAAAGTGAGCTACAAACTTCTACAAAAAAGCTATAGACTTCCACAGGTGATCTATATACTTCCACAGGTGAGCTATGAACTTCCACAGGCAAGATACAAACTTATACATGACTACTATGGACTTTGATAGGCTTACTACAGACTCTGATAGGTTTACTATGGACCCAACTAGTAGCTATGAAATCATTAAGTATATAGCTATGGACTTCCATAGGAAAGATAAAAATTTCTATAGGTGATCTATGGACTTATACATGCAAGCTATGGACTTCCATAGGTGAGCTAAGGACTTCTACAGGAAAGCTACAGACTTTGATAGACTTGCTACGGACTATGATAGAACTACCTGACTCATTTGAAAATCATTTTAATGAATTATAGTTATTGTTAGTCTATTCTAAGATGACCAAGATCATTTCCATCTATCACAAAAAAAAATTCCATTTAGATTCTTTCTATATATAGAATTTTCATTTATAGATTATATCTAAATATATATTTGTATAATTTCATTCCAATAAATATCTCTATCCATATTTTTTGGATATAGAGATTATGTTGTATTATTATCACAAAAAAAATTTCCATTTAGATTCTTTCTATATATAGAATTTTCATTTATAGATTATATCTAAATATATATTTGTATAATTTCATTCCAATAAATATCTCTATCCATATTTTTTGGAGATTGAGATAGCCTATAATATCTAAATTATTATTCTTGAATAAGTTATTGGTTAGAAGCATGAGATTATAAATACAACCTTCCACACCTGAATGAATCAATCAATGTATTTCTCTCCGTCATTATAATTAATCTATTCTAAATCTTGTGTTTTGAATAAATCTCATTCCAAGGAATGAGTTGGACACTCATTCTAAGGAATATGGATAAATGTATTTTTTTTATTTCTTTATTTTATAATTATCATTTTGTTGTAAATTATTATTTTATTTCTTTATGTTTATAACTATTTATTTTTATATTTTATTATAAACATATAGGTGTTTTATTTATTTATCAAATCTTTTCAATTCAACAATTTACTTTTCTACCAGTGTTATTTACTTTCTACAAGAGTGATTTTCAATTTTTGCAAGTGTGGAGTGTGGTAGAAGGGACTATTTTCCAAAGATCTCTTTCTCCTATTGCATACTTCCTTCAAACACTAAATATGGATCAACATTATTAAATGAAGTGGATTTATGACCCTCATTAGTGGACCTATAAATGGTTATGCCTTCTTATGTATGTTGGTTTCTTGAGGAATTCCTAAACTGTATTCTTTATAAAAACATTTGTACTTTGTTTGCTTGTGATAACATAAAATTTGGTAAAGTCAATTTTAATATCAATGTTCATAAAGAACAAAAATAGTCAACATGATTAAAAATTAAATAAAATTAAAATGTGAACATGTAAATCAATAGGAAATGAGATAAAATATAAAACACAAGAGTTAAATTATGGATATATTTCCCTTGGGCCTCCTAATTATTGAATAGATAATGGGCCCATCAGAGCCCCTAAATTGAGGATGAAATAATTTTTAAAATTGGAACAAAAATTAAACCTTATACTATGCCCTTGACCTATAGTGTCTCTAAGGATATGTGTGGCAAACATATGGCCTACATAAGGTTTTACCTTATCTTGTCACATTTATTTATGTTCTTATATTGTTAGTAAGGTCAACCTATCGAATAACCATGGCTTAAGTATAATATAAATAGAAGAAAATGGTTTTTATTTGGGGATATATTATGAATTATTTTCTTATAACATAGTTGTGGAGTATTCCCCCTTAAAGTGGTATAATTTGTTTATCAAGTATTTTGCTTTATTTTCAACTATTGGTATATCCACTTATTTTTCTCTTTCTACTATGATATATTGGTGTTGATATGCCCCTAATATTTATATTTATTTGATTTATCTAAGTAATTTCATTAAAAATGGTATAAAAACCCATATTTAAGCAAGTTTCTATTATATTTATTTTTGGATCTATCATAACATTTGTTCTATAAACTAAAAGATCAAAACACATAACTTGCAATTTGGAAGGACTTTATTTTTTATGTTAGCACAATATTCTCTAAGGTTATTTTTTAAAACATATCTAAAAATTAATTCACAACCTTATTTAAAATATCAATCATTGGATTCATATCAATGAGATGATTGTAATGGTATAAGTCTTTGTTACACTTTTGCTGACCTAAAATCATAAACAATGCACCTTAACCATGAATTTCAAAAAACTATGTCGTAGATTATGTGCATGGACAATCCAAACCTAAGGGTCATGGAAAATGGAAAACCACTCCAAAATAATTCCTATAAATTAATAAATAGAGTCTAAAACTTTTTACTTGGGAGTTTCTAAGTTGATATGTAAAGCATGGATAAAAATTAAGATATTGATCGGCTCAAAGGTGAAATGGACTCAATGAATTGACTATTGATCACTATTGATATAATATTAGAAAATATATCAATGTATTTGACTAATATACACATAATTATACCATCTAATAACTCTCCAACTTCTCCCTTAAGTTCTCCCAACCAAAATAATCCTAGTTCAAATTCAGGCTCACTAATCATGCAACCAAAAATTGAAGTGTAAAAGTTTTATGGTAAGGATCTAGTCACCTAGATCAATTAGATGGAAATTTTATTTTAAATACATTAAAACCCATGTGAATAGAAGGTGGTCATGGTATATTTTTATTTTTAACCAAAAAAAAATATTTGGTATAGATGCTTATGATCTCAAAATCAAAATAAGGGCCTTATGGTGACTTGGTCAATGTTCATGGATGAGTTTCAAATGCACTATTATAATAGTGTAATAGAGAAATAACTTAGTTGTTATAAAATTTGTGACAAATATGGAATGTCAAGGATTATATTCATTAATTCTATAACTTTTACTTACTCATAGATGATATCATAAAGGACAATTTGAATGGCATATTATTAGGTGGTCTCAAGGGTATCATCCAACTTGACATTGTCATGTTTAATCCAAGTTTAGTATCACAATACATTGTTTTTAAATGAAAGGGTAGATGAAAAATATCATCAAATGATGGGCATTCTTTAATGACAGAGAGTGCATTATTACAACACAAACATTCCCTTAGCCTATGAAATTGAGATCTCAACAAATTGAGAATAAATGTATCAAAGGGTCATGTTTTAACTATGATAATAAATAGAAAAAATGGCATAAACTTGTTAAGAAGTGTTTGGCCCAAAATTGGATAAGTACCAATGATGATAGAGTTAAGAATATAGAAATGACTATGTACAAGGGTGATAAATAAATCTATAGTAGGCCAAATAATTACAAACTCATATAAACATTATTCTCAATTTAAATATTGAGATATTATAAAAATAGTAAGTATAATTATTTATTGATATAAAAATGAAATGAAAACAAGAGTACTTAGTTGGTCAATTGTGTATATTCAAAATTGATATAGAACAAACTAAAAATAGATTAGATCAGTGCCCTAGATCAATCATCATATTATTAAAAAATCACCTTATAGCCTCAGATGGTTGTGTCAATCTAGGATGGTTGTATTGATGTAGATATATTAACTAGACATAGGTGTCTAGTATAGAATACCCACTAAATATAGATGCAACCACCTAGGACATTATGGGTTTTATGTCGCCTTCACTCTAGTGTGCTTAGATCTTGATTATGGGTTTTTGTTCCTTGTCAAATAGCAAAACTATATTTTATTATCTTCATAGTGACAATGTGAAAATGGGTTAGTTGGCTCACATTATCAATCTACACGCAAAGACCCCTATGTCAATAGGTGCTACCTACATAGTCACTACTCCAAATAGGACCTCAGACTAATGGTCTCCCCTAATGTGTTGGCTTGTGTGTGTGCATAAGGGTGAAATATATGGAAATCAAGTACATATAGTACCCTATTTTGTAACTTGGAAAATATAACTCATTAGTTTCTTCTTCATCACTAAACCTATATATCTATTGTCCTTATGATTGATATTGAAATAGGTGAGAACAAGGAATTTTTTCTCACTTGAGTGATCAATAGATAGTTCTTTGGTAGCTTTGTAAGTGATTTCTACGTAGGTGATAGGTGAAGAATGAATGAACATCAATCATGTATATATACCAACCCTTTTTTAAGTATCTCATAATAAGGCACTTAGGTAGACCATAGGGACATGTTCAAATTATAGATTTGATGACTTTAGGGAACTTGACACTTTGTAGGAAAAGGGGAATTTGCATTGATGTAGGTGTCTGACTAGGATACAAGTGTTTGATAATATTTAAAGGTATAGGTCCCAAAATTTTAGAAACATATGATAAATAAGTTTATATAATTTTGAACATGCTATAATTCATGGGTCATCAGAATAGCATGTGGTCAAACTAAGAGATAAACAATAAGCATAGAGATAGAGCATGTGAGCCTTTCAATAGTGATGCCTTAAGAACTAAAGGGTAAAATCACAAGAGTTATTTTTCAAGTATATAAGACTTACATAATATATAATTCATATTTAATAACTACATTTACCCCCCCCTAAATTAGTAATGAAATTGCTAATTTAAAGGAAAATAAATGTGTACCTGGGTGTATACAACACACCTTACCATTGCATGAGCCCAACTTGAGTGATTTCATTGGAACTGACTTATAACCAAGATAATGTTATAGTATATAATCAATTTATATAATTTTAAATTAAAAACATTGAAACATTTTAAAATAAAGAGAGAAAGGTTACGAGCACACTTGTGTGTTCATGTAATTGTCTTGCATTTTTAACAACTTGATTTGAAAATATGTATCATTATGAAGCTTGGGATTTGAGATTAGGATAAATTTAAATTTGAAATTACATATGTATATAGATATTGTAGGACACCTTACCACCAACCTTGGTGAAAAGGTGAGTTTTCACCTAGTAGTTGAGATTAGCTCAACTATGTAATCCAATCATACTTATAACCTGATGAGTATGAGTGATCCAAGTCAACTCACACTATCAATCTAGTAAATTTGGGTGATTTAATCAATTCCAAATTATAATCTTGGTAAGATTGAGTGATGTAATCACCTTGACCTTTCTAAAATTGAATCAACTATTGTAGTATATTGACTCAATAACAATCCATAAAATTCCATCCTAGTGTGCTTAAGTCCATATAAGTATTTGAGATCTGAAAAAATGATTTTGATTTTGTAATTTTGGTTCCCTTTTCATAGCATATGCAACTTATATAAGTTTCATGCTAAAACATGGGTATGAAAATGGTACAAATTTATATAATTTTGCCATAAATGTGTATCTAAATCATATAACTATGAAATTTGACCAATTTGAAAACTATGCAAGTGTAGAGAACATGTTTCCATAACATGCCCACACTAAAATCTAAAATTAAAAACTAGTGTAAGTGTGGATAACATGTTTCCATAACATGCCCCCATTATGTATCTAAAATTAAAAATTGGTATAAGTGTGGAACATGTTTTCCATAACATTCCCCCACTATATATGTGAAACTATGATAAATATGGAGAATGTATTAACATAACATGCCCCCACTATAACCTGAATCTTTGAAAAATGTGGAAGTGATGACTCTATGACATGCCCCACTGATATTCCCCCCCCTTTTTGAGTTGAGGTAAGTTTAAACTAGTAGTTACCTTACCTCAAAAAGATAATATAATTATATAAACTATGTAAAAATCATGTAGCATATTAAAAAAGCATGTCTAGGTAGTGTTGGGTGTAACACACCCCAAACACATATTACACATGGGGACCCTCTTGATTTAGCATAGTTGTTTTATTTTGGTTTATTCCATAATTAGTATGACATTATTTATAAGTGTTATTGAATGAGAGGATATTTGGTTCCATTTTTGGCCTCTAATTCATGTGCCACAATTATTTTGAATTATTTTGACATAAATTCCTTTGGTAATGTGCTCATAATGACTAGAAAATTCTTCTTGAGAGGTTAAACAACATCAGCTAACCTTTTGAAGTTTTATGAAATGATTCAAGTTTAATTATCCATCATTATCACATATACTTCATAAAGTTTCAAGTGTTGAGTAAAATGTACATTCTTGTATGATTATTGTCTCAACTGGAAGCATTTGCCAATAATGCCCAAGATTTATTTCATTATAATTATCATATTTTAAATTCTTATTTTGAAAAAATTGAGGTTTTATCTCCTTGGGATTTTAATTGAAAAGGTCTATTTTGATTTGGTTATGATATTTTTTTATCCATGTATAGTCTAATTTTTAATTCAAAATGGTCAAATCATCATAATAAACTTCATTTTGTCTGATATCATGGTCATTGCCAATTCAAAATTTCCTTTTTTGGATAAATTTATATGTTGATTAGGATTTATTTATGTTTTAGAGCTTTAATTATAGAAAAATTTATGTCTAATCAAATCTCATATTGCTTTTCACCTTGCTAGAACTAAATTGTTACATGCTTTATTCAAGTTTATTTATTCATGCTTAGATAGATTTTGCTTTTGATTGACTTACTAATATTTTCTCGATCCTACTTTTTTTTATTTATTTATTTGTAGAGATCATCACAAATTTTTACCCATCAATATTCAATATCTATCATGATCTAGTGTACTCAAAGTTTGGGAGGTAAGCAACACATAATTTACCTAGTTCCCAACTAACCTAACCTCCTAATTCATGACAAGTGTCATGATCATGGGTGGTTAAAACATAGAGGAAGTCATAAATTCATGTAAAATATGCCCCTAAGCTCAAAATCCCATGATGGCACCACGTGCTGACATCACAGAACCTTTGTCTTGATAAAGATATAATCCATAGTCAATAATCAATAATCTCCTAGAGTCTCAAGATCTTGCCACTTGGCATGATCTCATGGATTTGGTATTTGGGATAAAGATTCATTTAATAACTTGAGCCTTCCATAGTCATTGGGATAATTGATAGTTAGAATGATAAGTGGTGATCCATCAAAGTGCCAAGTGGTGGTTAGTAAAACAAGTAGGTAGAGTCAAAGTGATAGGTGACAAGTCATGGTTAATAAGACAAGTGTTTAACTTGAAGCTTGGGAAATATCTAGTTTCAAAGTCAAGATGACATGATCCCTCAACTACCACAATTATGACATGTGGTCACATTGCAAATTATCATAGCTATATTCAAAACTTAGAGAGTGATAGACAATTCAAGTATCCTACCCTATTAATAAACACTAGATGAATGACAAGTGTCACATAAAAATCTTGGGTCACTTAAATATTGACAAGTGTCATCTATAGAATATATATAAAGAGTTTGAATCTAAAATTTGGCTTGATGAGATCCATTAGAGACAACCACATCAACAAGCCCTGAGCATGAATTTGATGATGAAAGGGAATCCTAAGAGCAAATAAATGATGGTCATGTGCATGAAAAGAGATCATTCATCACAGTAATAAGGTTCAATTATGTGATATTAAAAAACTATGCAAACATAAAGGTTTAAGAAGTGGAGGTCATCAATTCAGGGCACATGCATAGTATAACATTATGGGGATAGAAGATTAAGATCATAAATGAATTCCCTATATCACTAGGATTAGTTTATTAAGGTTGAGAAGATGATTTTAATATAAGAATGAAAATCTAAATCAAACATAATTAGGGCTATGCAAAGGAAATCAGAATGGTTTAAAGCAATCTCATCAAAAGGAAAAGATATGATTATGTACATATTTATAGATTGGGATAGTGCATCTTTCTAACATTGCCTTAATTAATTTAATTTATTCTAAGAAAGAGGACATTGGGAGGAGACTTCATTGTCTCAAGGATTAATATAAGATATCTAGAGGTTACAATAAAAAATTAGAACATGATATATTATCCATCATTGGGATGTTATTAAAGTGATGTGGCTTCACCTATTTGATCAATGATTAACTAGTATAAAATTATTGTTTTTCATAAGAACTCAAGATGTATTAGAGACTATAATCCTTTCATCCTATAGGTTGTTACACTATGTAAATTATGCCATGGCTAGATTATCCTTATTTTCTTATTTATTGATGTGTTATCACAGAAGGTTAAGCTCCAATTAGTTATTCATTTAATGTTTTTATCAAGATCAATTTTTATTTGATAGGTAAATATTAAGTTTTATAGGGACGTAATAACCACAGTTCAACATGTAAAACTTTTAAACCTAAATAACTCTTGGACTCAATTAGAGAGTTTTATTTCTTCCTATACTAGTGTAAGAGTTAGTTATTATATTATATTCAATAATGGTAAAGTTCAATGGAAAGACATTGCTCTTATTATTTCTCTTAATAGACCTGATTTGAAAGATATTGTAACCTCTCTTCAATAATCTCTTCACAACATTCAAATTAGCCAGCTAAGTCCTAGGGATGATTTTATTTGGATTAACTCTTTTGATGGATCTTATATTGTCAAAGATGGATATCAACTACTTTCTGAAGATACTCACCCTAATTTTGAATGGGGTAGGATTTGGTTCGAGGAGTTCACTCCTAATATTAATCACTTTTTGTGGATAGTGCTCAACAAAAGAATTCTCACCAATGATAATCTTATTAAAAGATGTTTTATTATACCTAACATGTGTTGCTTATGCAGGGTAGAAACTGAGGACATTCATCACCTTTTATTACACTACTCTTATGTTAATAGGTTATGGGGATTTATCTTTTCCAGATTTGAGGTTTCCTGGATATTCCCAAAATATATTTTATAGGCTTGGGAGCAATGGCAAGCTCCTTTCAGACAACATTCTTAGACATTTTTGGAAAGTTATTTTCCCTCACACCTTATGGAGGATTTGGAAGGCTAGGAATGTTTTAATTTTTAGAGATTTCAAAAATTCCTATAAAAATTTATTAATAGATATCTCTATTTATGAAAAATAAAATGTTCTAAAATTCAAGACTCCAAAAAATCATGTCTTCCCTAAACATGAAGAGAAATTTCTTTCTAATTGGAATATCATAATTGGTGATCTTCATAGCAAAACTCCTATTAATTGATCTATTATTTAATGGATCACTCCTCCTATTAACTAGTACAAACTTAAATTTGATGGAGCCTTTGAAGGCAACCCAAGAGATATAAGGGGAGGCGGGATCATTTAGGTAATCTAGTTGTTTCCTATGTTGGCCCTATGGGTACTCAATCTAACCATTATGTAGAGGCTCTTTATATTCTATGGGGAGTTAGGTTAGTAAAAGATTGACAAATTAATAATATAATCATTGAATTTGATTCTTTGAATATCATTAATCACCTCAATGGTATTCATCCAACTAGTTGGACTATTTCAAACTTTATCTTGGAAAGTGTTAGCATTTGTAGGACCTTCTCTAATTACAAGTTTTTCCATACCTATAGAGAATGGAACCATGTGGTAGACTCATTTTCTAATATAGGGGTGACTAATAAACATTTTAAAATTTGGCATTCTTATGACCAAATCTTGCATAATGCTAAAGAGATCATTAATAAGGAAAGGGCATTTGGATATGATTAGAGGTAGTATAGTGGTTTTAATCTCTTTTATGATAGTTATTCATTTCTTGTAACTTACATGCCTTATTCAATAATATTCCATTAGCTTTATTCTTTGGACTCCTCTACTTGATCTCTCTCTTAGGTTTTGGGTTGTGCAAAGGTGATGTGAGAGTAGGAATTTAGCTATTTTATATGCTTTCTTGTGTTGTGAACCTATTTCTTATGCCATGGGTGGTGCTCCTTATCGATTTGATCCCTTATGTGACCTAACTTGGAAGGAAAATGATGAAATTTGGAGGTTTTTACATGTATGAGGATTCACAAGCTTCATGTAGAAAATTAAAGGACATGACAATCATATCTCTATCTCCTTTTCTAACAACTAGAGAAATAGGGTTGTCATCTATAAAGGTAAGACCACCTCTATCATCAAAGATCTCATTACTTCCCTCACTGATCTAAGCAAGGATGGTTTAAAGTTTTATATAAATAAATTTGATAGGGTTGTAGAGGAGAAAAGACTTCTTGAGGGCTCCATAGTTGATGCTTTGAATTTTGTCAAAGCTGGTATTGTTAATTCCTCTCCCTACTCCTTTTAATGAAGTGACTTCTATATTGGTAAGATATGTGACCTTGGAAGGTAGGTACAACACTCTACCTCTTCACCATCTTGTTCTTATAAACCACTTCCATAATGGTCCTAAGGTTAGTCTCTCTTATTATATTTTGCATTCCATGGAAGCCTCTATTCTAGATTTTCTGTCTCACAAGCATGTCATGCCTCTTCATGAAGGGGTTATCCTTATTTTACATCAACATTGCCATATTGTCTCAGTTAACATTCTATCTCACCCTATTCATCCCTCTCCCTTGCCTAAAATTCTTACCCAGAGGAGGGTTAAGACCAAAAAATTCTATTGCCTCACCTCCTCCTCCCCCAAAGAGGGTTATTAGAAGTAGTGATAAAGATAAGGCTTTAGTTTCTAGTTCACTCAAGGGAAATGAAATTGACATTTCTAAGAGTTTCCTTGATATGGGGCATGTTACTGGGGGGTTTGATCCTTCTCATCCAAAATAAATTTATATCAAATCCCAAGTTATGCAGCTAGAGGATAGGACTAGTGAGCTTAAAAAGGATTTTATACAACTAAAAAAGAATGTTGATAAGGGTAAAAATTAGGTGGATAATCTCTCCCTTTCTATGACTAAGATTTAATACATTTCCAAAAGATTTAAATCCTTAGAAGACACTATGAATCATGTTAAAGGTAAGTATAATGACCATTTAGCCATGCAACAAGCCATTTTAGAGTTTTTGAAGTTCCAAGTCAAGCAAGTTTGCACCCTCAACAACTTGCATCTAGGATTTTGGAAGGGTGGCACTTTAGAAAATTAATGCCCTTATGATAATTGACATGACAGACCCTTCTCAAACAATCATCCTAAATCTTTTTAATTCTTTGGAGGGGATCAATAATAGTTTTAATAAGTTCAACAAGTGAAGTTTTCCTTTTTGTGATGTTGTGATATAGTTATTGTTTTATAGCCTTGGTGTTGCTTTCTATCAGGGTTCTCCCTATTGTTATTCTTTCTTATTTTTTTAATTGTTGTTTCTTTCCTATAGCTAGGTATTGGCCATATTTAATTTTTGAATTATCCTCTATTATATCTATATTTTGATCCTTTTTATATTGGGTATGGTCCCTTTCAAAACCATTCATCAATAATAAATAAAACTAGGCCTACATAGCAAAAAAAATGTTAAGAGTCAACAAAATTACAGCCAAATGGGACCCAAAAACATGACCAAAAAACAAAGACACCTATTAAATTTATTTGGATTGGGTCTATTTCATTTTTCCACCTATATTATTATTTTCCTTGCTACTTATCATACCTCTACTTTGAGTTTTATGGCTTTTATTGAGTTTCTCTTGTGTTCAACCAAGCCTTTATCCTTCTCCACCCTCACTTTTTCTTTCTTAGAGATGGAGTTACCTAGGGTGATGGTGAGAATGTGTTTTCTATTTGGGGTTGCCTCTAGCTTCCTTCTACCATTTTTGGGTTGTCCATCCCTTCCCTCATTCTATCCACTTCCTACTTGAGATTGTTCCATTATTCTATCATTAGTACTAGCTATCTACCCATTTTCTATAGATTATCATGAAGATCTACCAGTTTCAACTTGAATCCCTCTAGAAACTATGTCAAATCAATATCCCTCTTTTAGAATTTAGTAGCTTTCAATTCATAGATTTCAAAAATAGGGTTTTTTTATACCCTAGGGAAACTTAAGACTTTTATTAACCTTTTTTCCCACACTCTTCTCTTAGGGAGAAGAATCATGGTATTTCCTTTTATTCTTCTTCCTAACTACCTATGAGTGAACAGAGGTGGGGGAAGGAGAAACCTCATCCTTCTTACCCTCAATTAAGTTTTTCTTAAACTTCTTAGAGTTAATCTCCTTACCGATATCCTCAATTTTGATTTCTTGGTTCCCCACAGGGGCCCCTCTTTTATTGACTAGGAAAATTAGACCTTGGTGGACTATGTTAGAAGAGGGTTTTCCTTAGAATGATAAGATAGAAGATTCTAGCAGCATGAGGAGATAATATGACAAACTAATTTGAATACCTTTGAAATTGTTTAACAACAAGATATGATGTGAAAACATATGTGTGAACTTTCCTTCCAAAGTCAAATAATGCATTACCTATAAGTAGATATCCAACCATATCCTTAGAATATCAACCATGGGAAATCCCTTCTTATCTATTTGAAATATGACATCCATATCAAAGAACACATGCATGAGTTCTTTGTTTCACCTTTTGTCTTTGAAATATTTGGTTCCTTCATAAGACTTTATCATGACATCCATAATGATTTCTTCTATGGCATCCACTTTAGTTCCCCTAAAAATAACTTGGCACTATCTCCATCCCACCACAAAATCCCTAACCAACATTTCATCATGACCTTTGATTTAGAGCATAAATTCTATGAGTCCACTCTTTTTTAAATTTATCCATACTTTTTTTTTTGATTTGACTTCTGTATAAGAAATGGGTTCACAATGATCCCTATCTCCCCCAATGATTTTGATCTTCCTTTTGCTTAGATGTTGAAAGTTGTAGAGAACTAAATAGTAGTTTGAAATTCTTTTTTTGTTTTATCTAATAGACATTGATAGGAAACTTTTTGAAATGACATACTTCACTATTATATTTGAATTTAATGTCATAGTTTTGACACAAAGTGTGACTTGAAATTTACTTAATTATGATTATCCTTTTCACATGTGTCTCCATTGTTATCTTGAGAAGCTTGAAAGTGCAAATCATTATTGATAAAGGGATAGATATGGGAAGGGATATTAAGGGGTCTAACCCACATGATGAATTTAAGGTTGAGTACACCCATATTTCCAAGTGCATCAATAACCATGTTTCCCTCTTGGTATATATGGGATATCAAACACTTGATTGAGCAAAGGAGATAGATGGCATCAGTAATGATTTGGCCAATAGTGTGAGAAATTTTTACCTTTCTTGAGAGGGTATTGAGAATATTGAGTGAATCCCCTTCTATTTCCAATTTAGGAATGTTGATTTGTATACCTATTTAGATGCCCTAAAGGGTAGCATTATCCTTATTAACATAGTTGGATTGGATTCCCATCATCCCTGCATAAGAAATAATAGTAGTCCCTGACTCATCCCTAATAACACCACCACCCTCCACTTTAATAAGATTCACTTTAGATGCTCTATCTAAATTTATCTTTAACCACCCTAATAGGGGAATTCCCATTTCATGAGGCTCCTAGCCAAATTAGGTTTGGGGGGAGGGGAAAGAGGTTCCACTTGTTAAGTATATCTTGCTTAGCCTCAGTAGCTCCCAACTTATTTTTTGGTATCTCTACCTACCAATTATTATCAATAGTAGTTTAGAGCTTGTGAAAGGTTCTTAAAGGGTTGTAACTTTTGTGATTGAAGATATGAGCATTCCTTATGGACCATATATGCCAAAAAATGTGGGTTAGGGCTAGAGACCAAAGGAAGACAAAGAAGGGAATATTTTATATAGGTTTATATTGGATTATGATGTCTAATATGGAGTTGGGATTGACCCAAGACAAGTTGAATAGTTGAAGGAAGAGGTTCTAGACTAAAGACCTAAATGGAAACTCAAGGAACATATAATTCATTGATTCTAATGTAGAATTATAAATAACACACCTGTTAGGTATGGTCATCCCATGTTTTTCCAAGCTATATACTATAATAATTTTGTTTTTATATGTGAGATATAAAAATGTTCACCTTAGTGTTAAGGTGTTTAATCTAGAGGTTTTTCTAGTAGGCCTAGTCTTCTAACTAGTTCAGATTGACAAGGAATCTTGATTTCACTATGCACTCTCTATTGTATTTAGTTGGCCAGAGAAGTGTTTATATCAAGATCAATTAATAACAACTATTTATCAAAATCATTTTAATAAGTAACATTGTCTATAATAGCAACATTTATTTTCATTGTAATGTTTGACACATTTTCTATTATAAAAACTTTTTTTTATATTGAGTCAGGATTTCACTTGCCCTTCTTCCTTGTTTTATCTTGATGGTATGCCAAATATCTTGAGTTGAGAATTAATCTATGAAAATAAGTTTTGATGTTTTTGGTGTGTAAGTGAATATATAATTAGATTGTGTATTAGTTGATTTAGTTGGATTTGAGAGCTTATTCTAGTTATTTAGAGGCTTACATTAGTCATGGTGTCTAAATAGTTTTAGGCTTGTGAAATGGATTTATTTTGAATAGAGTTATATATTTCTTGTTCACATAATTTTCCTTTAAGTCTTGATTATTGTAGTGTTCTATTTTATGTAGTAGTTAGACTCGATTCCTAATTATTTGATTGCATCTCACACTAATCAAATTTCTAAGTATTGGAAGACTTGACTCAATCAAGGAATTTACCTCATTTATTCCCTATTCTCTCTTTCCATTTTTTATTTTTTTAATAACTAATTTCATGACCATTACATTTTAAATGTCCATTTTTAGGATAAATCAATAGTGTGACCCTAAATATCTTGAGGAAACCATTTGAACCTTTAGTGGAAATAATCATAGCTTACCCATGCTATATCATCTAGAATTTCTTATCCCTTAGATCAATAAAAAGTCCTAAAAATGAGGGGGCTCTTTATCCCATGTGATATATGTTGATCTTATCCATTCATAACATTTAATTCAATAATTATCTCTTAGTGGGTCATAATTTCAAGCTAACAAAAAATGGTGCTAGAAGGAGGTCTTGAACCTCCACCATATTTCCCTTTTTGTGGTCTTTCTAAACTTGAATATCTACATATTTTATGCCTTTATGAATTAATACTAGTATTTCATCCTTATCTATATGTTTTTCCATATATTGTGTGCTTAAAATTGATACTAATGAAGATTAGTGTTTGTCACTTTGGATCCTTCTTCAAGGAT
Source organism: Torreya grandis (assembly GCA_037957365.1). NCBI lineage: Eukaryota > Viridiplantae > Streptophyta > Pinopsida > Cupressales > Taxaceae > Torreya > Torreya grandis. The sequence continues at coordinate 435,141 of JARHVA010005343.1, forward strand.
CACATGATCTAGAGTCAGGTTGGGCCATAGAATATTAGTTATTTATCCTCTTCAATATCATAGGCATCTTAGATATGACTGAGGTAGAACCAAGATATTGGTTTATCCATCCACACCATCCCCTGAATATGTCACTAATAAACTAGTCTAAATGGATGTAACTTGGTTAGATGGATTAGGTATAAATGTTTATAGTGATGTGCATGATTTACCCAAAAATCCTAAGTTTTATCTTCCAAAGTTAACTCTAAACACTATAAGTACTACAAAATATCATGGCACATCATACAAAACATCTCTAAATTTTCTTAATGTTGAACATGAAGATGTAGCCTATAGGTTATTTCCTTTCACCTTGATTAATCAAGCTTATGATTGGTTTATGAACCTCCTTAAAAATTCAAAAATGAGATGGAATCAATTTAATAACACATTTTTAGCCTAGTTTGGTCAAGTAGTTGATCTAAGAATCTTATATTAATAATTTTCTTGCATGATAAGGGAATCTAATGAGCCTATATGCAATTTTAGTGCATATTTTCAAATATGTATAGTAGGGTAGCATATTTGTATACCAAATGCCTAATTAGCCTTTAAAATGTTTAAAAATGATTAGGATCCTTATAATACCAATTTATTAATGAGATATCTAATCATTATTGACTTGCCCCTTACATATGTAGAAATAATTAAAATAGACAGGCAACTCAATCTAATACGGCAAATTTTGGCTCCCATTCCCAATGTTCTCCCAAACATGTCAGCGTTAAACTTAATCCTACCTATAGAAAAAAATGTTATGTTGTCACAACCTCTTCAAATGACAAATCAGCTTCCTCTACAATATGCTACCCCTAATCAAAATTTAGGATCTCTAAATCCAACTAGTAATGAAATAATCCTTTAGTCTTATAACCAAGCTTTAGTTTTAGGATCAACCAACAACACACATACTTCTCAATATTCAGCCAAAATTGATTTAAATCAAATTTATATAATGGCCCAAAGGTTGAGCAATGATTTTCTAAACTTGAAAAAATAAGTAGGTAGCTAAAGTAGTGAGAATGATGTCTCTAATTTCACTTACCAATGTAATTATAGACCTTTTAACAAAGTTGGTAAACAAGTTGAATCTTCATTCAACAAATCACCTGAGATCAATATCATGGAGATTGCTTTTCCCAATTAGTGTCATGTCCATAACATAGCCCAACATGGAGAACTTGAATATATTGATTTTTTTTTATATTTTGACATTCTATAAAAATAAATTGATGAATATGATATTTTATTAAATGATCATAGTACTTCAAGTAATTCTGATGCTTCTAATTCATCAAAATACTCTAATACATCCATAGTCTTACAAACTCTAGACTTTCTTAATGTAGAAGAAAATGAAACTGAAGATAATACTAATGATGTTCAAGATTTCCAATAATACCAAAGAGGAAAATATACTCTTAGGAGAATATCACATCAGCCATTGACTACCTTAACTCCACTAGATAATGTTGATACATCTCCTGATCCTAAGGATAAAAATGATCCACCTCTACTGAAATCAGTTGACAATCAGCCCTCAACTAGAAAAAATAGTTAAAACATCATGTAAAATATGAATAGTATAAAATCTAACATAACCCTCCATGGATTAGCACAAATCACTAAACAAATATATTTTCTTCTTAAGTCTTACAAACGAGAGTAGTCAAACCAAGTAAAAAAACCATACCAATACCAATGTTTCAATGCATAAGAATATGAATGAAGTTACACCATTCTTGCTTATAGTTAGATTTTTTTGTAAGAATATTTACAATTATCTTGTATATTCTAGTGCATCAGCTAATGTTATGCCTATAGTTAGTTTTAAGAAGTTAGGATTGATCTTGAAAAAATTAGACAAAGTGGTAGTTTAGTTAGACAAGTCTAACTTCAAAGTTGTAAGAGAACTATTAATGTCCATATGTAGCTACAAGTTGAGCTAAGACTACAATAGTTCATAGACATACAAGTAGTTATGATACTAGAAGCATATGACATGCTACTAAGTCAAGATTGGTTAAGATCACTCAATGGTTATATGGAAACAAATTTTTCCCATATGTGGATGCCATGGAGAGGAGTGGTGAATAAAATTATAATTGATAGAGAACCATGTATGAAACTAATAATAACTATGTATAATGTAATAAATGAGCAAGTTAACTTTATTTCTATTAATGTAGGTGTTTGTACTTTATCAACCAAAATAACAAAGAAGAAAATGCTTGATCATGATCAAAATTTAGGTATGTGGTCACTTTATTTAGATAGAGCATGCTCTAAACAAGGATTTTGAGGTGGTATTTTACTCATTAATCCAAAGGGTAAGAGACAAATTACAGATTTTAGATTGTAGTTTCCTTTCACTAACAACATGACAAAGTATTAAGTCTTGATCTTAGGTTTGCAGTTTATAATTAGGTTTAATTTCTATCAATTAAAATTTTTTAGTGATTTTGTTTTGGTCATCAACTAGGTACACAACCAATCTCAATTAAATTTTTCTTATTTAAATAAATATAAACAATGTGCATGGGACTTGATTGAGTCTTTTAATGCTTTCAATATTTTAGTCATCCATAGGATGGAAAATGTCATGGCATATTCATTAGATATCTTGGTTGCTAACCTCATGCCATTAGACAAAACTAACTTACAAAAGTTTTCAGTTGAATTAATCTCTTGTCCATGTATACCTAATAATGTTTTAAAATTTTCCAATTTTTTGATGATGATAAGAAAATTATTGATTTCTTATTCAAATTTAACACTTTCAATGCATAAGTAATTGACGAATAAGAATGAATCAAATTCAAAGAATAATAACATAATTTAGATGGAGTGATTTAACTAAAAGATAATCATATAAAAAAAGTCATTTTAATCATTAGAGAGATTTTTTTACTTGGACAGTACAAAATCTAAATTAAAAAAGAACTTCCACTGAGTTGAGAGTCCTGAATTCTCAACATGGGAACTCTAGACAAGCTTAAAAACATGGTGCTTAGACTTGAATGTAGTAATGAATAGATGTAAATGTTGAAGAATATGTTTATGTGTTATTAAGATATCATAGCACAAATTTATTATGACCTAAAGGTGTTCAACGATCATGTAATGACACATAACATTCCCTTGAATCCTAATTAGAGGCCCTTTAGGCAGTGTTAAAGGCCAAAAAATCTAGACTTAGAAGCACTCATCCTAAGATAAGTCCATAAGATGTTATCAGTTGGTATTATCTTCCATGTGCACCATTCAACTTAGATATAAAATATAGTACCTGTGAGGAATAAAAATGGATAATTTTATCTCTATGTAGATTTATAAATCTCAATTGTGCATCAGACAAAGACAATTATCCTTTGCCTTCACTCAATGAGGTGATTCAATAAGTTAGTGGTTCTGATATGATATCATTTCTAGATGGATTATTAGGTTATAATTTAATCTTAGTAGATAAAGTGGACAAAGCCAAAATGACATTCACCACCAGGTGGGGCACCTATGCCTATAAGAAAATTCCATTTGGATTACCTAATGTCAGTGCCACATTTCAACGAGTTATGGATACTACTTTCAAATAATTAATTGGTAAGTGAATAGTGGTATACATGGATGGCTTAGCTATATTTTCCAAACACATATCAAATCACTTGAGCCATCTTGAGAAAGTCTTTGAACATTGTAGAAGGATTGTCATATCACTTAACCCAAAAATCATGTCTTATGTGAAATACAAGATAATATTTTAAGCCACATTATCACTAAATAAGTTATGTCAATCAACCTAGAGTGAGATAGTGTTATTTCTAAAACTTAGCTACCAGATAATAGGAAAGCGCTAAAATCATTTTTTGTCAAAATCAATTTTGTGCAAAATTTTATTTATAGTTTTTTAGAGATAAATAAATCTTTGGATGCCATGTTAAGATATGGAGTTAAGGTAGAATGTTATGTTTCTTTTAGGAAGCATTTCAAGAAATCAATACTATAATTATGCAATCCCATGTGTTGATCAGCTCAGATTATGCTAATGATCTATATCTCTAGGATTTTACTTTTGATCATATTATTATAGCTATTTTGACACTACAATTTAATTATTGAGATCACCCCATAGCCTTTATGAGTACATATTTGAAATAAGTTAAACTGAAGTACCCTATGCTAGATAAACAATCATATACATTAGTGAAGGTTAAATTTAAATTAGATTAAACCAAATTAGATTAAACCAAATTAGATTAAAATAAGGAAATCTTATAAGGATAAAAAAATGGTACAAATAAGTAATGCATAGTCACTCAAAAATACATTTTTTGTTCTTAAGATAGATTAAACCAAAATAAAACTATTAGTAGAATGTTTCTAAGAAGAGATGAAGAATAAGGAATATATAAGTTTGGAAACATATTTATAAAAAAAATTGTATGTTAAAGGTTGAAATGAAATGTGTGGTAGGTGAAATTTATGTGGTACCAAAGTAGAAAACTATTTATCAAAACCATTACACTCAAATTAAGTTGACAAAACAAGAAAACTTTTGATATTAAGGACTATAAAGAAATTTCCTTAAACACACAAATTTGGGTTGTCTAGTGAATTATAAATATCATCCCATGAAAACTATATGGATGAAAATTAAAATGGGCCTACCTTTTCACAATTTATTTCCCTTTCCTCAAGACCCCTTATAGAGCCATCAATTTACTTTGAAGATTGGTTGCTTGAATAAAAAATTAGGTAGCACTGTGAATGATTTTAAAATCTCTTATCCCAATATAGTGGCCTACAACACTCCAATAGATCTCAACTCTATCGAGACCAACTATGGATTTTGAGTTTCTATTATAATAGAATATATGTTTAATAATCACATCTTTTGGTGTGATTTTGACTTTCAATTTTTATAAATACCTTTTTACCATTGCCTTTTGTTTTAAATGATTTTTATTTTAAATTTTTGATGTATTTTTATATTCCTCCATATGGATTCACAAAACCAACATGGGTTTTAAAAATGACTATCACTAGGAAATGTAGACTTGATAGCAAAAGAAAATAACTTAGAGATCATCATGTTTAAGTGTCTCATAATTTCATTTAATATAATAATACCATATTTAAATTGACCTTGGTGTGACCAAAGTGGAATGAACATTAGGGAAAATATGAGAGTGAACATGAAACAATTGAGTTACCTCAAATCATAAAAAATGTAAAAGTCAAAGAAAAAATACAATGACAAGTATGATTGACTCTTATATCATAAGAAAGAATGTAAGTCTATGGAAACATGCAAAAATATATTTTTAAATTTTTTACCACACACAAGAAACATAACTAATTTTGAGAGTATAAAATCATAATCTTTAACCAATACCTTAATTTCTAAGAGAAACACTTAGTTTGAAGATAGTTTTAAGAAAATTTGTAAATTTTATGAGGAAAGCCTAGTCCCATCCAAGTTATTACATTGAAAATCATAAAATATAAATTAAAGTAGGTGAAAATATGAAAAAAAAATTGTGAGGAAGGCTTGGTCCTATCTAAGGTCCTATAATGTAAATCACCAAAAGAAAAAGCAAGGGAAAATGAGATTAATTAATAAAATGTTTTCATGAGGATGGCCGAGTCTTATCCATGGTCTTATGATGCAACTCATGAAATAAAACAAAAATAATAAAGATAGACTAAATGACCCATGGTAGGAACTAAGGCTATTAAGAGTAATGCAAATATTTATATTATATATCTTTGTAAAAAACTTGCAAAAAGTGTTAATATGTACAATATATGAAATTATATGAGAAATTGTAAATATTTTAAGCAAAATATTTATTTAAAAATTGAGCACTAGTAGGATCTTTGAAAAAATGTCCTTCATTGGTTTCTAATCTATAAATACTAGGACCAAGGACATCCTTGACAAGTTAAGGACCCCACCATTTTTTGGCATACTTAATATTATCACTCTGGAGTGCACCCTACTTAAAGATGTGCAAATCACACCCTCACTCTAGTTGATACAATGGGAAATTCATAGAGTGTGGGTGACTCTGTATTGAGAAGAACCTCTAGAAAGGGTTGGTTCCCTTAAGATTTATCTATTAAAATCAATCTACTCTTATTTTTGGGGTGAAAAGGGGAAAGGGAAACTGAAGAGAAATCCTATCTAATGGGTGATGCACCTAAATTGTTTATATCCTATGGAAGATTTATAAACTAATGCATGTATATAAATTAATAAAAATTCCTAGATTTCCCTTAATAATAAGTATTTCAGATGAAGGATTGAAAGAATTTTGGATTATAACATTCCCTTTTTACCTCTTCAAATGACCTGCAGAAGGTGAGATAGAAAGCAATAGGTGAAGAATGTAACTAAAAAAAGGAGATATAATCCCACTTATATGACAATACATAATCAATTACACTCTATTCTCTATCAAAACTCATATGCAAAATAAAAATCTCCTTTATTGATGTATGGTCTAGAATATAATTTTTGCTTCAGCTCTAGAAATTATGAAAAATGGCTTGAAAAAGCCAATATATATGTCTAAAACTGAACTTAAAACTAATTTGGCATTGAAAGGAAGAATTAATAGTCTTTGTTGGTTAACTCAATACTAACTCATTTAACAATGTTTAAACTATTCAAAAATCCTTTAAACTCTACAAAATATGCATGATATTCAAAGTTTGGTGTAGAAAAGAGGTGGTGGGCCCATATTTGACAATTCAATCCTTTACATGAAAATATAAACAAAAAATTTGAATGTATAACTAAATATTGAAGTGAGTTTTAAGTGCTTTAAATCTTTCAATTAACAAGATCACTAAGAATAGATGTGGTACTTGACAATTAGTCAACTGAAGTAAAAGACTAGTCAATCCCAAAATAGCCCTCCTTTGCATGAAAATGGACCTTGAAGAGTGAGAAGTTTATTAAAATCTTCATGAAACAATATATATGAAGCATGTAAATCCATTTGGAACTCTTTGATGACCAATTCCAATACCAAACTCAAACTTAACAAGTTGACCAATTAAGACATTTAGACCAAAAAGGCCTAAAGGCTAATATGTGCTCCTAGACACCATTAAACCTATAATAATAAAACATAAAACCTTAATTAAAAAAATATACTTGGGATAACTTTATTGATCACCAAAAATGTGATTTTTATGAGAAAGCTTTTGCCATTCAGTCAACAGGGTTGATTAAGCCTATTTTGGTCCAGCAGACTGGCCATTTTGATGAAGCTGGTAGGGACACCTATAGGATTATTTATGGTAAAATAAATATTTTAGGATTAATAAAAATTCTTAGGCTTCAATATCCATTGATTATATTACATTTAACTACCATGTACTTCATTGTACATGTTTTTTTCCACAAAAAACATAATTTATGCTCTCATTTATATAGATCCATGCATAAAATGACATTTATGGAATCCTATATGATTTTAATTTATTTATAAAAGGATTTAGGTTAATCCATGATGATTTTATTTCAATAAAAACCACTTTTCTCAAAACTAGTTTTTGAGGGGTTTAGGAGGGTTTTGAAGCTGAATCTTCAAAATGATTATTTATAAAGTGTATACCTCCAAATCCTAAACTATTAAAATTTATTAATATTAAATTTACATCCATAACATCCCTGAAAATATTGGGTTCCCATGTAAAATATATTAAAAGTTACCGTGAGAATGAAATTTGCCTATGAGGTGTAGCTTGCATTCTAGGCTACCTACACTCTTAACAATTTTTCATAAATCACATCCTCTTAAATGATCTCAATTATTCATTAATTATAATTACATAAGGGTCCTCAAAACATAATAATATCATTCATCCAAACTCCACATGTGGTAAAAGATATGAGCATCTGAATAAGAGGCTTGGAAGGGTGCTTAGAACTGTAAAAAGTGAAAAACTTCACCAAAATTAAAATAGTTATTTCCTGGATTAAAAAAGTATTAAAAAATCATTATTTCACCTTTAACATACTATCAAAACACTCTAAAAACATATTTTGATTGAAAAGTCAAAAAAAAACCCTTTTTGGCCTATATGCTTATTTGCTTACATAAGCCTGTATGTGCATGGTTTGCATAAAATTTGGAGTTTTTACACTCTTAAAAGGTCTTATTATTATTTAAAAACATCATCCCATGTTTTTTAATCTTTTATTTAGGATTAGAAGCTTCTGTAGTACTCCAAAATAATGTCTGCTCTAATGGTGACCCCAAACAAATAGGCTAAGGTCTGAGAAAAATATAAAGTATCTCCACTCATTCAATGGATAATAAACTTTTTCAAATTATTCCTCAACTCATGATGACCCTGTGTAAAAAATTTGAGGTCAAAATTCTACTTGTAGCTCCTAGAAACCTCAATTTTTCTTCAAAAATGACCCCTATGAATAGATTGTCTACATTTTTTTACTGAGTTTTCATGTTTTGAAGGTGATTTAATGGTTTTTTGAGGTCTCAAAGGTAAAAATAACCTTCATTTATCATAATAGTCTCCTAAATAACTTTTAAAACTCCTCTACCCCTATTTTCAAGCACACTTTGACCTCCAACAAGGCATTTTAGGCCTCTCTTGGAAAATTTCATATAATGACTACAAGGATTGATTGTATGTGGTTAACATTAGGTAAACCTAATGTATCCATACTCATGATAATCCATTAAAACTCTCCTTGTGTTTGGAAAACATTACTATCCATTTGACATGATATCTTAAGATAAGAAAACCCTTATTATATCATTGTGTTTCCTTGATTGATAGTTGTAGGTGTGTTTTAATGTATTCTTTATATCAGGTCTCATTATGGCTAATGCACTAGATGTCATACTTGATGATTTTCACAACCCTATATTGAAACATGCCTTTTAGATCATTAGTGCATTTGTTAGGCTTCTTTGTTCCAAAACCCTACCTGATCGTAGAGTGCTTTAGGTTGTAGGTCCATTTACTTAGGTTTGATAGACTATGAAACATATTTGAGACCAAATACCTCAAAATTATTATAATAATATACTATAGTTCACCAAAAATTTTATCTTGAATCAAGACAAGGACTGACCTTGAAAAAACATTAGCCCAAACCTATATATTAGTCATAAACAAACCTTAAAGTCTATGGTGGTTATAGCTTGTTACTGATCTATAGATGTTCTTTGCACCTAAAAATATTGTAACACCCTTCCATTACATCACCTTAAAAAAATTGAAACCAATTTACCCCTTTTTTAACACAATCATCTCCTCATTGCTCTCGACTTTATATTAGATCTCTGACTATGCCTTTTACTTATTATCCCTTCTACAGACTAAGAACAATGAGCATTTAGGGTTTGGATAGTATGACCATGCTAATATGTCCACCTGAGTCCTAAGCATGACAAATATACTTTAAAAACATCATTTTTTCATAAGGATAAAAAACCTTTAAAGGGGGACCTCAACACACTACTCTAACCACCTGACTGTAGCTCGTTTAGGTGAAAGTGGTATCCCCTTAAACTTGTTGTAGAATGGTATTTGGGAAATAAGCTACTCCATAAATATCTTTAAACTCCTTAAAATACCTAAAATATGGATTCACCTAAACATGAACTTAGGCACTTTCAAGATGATCATCATCCACCACCTTGACTGTGTAATGGGCCTGTAGGGTTTTAGTAACACTAAGCTTGTAGGATGAGCTTAGGGCTCTGAGGTGATTATGCATCTTGAATTTGAACCCATCCTTTTCTAATAAAATTCAAAAGGCAAGCCTTGCCACTTAGGAACCATTATTAGTAATGTTATTGTTTTAAAAACCTCCTTAGGTCTCTTAAAGTTCAACCATTTATCAATGTAGATAAACTCACCTACAGGCCTATAGGTTACCCTTTGACTATAATTTGAGCAAACCTTGTTTTAGGACTTTTTAATTGATCACCAAACACATGCCTTTTGATGTTTTTTTTGAAATAGGTTCCTGAGCATAAATCCCTCCTAGGAACCCACTACAAGCCCTTCCCTCACCTCAAACATTGAATATGGATGTGTATAGTGGTTATAGGTCTATATTTGAAGGTCTTAGGGTTGTAAGTGGTCTCAAGGGTAATTTATGACTACCTCCTTAACACTCATGAAATGAATGGAACCTTAAAATGATTGATAAACTTTACACTACTTGTTTGATCTCTTCATAACCTTGATGTCCTATTTTAAAGACTTTAAAAACCCTAGTTCTTCATTAAGGTAGCTGACTAAGGGTTAATTTTACATGTGAGTGTAGGTTATCATCACCCTTAAGGCTTGACATGAAACTCAAAAGTGCCTTATCCTTCCTCTATCCTTATTGATTGATATCCTCAAACCTTGTGATGACCAAATCAGTCTATTTTCCTTAAAATTCTCACCCTACCTAGTAAGTAGGCCCTTTTGACTATGACATAGGTTGTAGGTGCATTTTTAGGGACTGTAGGCTAGTATACAAGATTGTATGTGTACATTATTCCTCAAAATTCTACTTGAAGTTTATAATCTACCTAAAAAACCTCATTTCACAAGGTCATTACTTATCATAACCATGTATTGGAACTTCAAACCTTCCCACCTTGGCTCCAAGAGTACCTATAAGATGCTTTATTGTAAGTTATATTCCTAAGAGTGCCTGGAGTAGCTCTTAGGGTATGACAAAGGTGGAAAAAGAAAGTAATGTATTTATCAATTTATCTTAAAAACAAGATCAAACTATTTTGGACATGTTGTAAACTCTTGAGGTCATGTCAAGGATGAACAATCTACTATTTTTACCCTTGATTTTATGCCAATTGTATCATTCCCTTTATTTGAGTTGACTATGGGTAATATACTAGCTATATATGTAGGTTTGGTTATACTTGATGCTTTATAGATGATTCTTCTTCCCTTCATATCCATAATGGCCTGTGAGATCATGCTCTATTATGATAGTGATTTTTGCTCTTCATAAGCTTGATTAGATAATTTTATTAAGGCCATCCATGAAGTGATATCATTCCAAGACTGTATATGATGCTTTGCTTGCTTATATACCTCTTGATCATGCTTGATGGTGCTAAATGATCAATCTTTACTCCTTAACAATGAAACTTAAAATGGAAGTTGGGTGAGGATGAATGATATGGAGAAGGTTGAGGTGGAAATATGATGAATAGGACATGATATAAGGTGAAATGAATCACAAAATATAGTGGGAAACTCTATGTATGGCAATGATGTAGTGATAAAGTGGATGAGGTGGAAAACAAGCATTAGAAGCATGATAGGACCAAGTCAAGGAGTTATAGACAAAAATGGACAAAAATAGACACAAGATCATAATGCCATATCAAAATAGAGACCATTTAAGGATAGAAAGGGGTCAAAAATAGAATATGGTTTTGTAAAAAACCTTACAATTAGCAAAGAAACCTTAATTCATGCTAAACTAGCTCATTGAGACACCTTGCAGCATGGAGATGGGATTTCTTAGCCATTAAACTTGGATAATATTTAATAATTATTCATTAAAATCATGAAAACTTTATGTAAACCCTAAAAAACACAAATTCTTGAAAATTTGAGGTTGTCTTCCTCTTCTTGGACCGTACAATTCACCCTTGCAAGCTTGCTAACTATGATTTGGACTAGCTAAATTTGAGACCTCTATTTTACCCTAAATTATATTAATAACACCTTAATGAGACCATAAAAAGGTAGATCAAGTCCTCAAGATTTTTGAATAAGTTTATTTTCCTTTAAACTCTACCTAAGTGAGGACAAATTGAAGAAAAATGGTTCAAGAGCTTAGATAATCCAATTGAGAAACCCCTTATACCATCATAATCCCTCTAAGTCTATTTTCTTCACCCTAAATTTAAGATCTATACACTCCTCCAGCAAACCATACCATCACAAAACCTACAGGTAGGTACCTCTATGTCAACAAGAAAAGTATCAAAATAAGGTTGGTTTAGGGCATATATGGCCATGAAAATCCTTGAAAATATTGATAAATCCTATTAATGACTTTAAAATGATAACCCCTACCTTGGATTGTACAAAAACCAGATGGATTTTGTACCATCACTTGTAAAATGAAGAAAAAGGCTTATTTTGGCCTTTCAAAAGATAACTTTTAATTTCCACTACTTGAAAATAATTCTTTACAATTTTAACATGCCAATCATGAAAAATTAAACCCTTTTGATTTTTTAAGTGTGAAAATTGGCACGTGTGAGGGAAAATAAGGCCTTTTTGGGCTTAAAAGTACATCAAATGACCTTTTTAAAGTTTAAAACTTTAGAATTAAGATTTTTTCACATTTTTGAACATATTAAAAGCCTTTTTGGGATAATTTAATGATTTTTTAAAACATTTTTTGATGTTTTTTAACCAAAAATTCATTTTTAGGCCATAATCTCCTAATTTGACCAACTGTAAAAGGGCTAAGGACTAGATTTAGGAAATTTTTGAATAATAGGGGTAGTAATTTGACCTTGACATGTCAAATTACTAACAATTTTGGCAAATTTTTGGGGTTGATCAGCCTGCTGGTCAAAGAACTCAGAAACTCCATCAAAGATAGACTTGGACATAGACTAACTTCTGAATATCTTTACAGACAAAGACATAACAAGAGAAACTGACACCAAAAACAACAAAAATGTGCACATATGCACTTATAGGAATTAACAAAAACAACTAGAAAGGGAAAAACAACTACTAAAAGTATGTGTAGAAAAACACTTAAAGGAATGAAACTATGACTATGTATAAAGAAGTAACTCTCCTAATAGTAGTATTTAAGAAACACCCCATTCATAGGAATGTGAAACTCTTCTTCACTCAATATAGATAACTAAAAATCATTTTTCTTCTTATAATAAGTGATAATATGAGGTCCAATCCAAATGCTATCAAATTTGGAGTGCTTACCTAACTTTGCACGCTCTTCATCCCATTTGAGTACTATGTCTCCTTACTAAAATGTTTTTGATGAACCTCATTTTTCAAATTTCTTCTTGAATTATTGTTTATTTGACCACATGGTGTTCATAGCATCATCTCTTATCTCCTCCAATTCTTTTAGTTTGTTCATTCTGACTTCCATTGCATCACTTTCTAGAAGCTCTAGCTGATGTGCAAGCTCTAAAGCTAGAATTTATAATGAGATAGGAAACCTTGATTCTCTTCCATAAACTAAAATATAAGGTGAATTACCAATTGCCTTCTTATGGGTGATCTTATCATCCCATAAATAAGTCTTCAACTTTGTATGCCAAGATATCCGATTATCTTCCATTATTCTTTTGATGACCTGAATTAGGTTCTTGTTAGTGGATTCATCTAATCCATTAAGCTATAGATATTAATTTGATGAAGATGTAAAATAAATACCATGTCCAAGATCCCATTCACATACCTTTGTATTTTTTAATTCCAAAGCATTATCTGATATTGTAGTAGAAGGTACTCTAAAATGAGTAACTAGACTCTCATATAATTCAAGCACAAAGTTTTCATTTGCCTCCTTAAAAGGCATTTCTTCCACCCACCTATTGAAATAGTATATAGCTATCAATACCTACTTATGAACATCACTGGATGGAGGATTAATCATTCTAATTAAGTCTAAACCCCATTTCATGAAAGGTTGCTCAACCTGAATTGGCTTTAGTGGCATAGCAGCTAGTCTCTATTTTCCTACAAACATTTCACACTTTGTACATTTCCTAACCCATACATGTGCATATATAAATAAATTGGGACAAAAATAACCATCTCTAATTTTTTTTTTATTTGTGGTCTTGGCTACAAAATGATCTCCAAAAGGACCATCATGAAATTGCTCAAAAAGCTTGTCAAATTCGCTAGTTTCAACATACCTTAAAATCATACCTCCAATGTCTTTTTTGAAAATAAATCCATCAATAAAAATATAAGGTATTTATTATATCCTAAAGTTTATTCTTTATTATTCATTCAAACCCCTTGGACACTCTCCAATTTGAAGAAATCTAGTAATGTTTTGTGTCCAGCTTGTAGGAGGTGTGTTTTCAGCTTCATACTGAGTGTCCTAAATTGTCAAAATTGATTATTTTTCTTCTTTCACATATTATACAATATATTCACATAATAATTTACCTTAGACCATATTTTTAACCTTGACTTCAATGTCATATTCCATGCACTTAGTGATCCATCCATCTCTCTTTTTGCTCTGTTGAGAATGAAATCCTTCACACTTGGATAGCTACCATTAGTATAATCTTATTATTTAAAACTAAATGTCTAAAAAAAATTAAACCTCTTACAAAAAAAAATACATATTTTTCTACAAATTAATACCTCTCCTCATAACCCTCTAAATATAGACTAAAGAAAGCAATGGGTTATTCCAAACCTTCATCATTTTGTTGCATAAGCATGGCTGAAATAGTACTGGAAGTAGAGAAAGCATACAATAAGAAATCCTTAAAAAAATATAAATTGAGAAAAGTAGGATCTTGGTTTATTACTTCCTTGATAGCTTCAAAACTCCTTTTACCTTATTTACTCCAAGTGAACTATTGGTGTTTCTTTAGCATTTGAGTAAGTGGTCTTACTAGTTTTGCAAAACTAGGAATGAATCATCTAATAAAGTTTATCTTACCCAAGAAGCTCTATAATCCTTTCTTGTGTTTAGGAAAGGATAGATTAATAATTTCTTCTATCCTCTCTGGATCAATGGAAAGCCCAAATTTTAACACCACATGCCTAAAAAGTCTCCCTTCATGCACTAAAAAAATGCATTTCTTTGGATTCAATGAGACTCCAAACTGTCTATATCTATCAAAAACAATTTTAAAGTGTGTAGATGATAATTATGATTCTTTTAAAATACTATAATATCATCAAGATAGACTAAAACCATTTCACTCAATAGACCATGAAAGGCAACATCCATTACCCTTTGAAATATAGCTCCAGCATTGGAGAGTCTAGAAGGCATCTTATTGTAAGCAAAAGTACCCCATTTGGTGGTGAAAGTTGTTTTATGTTAGTCTTTATCTTTCACCAATATCTGGTTATATCCTGAGTACCCATCTAGTAAAGAGAACCTCTGTGAGCCTGATACTCTATATAAGATTTGATCTATGAAAGGAAGTGGATAGTGATCTTTTAGTGATAATTTGTTTAGATCTCTGAAGTCTACACATAACCTTATCTCTTAATTATTATTTATTACTATTACAATATTTTCTACCCATGTTGAATGATTTATAGAAAAAAAATACTTGATTCAATCAGCTTTGTAAGCTCTTTCTTCATGAGAATCTCAACCTTGTGGTTGATAGGACTTTGATTTTATCTTATAAGTTTTGCATTATGTTCCAGTTCAATGGTATGTTGTGCCAATCTAATATTAAAACCTTTAAAATCATATTATTCCCAAGAAAATACATCCATGAACTCTTTGCATAAAGAAATGAAAGCTACTCTCTTAGAATCAGTATTAACTTTACCTAGCTTGAGTAGCTTACCTTTAGCTATGCTGATTTGCTCATAGTTCTCTTTTTTGGAATAAATAATCACTTTGTCCTTCTTTAGCTGATCATATTCATTAAATATGATTTCTAAATTCACCAAAACTTTAGGCATCTTATTTTATTTTTATTGCATAATCCGATTTCCATATTGATCCTGCAATTTAGCATGATTTCTTTGGCAAAACTCTACCTCATTCTATAGAAAATATGCTATTTATTTATCAGAGTCAAAAACTTTCCAACTTACATCATTATTTAGGATTTAATTTTTTCATATAACCTTGATTTATGTCTAATTTTTTTTGGCCTTAATCTGATCTAGAATATCATATTATCTTCCTATGGCAGTGAGTCTATCAGCATGTTGATTTGTTCCTCTAGGAATGGAGCAAATGTCAAATGCAATAAAATATTCTATGAGATCCCAAAATTTATTATTTTAGGCCTTTAAAATAGGATTCTTTTCTATACTTAAACCTTTGACATGTTGCACCACTAACTCACTATCACCTTTCACTTGTAAGAGCTTAATATCTCTCTTTCTAGCCCACTGGAGACCATAAATAAGAGCTTCATATTATACATTATTGTAAGTAAAAATAAATTGAAATATAATAAAATAATAATACATTTGATTTTATGTTGAAACTAACATTACACCAGCCCCACTTCCATTCTTTGTTTTGGATCCATCAAAGTAGAAATTCCAAACTCCTTGATCCTACATTGAGCTAGTGAGACTAGGTAATAAGTCACCCTCTTTGTGCATATAATAGAATCCAAAACTAACATCTTCAATAATTTTATAGGGGTTATTTCCATGATTTTCATCATCCCATTCATCTAGGAGAATATCTGGTATGCCTTCAAGAGGCTTAGAAGGCTCTTGCTCAATGATGTTATCATCTTCTTCTAAAATACTGCAATTCACATTTGACATATTTGGCATATATGGTTTAAGGTGAAATCTATAAATAATCTCAAATATTATTGTTACTTTGGTTCCATACCTAGTTATAAAAACCATGTATAGATAATTTGAGGAAAGGTAACCTCCTATTTTGGTAGTGAAATCTCTGGATATGCACAGTGCAAAATATAGAGGTAGATCAACAACAACATCCTATAAAATGGTGAAATTTGAGAATTATACCCTTGTTCTTACTGATTAGATTGATAGGATGGCCTATTGGATTGATAATTATGATTAGTATTCTGATATGACCTATATGGTGAAGCTTTTTGCTTCACCATTTCAACCAACTTGTTAGTATAAGCCTTAAGAAGACTCTCTATCTTTCCCAATCTATCAATTTGATCACATTTTATTTTATTTAACTGTGATGACTCTGGAATTGGAGCAATAGTTGGAGCAGGAAGATGGATCTTTGGAAAAAGAGGCATTGGTGGCCTTAGAGATAACTTACCTACTTGTATAAGGCAATTTTCATACTTGATTGCTACTTAAAAAGCTTCAGGTAAATTTTTCCCTCCCATGGATTGGAACATAACATTCACATCTAGATTAAAAGCCTTTAGATAGTATAAAAATCATAATTTGGTGTAGGCTTGTTCAGTGTAAGAATTCTATCCCAAGTATTCTACAATATATAGTTGAAATCCACCATGAATTCATGATTTAATCTCTTAATTATTTTAATCTACTCCACAAGTGAAATATGATCGCTTTGGTCCTTAAAGTGCTTACACATGACCTCTCCAAATTCATCACAATTATTGATTGATGCAAGAGCCAAACCTCTGTACCATTGAAGTGCCTTCCTTTTGAAAGAAGTTGCCAACAACCTCATTGCTACATTTTCTTATGTCACATGATGTATTAAACATAGGTTAGAAATATCTATAATATGTTCTATAGGAGTTGTTGGATTTTTTCCTATAAAATAAGGAAGAGCCTTCAGAGAAAAAATTGGAATATCATCCCACTGAGTGAGATTGAGAGGACTACCACATTGAATGTAACAAAAGCTTATCTTTTACTAATATCCATTTAAGGTATTGGATTTAAAACAATATTGGATTGAATAAGAGGATTTTGTGTAATATTAGGGGTAATAGAAGGTGTAGGATTTGGATTTGACTAAGAGGCTTTCTTCTTCTTTGATGATTAGAAAGATAACTCAGAGAAATTTGTTTCTTTCCCTTTTACAGAGGATCTAGTGACAACTCTTGGTGGCATGAAAAGTATAAAAATTTTAAAATTAATAATATAATTAGATACATAGATAATTATTCAAAAGTGTGAATAAGTAGTCCCACTAGGTGTCCCAGGAACTATTATCACTTTAGAGTGCACCCTAATTGAAGATGTGTAAAGTACACCCTCACTCTAGATGATACAATGGGAACTTCTTAGAATATGTGTGACTCTATATTGAGAATAACCTCTAGAAAGGGTTGGTTCACTTAATATTTATCTATTAAAATTGATCTACTATTATTTTTGGGGTGAAAAGGGGAACAAAAAACTAAAGGGAAATCCTATCTAATGGGGTGATGCACCTAAATTGTTTATATACTCTAGAAGCTATTGAAACTAATGAATGCATATAAATCAATAAAAATTCCTAGATTTCCCTTAAGAATAAGTATTTTAGATGAAGAATTGAAAGAATTTTAGATTAAAACAGTCCCTTTTTACCTCTTCAAATGACCTGTAAAAGGTGAGATAGAAAGCACTAGGTGAGGAATGGACCTCCCAAAAGGAGATATAATCCCACTTATTAGCTAATACACAATCAATTACACTCTATTCTCTATCAAAAATCATATGTAAAATAAAAATATCCTTTATTGATGTATGGTTTAGAATACAATTTCTACTTTAGCTTTAGGAATTATGAAAAATGGTTTGAAAAAGCCAATATATATGCCTAAAACCTAAACTCCAACCAATGTGACATTGAACTGGAATAAGGACTACTCTTGGTTGGTCAACTCAAGACTAACTCCTTTTACAATGTTTAAACCACTCAAAAATCCTTTAAACTCCACAAAATATGCATGATCTTCAAATTTTGGCATAGAAAATAGGTGGTGGCCCATGTATGACAAGTCAATCATTTGCATGAAAATATAAACTGGCCTTTTGAATTGATAAATCAATATTTAATTGATTTTGAAGTACTTGAAAGCTTTTAATTAACAAGATCACCAAGAATAGATGTGGCACTTGACAATTGGTCAACTAAAGTAGAAGACTAGTCAATCCCAAAATAGCCCTCCTTTGCATGAAAATGGACCTTGAATATTTATAAGTGCATGAATATATTCACAAAATAGTAGATATGAAGCATGTAAATCCATTTGGAACTCTTTGATGACTAATTCCAATGCTAAACTCAAACTTGACAAGTTGACCAAATAAGGCATTTAGACCAAAAAGGTCTAAAGGATAATATGTGCTCCTAGACACCATTAAACCTACAATAATAAATCATGAAACCTATAAAAACAATTAATTAGACCTGTAACAACTTTCTTCATCACCAAAAATATGATTTTGATGAGAAAGGTTTCACCATTCAGTCAATAGGGTTGACTAGGCCTATTTTACTCCATTTTTCAATAGACTAGCCATTTTGATTGAGCTATTAGGGACACTTCTGGTATTATTTATGATAAATTGAATATTTTAGGATGAATAACAAGTCTTAGTATTTGAGCTCCATTGATTATATTCCATTGAACTACTTTGTACTTTATTTTACATGTTTTTTCCAAAAAAAAATTGATTTATGCCCTCATCTATATATATCCATGCATACAAATGACATTTTTGGAACCATATATAAGTGTACTTGATGTTTTAAAATGTTTCAAGTTGATCCATGATGATTTTATGGCAATCAAATCCACTTTTCTCAAAACTAGTTTGTAGGGGTTTAGGAGGGTTTTGAAGTTGAATCTTCTAAATGATGATTCATGAAGTAAAGGCCTCAAAATATTGAACTATTTCCATTTATTCATATAAAATTTACCCCCTTGACATCCCTAGAAATATTGGGTTCCCATGCAAAAGACATGAAAATTTACCACATGAATGAAATTTGCCTCTAGGGTTTACCTTGTATTTTGGGTTGCCTACGCTCTTAATGATTGTTCATAAAGAAAATCCCCTAAAATAATATAAATTTTTCATATTTTATAATTAAATATGGGTCTTAAAAACATTCTAATAGTGTTTTTCCAAACTTCACACATGGTGAAAGATACGAGCATCTGAATAGGAGGTTTGGAAGGGTGCCTAGAACTTCAAAAAGTGAAAAACTTCACCAAAATGAAAATAGTTCCTTCCTAGATTTATAAAGTCTTAAAAAATAATTATTGGATCTTTAAAATTCTATCAAAACACTCTAAAATCATATTTTGAGTAAAAATTCAATAAAAACCTTTTTTGGCCTATATGTTTATTTGGTTGCATAAGCCTGTATGAGCATGGTTTGCATAAAATTTATAGTTTTTACACTATTTATAGGTATTAATATTATTTAAAAACATCATACCATTCTTTTTAATCTTTTACTTGGGCTTAGAAGCTTTTGTAGCACTCCAGAATGATGCATGCTCCAATAGTGACCTCAAACAGATACACTAAGGTCTGAGACAAAAAAGAAAGTATCTCCACTAATAAAATTTCCATTAAATTTTTTTATAGGTTTCCTCAACTCATTATTACCTTTTTTTGTTTAAATTTAGGTCAAAATTCCACCTGTAGCTCCCAAAAACCTTAAGTTTCCCTCAAAAATGGCCCTTGTGCATAAATTGTCTACATTTTTTACTAAGTTTTCATGTTTTGAAGGTTATTTCATGGTTTTTAGAGGTCTCCAAGGTCAAAATAACCTTCATTTAGAATAATAGTCTCCTTAATAACTTGTAAAACTCCTCTACCCCTATTTTCAAACACACTTTGACCTCCAACAAGGCATTTTAGGCCTCTCTTGGCAAATTTCATATAATTAATGCATGGTTTGATTATAGGTGGTTAACATTAGGTAAAAATAATGTATCTATATTCATGATAATCCCTTCAAACTCTCCTTGTGTTTGTAAATTATTACTATCCATTTGACATGATATGTTGAGATAAGAAAACCCTTAGTAGATCAATGCATTTCCTTGATTGATAATTATATGTGTTTTTTAATGTCTTCTTTATATCATGTCTAATTTACTAGATGTCATAATTGATGATTTTCACAACCCTGGATTGAAACATGCCTTCTAGAGCCTTAGTGCCTTTGTTAGGCTTCTTTATTCCAAAACCCTAGCTGGTTGTAGAGTGTTTTGGATTGTATGTCCATTTACTTGGGTTTGATATATTGTGAACCATAGCTGAGATCAATTACCTCAAAATTATTATCATAATATACTATAGTTCACTAAATTTTTGATCTTGGATCAAGACAAGGATTAACCTTGAAAAACCATTAGCCCAAACCTATATATTAGTTATAAACAAACCTTAAAGTCTATGGTGGTTGTAGCTTTTTATTGATTTGTAGATGTTATTTGCACCTAAAAATATTGTAACACCCTTCCTTTGCATCATCTCAAACACATTGCAACCAATTTACCCCCTTTTTAACATAATCATCTCATCATGGCTCTTGACTTTTTATTAGGTCCTTGACTATGCCTTCTACTTATTAGCCCTTTTACAGACTAAGAATAAGGAGCATTTAGGGTTTGGATAGTATAACCATGTTAATATGTCCACTTGAGTCCTAAGCATGACAAATATGCTTTTAAAACATTATTTTTTCATAAGGACAAAAAACCCTTAAAGGGGGACCTCAACACACTACTTTATCCACCTAGCTATAGCTCCTTCATGTGAAAGTGGTATCCCCTTAAGCTTGATATATAATGGTATTGGATAAATAATCTACTCCATCAAAATATTTAAACTCCTTAAAATCCCTAAAATCTAGATTCACCCAAACATGAACTTAGGCACTTTCAAGATGATCATCACCCACCACCTTGACTGTACATTGGGCCTCTATGGTTTTAGTAACATTAGGCCTATAGGATGTTCTTAGGGATCTGAGGTGCTTATGTATATTTAATTTAAACCCATACTTTGCTAATAAAATTTAAAAGGTAAGCATTGCCACTTAGGAACCATTATTAACAATGTTATAGGTTTAAAAACCTCCTTAGGTCTCTTGAAGTTCAAACATTCGTCAATGTAGATGAACTCACCTAAAGGCATGTAGGTTACCCTTTGATTGTAATTTAATTTCAAACTTTTTTGTAGTAATTTTGAATTGATTACCAGTCACATGCCTTTTGATGTTTTTTTGAAACAAGTTCCTAAGCATAAAACCCTCCTAGGAACCCACTACAAGCCCTTTCCTCACCTCAAACATTAAATATGGATGTGTATAGTGGTTTTAGGTCTATATTTGAAGGTCTTAGGGTTATAAGTTGTCTCAATGGAAATTGATGACTACCTCCTTAACACTCATAGCATAAATGTAACCTTGAAATGATTGATAAACTTTACACTACTTGTTTGATCTCTTCATAACCTTGATGTCCTATTTTAAAGACTTTAAAAACCCTAGTTCTTCATTAATAGCTGATTGAGGGTTGATTTTACATTTGATTCTAGGTTATCATTGCCCTTAAGGCTTGATATGAAACTCAAAAGTGACTTATCCTTCCTCTGTCCTTATTGATTGATATCCTCAAACCTTGTGATAACCAAAACAGTCTGTTTGCCTTAAAAGTCTCACCCTACCTAGAAAGCAGACCCTTTTGACTATGACACAGGTTGTAGGTGTATTTTTAGGGACTATAAGCTAGTATAAAATATTTTAGGTGTACATTATTATATGTGATTATAACAACCATGCTCAAGTTGTAAAAATTGCATTTTTATGTGATTATAACAACCATGAACTAGTGTTTAAAAAATTGTCCAATAACTAAATATGTCAATCCATTACCTTAGAGGTCACTCAAATGGAAAGCATTGTTACCTAATATATCTAATATTTGGTAAGGTCTAATCCATAAGGAGGTAAAATTTTCATGTTATCCTTTCTTTTCATGAGTTTTATCCCATAGAAGCACTAGATCAGATATTATGAATGCTTAAAACTTTTATCTTCTATCAAACCATATTTTAACCAAGACCTAATGTTTAATAAAATTAAGTAATGCTTCATTCCTTGAGTCCCCCATTTTTATTATATCTAATAAATGAGACTCCTCTTTCTCACTTGGTTCTATATACTCTTGCATAAATTGATATATTGGTAATTTGAGCATGATTGGGAATACTGGTCATCATCCATATACTAACAAGTAAAGTGAAGCTTTGAGGGTCTACTTGAATCTTTTTTGTTCTACCCATAGTGAATATTTAAGTAAATGATGTCATTCTCTAGGTTTGTCTAGAGTTGACTTTTTAATGGCATCATTTAAGTTCTTATTTGTTAATTTAGCCATCCATTTCCTTGTGGATAATAATTGGAAGATGACCTAATGGTGATTTGATTGTCATGGTCCCATTTAGTGAACTTAGCTGATTATAATGCTATCCCATTGTTATAAACTAAGGAAATAGGTGTACCAAACCTAGTTGTGATTTTTTCTTCTAGAAAATTTATTACATCCTATGCTCTAGAATGTTTTGTAGCCATTACTTTAGTATATATGGTGTATTAATTTGTGGCTATGAGCATAAAGTTTTAGCCAACTAAGGAATTTAGGTTGATGACATTGATAAAATACAAGCCCCACTAAGCACATGACCTTCATTCAATGATAGGTTAAAGTGGCATTGCTACATGTATTTTTCTTTTCACTAAAACTTGACATTCATGGCATGTTCTTACATGGGTGTGTGCATCCTTGAAGAATGTTGGCCAATAGTATTCTATTCAAAGAATCTTATGTGATGTAGTATTTCCCCATAGATGACCACTACCAATATTTTGGTGTAGGATCTCCAAAATATCTAGATATTCTTCTCATGATACACATCTTAGGTAGATGCCTTAATAATTTTTTCTATAGAGTATTCCTTTATTGATCATGTAGTGAGTGGCTTTGAGCCTCAAGGCTCTTTTTTGTTCTCTATTGAGTTCTGGGGGACAAGTACCTATGAGTAAATATTAATTGATATTAGTGTACCAGTCTCCTTTATATACCTAGGATTGACAAACCTCCTCAATGGTGATGTGTGGGTTAGGCTCAATCATAAGCTAAATGATGTCTTTCCATTTGATAATTTTGACAAGCTTGATTTTTAGGTCAAACTCCTACATTTTTTCCTTCCATTTACCTTTGCACTCTCCCATTTTAATCTATTATAAAGTGAGCTTAATAGTAGGGTCTATAAAAATAGAAATAGTCTTATTTCTCAAGATGTAATGTTTGAATTTCATTACCACTTTTAATAAATAAAAAAATTGCTTATCTATCATTAAGTACTTAATTTATAATTATTTTAAATTCATGCTCATGAATTCAATTGTGTACTCACTTCCATCCTTATTCTAGGTAAGCATCACAACAATTGTGTGTTCTCAATCAAATGAATATAATAGAAAGTCCTTATTGAATTCCAAACTTATTAAAACCATATCCTAAGATATGGATGATAGAGTTCAAAATAAACTCATAACCAGCAGGATCACTTATGTACACCATTTCCATGGCTTCTAAAACATTATAGAGAATAAACAATTTGCATAATAAAGTCTCTGAATTGTATTCACAATATTTGTGTGGGTCTCCAAAATGACCAAGTCAAAAATTATATGGGAGTTCCTATTAAATAGGTAAGGTAGGTTTTTTTATGCAATAAATTATTATTGCATGAATAACCTATAAAATAGGAGTTTCTATTATTATTGTGGACTCAACGAATATGTGCACAAAATATAATATCTCCAAAAATAAATAAAAATCTCCCAATTCAAGCTCATATGCTTGAATCCAACACCCTTGATTAAACGTAAAATAGGGAGTGAAAAAATAGAAAGAAAAGAGACTAAATGGGTCCTAACAACTAAGTCTGATTAGGTACCCATGTATAAATCATAGTGAAATACAAAGTGTCCCTATGGTAACCAATCCATATTACTAGACTACATGGATGATAAATCATTGTAACCACCAAGTCTAATAGGAATTAGTACTCTATATGAGGCTAACTCTATAAAAAAACATTGATCTCAAAATACTAGGAAAAAGAGTCACCAAGGATGAAATGTATCACCATAAGGTACCCAAAAACTAATAAAAATTATATAAAATTGAGAGAGAGAAAAAAATGTATGTTGCAAGGTGTCCCAAAAAATAAAATGGCTCAATACTCAAACATAATGCTGAAGAGGTGCACTGGATGAAATGAAGGCCATCAAATACAAATACACTTAGTGGACTTGAAAGTCTCAATAGAACTCAAATCTTCATGAGTGGTCTAAATCCACTACTCAATCAAAAAAAAATTGACGTTGTAATTCATCAGAATAGCTCTTACAAAAAGACACTATCAAAGGTATCGATAATGAAAAAAAGGTTCACCAACTAAATTTGATATACTACTAGAAGATGTGGTGTGCCAATTTTTATCAAGGAACATAACAACCAAAGAAGTAATATCTGCACCATACCCCCATACTACTGATTGGGTAGAGTGACGTAAAAAAGGTCTATATTAGTAGAATAAATACAATAATAAAAAACTAACATCTTGACACTATATTCATTATAATAGCTACTCTTCATAAGGATATAAAGCTCCACAACAAATATGAAAGAGACTATCAACTATCAATAAAAATGTTGAAGATATATAACAAATATCTCCCAATAATGTGGACCTAGTGATGATGAGATAGTTAGCAACTAAAGATTAATGTGATCAATATAGATCATACAAGCATGAATAAAAATCTCCATGACTCTCAGTGTGACTATAAATAAAGGTCTTATACAACAAATAACACTAGATGATGCATTAAACTCAAAATGTTATCAATCTGTAGAAGACACCATCAAGAAATAGAGAGTTTCTCCTAAGATAAGGGAGCAATGTGCAACACAAAACCGTACTCAATAATGTATCATGTTTGGCTCTACAAAAAATGCATCTATGAGTACAAAAGTGACACAAAAAATAATGCATAATCAAAAAATGGGATGTCAAATGCCACCAAAAAATGCATCCATGAGTGTAAAGTGTGATGATAAGGACAATAATGTGGTACAAGAGGGTACAAGTGCAATAACAATTACCTCTAAAAAATGAAGGTAATGAGGAGTGAGAATAAGTTTGTTTTATCTGTAATGGGTTTGACCTCCTGCCTAAGCAGACCTCACCCTCTATCTTTGATAATTGAGAGAAGGATAAAGTATGAATGACCAAACAATTAAAATCTCCTTTACAATATTTTTTTTAATAAAAAATAACTAAAAAATACTCTCCCACTATTGAAAAATATTCCCCATCTTTAATAAAGTCACCACTTTGAAGTGACCCCTCCACATTTAATAAAGTTGGCTAGTAATGAAGTCACTTTTTAAAAAATTATCCCTAGTTTATAAAATATTCCTTCCTTAAATAAATAAACCCCTATTTTAAAATTCTTTTAAAATAATTTTGAGTGAAAAACTTACACATTAAGGTGTAGAGGTGTTCGACCCTTGGATCTCACCTCAAGGGGAAGTGCTTTCACAAAATCAAACATACCAATCGAGATAACTATACTTTCAAACATAAAAATGGAGAAGCATAATTTTAAATCTTTATCAATGTGAAAAAATCATTGGTTAACTTCAATCACCAGTCACTTAGGGTAATGAGTCATTTACCACCTTATAATAATTTTCCCACATGCCAAAAAAAAGCTCCACCTTAAGAAATAGGTTCATTCTACCTTTTCCAATAGTTTGTGCCTTCAAAAATATCTTAAAAATAATCAGGCTATAAAATCATAACTATGAGAAAAATATTATTTGATTTTTGAACCCTCAACCTATGTTGACTTGAGTACTTTTATTTTAAGAAACATAGTCACCAACTCTGTGCTTACAACCTCAAACTAGAAACTAAGCAACATGCAAACTGAATGTTGGATGGCATGAAGCTTGGCATAGGAGGAGTTATGGTGGAAAGAAGGTATGACTTTGGAGATTTGGTCAAAGGCCATAGAATATGTTGATATATGATGGAAGACTAAAAGATATTTATGGCCTTTGAATCTTCCTTATGGCATGTCTTCATTAAAAAATCACCGAGTTTCCAATTTTGGAGTTGTCACACTCAATCTATTTGAGATCCACCTGAATTCACTTGAATTTCTTCACTACATTCAACTTATCCACTTTCACAAGATTGAATCTTTCCAAGTACATTTAAAAAGATTTTAAAAATGATGAGGGTCATAATAAAGGCTTCAAATCAATGTGCCTTTACAATATTTCAATGGGTCCAGATATGCGAGCTTGAAATAGCTTTGTTGAGTAGTATATGCTCATAGAGATAGGAAGAATCCAAAGGAAAGTCTTTGGTGGTCTATTGAGTCCATAGATAGCTAAGAACACTTTTTGAGGGTTACAGGCTGAGGGACACAAAATTCAAAGGTAATGTAAATTAGATGGTGAGCTAAGTCCTCAGCCGTAAACCTTTCCCTGATGCAAAGATCTAGTGCATCCATAAGTTTGGATGACACTACAACTCTAATGATAGTATAATTTAATGAAGGTGGATCAAAATAATACATAAACCATCAATCTAGAAGGAGTTTGTAGGTAGCTCAAAAGGCATCTGAGGAAGTGGAATCATTTATAGAAAAATTAATTTTGGTTTCTAGAAGAGTGAGGAAGTTATTGACGATAAAAATTGTAACATCAACAAATCAACCCTTTCACCTATTGTGAAGGTTAAGTTAGAATCATACCAGTCTAATTGTAGGGGTTCTAAAGTCTCAACTAAGATCATAAATATGTGAGGGGGTTTTATTATAAGTTTTGGGAAAATAATCAATTAGTCATTTAAGTAACTTATTACATTATCACAATCAAAAATCTTTTATAGAAATAACAATCAGTTAAAATGGAAATATGTAGTCTATTTTATTCGACAAAGAAAATCTATTAATTAAACAATCTCTTGAAGAATAGAAATCTAATTCTAAAATATATATATATATATATATTCAAATGAAATTATAACTTCATTAATTTTTAATGGTTTATAGATTAATTAGAGAAGAAGAACTCAAGTAAGAAAATATCAAGAAAAACTAACTAAAGAAAAGAACATAAATCAAAAGATAAAAGGGAATTAAAAATTAAAAAAGAACACAATCTAAACTAAAAGTGAAAGAAACTAATATAATAAAGTCTAAGAGAAGGAATATATAATAAGAGAAACAAAACAAAACATGAACAAACTAAGATCTAAAGCATTAAAATCTAGAAACTATTCTAATGATAAATAATTAAAATAACTCTAAAAATTATAAAATTAAACAGTAACTAAGGAATGCCCTGAAATCTAAAAACTAAATTAAACAGTCTACTTGAATAGAGAAAATTAGAACAAACTAAAGATAATTTTAAAACTAATCTAAACTAAAGGGAAAGTAAACTATAAACTAGACAAGGAAAAAGATATATATAAATAAAATGACAATACAAAAGCTAGAATAGATATAAACTAAAGAACTAATCTAGAAAGCTACTCTTAGTCTAATAAATAAAGTAAATAAAAGTTCTTAAGAAGACAACTTAAACTATTTAAAACTAAAAATAAAATAAAACATATATAATCAGAGAAAAGATTTAGAAGAAAACTAATAAAAATCTATTTATTAGAATTAGAGTTAATCATTTACAAAAGAGTTGAAAATATCAAAATGAGAGTTGTCTTAGCATAAAGAGCAAATTTTAATGAGAAAACCAACAATATTTCATTCCAAAACTTGAAATGACAACTTTGTAATTGAATAGATCAATGAAGTGTCATGAAGAAGCAAAATGATCATCATTTTTAGGTTGAATACTTGAATTCTATGCATAGGACTATAAATAACAATCATCAAAAGATATTAGACTTAACAAACTTTAGATAATTAGTAATAGATGACAAATATAACTGGATAACCTATGTTGCATAAGTGACTACTCAACTATCAGATAAAGTACCATTGAGTCTATCTGTAAAAGTTGTATTATCTTAGAGAAATTGGATAGAAATAAGAGATAAAAGGTTAACTTCAAAAAATACTTTAGTCCTTAATACATGTGCTTTTGTCTTCAAATGAATGTTTGATCTCCTTTTATATCCTCAACTTCAGTTATGAAATAAGTTCTAACTAACTTTAGTTAGGTATTGGTTAATGTTAACTAATTAACTTTAACAAAGTCAATTAATTAACTAAAATGGTAAGGATAAATTAGTCAAGACTTTAAAGTCTTAATTTGATCAAGATATTTAAGATAATAGACTAGGCACTAACCTAAACATGTGGGAACCCATACTAATTGATAATATAGTAGGATACATAAAAAATCATAAAATAATAAATCAAAAATTGATAAATTATACTTATGTTTTAACCATAATGCATTTAAATTAAATTTAAGCATATATAACTATACCAAACTCCAAAATTACTCAGTATACCAAATTTATTAAAAATTATCAAATCTAAAGTATCAAGTATCATACTAAAATATCAAGCTTTGTATGAAAAAGTTCAACACTAAACAAAAATTATCCCTTGGATGACTAATAATCATCTAAATTAGATAATACTTCAATTACTTGTTTGTCTTACTCATTAATATAAACATTATAACATTTTAGTAGCAAAAAAGGGTAGTAATCTAGTCCCTATGTCAGATGTGTCATCATCAATTTCTAGCTTAATCCTCTTAATCTTCTTGACTTCATTAGATGGTTTAGGTTCAGTTCTTTTCATGGTAGAACTCTTTTTAGCAACATGATCTAAAACATCTATGGTTTTCCTTCTATTAATATACCCTTGGCCCCCCAAATTCAACCTTCTAGGCCCTAAAAGGGGCTCCCTATGTGCTCCTGCCAAGCTTAACCTTCTACATTTTCCACCAAGGTTTGTATTAGATGGGACAGGTGTGTCTAAAAGAGTGGCAATTTTCCTAAAGTCTTTAGCACAAGTTATTTCTTTTCAATCTAGTTATTAGGCTAATTATTGGGGAACTGATTAGCTGGTAGTGGTTCATCAACTGGTTCACATCTAAAAATAGGGGCTACAGTTGTAAGTAATGAGGATCATGTTTAGGATTTTGCCCAAAGTGATGAGAAGAACTACTTTGGGAGTGAGAATAGGCTCCAAATCTTTGACCTCAAAAACCTCTATGACTTCTATAGCCTCTACCGATACAAAAAATATTCAAAATATTCCAAAAATTTAGGTCATAAGCATCAAAATGAATAGACATTCTTGTGCCCCTAGGAAATCTAAGCCCAAAACATCCAGCATGAAACCCAACCCTATTAGAACCTCTGCTATGACTTGATTGATTACCACCTCTATTAGAATTTTGTCCCCATCCTCCATTATTACTATTGTTAGCTAGTTGATCCCACCCAGACATACTGAGAGAAGTAAAATCTAAAAGAAACATCAAAATTTAAGACCTTGAGACCATTATTTTATTTGCAACATGAATATGAAAATAAACTACATCACTGAGTCATTTGAATTAAAACAATATTGATTTTATTGACTCAAACATAAGAAAATCTAATACCAACTACAAATATCTTAATCATTCAAGCACTCATGAATACTTATTCATAATCAACTGTAGCAAGCTGATCACACATAGTAAATTGGTACAAACTATCTAATTTATATAAGAATATGTTTTATACCATAACCACTTCTTATTTTTGAAACTTAAAACAATTCATAAAACATATCTGCATATTTTAAGAAAAATGTATATTTTGCCATCTTTGACTTATCACAACCCATTTATTAATTCACAATATACTATAATTTCAAAAACATTCTCATATTGAAATTTGACTGGAATCTCAAATCACCACAAAATGATGAACTAAACTTGCAAAAATCCCTTGAATTGATTCATGAAAATCATTTGTATGACCCGAATCTTTATATAATTCATGCAAACTGATAATATCTCAAACTAAACCATTATCATCATATATAATTTGAAAAATAATTATATATTTTTATATTTTGGTTTCATCTCAAAACCTTAAGTCTACAACAGTTTGGAACATAATCCTTTCAACTTAACCATTCAAAACTAAGAAAAAAAACCCTTAAATATGAAAATAATTGATGAATATTAAGCTTTCCAAACTACTACAAAACTATTGCTTACTAGCTCATACTGAAATCATCAACTATCATCCAAAATAGAAACCTAGAATAAAAACAACTATAAAATGAGAAGGATTTTCCACATTAAAACCTAATATGAAAACTTAATCCAAACTTAAGCATGATAACTTCAACTTTTTCAAACAGGTCTTGTACAGAGGTGTTCAAACCCTCAAAAATATAAGTGATATTTTCCTCAAAATTTATAACTAAAACCCATGTGCATGTTAAATTTTTAGATTGATACACATGCAGAGATTATTTTGACTACAAAAATCATCAAACTGAATGTAATCACTCCTAGAAAACAAATACAAAATACCCATGATAAGAAACTGGCAATTGAAACAATAAACTCAACAACTTATGTGAGTTTTGAACTTAACCATTCCATGAAAATATCCATAGAAAAGACTTGTCATCTTTATGAAAACTTAACACTACACAGACCCAATACTCAGTCAATATTTTCAAGTAAAATCCCTTTCAAAAAATTTCAAACTTTCACTATCTACCACCCATAAAACTAGACTTGAAACCAGATAATGATTTTGTTTGTTCTTAAAAACTCCAAATTTCCATAGAAAAAATGAAACATAATCATACTTAGCTTTGAGCTCAAATTCTTCCTACAAAATTTTCTCTCAGATTCCTCTATGCAACTTGAATCCCATCATGCTAGAGATTCACTTCTACCAGAAGCTTGCTAAATGATGTGATAAATGAAGAGAAAACAATTTTTATTTGCTACCCTCTGAGATTTAATTTCTTGAGTGATGTGCTCACTTTCCATTGGCTCATAATTAACAATTGTGTATGTAGAAATTTTATAAACCATTTTATCAAATTGAAAAATATAGCAACTAGCTATTCTTCATACTAATACACTTGCTAAGTTCATGTGACTCAAGGTGATTAGTTAGCCAAAAATGCTAACATACCACCAAATCCACCTTGATCTAGAGACATCAAGATACGTTTCCAAGTATTAATGACTTTTCCAAATCAACCAAACTATGACTGATCAAGTTTTGACTAAATGCCAACTCATCCACCATGCTGCATTAGGGTAAAAAAACTTATACAGTTACAAGAACTTTGAAATCACAAAAAAAAAAAAATCATATGACCAATAAACCTTAGAATCATTCTTTAGACCAAGCACAAGGCATGCTAAAATCAAATTGAAACCTTAGTATTGTGTATTAACATCATAACCTTAAAAATAAAGAATGTAATAAGCAAAAGTCCCCTTTAGCTCATTTCAAGAAATTTTTATTCAAAAGAAGGTAATATTTTGAAAGTGATTCTAAAAATGAATATCATTATTTTCAAAAGACTTTTATGTCATTAACTACTCTTCAACTAAAAACTTTTGCAAGCATAAGTCAAAAGATGATATTCATGTGCTGAGAATTATGATCATCACATTTTATTATTTATTGAATATTGAAACAACTTAACTTGGAATTCCAATGAAGTGATTATGTATTTGGATAATCAAGTAAAGAAAAATAAATTGAAAGATGTACAAAGGAGAGTGATAGAATCATTTAATCAAGCGGATCACATCAAACTTCAACTATCCCAATCATAACATCATCATCTATTTTATTTCAAGAAGCATATCAACTAAAGCAACATTATAAATCACTAAAATGACCAAAGATTTATTGATCAACTAAACTGTCAAACTGAACTGATTGAATTCAAACTTTGAATACCGATTAAAACTTCATGAATTAACTGATATAAAAAATGAATCAATCAATTGAGTATCATTAGACCATCAAATCATATCAACTAATGTCAAACTAAATCATCCATTCTAGAACTAAATTGCAATACCTCTCCCAAAAATATCATCAAAATGACTAAGAACTGAGAAAAATGTAAGTCCGTTAAAACTTTCAAGTAGGCTAAAATTGATCATATCTATAACCATATATGCATATTTTATTCATTTATCCACCATGATTTTTGAAACCACTAAAACATAAATAAAACCATCAACAAATCATTATGATTTCATAATCAAATATGCATCTACAAATATCATCAATCAATAGGGTTCTCAACACAGTTTTAGGTTTTATGGTAGAGTCGTCTCTATGGCAGTAAGTATAAACTTGAAAATTTAGGAGGGGTGTATAAAATAGGAATAACAAAAGCCACATGGATATGTTGATCAGTAAATAACTATAGCCAATTTAGGCATGGAGAATGGATTGGAATTATGGGTAATAAATTTGATGCCTTAATGTCAGGTCGATGTTAACAACT
Organism: Torreya grandis; assembly: GCA_037957365.1. Taxonomy (NCBI): domain Eukaryota; kingdom Viridiplantae; phylum Streptophyta; class Pinopsida; order Cupressales; family Taxaceae; genus Torreya; species Torreya grandis. The sequence continues at coordinate 468,433 of JARHVA010005343.1, forward strand.
TATGCGAAATGATGTATTAGAAAATACATAGTTGTAAATGCAATACAAACTATGATCCAAATACAAATTTGTACCTTGGAAGACATGTTGGATGGAGAGAAATGTAATTTCATATTCTTTCTACAAATATGAATAGAAATGGGCCTCTATAAGTATGTATTAATATTATGTTTATGCAAACATAAATTAATTACATTATAATGCAGTTCAAAAAAATAAAATAATTAGTAGTTCTGAAAATAGATCAATGCATATGTTAATTCAATGTTTTCTAATTAAATTTAAATAAATTCATAAGAACATAGATCCAATCAACCCAACTCCTTAATAAAACTATTCAGTGTCCATCCAAATAGTATAGCCTATAGGTCAAATGGAAGCAAAAATAATGCAAAATACACCATAAGAATTGAATGGTATGACCCAATATGAGATTTCAAACAAAAACATAGGGGCTTGGAGGTTGAGTAATGGCTAAAAAATTTGATCTAATACCATGATGGAGTTAAAAATAAACTCATAACCAATAGGATCACTCCTGCACACCATTGCCCTAGTTTTTGAGACATTATAGAGAATAAACAATTTGCACAATAAAGTCTTTGAATTGTATTCACAATCTTCGTGTGGGTCTCCAAAATGACCAAGTCAAAAAGTAAATGGGAGTTCCTATTAAATAATAAAGGTAGGTTAATTCATGCAATAAATTATTGTTGCATGAAAAACTTATAAATTAGGAGTTTTTATTACTATTGTGCACTCAATAAATATGTGCATAAAATATAATAACATCTCTAATAATAAACAAACAACTCCTGATTCAAGCTTATACATTTTACTCCAACAATGAAATCCTTAATGTCTTTAGAGGACTTTCAAGCCTCTAGTGTTCATTATACTTTGTCATCTTACTTACGCATTGAATTTAGAGGTCTAACTATTTCTTCAAAACCTAAGATAAACTTCTTCACAATTTATCTTTCTAAAGAAAGACTTGTGCTCTTTGTTATTATTTGGGAATGTAATCTTAGAAATCCTTTGAATTCATCTTAGATCAATGGTGATACCATCCTTGGTGATTATGTTTTGTAGTAAGTTTCCTTCATTAACACCAAATATGCTTTTTTAGGGGTTTAGTGAGATACCAAACCTTCTGCATCTTTTAAAGATTGACTATGTGTGTCCTACGTGATTGATCCTATTTTTTTAGAAAATGGTTAGGTCATCCGTGAAAATGATTATGAATTTAACTATAAAACCTTTAAATTTGAGTTCCATAGCTCACTAAAATGTATCTCCTAAGTTAATTAGGCCAAAAGGCATCCTCTTATATGAATAAGTACCCCACTTTGTTGTATATGCAGTCTTCATCCTATCTTTTGATTCTACCATCACCTGGTTATATCTTGAAAAACCATCTAAGAAATAAATCAATCCATATCCACTTAATATTTGCATCACCTCATCCAAGGAAGGTAGAGGGTCATTTTATTTCTTGGAAGCCTTATTTAGGTTCTTGAAATCAACACAAAATATGATTTCTCTACTCTTTTTTCTGACTGGATCCAAGTTTTAAACCTAAGTTGAGTGTCTGATAGGGAACACTATCCTAATGTTCAATATCTTCTCTACTTCCTTTTTAATGAGTGGTTCCAAGATGGGATTAACCAATTGTTATCTTTGTCTAAATGGCTTATGGTTTAGCTTTAGTGGAATTATATGAGTGAAGACCATAGGATTGAAAACTTTCAAATCTTTGTATGTCCATGCAATCACATATATATAGTATATGAGAAAATACTTCACCATTTATCTTTCCTCTAGGTTAAAACTAAGACTAATATTGTCATAGCGTGGATCAATCTCATCCTCCAAGTTCTCTTATTGAACTTAGATTCATTAAATTTGGGTTTCCTCAACTTTTGAGCTCGGGGTATGTATCGAATGCTCTCTCCAAAGAAACCATCCCTAAATGAAGATGATTTTATTTGAGTTGAATAATTCATTCTTATCTTAGTTACTCTTGTCATAGATAATTGATTTCTTTATCATCAATGATTTAAGATTCAAATTATCCTGAATTGGTCAAGAATTGGAAAATTTATTGATCATCATTGAACACCTAGAAATTTTTTATATTGTCAAAAACTGATGGAAAATTCATGAGTTTAACAGAAAACCTTTATAATTTAGACTCTTTAAGGGTGCTAAGTTTTTAGTTAAATTAGTCAATGGATCAACAACTTGGTTCAATTTTCTAGGAATAGCTAATATGTTGAATGCCTCAAATAACTCAATCAAATCCTAGGCCCAGTGTTTGTATTTATTAAGATATTATAATTTTCACTGGTATTTCTTTTTGACCTACGTAATCAATAGATCTGAATCTCCATATATTAACAATTATTTGACATTTTTTTAGAGCAAATTAGAATCCTAGAATCAGTGCTTCATACTCTACTCTAATTTTAGTGCATGAGAATTGTAACCTGTAAGTTGATAATTAATTCTTACCTAATGAATAAATCATTTCAACATTGATTCTTGATCCCTACTTGGATTTTATACCATTAAAATTAAGAGTCCACAATTGGGAAGGTCCTTATATTTTTGGCCTTTTCACCTCATTCTTCATGGTAAAGGTATAAGTCACAAGATTAGGGGATTTATAACTTATTTATTCATTCTGAGCATTTTATTATTTGATGGGTTACTTCATACTTGGTTCTTAATCAATTTGAATTTTATTTTAAATACCTCTCCAAGGCATCCAAATGTGGGAGAAGTCTATTTCTACATACCCATTTAGTGTCTTTGACCAATCTATACTTAGTATTAGTTCATATCCCTCTAGAATATCTACCATGAGTATTTATATATTAATCTTCACATGTGGCTTAGATACATCTTAAATACATATATCATTCAACTCTCCAACTACAATCACCACTATTTTATCCAATTGTGAAACTATCCTCTTGGATGAGCTTGGAGTTAACCCCAAACTTTGGCAAATAGAAGTTAGCATTATAGTAACCAATGCTCCAGAATCAACTAAACAATTGTGTATATTATTACCAAATGTTTTGATAATTAACAAGAAAGTAAAAAAATTTGGCTTAATCTTGTATATAACATTGGTATAAGCATCTTTTGGCCTCTCTATAGTAGACTTCCCTATAATGGACCTCCATAAGAGCTTGTATTCAGTAATATGAGCCAATTCATGAATTGTGATGTTTTCCTTTATCTTCTTCATGTCCTTAATAATATTGTATCCTCCTTTGCTTATTTTTCCCTATTTTGAGGTTTATCATTCCCTTTTGGTGGATGTGTATAGTTATAAGCATTTAGATTTGGGGGATTAGTTATATTTTTTAGAGGATTAATGTAGCAAAGGGTTGTTTATTCCTCAAATTATAGTTGCTTCTCTAAAACTTTTAGAAAGCATCTATTTCATCTAATTTATCTTTTGGCACATTTTCATCTTCACTTGAGAAGGGAAACTCATGATTTTTAAAGACCATGGTTTTTCTTAGGAAAGTGTATCATTGTGGAACTTTAGTGGGTTATTCATTAAATCTTACCTCACCGTATTTTTATAAGATTTCAAATGCTGCACAAAACTTAACACAATCAAGTTCACCATGTTGTGATGTGTTATGAACCCTAAACCAATTGGTAGAGTTGTCTCCACTATGTTTATTTTTGTAAACTTATTGGCTTGTTGTTGTTTTACATTATTTTCAATCTTATTAAAAGGCCTATTATATCTTTTAAATGCAAAATTCTGATTATTTTTTAGACCAGTAGAATTACATAACTTTCTATGCATGTTCAAGAATTCATTCCTTAGATTTTAAACCATCCTTTACATAGAATCTAATTTTGCTTTGGTAGATTCCACACCCTGGGCAACTACAATGTTAGATGGGAATGAATTTTGACTCTACTACTAACCATTCATTTGTATAAAAATGTTTAAGAATCCATAATTCTGACTCAGTGTGTGTTGCATCATAGAAGGTAGTGCATACATCTCATTTTTGTTGAACATTGAAACATTATGATTCACATGAGGCATTGGATCCAAGGCTGAAAAACTATCATTGAGGTTAGGAGTTCCTAATAACTATGGATTCAGTTATCTATCAATGTTGATTACTTCTTCATAGGTCAGTGATAGAGTGTTAGTAGTTGTATCTCTTCACAAAAATATTATAATAATTGGATCTAGGGAATTATTATACATTTTGAGTGTTAGTGTCGCTAGTGGTTTATATGAAACACTTATCTGAATGTGGATTTTTTGAAACCTTACATTAAACTATTATATTGGCCCATTAGGTTCCCTCTTCATATTAATGAAAAGCTAATATACCACACTTATATTGGTAACTTATCTATATTGAACAAGAAAAGTTATTTGACTCAAGTTCCATGAAGTAATTAAGTTTTCTTACAAATTGAGGAACCAATCATAAGCAGTATCTTATAATATAAATGGGAAAAGCCTACATGTAACATATTCATTAATGACATTCATTAATCTTAAATTATCTTTGAAAGACTTGATTTGTTCTTTAACCATTCTTCCTCTTAAAGGGGATAAATAAGGTAGATACTTCTCTAAATTCCTTGGTAAATCATGCACATCTTTTGGGACTACAATTGCAGATCCAACTAACCAAGGTTGAGCCATAAGAGGATTAATGGGTTAGAGGTTTCTCACTAGAGAATGTGTCCTAACTTGGGATATGGTGGGGACAACTAGTGTAGATCTAGGCCTTCAATAGATCGAAAAAGGTGAAACTAAAAGACTAATTTAGGATCTATACCTAGTTAATCTCTTGGGTGTATCTAGTGAAACTCAAACATAGTGGGACAACTTATTATAAGGAAAAAGACATAGTGGATATGACCCTCCTTCTAGCACCATCTTCCTTTTCTTTTTTTGTTGATATAGTTTTATTTCACAAAAAAAATTTAATGAGGTAACCTATACAATTTTAGGATCTCAATGTAGATAAACTCCACTCTAGGGTATGAGTTATAAGTATGGTTTGAATAACCAAGTGGTGGAATAGTAGGCTGAGCATGTAATTTTTTCATTCATGTGTGAATGGGTGGGTAAATCCTATAGAAAAGGTAAAACCTATTTGAGTTGGATGGATGGCACTAATGCTAAAGTAGGTAGACCTCATAAGAAACTCTAAAGGATGGGAAAGTGGGGAATAAAATAAGGCTCTATGGTTTGAAAGGGTTTACTTCTAGACCAGTCTATTTATTTATAACTGTCTTAATACCAATAATTATAGCTATTAGCTATTACATGCACACACACAAACATAGTAGGGTAGTCTAGGAAGAAATGATATAGTAAACTCTAAGTTATCATCCAAATATTGCTTCTATATAGAGTAGATATTGCACACCCTTATTCATAATATTATAGCTCAAACCTAATAGGTTTATAAGGCAATTGTTGTTCACACATAGAAGGTTATATCAAAAAAACACTTATACATACTTAGAGAATTTAAATAGTAAACCTAATTACATGTAATCAATGATATTTTCTTAATTATCTAATAGCTATTGCACATATTCAATCATCATACACTAGAAATAATAATAAGTAATTTTTAATAGCTTTTGCACACTTCAAATTACTAAATCAAACAATCAAGAAATTAAAACCAATTAATTACATATAATTGGAATGGAATAACACTAACATAATTGATTGATAACCAAAAATACTTATTCCTCTATTGATATTTTTCCAACCCCTAAATACAAGAGGATTACAAGTATAAATAGATTTGGGGAGGGTTTGTCGCATCCTCCAAATCTATGTAAGAGGCTAAAATTACATGTTACTGATAATAAAAACAAAAGTTCTAATTAATGCAAGTTATGCATGTATGTCTAAAATTATTCAAAACTGAGTCCTTTGAAATTATAATCGCTCTTATAAATACATGAAACATGTGCATGATTACAAAATTTCTCAATTGACTAGTATATATCCTAGTTACATTATTAGTTCACACATAAAGATACATATAGAAATAACTAAATAAACTAAGGATCACTAGTCAATGGAGACTACATGATTGAATTAAAAGTCATTGGAGGGACTATAGTGAAAGGTTTGGTTAAAATAGAATACTTATCCATAACTTTTTTCTTTGATTCTAACTCCTGGTAGTGTTTATACCCAACATTTTATTATGACCTTATTACATCAATATTCAAAATGGAGGGTCTATGCACCCTATTAAATTGTGATAGTAACCATGCATGTTCTACCTTGGTGGCTCTAAATTCCATCCAAAATATCTCCACTTCTATTACCTTCTTTTTTTAAAATCCAAACTCTTGTTTAATTTCTTCTAATGTACATCCCTGGAGACTTTGCTTAAAATGTGCTAACTCTTGTTATAGCAGTTGTTCAAAATTGTCCCTACTTATTAATTTTCCTAAAGAATCAAGGGTTTGGGAAATTTTCAGCTCATCTAAAATTTTTAGGACTTGCTTTTCCTACTCTATCAATTTAAGAATCAAGGATTGTGTAATTGATACCCACTCCCTAACTCTCAATGTCCTAATGAACACTATAGTCAGATCATTAGCCACTTCCAATGGTGTCATGAAATCAAGATGGATAAAAGCCTTATTGGTTATATACAATACAAGTAAATTCAGTTTATTTTCATCTTCTTTCAAAGAATTAAATAATTTGATCATTTTTCACTTTCCCTACTCTATCAATTTAGGAATCAAGGATTGTACAGTTGATACCCACTCTCTAACTTATGATGTCCTAATGACCACTATATTCAAAGCATTGGCCACTTCCAATGGTGTCATGAAATCAAGATGGTTAAAAACCTTATTGGTTATATACAATACAAGTAAATTTAGTTTATTTTCTTATTCTTTCAAATCCTAACTCTTGTTTAATTTTTTCTAATGTACATCCCTAGAGACTTTGTTTAAAATGTGCTAACTCTTATTGTATTAGTTGATCGAAATTGGCACTTCTTATTAATTTATCTAAAAAATCAAGGGCTTGAGAAATTTTTAGCTCATCAAAAATTTGTAAGATTTAATTTTCCTACTCTATCAATTTAGGAATCAAGGATTGCACACTTGATACCCACTCCCTAACTTATGATGTCTTAATGACCATGATGTTCAGAGTATTGTCTACTTTCAATGGTGTCATGAAATCAAGATGGTTGAAAACCTTATTGGTTGTATATAATACAAGTAAATTTAGTTTATTTTCATCTTCTTTCATATAATTAAATAATTTGATCATTTTAACTATATGAGGATATAATTTATCCCTCATAGAACTAATAGTTTCCAAGATGTTTTAAATCCTTAGAGCAACATTTTGTACATCACCCTCAATTTATCTTAGAACATGAATAATTTGTTTTTGTTCCATTACCTACTCAAGATCATGTTGCAAATCTTGCATGGCTTATTTTGTTCCCTCATGAGGCTCTAGAAATGCCTCCATATTTGCCTATAGTTAGGCCTTAAAATCTTCATTACATGGAGACTACCCAAGTCTCCTAGTCTTTCTCCTTGATAATAAAAATACACCCTACCTCTAATTTAAGACCAAACCTATGCCAGTGTCATGTTATATATTCCTCTTCCTAACCCTTTGTATTATGATTATTGATTTATCAAAAATAGAGCTCACTATGGGGAGATCAATTATTATCAAATTAGTTCTTTGTGAGGCTTGGGCTTCAAGTTCCACCTCCCATTAGGTAATTACCCATCGAGTGGCATCTCTGCACTGAGTGTCTTTAGTAGTAGTTTTTGTTAAAACATATCCTAAATATTACCTTAGAGTCTTTGCATGTAGTGGGTCTAGAAATGATGTCTAAATGATCTTGGACTAATCTATTTTTCCAAACTAAGGCATAAGATGAATAGCATAAGTGGGATTATTCTTCTTGAATTTGGTAGTGGGAATAATGGAAGTAGCCTAAGTTGTGGTGGAGGAAGGCATAGGAAATCCTAATTGAGTAAAATATACATGTAGTTGTGTGTTATCAAGGGCTCCCCTATCCTTCTTAGAATGTACCTTTTTAGACTTAGGGGAGATCAAGGGCAACTACAACTAAAGTAATAATAGGGGAGGTAGAAATAATGGGAGCAACAAAGACAAAAATATTAATGGAGACAATCCCAATAGTAGAAGCAATGGGATTTGTAGGGACAATAGTAACTCCAGCAAAAATAGGGATTGAAAAGTGCAAGGTAGCACTAGAAACCATATTAGCCAAAGAAATCAAATCAAAAAGATCTAAAGAAACTATAAGGACCAAATAAATAGAAGGAACTAGGGAAACCATAGTTTCAATGTCCTTGCCTAATTTTTTTATCTTTCTTGGTGCTTTCCCTTTTATTTTTTAAATACTTAAGATCTTAGCCTTTTGTATCTCCTCATCCTCATATTTAGGCTTAGGCTCTTCTTGCATTAATTTCCTAACAGATGTATCCATAGAGTCTATCATAGCTCGAGGCTTCCTTTTATAAAAAATTATTGAATTTTTAGCCAAAAGAGGAGACTGTTGAGTGGAAGTGGGTGTAAAATCCACACTTTTAGTAATTGAATCTGAGGATTAAATAAGGAGGCTATAATCTTCAAAATCATAAGAGTCAATACAATTGGTTCTTCAGCTCTTCCAATTAAACTTATGGTAGTAGGAATTTCCTCCACCTCTTGATCTAACTTGACAGTTGTCATTATAATTGGTGGTGTCTAAGATGGACCTTCCCATGAAGACCTGGATACTATAAAGGCCTCCTCCACACCTTTCTCTTAATTTACTATTGTCATCACCATGGGTGGTGAAATATAGGATGATCCTTGGTCTTGAGGCTATTGGGAACATTGTGAAGTCTGGTAATTTATAGTTGACCATCCAGGAGGAGGAGGGAGCCTAGTATGCACCTTTGAAATTCTTATAGAGGGATCTACCTAAATAAATATCAAAATATCCTCTATCAATCCATCTAATTTTACTCTTTCTAAGACCTCAACATCATTTTTCACATTCAAAAATATGAAATCATGCTCAAATGGTTCATGTTGTTAGTAAATGCCAAGGCCTTGCATGTGTTTTTACATTAGTCCATGAGGATCCCAGTCCCTATATGAAAAAGTAACCAATGAATAGGGCTCTCTATTTTTTCCCACTTCTCTAAAAAAATTGATGGTATAGCACATCTGACCAATCATCAAGGAGGAACCATGAAATAGACCCTTCTTCTTTAAATATTCATCCACACTCCACCACAGGTGGTAGGCATTCTCCTACTCATCCAGTTTGTAAAGGACATACTTTGAGAGACATAAAGGAGCAAACTTATTCCCCATCACCATGATTACTATGTAGTCAATATATATCCAATAATACCCCCTTAGCCTTATTATTTTGCTAATGCTCTCTAATAATCTAAGTAAGGGTTATTCATGAATTACACTCCATATTTGAAGGTAAACATTATTAGTAATTATGACTATGTTCCTTGTATATGCATAGATGTGGAGGAAATAAAAGGAATTGCATACCCAATTTTTAATATAGTCTAGGGTTGGGCTCCAAAGAGATTCATTCTACATGTAAATGGTGCCCATGACTATGTCTAACAAATAAGACATCATATATAAATGGTCATGCATGAGTCTCTTATCCTTTTTAAACATTTTCTCCTATAATTTTGAATTGATTATATCTCCTAGAGTGAAATTTAGATCTAAGGTATTCAATAAATCTAGTAATGGCACCCATTCCAGGTGGAGGAAGTGGATACTAGGGTGACCATATAGCATATTCAATAAGGCCATTCTAATTCTCACCCCCATTCTAAGTTTTGTGATAGGTACTAGCTCTTTGGCTTTAAGAGTGACCACTTCTCCCAAAATGATCCACTTCTTGAGTATGTTCTTAATTATGGTCATTTTATTCCACAACTTAACTTGGTGTCCATCAAAAGTGGCATATACAATAGGTAATCATAAGTACCTCTATAAATCATCCCCTAAGATACAAGATATGATTGCATTATGGTTTATGTGGTGTAGGAAACCATCATTAGTCACCTTTCTTATGAAAAATAAGTCCCTTAGTAAGTCAATGTAGAGCATCACCTCAAGCATAGCTCCTAAAAAATGTAGTTTTTGACACTTCAATGGTATCAAGTCTACTACCAACTATTGTTGTGGGGTTTTTAGAGCCTCTTCATGTGAATGGGAATATATGTCCTTGATCACATCCCAGAGATAAATAATTGGCATTTTCATTGTCAAACAACATAGGATTGAAGATGGTATCAGTATACTCTATGGTGACTTTGATATAAAATTTGAAAGGTGGGAGCACTCCCTTGAATACCTTAGATGAAGAATCCATTGTTACCTAGTTCAAATATGTAGTTATAGCCTTCAATTCAAATTTTTACTCACTTTTTGGAAGTATTTCACATAGGAACATAGATAACTAAGGCTTAAAATTATTTTTTGAATAAAAATTCACCTGAGCTCTTAAGTAATCAATAGTTATATGTCTCTTTATAATTCAATCATATAGCATTGAGTATTAGACTTAAATTCTAGTTTGTACACCATTAATGTCCAACATCTTCAAGATTTTTTTACTCATTTAATTCAAACTTTATCAATTCACTTTAGTGGGTATGCCATGTAAGATTTATATACATTCAGATAAATGCTATGTTTTAACCTTAGATAAGTGTCACCTACTTTCTATTTTCATGTAAAATTCATTATGCCACATAGCATGTCTTCATAAGTTAGGTGTCAGGCTTTGTGTTAGGACCAAGCCAGACAATTCATGAAATGTTTTGAATATGTGAAATGAAAATGCTAAAATGGAATGAAACTCTGAAAAAAATCTCTAAATACCAAATCCTATAAAAATAACTTGTGAAGAACACTTTTAGCAAACATAAATTATGAAACCCAAATTTTAAACAAAACTTGTGAAATGTAGAATATGAAAAATGTGAATTTGTGACAAAAGATGCAAACAAAAGTTTTAAACTCCCAAAGTTAGACAACATAGATGCTAAAAACTAACTTCCCAAATAAAATTTTCAAATAAGATATGCAAATAAAAAAATGTTGAAACCTATGACCAGTGAAAACCAAGATTTGCGAAAAGGACTTGAGAAGTGTAAAATATGCCAAGGTAGAGAAAGATGTGTAGGTTTGAAGACCCAAAATTTTGGATATGTAAAATTAATCAAATAATTTTATAATGATTATCACCTATGAATATGAATTACAAAAACTTTAAATACAAGATTCACAACTTGTAAAGTGCATAATATGTGAAGTCTGGATGCAAAAACTTGTATATATAAAACTATCTAAGACCATTAATAGGTTAGTCAGAATTTGAAAACTTATATAATAAAAATATTCCCAATGTATTTATATCAAATATAGGTTATCTATATAAGGAATATGAAATTTAAAAATTGAGCTTGTTGAATACATATATAAATGCCAATAGAAAACCCTTTTAAATAAAACTAGACCTTTCAAACTTCTAATGGGTCCCAACTCAAGAAAATAGAGAGTCTGGGTATGTTGAATACAACACAAGAATTTACATACTCATCTATTATTATTTTTTTACCTTATTTATATTCAATTTTATATTTTTTATAAGTGGATGCAGTTTATATGTGCTAGGATTTTTACAATTGAATAGGTTGTGCATCAGGTGATCAAGCGGATCAAATTTTATATTTCATATTTTCTCATTTGTCATATCATAAATGATATCATCATCAATATCATAATAATCTAAAACATGGTCATCTTTTTATTCAATATTAACCAATAAAGGAAGCTCAAATGGTGGGTGCTCTTGTGGTTTTGTTGGCTCCTTTAGTAATGGTTCCTAGTCCTTATGTGCATCTATGTGTACCTTAGTATTTAGTGCCTTATTTACATATGAAGGTAGAGGATCCATTGTACTTGAATCACCTATTTCATAAATGTGTATGTGTTCAACAAGAATGAATTGTTTAATTGGTACCACTATAGGGATGCCTTTAATTTTAGAATGTATCATTTTACAAAATTTGAAAGGTTCATCATCAATAGGCATGGATAATAAGGTCCCATCATGTGTGAATTTTATAGATCAATGAAGTGTATATGGTACAACTTCCATTAAATATATCCAAGGTCTACCCAAAAGTAAATTATATTGTAATTATTGAGACATGACCTAAAAATTAGTTAAAATCATTTCTGGTCCTAATGTCACATCTAATGTGATTTGACCAACTAGAGGGATATGTAAATTTTCAAACCTTTTTATGTGCATAACTATGTTTTGAAGAAAATTGTTGTTAATACCCATGGTGTTTATGAATTGTATGGTATAAATGTTTAGACCCGATATATTATTAGTGAACACTATTTTGATACCTTTATTTTGCATAGTCACTTATATGAACAAAGGAAATTTTGGTAAATAATATCTTTGGATGGTAAATCTGTTAGATCAAAGGTGATGAGATTTTTATTTTTTCTTGATATATTTCATGATATCTATAAAATAAGTAGGCTCAACATCACTTGGAACTTATGTCTCAAGAAATGCCCTGTATAGGATATCCTTATAAATATAAGATTTATTTAGGAGCTCAAGGATTAAAATCTTAGCATGTGTATTTCTCAATTTTTTAATAATGTCATATCCCTTAGATTTAATTATGAGATTAGGTTTATGATGCACTTGTTTTATATTAATAGGTGGGGGAATAGGTTGAGAAATACTACCTCTTTTAGTAGTAACACCATTGACCACGTAATCTAATATAAGCCATGGGTGAATAATTGGTGCAGGATGGTATATATTATTTGAATAAGATTTAGGTATAATAAATGGTTTATAACATGCACATTGTCATCTAGACACTGGCTCTATAACATTACAAAAGGAATTTTGAAGAGTGATCAAGTGTTGTTTCTTATATAAAACCTTCTCGCTATTAGCATGGATTTGCTTGATAGATTGCTAAAATATTTAACCCTAAAATGGTGTATCTAAGTATTTGGAGTTACCTAGATTGCCTTTAAAGGGTTAAATATAAATGAGAATAAAAAAGGGTGATAATCAAATCTATAGTAAGATAATTGGGTGTTAAACTTAGATATTATATATACTAATTTTTTTATGTTTATTTATGATAAAAATAGTAATTACAACTAAGTTATATATATATATATATATATATATATATATATATATATATATATATATATATATATGATAAATACATAATGTACTTAGTTAGTTATGATGCTAACACAATTCTAGATTTAGAATAGGTAGGAATTATAATGGAAGATGATGTTGGAACAATCACCATATTCTATATTGTGTCTCTGGAGTTTAGACACTTGCATTAGTTGGGATGGTTGTATTGGTATTACTGTCTAGGTTTGATGTAGGTATCATGTATGGAATACTTGGTGAAAAATGATGCAACCACCTATATTCTTTTAAGATTGTCCTCACCTTTAATCTAGTGCATTCAAATTTGGGTCATGGATTGTCACTCCTCATGAAATTTCAAAACCCTACTTCATATTTATGGTGACCTTGGGGGAAAATAGGTTAGTGGGAACATGGTGATGAGCTAAACCCAAAGACCCTTTTATTAGTTAGCTCTACCTACATAACCAATACTTTGAAGAGGGACTCAAATTGATTTTATTATCCCCTATGTGTTGGCTTGCGTGTGAATCATGCAATATATGGAAAGTAAGTTCAATAGTGACCTAGCTTATAACTTAAGAAATTAGGATCTTGTGATGATCCTTCATTACTTTAGACATGTAAATGTGGTGTCCCTATGATTTATATGGAAATAGGATAAAATAGGGAAGTTTTACTTAATTTAATACTCTTTGGTATGAATACTAGGTGTTTCCCTGGTATTTCTAGGATAGGTATGAATGAGGATTTATCTTGTATTTATATCAATACTGAATGAGGATTTATCTTGTATTTATATCAATACTGAATGAGGATTTATCTTGTATTTATATCAATACCTTTAGAGAATTAACTCACATTAAATCAATTAGGCTGACCATTAGCATATATATCATTTAAAATTGGATGATTTTAGGGCTTGAACAATTACATCGGGGTGGTATATTAGCATTTGCATAAGTGTATCTTAGATGTTAGTGTCCAAAGAGTAGGTTGGTATGTATAGGCTCAAAATTTGTATAGGTAGAAGATAAGTACATTTTAAGCATTAAGGGAAAGATAAAATGTTTAGGTCATTAACATAAGATTGGTTAGAATAATATGTATGCCAAGGGGAATAACATAGAGTAGATGTGAGACTATTTAAAGTGGGAAAGATCTAGGATTGAGAGGAATAGACAAGGTCTAAGTTTTTCAAGTGTAAAATATTGAGGCACTACATAATCCATAGATATCACCTACATAAGGAATAAATAATATGTGTTTTTGAGTCCACACTAGAAATGAAATTGTTTAAACAAGGAACCTTTTACTTAAAGTTTCCAAGCTTATGATGTTGGCATAGAGGTTGAGGTTCTCTAACTTGGAGGAGATATAGTATAGCTTCATCATCAGGAAGCATAGATAAATATACATAGTATTTGACATCCAGTTCAAAATCAATGATTTAATTACCTTTGTTATCATATTTAGAATGTATTTATCTCACATTAATGACTTTAGCATCTAAGGTAATTTTAGGTGAAGTAGTGGGTATAGATTCTATAAGTCCCCATTTTGCATAGTGTTTATCTTTGACAAAGATGACTATGAAATTATGACTTGTATGTTCTGATTATTGAATTATCTTGTTAATTAATGTATCTAGTTGAAGTGTATAAGGTTTTATGAAGGCTTTTCATGTATTAGGAACCATGAGAAAGACTTATTATCAATCATGTTTTAGATTGCTTATGAAATTATGATGCTTGCATTTCATTTATGTAATGTTTCTTTATGAAATTTGAATATTTTTATGAGATATATTGACTTAAATAATGTTGAATCATTGATCATAATCTTTTGATTTAGTAATTTCATGCATATAAGGTGATGAAAACCTAACTACATGAATGATTGTATTCCTTGGTATGTTGGTTGCCTATAATTGATTGAGTGCCTAATTTGATTAAATTGTGTATCTTCAGCTATTAGGTTAGAAGAATTTGATATATTCATCGAGTGTGAAAAAATATAAAAATGGAAAATAAACGAAAGAGGTTATGCCAAGCATGGTTATATCACTAAAATAGATTTAACATTTCTTAGACCTATTTTAAGAAATTGGTTGCCTAGTTTTCCACCTTAGTTAATGTAGCATTTGATTAGGTGGCCATCCTTTAAGCCTGTTAGTGAAACCTGTTGTCACCTAGACTTTAGATCTTACAACTAGGATCTAAACTACCTAGTGGTTGACTAAAAAATATTTCTTTGATTGTCATAATCTATATCAAGTGGAAAAAGAGATAAGTAAATCTTGGAATTAACCACATAATCCTATAAGAGTCATCATGCACCTTAATTGAACATAGAAAAGATCATCCCTTAATTAGGCATGGGTTGGAAAGTGACTAGTGCTTGGTTGATTCTCAAAAAACTATATGTAAGAGTAAAACTCCCTTATTTTAGGACCTTTTTCCAGATTAAAATAAGATATACTAAGCATAAGATAGTATCAAATAGTAATAGTTGGTAAGGAAAGCTGAGTCTAGACAACTTGAGATTAGTGCCCATTTAGTCTTGAAGTCGATAGGTGGGCTTTATTTTAACCTATGTTTTTATTTATTTCCTTGGAATGAAATGATTATGTACATTTTTTATCTTTTTAATGATAAAATAGGACCACTTGGTTTATTTTTAATGTTTTAATGCCTTACCCATGGTTGTGCATTGGCCGTAATGTACTAATTATCATTTGAGGGACTTGTAGAGGTTGTTCCTCCTTAGTTGAATGAAATGATTTCTATTTTCTTGTGTGAATATATTTATTCTATTGTGACACTAAGTAATGGTAGTTTATGAGAAGCATCTTCATGTTGGTAGCATATCAAAGTCCTCTTGATATGGCACAGTGGAAGGTTGTTTGATCCTCTCATGGATGTCCTGATAGTAACATGTTAAATTCTTCCTATTTTGAGCATGTTGGAAGGTTGTTTGACCCTTACTTGTATGTCATAGTGGTATTAGTTGAAGTCCCATTATGTTGGGTATGGTGTTAGGTTATTCAACTCTCTTGTGACCATTCAAAATAATTAAGAGTGAAACATCCTCTTGTTACTCCAATATTTTGGTGGGCCTTGTTATGATATGAAAGCTTGCTTGCTATTTTCTTATTTTTGAATGCTTATATTCAATTGAATGATCATTTTAATTCTTTTTTTATTTATATTTGTGATATGGAATCTCTTTAGGTAAGATCTGAGAATAAGACTATAGGTTTTACATGGTCATTCCCTTGTGTTAATATACGCTTGCTTAGATATCCACCCTTGCCTTTACTAAGTGATATAAACATGATCTTAGATGGGAGTATTGAACTCATGGGTGTATAAAGTATTAAATTGATGATGAACAAATTTTGGGTGTTGATCCTTCCTTATTATGGCCATTAGATGCTTGGGAGTAGATGTGGACTATCAGTGAAGATTGCTTGGTTCTTCTATAGTTGGTCAGATGAGAGATGAACCTATCACTTATGTTAAGATTATGAATGAAATTAAATATTGTAAAATTTTATAATAGCCAACCTTCATGTAATATTCTTTGAAAAGAAAGAGTTTGGATAATATTCCAACTATGGATTAAGACATATACTTTCTATTTATTAAAACCTCGATGTCAAATTAATATGTAACTATTAATGAATGTTTGATTTATAAGATCTTGGGAAGAGGCCTATATTTATCAAAATTATTTAGCCTTGAGGTGATTTCAAATAAATTGATAGATTAATGTACTTGCTTAAATCTTTGTCATGAGTGGTTGGTCTTTTAAGCATAGTGCTTCTATTTATATTTGAATGTGAGGAGTTTAATGTAATTAAACTTATCTAAAAATGAGTGGAACTCAGATAAATAGCTATGAGATTGTTATTGGGAATAACAATTTAACTTATTGAAATGAACTAAATATTGATGTTTTCTAGTATAACCATGCTAGTCATGAATAAAGACTTATGTTGCCTTTGTGTTAAACCTTTTTTTTAAAGGAGTCATGACTAGTTATGAATGTTTGTATTGAGACCCTTTGGAAAGAGTCAATATGAAAATAAATATCTTTGGCATTATGTATTTTCTAATAAAAGATTGTGAGTTATTTTATTATATCTCTGTGGAGACTAGTTTCTTGATTATACATGTCTTTCCTTTTTAATCGATTATGATTTATTCATAAAATCAAGCTTAGGCAATGATGAGTTTAATGAATTTATTAAGATATGTATTTTATTTTGAATAAAAATATAGATAATTTTTTGAATCTTAATAGTGACATTATTTGGGGTAAAAAGGATGCCTTGTGAAAATTCCCTTTGGTCTTAGCAGTTGAGTAAACTACCTACTATAAACATTCCCTATAACAACACTACATAATAAATGAAAAAAAGTTTTATTAGAAGCTTATCTCTATTATTATAATTTTATCAGGGAATGAAGCCTTTTAGTTTGACTAAGGTCACCCTTGTTAAGGCTTAATTATTTAATAAAGTCTTACAAACCAACCCTTTGATGTTGAGTTTTTACTTGTTAGTAAATCTCTTATTATTCTCTTAGCTTTAATGGAATGAATTATTCCTTGGGTCTTACCCTTCGAATTGTGATAGGTATTGGAGGATCTTAAACAAATATTTATCTCATGCAATAGAGCTGAACAGACTTCAAAAAAGATGATAAATAATACTATTATAATTCTCACAAATATAATATTTCATATGGAACAATACATTTATATAAGAAAAGTCTTTCCTATAATTATGGATCTCATATCTCCACCACAATCTTCTCATATCCCTATAATATCTCACAAATAATTTCAAGCTATATACAACACTGTTGTTGTTACACAATAATATTACTCGTATATATTCTAACTAACCAAATATACATTATTTTTACATAAAAATAATGTTATTAATTACCATACCATAATTAATATTTACTCTATGGTAACTAAACAATCACTGATTTACCTAATATAAATATTAAATCTCCAACATTCCCCCTTAGTTTTTATATCGTAAAACATGTCCCTTTTTTTATTATAGCTTGCCACCTCTGTGTGCTCATGATTTTCTCACTAACATTTTTTCCTGAATATGACAATAACCTTACTCAATTAGTTTTGAAGGTGTAGCAAAAACCTTTCACAATTGGTTTTCTAGATTCACCAAAAACCTTACACAATTGGTTTTCCAATTTCACCAAAAACCTTACACAATTGGTTTTCTAGGTTTACCAAAAACCTTACACAATTGGTTCACCTGGTTTACCAAAAACCTTCACATCATGATTGTTACAATAAATTTTGATCAACATTCTACAATGTTTCTAAAAAGATGGGTACATGAGGAATATCCATAAATGAACAAGAATACTCATATATTCTTATTTTCACACCACACTAAAAAGCTAAAAAAACTAAAATCCATACCAAAACTAAAATTGCATGCCACTAAATCAAAAGTGGCCCTATCGCTAGTGGTTAATGAGAGGATTGAATGGCATCCTTCCTCCAATGCCTCTAACCTCCTTCAAGTTTTTTCTCACTCAAAAAGATAGGTCAGCATGTGTTTCAATAATTTTGGCAGTTCTCTACTAGTTGATTCTATAGAAATTGGAACCCCCATAATTTGGACATTACAAACAAGCAATAATGCATCTGTGAGGTGGATTTTTTTTTTTTTTTTTTAAATTTTTGACAAAGACTCTTTATGACTTAAATGAACTAAAAAATTGGATGCTTGAAAACATGACTCAATATTCTTTATTAATATAAAAATGACTTTTAAGTTTCAACTCATTTTTTATTTTGACAACAGACCCAAAAAATTGACACTTCGAATTTTTACCAATTTTAAAATTATGACACATAAAAGACTTAAATAAACCTATAGGCTATAGATCAACATATGAATACTTAATGACAAAAAAAAAATAGAAAATCTAAATAACTTAAATTCATAAAGACTTTAAACTAAACTAGAATGACTTAAATTCACTAAAAGACATAAATTAAATGTTGACATGTTTTAAGAGAGGTCGAGTATGAGCATTTAGATGGATGCATGTAGATATGACAAGACATGGAAAAAATTTGATAATGTACATTGGCATAATATTAGATTATAACTCCATTATACTACCATATTCCATCAAAGGAAGGTGAGTCATACGATGTGGAATATGAATACATAAAAGAGCCTATTAATAGATGTTATCCATGTTAGGATTCCAAGGTGGTAGAGATATTTATGAGAACATATCTATATATATATAGCACATAGGTTGTGTATAATCACCATTTAATATAGATTGATGGGCTAAGGTTTAATTTTCATTAAAAAATCATTTCAAAATGTACATGCAAGAATATCACACTTCTGATGTGCATGGAAATAGTATGATGAAGATGTATCATACATGTACAAAAAATTTGGTAAGAGTGTTCCTTATAAATTCATAGGATTAGTACTCTAAAAATTTATACTCCTTTTTATTATGTAAATCACCAAGCTTAATAGACCTAGCTATATGCATTAAGCATAGAACAAAGTGGAATGCATTATCCAGTTTTAGTTGTGCAGGAAATAGAAAATATGAAAAATGCATTTACTGACACCATGAAATATCAAATAGATGGGATTGAATAGCTACAGTATTCTATTGATATGAAACCACTATTATAAAATAAATCCATAAAAACTAAATACATTTAAAAAATAAATCTATTGTCTTCCATATTTTAATGAATGTTACTCGCAGAACACTTATCGACTGGGGCAACTAGAATAAATTATGATTTTCCCCTCATAAATTTTCACAAGCCCATCCCTGCTCTAATAATGACCTACTCTGATACCAATGATAGGTAGTGGAGGAGCTTAAACAAATATTTATCTCATACAATAGAGATAAATAAAGTTTATAGAGAGTAGATAAAGAATAATATTATAATTCTCATAGATATATTATTTTATACAAGATAATACATTTATATAAGAAAAGTTTATCCTATAATTATGGATCTCATATTTTCACCATAGCCTCCTCATATCCCTATAATAGCTCACAAATAATTTCAAGCTGTATACAACACTATTATTGTTACCCAACAATATTACTCATATATATTCTAACCAAATATACATTATCGTTACATAACAATAGTGTTATTAATTACCATATCAAAAGTAATATTTACTCTATGGTAACTAAACAATCACTAATTTACCAAGTGTAAATACTAAATATCCTATAAATCATTTATTTGAGCCTTTAAAACAATCCTTATTATGATTGGATTGCTTTTTAACCATTGAGCTTCCAGTGAAATTTTGAGTCTCTTAGATGGTTTGTATGTTTAGATAAATAAATGATAATATTGGTTTAGAGTTGAAAGACTATTTGCTTAGGAACCTTATTGTTATATCATTTATGTGATGCAGACTTAGTTTAGAATAATATATTATAAGTAAAAAAGACTTTGTCTGAATTAAGTGATTGGCAGTAACCTATGTAAGCATTTCTAGTGCCTTAGTCAATTCCTAACTCTTTGAGTCATCTCTAAGTTTTATTCCAACTCAAAACTTAGTTGAGTTGTGACTTCAACTGCACCTAGTTTTACCTTATCTCAAAAACATTCATTTGGCATGTTTCCTTGCATAACATTTTGACTCAACCTTGCAGCACTTTTTTAGAGAAGTGAATACCCTATCCAGACCATGTAGTCCACAATTATTAGTGTAGTCATTAGTTAATTACTTTAACCTTTAGTCTTTAGTTGATCTACCTTGTGTAGTGCTTTATCTTAGCTACATTTTGCTTGGGCTTCACTTCACAACCTTTTTCTTTCACTGAATAATTTCTTTGGCATTTATTTTGATTTTGCCTTACTCAATTTCATAACTCTTGACAAGTGGTTTAGAGAAAGCCATGTGTTTCCATACCAAGACCTAAGAGTGACATCAACATGGTCTGAGGTGTAGTTGGTGCTGAGATAGTGGGTGAGTTGGGTGTTACCACATGGCATCATCCAAATGACCCATAATCCCAAAGAGGATAGTATAAGGAGTAATGCCTCTAAATCAATGGGTTAATAGGTTGTTACCACATGGCATCATCCTAGAAACCCATGAACCCAAAGATATTCATAAAGATAGAAAAGGCTCTAAGAAAGTGGGCCATCATAAATCTACCAAGTGATAGTGTCTAAAATCATGAAAGCTCATAGGATTTAAGGCATTAGGGTTAATACCCCAATGCTTCTATGTTCCATATAACAAATAAACTTGATGCTAGAATTTGAAGGCCAATAAGATTAAACCATCGAGGGTTAATGCCTCCATAGTTATAAAAATGTAAGGATTATGTAGTGGTGACATTATAAAGTGTGGGATCCTAGAGGGTTGGGAAATTAGTGATGGACCTAGGATCTCATAATTATGACACATGTCATGTCTATATTTTTTGGTATCTTAGGCTTGAGTCAGACACATGGAGCCTAATGGCATCAGCAATAGCCAATAATGATTTTGATGGTAATCTCCATGTCATTAGAATAATCACCTATTTTTCACAATCTCATGAAATAATTCTAAGTGTTAGCTAAATGAATCAAGACTATAGACTTCTAACTTATTGTCTTATGTCTATTAAGTCTTAATGGTAGTTGTAAGATTTGTATTTTCTTATGTGTGACTGAATGGCTTCAGGTATTTATCCATATATTTTTATGGTTTGTTCATTGTATTTTGTGTCATGTCTATTTTTTGAGTAAAAAATAGGTATGACATTTTGGTATCAAAGCCCAAGTTACAATACCAAGAGTCCTAGGTATTTTGAATGGTTTTTGGCTTTCTAATTTTTGCATTGTCTCTTATGTATTACATGTTGGTATGTAGAATAAGAGGAGGACATTGATCACATCATGGTAAAAATTATTTTGGTGAGCATGAGCCTCCCATTTAGTCATTTATAAAGGAAATTTGACCCAACTTCTTTTGTTCATGAAACAAATGTAGGATGTTTTACAAGAGAGACTACCAACAACATTGCTAGAGGTGGGGAGGCGCTATCCACAACATTCTTAGGATGAACAGAGATTAGTTGAAAGAGAGATGTATGAGAGTCCTCCCCATCACCATTTTGAGTGTGTTAGAGGTGAATTATGTCGCCATGGTAAGTGACAAGAGAGATGAGACATAGACCATCCTAGACCTACACATGGATATTTAGTGAAGGACTTCATCAAAATGCATCCTCATACTTTTGATGGTACGTAGAAAATATTTGTCATAGAAGCTTGGTTGGAAAGCATGAGAGAATGTTTAAATTTGTATGATTATGAATTTTATGGGAAGGCCTATTTGGGAACCCATCTTTCAAAGATATAGCAAAGATGTGGTGGGAAGGAGAGGAGAAAAAGCTCCGCTTGACACAAATAGACCTTACATGGGTATTGTTTGAGGAAAATTTTAGATCATGCTACTTATCCCATTGATATGTTTTTAAAAAATGGATGATTTTCATGACCCTAAATAAGGGAGTGTCATTATGGAAAAATATGAGTGTTATTTTCTAGATTTTATTAGGTATGTGCAAGGTTAAACAAATGAGACAATATAAGTTAACAGGTTCATTAGAGACCTAAATTTGGAGCTGGCTGACATAGTGCACATTTTATCTCCCATAACCTTGGAAATATTTATTGAAAATGCCTATTTGGTTGAGCATTCATGATGAAATACTCAAGATGCTTGAGAAAAATGTTATGGCAAGATGCAGTCACATCATGATTTGAGGTCACAAGGTGTGTAGCCTACACCTAGGGGAGTTAGAAAGAAACTCAATCCAACTTTAGTCCCCTTCATTAATATTATTTTTATAGAAACTATTATATCCATATTAAAAATAAGAACTAGTTTTAAAAATATTAGTGAAGATGAAGTGAGATTGGGCCTAAAAATTATTAGTAGAATAGGATTGTATGAACTCAACATTCTAAGAAAGTAAGACTATTAGGGTCAACTACTTCTTCTAGACCTAGAACAACTGGATCCCCCTCAGGGTGAGACCAATAGAAATGTGTTTATTTCATGTGTAAATCTGATCATTTTACATGATATTATCCTCTTGGAGTATCAACTACTAAGAGATAAAATACCCTAATTTCAGATCAAATAGTGGGTGATATGGGTCAAGGACATAGAATTTATGCAGTGGTGGATGACCACCAAGTTGAGCATCAGGCAATAGTCATAGAGACCATAGGTATGATACAAGGAATTTTTATTTTATTTTTTTATTTAAGAGCTTATGAATCCTTTATTTTTCCTTTTTTTATGGACTATTGTAGGTTTGTGGCTATGAGTCAATTATAAAGTTGGGTAGTCAAGTTGGCCTCTAGGGCCAAGTTGTCTATTATCTCTTTGGTGAGTAGTTATGTATTAGACATGGGTGTCTTATCCACCACATTATATTTTTAAATTATTCCCTTATGCACCTATGATATTGTCTATAGTATGGATTAGCTTGCAGCTCATAAATCTAATTTGGATTATCATATCAAGGTTATCGAGTGTGTAGTTGACATTGGGACTCCTTTGGTGCTATATGGAGTTAAGAGACTTGTTTTCATTTGCATGATCACTACAATGTAATTCAAGAAGATTATAATGAAGGGTTGTCAATTATTTACTATCATGTTAAGTGATAGCTTAGATGAGTTAGATAAGGCTTCTCTATATGACCACCCTATGTTGTGGGAATTTTTTGATGTTTTTCTAGATGGATTGCATGGTATGCCTCCTTCATAGGAGATTGATTTTTAGATAAGTTTAGTACCAAGGGATGAGCCCATATCAAAGGTACTATATCAAATGACCATGTTATAACTGAGTGAACTCAAGATGTAGCTAGAAAAAAATTTAGAGAAAGGCCTAATTCATCCTAATGTGTCTATGTGGGGAGCACTACTCACCTTTATGATGAATAAGGATGGATCCCTTTGATTTTGCATTGATTATTTCCAATTAAATAAGGTAAATATTAAGAATAATTATCCTTTTCTTAGGATTGATGACTTGTTTGATCAAATTTGGGGATCCAAGGTGTTATCCAAGATAGATTTAAAATTTAGATACCATTAGTTACATATCATAAAGCCTGATATTCATAAAAATATTTTTCAAATGAAGTATGGGCATTATGAATTTACTATTGTATTATTTGGGTTTACTAATGCTCTAGCAGTATTCATGAGTTTGATGAATGAAGTGTTTCACTCCTTTTTGGATCAATTTGTATTGGTTTTTCTTGATAACATTATAATCCATTTACATAATGAAGTGGAACATGAGGACCATTTGAGACAGGTCCTACCAGTTTTAAGATAAAACTAATTGTTTCTAAACTTGGAAAAGTATTATTTTTCACAGTATGAGGTGCAATACCTTGGGTATATAATTTTAGGAGAAGGAATCTATATAGACCCTACCAAGATTCATGACATTATGAAATGTTCAACACCCTCTAATATTGTATAAGTTCTTAGCTTCATGGGATTGGCATGATATTATAGATGATTTGTTGAGAATTTATCTTGCATTATGAATCCCATCACTTCACTTCAAAAAAAAGAGAAGAAATTTATTTGGACATTAAAGTGTGAGGAATTTTTTTAGTCATTGAAAAATGGACTCACTAGTGCACTAATTTTGGCTATGCCTAACCCTATGAAACAATTCCTTATTTGCATTTATGCATCTAAGGAAAGTATTAGGAGTTGTACTCATGTAAGAAGGTAGAGTGATAGCATATGAATCTTAGAAACTCAAAGCTTATGAGTTAATATATCCCATACATGATATGGAATTTGTATCCATCATTTAAACTTGTTTAATATGGAAATACTGATAGCTTGGTCATCATTTTGTACTAAAAATAGATCATTTAAGTTTACAACATATATTTAATCATCGTAACCTTAATGTGCGACAAGGTGTTGGATGGAATTTTTATGTGAATATGACTATGAGATTTTTTATATTAAAGGAAAAGAGAATGTATTCATTGATGCATTGAGTATAATATGCCATGATTTGAAAGTAATCCATGTACAAACTGGCCTACGAATTCAAATTTTAAATCATCTTCTAGAGGATCTCCTCTATAAGAGCAATTAAGACAACTATTAGATTTTGGTATGAATTTGAAAGGTAAATTTGAAGGTTATTCTGTTGTTCCTAATGGGTTTTTATGCCATAAATGGTGTGTCTATATACATTCTATAGGTGGATTGTGTGAGCTAATTTTATTTGAGTCTCATAGAGCTCCTTACTAAGTACACCCTGGAGTTAAGAAGATGTATGCCGAGTTAAGTCAATTATATCATTGGGATAGTTTGAGGTGTGATATTTATGATTTTTTAGTTCATTATATGGAATACTAAAGGGTAAAAGCTAAGTATCAGCATCTAGAAGGATTTTTATATCCTCATGAAATTTTAGAATGGAAATAAGACACCATATCAATGGATTTCATTGTTAGTTGGCCTACATTATCATATCATCATGATAAAATCATGGTCATAGTAGATACGTTGACAAAATTATCTCACTTTTCTCCCAAGAAGACCACTTACAATGCCAATTTAGTGGAAAAGGTCTTTCTAGATGACATTTTTAGATTGTATGGGATTCCTCATAAGATTATTTTTTATTGAGATCCACTATATACTTCTCAATTTTAGAATTATTTATATAAGGCATTGGGAAAACAACTCAATTTAGTAATTCTTACCATCATGAGACTAATGGATAGATTAAGAGAGTCAATTAGGTCCTACAAGACAAGTTGTGTATGTTTGCTATGGACCAATAATCTCATTCGAAAGACTATTTTTACCTTTTTGAATTTTCTTAAATAATAACTATCATAGTTCAATTAAGATGACACCTTTCTAGGCTTTGTATGGTTGAGCATGTATAACCCCACTGAGTTGGGACCGACTTGAGGATAGAGTTGTGATTGGTCCTACCATGCTAGAAGACATGGAATAGCAAGTAGTAAGATATGACAACACCTAGAGATTTCTAGGGATCAGTATAAGTAAGTATTTTAATGCAAAAAAAATTGATCAACATTTTAATGTTGGTGATAAATTTTTATTTAGGTGAGACATAACAAGATCTTGATCCATTATGGAAAAGGGTCAAAGTTAGCATCTCATTTTTTTGGACCCTTTGAGGTCTTAGAGGTTATTGGCCTAGTAGCTTATAGATTGGCCTTACCACCTAGCCTATCTCATGTTCATGATGTGTTTCATGTATATTTTTTATGTCAACATGTTTCTCACATTTCTCATGTATTAGATTGGATGGCCTTTTAGGTCAAGACCGATGGGGTTATGACTTTGGATCCCATTAGGATTTTAGTGCATAGGGCATTGGCACTTTGAGACAAAGCCCTATATCAGGTCAAGGTCTAATGAGACAAATATGATGAATTGGAAGCTACTTAGGAAGATGTTGTACCTTTGAAGATTCATTAGCCTCACCTCTTTCAATGACTTCCACATGGAAGTTTACATAAGGTGAAGGAGATGTAAGGCCTTATTTTGCACAGTGCTTATCTTTGACAAAGATAACAGTGAAATTTTGACTTGGATGTTTTGATTATTGAATTATGTTGTTAAGTCACATCTAATTGAGGTGTGCAAGGATTTATGAAGGATTTTCATGTGCTTAGAACCATGAGAAAGACCTATAATAAATAATATTTTAGATTACTTACTTATGAAAGTATGATGCTTACATTTAATTTATGTAATGTTACTTTATGAAATTTGAATGTGTCTCTAAGATATATTGACTTAAATAATGTTGAATCATTGATCATAATTTTGTGATTTAGAAATTTTGTGTGTATAAGGTGATGAAAACTTGACTATGTGAATGCTTGTGTTCTTTGGTATATTGGTTTCCTATAATTGATTGAGTGCTCTATTTGATTAAATTTTGTAGCTTCAACTATTAGGTTAGAGGAATTTGATGTATGAATCAAGTGTGTAAGAACAAGAAAAGGTCCAATAAATTAAAGAGACTACACCAAGCATGTTTATATCACTAAAATAGATTCAACACTTATTAGATCCATGTTAAGTAATCAATTTCCTAGTCTACCACCTTGGTTGATGTAGTGTTTGCTTAGGTGGCCAACCTTTAATCCTGGTTGGTGAAACTTGTTTTCTCTTGGCCTTTAGATCTTACGTCTAACATCTAAACTATATAGTGACTGACTAACATATATTCCATTGATTTCCTTAATCTAGATCAAGTGGTAAAAAAGGTAAGTAAATCTTGGAAGTAACCAAAAAAGTCTGCAAGAACTACCATGCACCTTAATTGAACATGGAAAAGAACATCCTTAATGAGGCATGGGTTGGCAAGCAGTTGGTGGTTGGCTTATTCTCAAATGACTATATGTATGAGTCAAAATCCCTTAGTTTAAATTGTGTTTTCCAAATTAAAATAAGATATACCAAGTATAAGATAGCAATAAATAAGAACCACTAGTAAAGAGAGTTGAGCCTATACAATTGGAAGATAGTGCTTAGGTGGTCTTAAAGTAGATATGTGGGATCTATTTTAACGTATGTTTTGAATTATTTCTTTACAATGAAATGATTCTATTCTTATTTGATCTTTTGATTTCAGGAGAATAAGAACACTTAGTTTATTTTGTCTATTTTATTGCCTTGCCCATGGTTGTGCATTGGCTACCATGTAGTGTTTATCATTTGATGGATTTTGAGAGGTTTTTCCTCCTTAGTTGAATGAAATTATTTATGTTTTCTTGTGTGATTATATTTATATTTTTTTGACACTAAGTGATGGTGTTCTATGAGTAGCATCTTCATGTTGGTAGCATATCAAATTCCTCTTATGTTGGGCATGGTAGAAGGTTATTTGATCTACCCATGAATATCCTAATGGTAACATGTCAAAGTCTCCCTATGTTGAACATGGTGGAAGGTTTTTTAATCATTACTTAGACATCATAATGGTATAAATTGAAGTATTCCTATGCTAGGCATGGTGGTAGGTTGTTCAACTCTCCCTTGACTATTGGTAGGAAGTAATAGAGTGAAACATCCTCTTGTTACTCTAATATTTCAATGGGCCTTATTATGCTATGAAATCTTACCTACTAGTTTTGTATTTTTGAATGCTTAGCTTCACTTGAATGATCATTTAATTTTATTTTATTTTATTTTTAATTTTTTTTTTTATATTTGAGATTGGGAGTCTCTTTGGGTAAGAACCAAGAATAAGACTGTAGGTGTTTCATGGTCATTCCCTTATGTTAAGATAACCTTTCTTAGATATCCACCCTTGAATTTACCAAGCGATTTAAAAATCCTTGAATATGGTAGTCTCAAGCTCAAGGGTATCTAGAATAGAAATTTGATGATGATAAAAGGTTGGGAAGTGAGCCTTTCTTATTATGGTCAATACATACTTAGGAGTGGATGTGGAATGTCATTAAAGACTACTTGGTTATTTTGTAGTTGATTATATGAGAGATGAACCTCTCACTTATGTTAATAATATGAATGAAAGTGGATATTTTATAATTTTATAATAGCCAGCCTGATTGTAGTATTCTTTCAAAAGAAAGAGTTTGGATGATAATAAAACTATGAATTAAGACATCTTCTTTTTATTTATTAAAACCTTAGTGTCAAAATGAGATGTAACTATTTGTGAATGCTTGATTTTTAAGATCTTTGGAAGAGGCCTATATGTATCAAAAGTCATTAGACTTGAGCAAATTTCAAATACATTTATAGATTGATTTTCTTGCTTAAATCTTTGTCATGAGTGGTTGGTCTTTATAGCAGAGTGCATCTCTTTATATCTAAATGTGAAGAGTTTAATGGAATTAAACTTATCTAAAAATAAGTGAAACATAGATAAATATATTTGACATTATTATTGGGAATAAAAATTTATCTTGTTGAAATGAACAAAACATTGATATTTTTTTGGTATAATCATGTCAGTCATGAATAAAGACTTATGTTGACTTTGTGTTGAACATTTTTACAAAAATGAGTCATAACTAGTTATGATTTTTTGTATTAAGACCCTTGGGAAGGAGTCTATATGTAAATAAATCTCTTTGGCCTTGTGGCTTTTATAATAAAATATTGTGAGTCATTTAATTATATCTCTATGGAATATTCTTTGAATCAAGCTTGGGTAAGGATGAGTTTAATGCATTTTTTAAGGTATGGATTGTTATTTGGAATAACAATAGAGATAATTTGTTGAATATTAATGATGATGTTATTTGGGGTAAAAATTATACCTTATGAAAAGTCTTTTTGGTCTTAGTAGTTGAGTAAACTACCCACTATATGCATTCCCTATAACAAGGCCCCCTAATAAATTAAAAAGAGTTTCATTAGAATCTTAACTCTACTATTATAATTCTATCAAGGCCTAAAGCATTTTAGTTTGACTAAGGTCACCCTTAATAAGGATTAAGGATTAAAGAAGGTTATATAGACCAAATTCTTTGATGTTGAGTTTTTAATTGTTAGTAAATCTCTTGTTATTCTCTCAGCTTTAATGGAATGAATTTTGCCTTGGGCCTTACTAGTCAAATCATTCAAATAATCCTTTAAAAAATGTCCCATTATGAGTGTATTCCTTTTTAACCATTGAGTTTTCAATGAAAAACTGAGTCTCTTGGATGGTTTGTATGTTGGCTAAACTAATGAGAATATTGGTTTAGCATTAAAAGACTATTTTTTTTGGGCACTTTCTTGTTCTATCATTTATATGATGCAAACTTAGCCTAGTAGAATATCTTATGAGGAAGAAATAATAAATTTGAATTAAGTAGTTTACAATAACCTATGCAAATATTTTTATTTCCTTAGTTGAGTCCTAACTCTCTGATTCATCTCTGAGTTTTATTCTAACTCGAGCCTTAGTCGATTTATGACTTTAACTGCACCTAGTTTTGCCTTTTCTAAGCCATAGTTTTTTGGCATGTTTCCTTACATAAAATTTTGACTTAAACTAGTGGTGATATTTTAGAGAAGTGAATACCTCATCTAGACCTTGCAATCGATAGTAATTAATGAAGGCAATAGTTAATTTCTTTAACCTTTAGCCTTTAGTCAAGTTATCTTATGTAGTGCTTTGCCTTAGTTGTATTTTTCTTGAGATTCACTTCATGGCCTTTTCCCTTATCTAAATATTTAATTTGGATTTTATTTTATTCTACCTTAGTCAATTTCATGACTCTTGATAATTGGTTCATAGGAATCCATGTGTCACCATCCCAAGACCCAAGAGTAACATCATCATGGTTTGAGGTATGGTTGATGTGAGGCTAAAGGTGAGCAGGATTTTTCCATGTGGAATCATCTTGATGATCCTTGATCTTAGAGAGGAACATATAGGAATCAATACCTCTAGGTTAGTAGGCTAGTGGGATGTTGTCACATGGCATCATATCAATGACCCATAAACCTTCAAATGTTCATAGAAATAGTGAGGGTTCTAAGAAAGTAGGCTAATAAAAAGCTACCAAGTGGTGATGCTTGGAAGAATGAAGGCTCTAGGGGTTTAATACATTGGGGTTAATACCCCAATGCTTTTATGTTTCATGTAATTGATGATTTCGATGCTTGAATCCTAAGGATGGGAAGATTAAACCATTAGGTGCTATTGCCCCACTACCTCTGTAATTTTAAAAATGTGAGGACTACATAGTGGTAGCATTATAAAGTGTCAGATCTTGGAGGATTGGGTGATTAGTGATAGACCTGGGGTTTTTTAATCATGATACATGATGCATCCACATTCCTTAGAAGCTTAGGATTGAGTAGATCATAGGAAAATATATGAAACATAATGGTGTCATCAATAAACAAGAATGATTTTGATAGTCATCTCTACATCAATAGTGTATCACATTTTTAGTGCAAGCTCATGAAATAATTCTGAGTGTTATCTAAAAAAATCCAGATTATGGGCTTATGAATTATTGGCTTGTATTTGTTAAGCCTTAATGGAAGTTACAAGATTCATATTTTATTGTATGTGACTAAATGGATTCATGTATCTATCCATGTGTTTTGGTGGTTTATTCATTATAGTTATGTGTCATGTCTATTATTTTTGAGGAAAAATAGGCATGATAGATTCTATGTTGGTGAGATTGAGTTGAGTTAAATCATTTGTATCTGTAATCATTGTATCTGTTTGTTCAATAGATAAAATCTCAATAGAGTTGAGTTGGATAATTTTAGATTGATTAGTTTAATCATAATAAAGGGAAATAATATTTATAGTTGGTAAAGTAGATTCTATTAAATTATGGTGTGTATAACGTTCAAAATATAGCATTATTAGGATTTATTCGATTACCTATGGGGTGTTAAATAGTGATGGATTAGTATAGGCTATATAGCCTTCAATTTCATTTTTAGTATCAGATGAGATATGAATGACATGGACATCATGATTGAAGGCATGTATCTTTTATAATGTTGTACATCTATATCTCATGATTGGGCTTGGGACATGATATAGTTATCATAAGTGTGAGAAATAGTGCATGCATATGTTTCCATGGGATGATTATTGGTTTAAACACCAATGTTTTCAAATTTATGAGGAGAAATAGTTAGAGGATCTTGAAAACATTTTGCCACTCAATATTCATTACATGTGAAATCATATTCTATATAATAAGTTTCAAATGCTTTGCATGGAGGGGGAGTATCAGTAATATCATCAATTATAGGAATGGTATGATCACATGGTATTAAATAAGTAAGAATCCATTCTAATATATATGGAGTTATTCAAGTGGTATTGTTAGTATTTTTAAATTCATGTGGTTCAACTCATCTGAATTAACAAGAATGACATGTATGTCAGGATTTATGTTAACAAATTTAGGAAGAGATGGACTATTAATGTGAGTAATAGTAGGAATGCGATATTGAGATTTTGGATTTGGTAGTTGGATACTCCATGGATTTAGATTAGCTTCATATTTTTAATATTTGCCATTATGTATGAATTTAATACATTGACTACCTAAGGAGGTAATAACATACATACAATGTGTCCATGGGTGACCGAGGAGCATTTTTTAAGATAAAAAGAGATCAAGAAACATAAACTTAGTGTGAATTATCTTGGGTCCTATGGTAAGTGGGATTAAAATGTAACCAAGTGGTTTTTTTTTTGGTCTTATCAAATCCTCTACATGTGAGATGTGTTTATTTGAGATTTTCTTTAGTGTGTCTAATTTGTTAAATTAACCAAAGATATATGACATGATTTCCTAATCCTTCATGCACTAAAACTTTTTGAATAAGGATATTATTGATCATAATTTTAATAAAAAGGGGTGGATGATCTTCTCAAAAAATAATTTTATCATTAAGCATTTCCTCTTTGAGAAATTCTATGGATGGTTTTGAAGATGTGGAAATGGTTTCAATTGTATGTACTTTTATAAGTGAAGGATCGTTAGAAGGGATTTATGAATCATGAGATTGTGGTTATTTGATATTTTATAATTATTACATAAGGAATTTATAATGATATAAGAAGCAATAACTAATTCCATAAGGATAATTTTACAAGCATTAAATTAAGTTCTTCCAAAAAAGTCTAATGTAAATTAGAGGATAAAGAACCAATATGAGGTTTATGAGATATGACATTTTTCATAGGAATGGGAGAATTAGGTTGGGGTTATAGTTGTGGATGTGATTACTTTTTTGGTTCAAAATATGTGGGTGTATTAGTTTTAGTATCTTTAAGTAGTTGTTCATCAGTAATGGGTTTCTTAGGTTTAGTGACAAGGTCTTTATGAGTAGGTTTTCATCCATAAATAACATTTGTTGCATTCACATATGGAGAGTTGGTATAGTATTGGTCATATTTAGCATTGATTGAATAATAATTCTCATTTTAATGTTGTGTTTTAGAAGTAGATGAGGATTTTTGAGGTTTAGAAGGTATAGTTTTAATAATTTTTTCTTTTGGTAAGCTTTAGTATAATCATGGTGATGTAATTTAATCATAGCATCATGGTCAAATGTGTCCCCTGACATGAAATAAATAGAAATTTTGAAAATCATGTGACATGTTTCATGAGAATGATTCACATCATCATGATGCAATAAAAAAATTTAGGATCATACCATGAAGGTAGGGTGTTATTATAGGTGAAGGGCTTGGATGGAGATAATAATTGCTTCATTTGTGGTATCGTTAATGATCTATTTTGACTACTCCTAATTTATTTTGAGTATTATTACTTGTAATTGCATTATTTTAATTTTGGAAATATTATTTTGTCAAGCTATAGGTTGGCTCAAATTTTTTCATAAGGAAATGTTGTCTTTTAGCTTGGTCAAAGCTTCATTTAAGATTTATGGATAAAAAGTTCAAACCTTATATTGAATGGGAGGTGTTAAAGAAATGATAAATAATTTAAATATATTATCATAAATAATGTTTTGATCTACTTTATGATCTAATGGTTTCCATAATTTGATGAAAGTATGAGCTGATTCTAAGGATGATTGCCTAGTATTGATAAAATGACTAAGATAATTTTTTGAAAGATCATTTTTTTGAAATTCCTTAACTAAAGCATTGACCAAGTCTTATAATTATGTGATAAAATGTTGAGTCAATTGATTATATCATTTTAAAACATATATTTTGAATGTTATAACTAAACTTTTGATAGTATAAAATGTATTTGGTTGGACCCATTCCTTGTAGAGATCACCAAATGCCTTCAGAAAAGAAGCAGGGTCTTTAATTACATCATATTTAATAGTTGAGAATATGTTTCCAATATCGATGGACAATATGAAAGGAGATAAAGGTTAGTTTTAAAGGTTTTTAAGCATATTTTTATACATAAAAGGTTGAGGAATGATATTCACATTTGCATCTCTAAGAGGAGGGATAAAATTTTGATTATTTTGAGGTAAGATAAGAGGAGGATGATTATTCATTTGTAATATATGATGTTGCATTTGAATCATTTGTGAAGTGTCTATCATTTGCATGACATTAATTTGATAGACTACTTGTGTAATAATTTTAATGGTATCAACTGTTATATTTTGGTTACTAATTCTATGAGGTGGAATGTTATTATTAGTAGGAGATGGCTTGGTATTATTGGTAGGAGGTGGATGTTTAGTGTTGGTAGGAGGAACATTCCCTATGTGATTATTTGTTAAGATGGTATCTATCATTCCAATGGTTTAGTAAGGAAGTTTAGATAGGGTACTATCTTGAAAAGTGTGAAGTGGATTAGATCCATCTAGATCATTACTTTGTGTGATTTAAACCATGTTATAGTCAATATAGTTAAAAGAAGGATGGGAATAAGTGCACCATGAAATATTATCCTCTTAAATGATTAGGTTATGTAAGAGAGATAAACCCATGTATATTCTAAATGGGTTAAGGTTATCAAAAAAGATTTTAGTATGTGATTTCATGATGTTAAATAATATAAAACAAAATCTAAAGATGTGTAGGTTTTTATGTAGTAAAGAGTTTATAAAATATATATATATAAAGATCATCCAAAGAATTTTTAAGTTTGACAAAGAACTATGTCAACTATCTAGTACACTATTGGGTAGGTCAATGCAGTTGAAATAAGGAAAGACTAAAATAAAAACTGTGTCATCCATAATGTATGGAGTTGATCAGGTTGACATAGCTAGATTAGTATGATAATAGATAAATATGTAATCAAACTAGGTCGAGTTGGTCAACTAAGTTAAATAAACAAGAAAAAATAACCTATATTAGACTGAGTCAAGATGATCCACTCAATAGAAAAATCAATCAAATAGAGGAATTTGTGCTCAGACTATTTTGATCACATTGACTGAGTAGGGAAATTAGGCAAATAGAATAGTCTTTAATAGACTATGTTGATCTAGTCGACAAAGTTTTAAATTATTTAAATATTTGAAATGGTCTAAATCTAGATGATTAAGTTCTAAATACAAAAAAGTAAATTTAAATACATAGGCAACTAAGTCAATTTGGTCGATCTAGTTACATTACACATCACAAAACGTGTATCAACACTAGATAATACAAGTCTATAATACAACATAGAGTAGTAAATAACAAGCAGAAAAAAAAATTAATAATTACTTGTTCAAAAATAAGATCAATAAGTTTTACTAATATTTTTATTGAAAGTGTAGGCTTCCAAAGATACATGTTTATCCATTGGATAGTGTTAGCCTAATGTTTCAGAGCACTAACCATGGAGGAAGTACCCTTCCCATAGATCACTAAACCTAGTTTCAAAGGTAAGTTGGAAGTAGATTCTTGGTGCTAATTGCTAACCAATGCATCACACAATCAAATGGATGGTTGGATTTTGAAGGTTCAATAAAGAGGGAAGTTCTAGGCATTCGTAAAATATTATGAGCTACCTAGAAACTGAAGATTATGTTTAGATTTACACTATGGTTTATGATTATTGGAGCAAGCCCTTCACACCATAATATTTTTAAATGATATAAAAGATCGTAAATAGGTTATCACATAACCCTTCACGATAGTAACTAAGTAGTTTTGAAATTACCGATGAACAATTTTTAGGGAAATCCAAATAAAGTGAAAAATAAAAACAAAATTCAATATTTTGAAATATAAGTTATAGTTTTTTTTAAAGTAAATAAATAGGTATCTAATTAAAAATTAAAGTGATTTTAATTACTATCAATGTAGGTTAATTCCCTTCACTTGAAATAGGAAGTAAAACAAACATAATAAGATCAACCTGATCGACCAAGTTGAATAAATAGAACATGATGGATTTGAGTTGATCGACTCACTCTATTACAGAATACAAGCCAAAATAAACACAATTGATTAAGTTGACTTAGTTTTATGGTTACAAGACAAATACAGAACTAGGTTGACTTAGTCAACCTAGTTGACGATATAGGTACAATTTTATATAACTAACAAACTAGTAAAAACTACTAAAATTAAAATTCTAACTAAAAGGTAAGAAAATAAATTTGATTGAAAATTAATAAAATGAAATTACTAAGTTGGTTAGAGTGAACATAGTAGATAAGATAAAGTCGACTAGGTCAATGTAGTAATTTTCTTGAAGATGTTTAATTATTATTTTAAACTAGGTCATCTAGGTAAATGTTTGAATCTATAAAGGTATAAAATAGGATTATTAAATAAAGTCAAGCCAGTTGAGGAAGTATAAATATTATAAGATAATATAAAATAAAACTAAATTGATATAGTTATAAAAGGAAAATACAAAAAAGAAAAGAATCAAGTAAGTTAATTCATTTAAATGTAGAAAGTAGAAAAATAAACTAATTTAATTGGTTTGATCTAGTTATGTGATATTATAAATTCCATGTGTAGAAGGTAGAACTATATCTAGATGCTTGATGAATTTAAAATACCTACACATAGACTGCAAAACTAGGTCGATAGGCTCAATTAAGTAAGAAAAGCTACACACAAATATCTAAACTAAGTTGACAAGCTCGATGAAGTTTGAAAACCTATGCATAGAATGTTAAACTGGGTCGATATGGTCAATCTAGTTGACTATATATAAAAAATTAAAATCTATAAAGGTTAGATTCATATCGGGTTCACTAGAATTTATGCAAGTGAAATAAGATAGATCTACAAGTTATCATACTCAGTAATATCCAATCTCAAATAAGGTAATCAACTAACAATTTGCATAGCAATACTTTGTTATATCAGGGTCATGATCAATAATGGATCTACTAAACCTATACTAAGGTATTTATTATCACATAAAGGCAAAGGAGAGTTTTCCAAGGCCTCTAGTTGAATGTCATTTTTTGATAACCCTAGTTAGGTATTATGATTGTGATAAAAGTAAGAAATTTAATCTACTAAATAAACATGCAAGCTAATTTTAGTAAATGAATATGCATTTTGATCTAGTGCTCACTAAAGCTTATGTAAAAAATGGGGAAGATAATAAAAAATCAAAGATAATTCTATAATATAGAAGTAATCTAAGCAAGGAGAGATACAATTCAATCCATTAATTATATAACTTATGCCTATCAAATTATGAAGGGATAGGAGTATACTTACCTTTGTTGAAGTGAACTCATCATGCCTCAATCTCTCCTTTGGCCAATGGTGTTTTGTAAGAGGTTATTATGGATTGAGTGGATCACAAGGATAAATTAGATCTAGGCTACGAGACTTATCCTATCCATCGAAGACCTCCATAAGATAAGTATTACTTTTCCAAGGAAAAAATCTAGGCAATAAAACCTCTTATTAATAATATAAGTAAAATTTAAAGCTATAATGATGATTAATTAAATGATCTTCTTTTAAAAATGAAGCTGAGGGGGTATTTATATCCAATTATTGACCCTAGACCCTCTCATGAATTTAGCTGACAAGGTTGGTTAGGTCGACCATAGTAGACAAATTAGGTAAAGTGGGTTTTATATTAGGTAGGGGATATTTTGGGTAATGAATTACTTAGGGGAGTGTATAAACAAGTTTTTATTACTTATAAAATTATATAAGAGTAGCTTGTAGTGGTTTTAGGTAATGGTATAGGGGACAAAAATCCTATGAAGCACCAAAAGTCTTCCAACCTTTTATTGGTGCATCCATCAATCCATGTACTTAGATTAATATTAAATGGGTTAATACAAGAGAGAAAATATCAGTAATTGATAAAGTTTAAAAATATTATGTATATAAATATCACCAAGAACTTGTTATGAGGATCTATCAAATACTCTAACTAGTTTGGTTGAAGGGTGTAAATTATAATGAGTATATCCCTATTGTGTTAGTAATTCCATGGTACAAACATTCTCATTCACACCATTATAAATGATAACAGTGCATATAGGTTAGTGATCAAGGTATTCTCAAATGAATACAGAATGAAGATCTGAATCATTATCCATAATCTCATTGTCATCAAAATAAATAGGAATTTGAACCATAGGAGGTGTATGCAACATATAGGTAACAAGAATCCCATCTAATGGATGGTCATAATTTTTTGGAAGAGGATGTGCATTATATGACATTTTCACTTATGTATCTTTCTTAGAATGATATTGCAAAGGATTTTTAACCATCTTATGTTTCTAGTGATCACCAGGTTGTGAATTAATTCCTTTGGAGGATCATCAATTTTAATATTTTGGTCAATGATAAGGTCTTGGATCTTATTCTTCAAGATAAAATATTTGTTTAAATAATACCTAGGAGCTTGGTGATAATCACAATAAGCATTTTTATCATATCCTTTGGCTATAATTTGACTCATATCAACATCTATAAGATGAGGGAGAGATATGAAATGACACTCCACAAGCTATGGGAGTAATGAAGCTGGAGATTCAAGTAAGCATGTAAATTATCTCCTTCTTGCATTATATAAGAGAATCCAATTAGTTTATTGTGACATTGTGACACTGCATTCACCATGGTGGTTTCTTATTTTTTAGGTTTAAGAGGTTTTACCTTGTAACTTAGTTTGATAGTAAACTTGGTATTAGATGTATATGTATTCAATGTGTTTAATACATACTTAATCCTATTTAAGTAAATAATCTTTATTTCATGGTCTAGAACAACATAGCATAAGTCATCAAAAGATTTAAACTTTTTGAAAATAATGGATTCATGTAAAGGAGAAAGCAAACTTTGCTTGAAAATGTCTTAAAGTTATTTATCTGCCATATGATTTGTCATTTTATCCAAAATTATCTTGTACCTCAAGACATATTTATTAATATGTTCATTTTTTTATTGGGTCCTTGTTTGATCTTAGAAATTTGAACATAAGAAACCTTCTTGGTAATGTTAATAGAGAAGTGTGCCAAAACTTAATTGTAATAGGTTTGAATGCTTTTAATAATTGAATAGGTAGATCATAGAACCACCTTAAAGCATAGTCTTTGAGGATCCTTCAAAATAATTTGGTCAAAATTTTATTATTGGAGGCATTATCAAGGCATGTTTCAAATAAATATCATAGATGTTACTTAGGATCACCCTTGACGTCATAAAATGTGAACATAAGTGCATAAAAACTAGGTGGAAAAGGGTGTAAAGATATCCGAGATGAAATAGGGTTATGTAAAAAATCTTATGGATCAATAGTATGAGGATACTTTAAAGCATTTTTTTTAATATTTTTAACATTTTCCTCCAAGTTATTTATGAATTGAAGGAAAGTTTGAACTATAGAACCATCGAGATTTAGATTTACAATGTGAGTAGTCACCCAAGGGGATATAAACATGGTTTGAGTATAATATAAATTAAATTTGGTATTTTAATTAAAGCATTTTGTCGACACATGGTAGATGTAACATTAGTATTTTGGTTATTAGGGAACAAAGATCTAAAAACATAACACATGCCCCCACTAGATGTAGGAATCGATGAAGTATTCAAGGGGAGGGATGCTTCAGTTATGCCTTTTGAGTTTTTAAGTTTCCCATATGGTCTTGAGGATCTCATCAAGGTCCTTAATATTTTTATGAATACGTTCATGAAAAATTTCAATAACTTCATTAGTATGTTATTCATTCTCATCATTAGTATCATTATGAACCATGGGATTAGGTCTTTCATTAGTGTGAGACATCTTAGGTGGTAAGAGAGGAAGTTCAATGTCTTCTTATAGGCACACCATGCAATCTATAGTTATGCCTCAATTTCATACAAAATAATTTAATTAATAACTAAAAAGTATATTAATTTGAAACCCTAGTTGACATAAAACCCTAGGAAACAAAAAAAATTAACATAGATCAGGTTCACCAAACATTTAACCCTAAATTAGAAAAGTATCAATGGGGATAGGGTTAATAATATATAAATGACTATGAAAAAGGTTGATAAATAGATCTATAACAAGATAATTAATTAAAAACTTAGATAAACAATATTTTAAATTTAAATATTGAGATATGCTAGTAAGTAAAATTATTGATTGATATAACAATGAAATAAAAACAAGAGTACTTAGCTAGTCAAATGTGCACATTCATATCTAATATGGAACAAGATAAAAATGGATTGGATCAATGCCCTATATTAGTCATCATATTATTGAAATTGTCACCTTATAGCCTTAGATGTTTGCATCAATCTAGAATGGTTGCATTGCATCAATCTAGAATGGTTGCATTGACGTAGATGTCTGAAATAGACATGGGTGTATGGTATGGAATACCCATTAAATATAGATGTGACCACCTAATATATTATAGGTTCTATGTCACCTTAATTATAGTGTGCTCATATTTGGATAATGGGTTATCATTCTTTGTCAAATAGCAAAATATTAGTTCTTCATCTTCATAGTGACTATGGGAAAAATGGGTTAATGGGATCACGGTGTTGAGCTAACCCCAAAGACCACTCTATCCATATTTTTTAATTACATAACCACTAATCTTAAGGGGGCCTTGGATTTATGTTTTTCTCCCCTAATGGTTTTGCTTTTGTGTGTGCACAAGTGTGCAATATTTGGAAAGCAAGTACATAAAGTGACCTAGCTTGTGACTTGGAAAATATAACTCACGAGTTGCTTCTTCAGTACCTCATAACTGTAGATGGGTTATCCTTATGATTAAAATTGAAATATTAGATATTAGGTAAGATTTTCTCACTTAAGTGTTTAATACATAATTCCTCAGTAGTTTTTTAAGTGATTCTTAGGTAGGTGTTAGGTAAGGAATGAATGAGGATTAATCATATATTTATACCAATCATTTTATAAAATATCTCATAATAAGTAACTTAAGCTAACCATAGGGACATGTTACAATTTAAAACTCGATCACTTTAGGGAATTGAGCATTTTATAATAAAAAGGTCACTTATGTCGACGTCGGTGTCTGATTGGGATGTAAGTGTGTATGAAGCTTGAAAATAGGTACATGTCCAAATAATTTAGAGACAAATGATAACCATGTTTATATTATTTTTTGAATGATAAAAGGAATGGGTCATCATAATAACATATGGTCAAAAAAATAGATAACCAATACGCACAAAGATAGAGGATGTGAACCTTTTGGTAGCGAGGTCTTAAGAACTAAAGGGTGCAATCATGAGAGTTACTTTCAAGTATACAAGACGTAGGTGTTATTTAATTCAAATTTAGTATCTACAAGAAGAAATAATTCTACATTAAACATTCCAATGAATAATAAGAGGATGATGATGAAGTAGCAAATGAGGGTGAGGATCATTTGGAGGAGGAATTAGAAGATACCCAACCAAATGTATCATATCATGAACTTTTAGGTATTACCACTCCACAAACCTTAAAGGCCATAGGTTTATTAAATAAATAGAATGTAATATTACTAATTTAATCCAAGAGTACACATAATTTAATAAATAATAAGTTATTGACATGCTTTAACTATTCTATTTACCTAACTCTAAAATTTTAGGTCATGATTGTGGATGGTGGCATAGTTAATATCAAAATTTCTATGGGAGACTACAGGCTAGACTCTCCTATGTTTTTTATTCCTTGAGTGGGGCATAAATCATTTTTTGAGCCCAATTTCTCATAACCTTAGGCATGGTAGAGATTAATTTCTAAGAGTTATTAATTTGATTTCATTATAAAGGTATGACATTTGAACTTTGTGGATTATGGGCAAAGTCTTGAGAGTTGTTTAGTTCTCATCAGATGCAAAAGATTCTCAAAAAGGGTAGAATGATTTTTATCATGGTTATTTATCTTAGAAATACAACTAATAAATATGTCAATATAGCATGTAGTTTGATAACCACTTAGCTATTTTGGGGGCAATTCTAAAAGGACTACCACCAACAAGGGAACATGATCATCCCATGTGATTGATCATAAGGAGTCAACTTCTAAACATCAAACCATTTAGGTACCCATATGTCCAAAAGAGTGAGATTTAAAATATGGTATAGAAGATGTTGGAAGTAGGTATTATCAGACATATATGAAGTGAATATTCATCCCCTATGGTTATGGTGCATAAAAAGGATGATACTTGGAGGATGTTCCTGGATTACACAGAACTCAACAAGTACACTAGAAAATATAAGTTTCTTATTCTAATAATTTATGATTGTTTAGATGAGTTGCATGGTATTGTCTAATTCTAAAAATTATATCTTTGTGTTATTTATCATCAAATTTGGATCAGATATGAAGATATCCATAAGACACCTTTCATAACTCATCAATTCCATTATGAGTTTTTTGTAATGCCTTTTGGTCTCAAAAATACACCATATAATTTCTAGAGTTTAATGCATGTTGATTTTAAGACTTTTTATATAAATTTTTATTTTTATTTTTTAATGACTTACTAATATACAATAACGTATAAGAA
This sequence comes from Torreya grandis, assembly GCA_037957365.1. Lineage (NCBI taxonomy): Eukaryota > Viridiplantae > Streptophyta > Pinopsida > Cupressales > Taxaceae > Torreya > Torreya grandis. Next base: position 511,263 of record JARHVA010005343.1, read on the forward strand.
CACTTGCAACATGTGAATTAGGTATTGATAATTATATAACATCAAATTTATGAAAATCCTTCTGATTTTGCTTTTGAAGTACAAGATGTGGAATACTTAGGTGACATTATTTTTTACAAGAAGACATCAATGTAGACCCTCACAAGATTAAATCCATGATAAAATGGAAAGTTCAAAAAACCCTCCAAAACCTTTGAGGCTTTTTGGAGCTAACATATTACTATCATCAGTTTTTGAAAAATTATGGTAGCATATCAGCACCACTCATATCTTTTTTGAAAGATGACTCCTTCCATTGGAACTAACCCTCTACCAAGGCCTTTTAAAAACTTAATGAGGCCATGTTCACCACTCTACTTTGGCTATCCCAAATTTTTCAAAGACTTTCATTATTGAATGTGATACATCATGATATGAATGGGGGTAATACTCATGTAGGAAAGAACCCATTTCATTTGAGAATCATTAGATCAAGGTTAAAAATTAAAAGAAGCCTATAAATGATAATGAAATGATGGATATTCTACATGCATTCAAATAATGGAGTGATTTGGGCAACAATTTGGGTGACCATTTGGGTGACAATTAATTCCTCAAGGTGACCATTCGGTGACACTTAATTCCTTGAATTTTGTATTGTTCTCATTTTGTATTGTTGGTGACAGTCTTTTCCTTGAGCCGTTATGTCCTCAAGTGATTATGTCCTCGAGCGTTGTATTTTTTTAATGTTGGGACGTATGTCCTCGAGCATTGTATTGTTTAATGTGAGCGTTGTATTTTTTTAATGCTAGAACGTTAAATCATCACCCGTTAATTCCTCGATCCATGCAATCTCTCAAGGTTGTTTTCAAAAATATGTATAAATGCATTATAACCCAAAAGGGGAAGGCAAACATCTCTTTCCAAAGACAAGCCTATATTTGTATTGTGATCTGTAAGTAATATGATGTCTCTTCTCAGAGAATTCATTGTCATTGTGTTATTTCTATGCTATTGCAATCTTTTTCAACTAGAACTTCTAAGTTTTGGATCAGTGGTATCAGAGCGGTTTGTCTTGAGAGTGTATGTTCCCAAGGACAAGGTCAAGATACAAGAAACTTGGGTGGGAAGTGACAGATCTTCCAAATGTTCCACATGTGCACCCCAAATGACCTCAAATGGTGGACGACACTGAGACATCTGATCCTTTCAAGGAAATGGTGAATGAAGCCCTCCAGTGGCAACAAGCATAGATGCTCTAACAATTTGCTCAAATTCTTCAAACACTTTTGAAGGGAAATTTTGGTTCCGTGGCTACACATCTGGGCTCCTCATCGAGGGATCTTCCTTTCAGTACCCCAATACCCTTCAAGGTTCAGGTAAATTTTGATATTCCCACATTTGAAGGCAAAATCAATGCTAATGCAGTGGAAAATTGGTTGGATCAACTATCATCCTACTTCTCTGTAATTAAGCTCACTAATGGAGAAAAGATCACTTTTGCTCTTTTAAAATCATCATTACCTGTGAAAAACTAGTGGGAAGTGTACAAAAATAGGTTCAGTATGGATATCATTGGCCTTGGGGTGGAACCCACCTGGGATGATTTTACGGAAGCAGTAAAAGAAGAATACTATCCCATCAGCATGTATTATGATCTGTATATACAGTGGCAACAACTTTGCCAAGGCAAGGACCAATCTGTGCAAGATTACATAGACACTTTTCATTCTTTGTCTGCAAGACTGGGCATTCAAGAAAGTGAGAAACATAAAACTCTCAAATATCATGGTGGACTACAATGGTACATCTGAGGGGAAATGGAACTCTTCAATTTGGAAACCCTCGGTGAGGCATATAAATTTGCAATGAAGATTGAACAGAAGCATGGCAGGAAGAATATGAAGAGTCAACCTTCAAAATGGAAAAGTGACAAGGAAGGTCAAGCATGAGGCCAAAATTGGAAGCAGAAGGAGTTTTAGGATAAGAAATCCCAGAAGGGGAAGGATGGAAAATGGTGTGATTACCACAAAAATGGAACTCACTCCAAAGAATAATGTCAAGCCATCAAGTCACTGCTCTCTGAGTCACAATACTCAACGTCTACTACTCTGCCTCATACACAACCTACAGTCAAAGAGGATGAAGAAGAAATTGTAGATGTTGAGCCTGACACCATTTTCACTTCATCACAGACCCATGAGGAAAGACCAGATGACAAAGAAATATTGTTTCACTCCAAATTATGGGTAAAAGGTAAGCCTCTACATTTCATTCTTGATAGTAGGAGTCAAAAGAATTTAATCTTGGCTAAAGTTGTGAAAAGTCTAGGTCTATCCATGAAGCCTCATCCAAATCCATATAGTATTGGGTGGTTGAGCCCAGGGAGAGACCTTCATGTCAACCATCAGTGTCTTCTTTCATATGCTATAAAACCATTCCAAGATGAAGTCTTGTGTGATGTGGTCAATCTAGATGTTTGTGATGTCCTCCTTGGTCAACCGTTCATGTATGAGTGACATGGCATCTATGAATCCCAAACCCGAAGGATCACCCTCACTCTTGGAACATGGTGCTATAAGGTACCATAGGTACCACCTCCCACATCTTTTTCCCTAATCAGTGATAAGCAATACAAGAGATTGGTGGAGAAGACAAAGTAATTTGTTCTCATGATGGTCAAACCATAGAGATCCAAGGAGGCCGATGTTGCGGTCCTAACTACAAAATAAACACAACAAAAAAAGCAGATAAGATGAATCACAGGTGAATATGATGACTTATTCAAGTCACCCACAAGAGTTTCGTTGCATTACCAGGTAAAACATTCTATCGATTTAATCCTAGGATCACCTTTGTCTAACAACCCTATGTATCGCTAATCAATTTTGGAGAATGATGAGATAAAAAGATAGATTCAAGAATTGATCAAAAGGGGTCACATTAGGCCAAGATCTTCACCTTATGGTAGCCCAATTATCTTGGCACTGAAGAAAGATGGAACATGGAGGCTTTGCATTGACTATTGAGCCCTGAATAAAATCTCTATGAGGAATCACTACCCTCTCCCCATAATCGATGACCTATTGGACTAGCTCCATGGTGCGAAGTTCTTCACCAAAATTGATCTCAAATTTGGTTATCACCAAATTCCCATCTATCCCACTGATGTCTGGGAAACTGCATTCAAATCTAAGGAGGGGCTCTTTGAATGGTTGGTTATGCCTTTTGGCCTAACTAACACACCTGAAACCTTCATGAGGATGATGGATGACATCCTACGACCCTTCACCAACTCATTGATGGTTTTCTACTTAGATGACATTCTCATCTATAGCAAAACATGGGAAGAACATTTGAAACATGTCTGTAAAGTGCTTCAAACTCTTCAGGAGCACAAGTTGTATGCAAATCTTGACAAATGCACATTCGAAAAGACAACCATTTAGTACCTCGAGTACATTGTGAATGAGGAAGGGGTCCACGTCGATCCAAAAAATATTTAGGTTATTCAATAATGGCCCACACCAAGGACCCTCAAAGAGCTTCGCAGCTTTTTGGGCCTTGCAAATTTCTACCACAAGTTAGTTCTTGGATTTTCACATGTTGCTTGGTCACTAGCCCAAGTGACTTAAGGAGGATCTAAAGCTAAATTTTAGTGGGGTGAAATACAACAAAAGGCATTTGAGAATTTGAAGAACAGACTCTGCTCAACCCCTATTCTTGCCTTGTCAGATTTGCATCAACTGTTTGAGTTTATGACAGATGCATCTGAATATGCCATGGGAGTTGTCATCATGCAACATGGCCATCCTGTTGCATACCATAGTGAAACTTTCACTAATATGGTCAGGAAATATCCAACATATGATAAGGAGCTCTACACCATTGTACAAGCCTGCAAACACTAGAAACACTACATCTTGGGGAAAGAGACGGTCATTCACACTGACCACAAACCATTGGAATTCATCCAGATGCAAAGAAAACTATGAAATGAGAGGCACCAAAAGTCGGTAATGTATCTTCAACAATTCCACCTAATAATCAAACACAAAACGGGGAGCTCAAATATAGTAATAGATTGCCTAAGCCACCCACCAATTACTGCACTCACAACAGTGCTTGACCTATGCAGACATGAGACTGCCACTTCGGGTGCTCTATATGAAGTAGATCCTACCTTTGCTGACACATATCAAGTGCTCCAAAAAGGTGAACATGTTTTTGAATTCTATTTTCAAGATAATGTCCTCTACCATATGGGGCACATCTGTGTTCCTATTGCAGAGCAACCAAAGATGATATGGGAAGCACACTTCAGTAGGACAGCTGGCCACTTTGGTATCAAAAAAACATTGGCAGTTCTTCAAAAACACTTTTACTGGCCCCATATGCATAAAGATGTGGAAAGATATCTCAAATCTTGCACCCCATGTGAAATCACCAAGCCAACAAATAAGAAGTAAGGATTGTACATGCCATTGCCAGAACCAACCAGGCCTTGGGAATCCGTCTCAATGGATTTTCTCTCAAGTTTTCCCACTTCCAAACATGGCAAGGACAATATTTTTGTGGTAGTTGATCATTTTTCAAAAATGGCTATCATGATTGCTTGTAAGAAAAATATGTCTACTGAGGAAATTGCTCAACTATATTTTAGTCATGTATGGCTCCATTTTGGTCTCCCCAAGTCCATTGTCTCAGATCGAGATAGCAAGTTCCTAAACATCTTCTAGTCCACTCTATGGAAGATGATGGATAATAAGATGATGAATTCCACAGCCTTCCATCCATAGACTGATGGTCAGACTGAGGTGGTAAACCACTTAATTGTTCACATGATTTGGATGTATCACTCCAAACATCCACACACATGGGATGAGGGACTTGTGTTCATCCAACACGAATACAATCAAGTGTTGCATAGCTCGACCAAGCACAGTCCATTCTAAGTATGTTTTGGGTTCTAACCCATGGCACCAATTGATATAGTTGTTCCATTCTCCACCATGGAATACACACCTCATGGAAGTGCTAAGGTCGCAAAAGTGACCAAGTTTATTGAACACATGTAGGAAATCTAGCAACAAGTTCATGACATCTTGGACAAGATAAATCAAAAGTATAAGCTACGCCGTGACAAACATAGGATTGCACACCATTTTGTTGTGGGTGACAAGGTTTGGTTACGGCTTTAGAAGGAATGGATTGCAGGCCTACACAGAAATATTTGGCCTCTGCAATATGGTCCATACACCATCACTAGAAAAGTTACAGAAAATGCTTTTGAGTTGAACCTACTAGCCTACCTTGGTCTGCATCCAATATTTAATGTGGAGCTCCTCAAACCATATCACCCACCTCTATTAGACACTTTAGTTGTGGCAGAACAACTAGACATTGATGAGCTTGATCCATAGATTTTTTCTCCAGTAGAAGAGGATCAGATTGTGGATACTTGGATGAAGACAACAAGAGGATGCTCTATTCCACTGTATCGAGTGGTTAGAAGAGGCCAGCTTAGCCACCAAGGTGAGTGGCTCACAGAGAATCAAATCAAGACACAGCTACCCCACCTGATGGGGAATATTGACACAATGGGGACCATTGCTTTTCAAGGAGGGAGGAATGATTTGGGCAACAATTTGGGTGACCATTCAGCTGACAGTTTATTCTTCAAGGTGACCATTTGGTGACAATTAATTCCTCAAATTCTGTATTTTCAGTGACAGTCTTTTCCTCGAGCCGTTATGTCCTCGAGCGATTATGTCCTTGATCATTGTATTGTTTTAATGTTGGGACGTATGTCCTCAAGCATTGTATTATTTAATGTGAGCGTTGTATTTTTTAATGCTGGGATGTTAAATCATCACCTGTTAATTCCTCAAGCCATGTAATCTCTCGAGGTTGTTTTCAAAAATATGTATAAATGCATTGTAACCTGAAAGGGGAAGGCAGATATCTCTTCCTAGAGATAAGCATATATTTGTATTGTGATCTGTAAGTAATATAATATCTCTTCTCAGATAATTCATTGTTATTGTGTTGTTTCTATGCTATTGCAATCTTCATCAACCAGAACTTCTGAGTTTTGGATCATGGAGACCTTATTTGATGGGTAAATACTTTAAATTAAATTTTGATCATGATAGTCTAAACTATTCTTTGAAATAGAGGTTATCATTTGAATAACATCAAAAATGGGTGATTAAAATGTTGGGATATAACTTTGAAATCATATATAAAAATAAAAAGATAATGTAGTATCAAATGCACTATCCAAGAGCTATGAATCCACAAAGGCACTATTATGTGCAATGACCATAAAAATGGAATATTGAGTGGATGAGATAAGATCAAAATGGGGGAATACATGGTTGCACATGTTCTAATTCAAAATATAGTGTCTCAAATAAATTTGAGTGAAAAAGGAATTTGTTATGTTATAAAGATAGGTTTTACCTATGCAATAAATTTAGCCTCAAACACAAGATCCTTAAAGAGATGCATGCATCTCCAATAGGGGTATTCAATATTTTTTAAAACTCATCATTGAATCAATCAAAATTTATTTTGGGAATGACTTGAAGGGGATATCTATAAAATTTTGGTTGAATACATGGTGTGTCAGCAAAATAAGTGTGATACAATAAAGATCCTAGGTCTTCAGCAAACCTTATTTATTCCTATCCAAAGATGGGAAGAGGTTTATATGGATTTCATAACAATATTACCTAGGTAAAATGGTAAAAAAATATATCATTTCCATCATGGAAATGCTCACAAAATATGCCCATTTTTCCCTTGTCATAGTAATTTGTAGCTAGTATAGTAATTGTTACTTTTATGGATGCAATTACAAATCAACATGGTATCCCTAATACCATAGTAAGTGATCATCGCATAAGCCTCCCCTACTATCTTCTTATGTCTCTAGAATCCTTTTTTTTATCCTTCAAAGATAATCCCTCTTCTGATCTAATCCACCAATGGTTGATTTTTATGTTAACTAAGAAAGGGAAACCTGTGTGCAGCATTAAGATCAATCTTGGGGAGAGTAGTGAGGTAAAGAGCTTGGGGAAGGCCCTAGATAACTCAGCTAAAGATAAGAAGGAAGGATCATCTCCTTCCCCCTCACCTAGTTCCTTTCCCCCAAATGGTTGAGAAGAAAGAAAAATAAGTCACGTGACTCTCCTATCTAGGAAAAGAGTGTGGGAAAGAAAGTAGAATCTTGGATTCATCTTGGGGTATAAAAACCCCTAATTTTGAAATTTATGAAATTAAAGTAGTGGAAGTTTGGAGGAGGGATGAAGACAGTGAAATAACATACTTCCCAGATGGGATTAAGAAGAAATAGGTAGAATTTCATGAAAACTTTTATTAAATGGGAAGGTAATTGATCCCATAGATGGATCAATGGAATAACCTAAATAAGGAAGTAGAGAAACTAAGGAAGGTTTTGGGTAACTTGAAGACTATGGAAGGCAATAGGCCGAGGCCAGAGGACACCCCTAACAAAAGAGGAAAGGATATTCTCACTATCACCCCAAAAATTTATACTGCTAAGAAAGAGAAATCAAGATATGAGAAGGAAAAAGGGATGGCAGAGCACAAGAGAAATTTGGTAGAAGACCACAACACCTAAATTAGAGGCATGTCCAATAGTACCAAGAAGAAAGCTAGAGGCAATAAAAAAGATGCTCCTTCTAAATAAATCTAGTAGGTATATTAGTTTTTAGTCTTTTTATTCTTGGGTCCTATTTTTTATTATAATTTTGTTGAAGATTAGCATTTGGTAGACCGGAGTGGCCTAGTACTATTTTATTTCTTTTTTCTAGTTTTTTTATCTTCTTAAACTATGGTTTCAAGTCCCTGTAAAACCTGACTTTTACTCATCAAATAAAAAGAATAGTAAGTGATCATGATCCTATCTTTACTAGTAATTTTTGGACATATTTATTCTCATGTTTGGGTACTCATTTGGATCATAACTCATCCTATCATCCTTAGTCTGATGGGAAAATAGAGATGGTCAATAAATGCCTAGAATGTTATCTCCATTGTTTTGTATTAAATAAAAAAGAAAGATAGGTTCATTAGTTGCCACTAGTAGAATGTTGGTATAATACTTCCTTTCATTCTTCTTCTAAAATGTGTCCATTTATGGCACTTTATTAGTACCATTACCCATCCATCACCTCATCTTTAAGGGTACAACCAAAAGTTTGAATTGTTTAATAACACATTCAACACCAGTAAGAGGTACTAGCTAGTCTAAGAGATAATTTAGCAATGAAACAAAATTGAATAAAGTAATAAGTGGATCAACATTGTAGTAAAAGGAATTTTGAAATGGATGAATGGATATTTATGCACCTAAAACCATACATTAAAATTTACTTGAAGCAACCAAAAAATTATAACAAACTTCTCCTAAGTATGATAGCCCTTATCAAATCCTATAGAAAATTGGCAATGTTGCATACAAGATGGAGCTACCCCAATCTACATACATACATATAGTCTTTTATGTTTCTTTTTTAAACAAGATAATTTAATAGATATTTTATATATCATAGCTCATGTGGAGCTATTTCCCCTCATTAATATTAGTTTGTCTATTTGATTTGATGCATTCTTGACTCTGTTATGTTCATGTTTTATGTGTGATGCCATGTTGGCCATCGTGAGCTATGTCTTTGGGTTATATATTTTGATTTATAGTATGGGTTTGAGATATATTTCATGGTTTATTTTTTATTAAGTTATAATTAAACTTTCCAAATTTTATCTTAACCCAAAACACAACTAGGAAGAAAAGGTGAAAATTTTAGACATTGTCTATTGTGAAAGAATACAAATTATATAATTTTTAATACTAAAAACAAGTTTGATAATTGGTATAATATCCTAATGATGATTAAAGTTGTGTGGAAATTTTATTAATATATATAATCATTTTATTTATTTTTCAGTGTTCTTGAAAAAGGCCAATTCTTAAGGTTGTTTGATGGAAGGACTTCAATGTCCTTATTGAATTTGCAGGGTTGATCCTAAAACATGTTTATGCTTATTAATCTCTTGAGGTACCTTACGATAATTGCATTAGATTTACCATACACAAATTATTTTATTCCATGATTATCTTCTCAATATAAGATATTACTAATGGTTATTTTTCCATTAATCAAGTATTAAACTTTTACCATTGTAAACCATGTACTTTTGTCATTTAGTAATGGATTGTGTGCCACTTGAAAACTATCATTTGGCTAAGTTTATTTCTACATACCTTGATTAATCATAACTCCATCATAATATAAATGCATTCAACCATAAGTGTTTCACTCTTCCAAATGTGCCCCCAAAAGAATAGTTTATATCCTCTCAGAATTTAATGTTGGTAGATGGAGTTTGCCTTATTATAGGATGCATTTTTTTGGGAAAAGGGTATAATTTTCACGATAAATAAATAAAAATACAATTTAGGGAAAATAAGATGATAAGGAAATAATTACTAATTTGATTAGACTAACAACATCATAAGGTGTATTTGAGAATATCTTTCAAAGGTAAGGATGCCATTGGGTTAGGGTGTTATCATATGAACAACATGTTAGAATTTGTTATGCTAACTAAGTTTTATTTCAAGAATACATCTCATTGTGATAGTTTTATATTAAGTCTTTTCTATTTATCTTGCCTTATTCCACCAAGTTTTGTCATTTTAAGATAAGTTTTATCTATTAAATTACTTGTTATCTTGTATAGACTACTATTTCCTTATCTTAAACTGCACCTCACTCTTCTCTAACTAAATTTAGATAAAATAATAAATTATGGACAACACATTGAGTACTTATTTGCTTTTTTTTAATCCATTTGGAATATGTTATTTCATGTTAAAATAATTCCATGTTTTTATTAGACTGTGTAGGTATTGCTTGATCTGGGTCTGGGTAGTGACCTTAATACATGTACAGACATTGGAAAGATGAAATTTCCATAGTATAGAGTGGGTTTTATAACTCAATGAATTTTTTTTTTTTCATTACTAAAAATTTGTATAAATAATATATATTAATCATCTTATTGTTAATATTGGTTGTAATAGATGGCTTGAAAAACATAACTTTTTTCCAAGCGCTAGTTGCATCTTATTTTCCTAACTAGGCACAATGTCTTCTTCCTTTTGGAAATTAGAACACTAAGTAGGGTGGGTAATTATCGTTTATCTTAAGCTTTTACCTAATGGATATTCCCTCAATATTGATTTAAATGTTAGGTGATATGACCATACACCATCATTTTACCAAGATCTATAATAATGTTTATATCATAGGCACTTGAAACATGTTTTTGACATCCATAAGCTAGTGTTGTTCTAGGAAAAAATTGTCTTAAAATAAAAATGATCTCTTGACAATATTTTTGGGATTTGTACCCCTCAGAACCAAATTTTAAAAATATTTTGAACCATTCAATTTTTTTGTGAATTGAGAAAGATATGATGATTTTACTAAGTTTTTAGAGTATATTATGTAGGATGCCCAAGTTATGGGGGAATTAGGTCTAGGTCTTAGGCTAAGTTAAGGTTGTGATCTTACCAACCCTCAATTTAGGCTAAAATTATTCTTCCAAGAATCACCTAGTGTGAAGGATATGAATGGCTTTTGGCCTTTCAAATAAGCTTTTAGTGAAATGATGATTCTTAACCAACTATAAGACTTTGGCACCAATTTTTTATAGGACTCTAGCATTGGTTGTATCACTCTAGAGCTTTTTTATAGGGCTCTAGAGACGGTTGTATAAATTTATAGATTTTTAGTATGGAATTTGGAGTTAGATATAGCACTCCAAAGATGATTTGTATATGAATATAGAGCAGGTTGTTGCACTCTGGATTTATTTTTGTATGGATTGTAGAGCTAGTTATAGCACTCTATAGTTGTTTTGTAAAATACTTTAGATTTGGATGTAGCATTTCAAAGTTGTTTTTTTATGAACTTTAGAGCTAGCTATAACACTCTAAAGTTTCATTTGAATTCACTCCAGAGCCACTTTTGTATGCACTATGGAGCCATCTTTACATACAATATGCAGTTGCTTGTGTATAAACTCTAGAGATCCTATAGGCCAGTTTGAGTAGAGTGAAATGACATGGTTTAGTGAAATACCATGCAACCACATGTGCTTTGAAATATGTGTCTTTTAGGCATGTGTTCTTATTCACCACATTTCATGTCTTGTTTCATGCAGTTGGCCAACTTTTGATAGTATGGGTGAGTAATATGTACTTTGGGCATTATTTATATATAGGCATGTTTTTATGTTTTTAGAAAGGATGCAACATGGGAGGATGAATCATTCTTGAATCAGCATCTATAGTTATTCAATGTTGAGGGAAATGTTTTTTAAAGGGGAGTGGCCTAATCTGCCCTTAACTTATATTGTGTCTAGAGACGTGTGGCTATCATGTGATCTCTATGAGATTTTATCTTATCTTGTCACATTTATCTATGTTCTCATATTATTAGTAGAGTCTACAATAAGAATAACCATAACTTAATTAGATTATATATATGAGGTAGTGGTTGGTACTTGAGGATATATTACACATTTTATTATTATTCCATGGTTGTGGGGGTCACCCCATCAACGTGGATCTATTTTGTTTATCAAGTACTATGTTAGGTTCTCAATTATTGGTGTGGATCTACTTATTTTGATATTATTATTTTGATATATTGTTGTTTATTTATCCATGGCATTTATATTGATTTGATTTATCTATGTAATCTTGTTACACCTTCCTCATTTCTTGCAATGCACTAGACACTTGAATATAATTTTATCCTCTAATTCTAGATCAATTATGCAAAGTTTGCATAAGTGTTGATATCACATAATAAAGTGCCTTAATGATTATGTACCCACAACATGTGTTTTTAATGTAAAAGGATATTTATTAGAATGTCTTTGTGTCTAGTCTCCCTTTGTTCACACAAATTTTCCCAATAATTAATGCATGTAATTCCTCTCAAATTTCTTCCTACTTATAGAGTGCTTACTTAGTCAATCATATAACTTCTCATGCTCTTGATTTTTAACTCTTCATTATCCAAAAATTGTAATGATTTAAAGTCTAGTCAAGTCTAAAACTTCTAATATATTATTCAAGATCTCTAAAAGAGATTATGAAACTCATCTGGAAAGTCTTACCTATTTTTTGAGATCCATGTTATTAATTTTTTTATTTTTATAAAAATCAATTGAAATTCATATGTAGGTGATGTTGAGTAATGTAAATTGTTTTGGATACATTTTCCACATTCAAAGTTTGTTCTGGCTATTGGAAAGCTCTTTCAACAAACCATCTCATACTAAGCAGTTTTCACCCCTTGAAGGTCAAGATTAATATGGAACCCTCTCAATGTGATTTATCAATCATATAATTGAAAAATAGAGTAAGTAATTATACATGAATATCAAATCAATTGATCTATTTCAAAAGCAAATTTTCATTTTTCATATAATTGAGATATGTGAATTGGCCATCAATTAGCTAGAGTTAGATATGTGAAGTGAACACTACACACTATCTATAGAGATCCACAGGATGGATAAGACACTAGTAACCAAATAATCTAGAGTTCTCCTACATTCTATTAGATAATGTGATTACACTATTGAAGCTAACTATTATTGTGATTTTTTGTATTTTGAGATAACACCCCCAATTGCACTCCTAATAAGCAATTGGAAGAAAATCAAAAACAAAGATAATAAAAATTTTACAAAATGAGGATGTTGATTCTATAGTCTAATTACAAGGCTTGAAAACCCATACAGAGTGTTGTATCATAAAAATCATTAGGGTAAATTTCACATGTTTCAAATTCAAGAACTAATGTTCATGGACTGAGATCCAAGTTTCAATAATTTTATGATATGAAATCATTGATTCTATTTGATAACACGACAAGAATAAATTTAGATGTGCAAAGGGGTCATAATATCTATCAGTTACAAATTTCCATGAGTGTGAGAATATGAAAATCAACCCCTGCACCAAGCATTTGGTGTCAATTATATTTTCGCATTTGTTTGCATTTGGCACTCATTACATTTAGTGCTTAGAGGCATTCAGTGCTTATTCAATTCAATTTTATTCAACTTGACATGAATTTTAATTTTTAATCATGGAATTTGGCATTCAATTATCATTTAGCACTCATTCAATTTGGTATTCATCATATTTGGCATTTTTTATTATTCAGCACTTATTTTATCTGGTGTTTATTCAATCCAATCTAGTGCTCATTTTCTCTAATTAGATACTTGTTTTATTTAGTGATAAAAATTTTGAATGGAAAATTAATTTCAAGTGTCAAGAAAAACTTTGACATTAATTTAATCTAATGTTAATTTGTAATTAAATTCAAAATCAAGCATCCAAAACTTAATGTTTACTAGTTTGAGCTAAAGCTGAAAAGAGAAAATTATAAAATTAACATCAATATCAGAGAATTGATGCCAACTAAATTTAACACCAAATTTATCCCATATAGTTTTTTAATTTGTTTCAAATAAATTTTATGTCACAAAATGGTTTGTTCTTCTCACAGGTATCTCAAAATGCAATATTTGTCAAAAGGACACATTAGTGTTTGAAATAATATAGAGTTACAAAAGTTTTTTGATACAAATTGAATGCCAAATGACTTATTGGTATTTGATAAATATTTATCCTTTAAAAATTAAGTTATTTTTATGTCAAATTCAAATTTTTCATTTGTAAAACTTCCCATATGTGCAAAATACATAAAATGAAATAACCAAATATGTCAAAATCAGCAGTAGTGTGGTAAACTCAAGTCAAACACTAAATTAATTTATAAAATAAATTTAATTGGTTGATTATTAATTAATTATTATTTTAAAATACAAATTCATGTGTCATATAATAAGTTAAAAAATAAATTTAATATAGTTTTTTATGTAATAAAGTGCCCAAATTAAAAATAAAACAAAAGACATAACTCTAGTTGAGTAAAAAATAACTCTTTGGTTGAGATAGTTATAGGTAGTTATGAAACTTATTTGTGAAGTAAATTAATTAAAAAATGGATGAAATGGATTATATTGATGTTAGGTTAAAAAAAATTCTCGTAGCCCAAGGAGAGGGTAGTGAAAAATTTGTGTACAATTAGTTATTTCAAAATTTTGTGAATACAATGCAAGCAAATGTGTGAGATAAATGTTTAAAAGGAGGAAAATGAGACTTTTTGATCATTTACAACCAAAAATATAGAGGTGTTCCATAGTATTTTGTGTCTTGAAACCTCTCTGGTGATATACTTTACTCCCTTATTTAAAGTATGTTTTTCTAAACTTTTTAAAAATAAGAGTTTCCATTGTTGAAATATCTAACTCAATTTTATTTTGGGTTATCTAGGTGATCTTATATATTTATTCCATTTTGGGTTTCCCATTATCCCTTTCATCTCCTCACATTTTTCCTCAATTTCTAGCTTTCTCTATTTCCATTTTTTATTTTATATTTTCACTTTCACATTAAAAATACTCAAAACCCCAAAACACCCTTATCATATGAGGGATTTTCCCCTCTAAAACGTAAATTAAAATCACTCATCACATAGTGATTTCTCCAATATTACAAGTTTTATGTTTATACTTATTGGATGAATTAGTAAAATAACCAGAGAAAACATGTTTTCATAAAATCTTGCTAACAACATGTTAAAGGGGATCAAAACGTTCAAATGTTGTTGAGATTGATGAACAATAAGATACAAGATTATTTGTGTTTGTTACATCCCATGACCAATTAAATGATTCCACAACTTCTTATATAGACTTAGGTGCATTTTTTCATTAGACATGTTTCATAGGCTAGTTAGATGTAACTTTTACAAAAAATAATACTAGAAGTGAGTATATTTATTTTGGTGATTATTTTACTCGCTATACTAAAGGATGTGGAGATGTTCATGCCATATTGAACAATATTTAGTTATACTTTCAAAAGTGTTCAATTTTTTCTTGATGTGAAAAAAAACTTTTGTTTGTTAGTGAAATAACAAATAATCATGCTATTTAAATAAATTTTCAAGGCAACAAATATATGGTCACAATTCTTCACAATAACAATGTGATTTTTGTTGGTATTGGTCAGAAGGGATTATATAAAAAAAAATGATCACAATTAAAAGATGCTAATGCACTAACAATGGTGGAGAATAATATTGTACTATGAAAATAGAGGTATGAAAATCTAAATTAGTAGTTTGTGTTAATACTTAGTAACTCAATTCATTCAAGAAATTTGAGATATATGTATAGAATGAAAAATGAAAAAATAGAGTAAACACTCATTTTATATGTATAAGCATAGCATACCAAAGGAATTTTAGATCTAATACATGCTTATTTGAATGGTCCAATGAAGAGGCTTGATGAGGTCACCAATTTTTCCTTTTATAACCTCATATGTACCTAGTTATATATCTTTTTCCATATGAATCCCTAAAACTATCCACGACTTATGTAAATGAATGAATGAATTAATGATTATATGTGTGCATTAATATATACATGTTGTGTTATGGATTAATGATGTTTTTTCTCTGATTAGATTATACTTGTGTAACCTTATTTAACAAACATTTTAAGGGTAGAATAAGATTGCATGAATATTACTTAGTCACAGCAATTATAGAGAAGCCCACAATAAAAAGAGTTTCCACCTACAAGTTTCTCGTAGCAACTGCCAAGATGTAGGCTTTTCACCTATAGGTTACCCATAGCAACTACCAAGCTAAAATATTTCCACCTATAGCTTGCCTGTAGCAACTGTAGGTTTTCACCTACAGGTTGTCTGTAGCAATTATAGGCTTTCACCTACAGGTTCCCGTATCCACTACATAGAATAAACCATTACTATGATAATAAGTAATTAGTCTTTAAGGACACATCTAGCTATCTTAGAAACCATGTAAATGATTAAAGAGGATCCTCCATAACAGTTGTACAGACCCCTCATCTGAAGTGAAACTTAGATGTGTTGCCAAAGGATGAATAAGACAAGGACAATGAAAATGAAAAAAGAAGAAAAATAACAAAGCAACATATATTGTCCTTTATCTAGTCAGGCCTAAAAACAAGTAACTTTAAGTTACTAACCACTTCAAGGTTGACTGGGTTAGTTTTAAAGTATTTGTACCTTTCCTAGTTTAGTGTTTTTGGTTAAAGATAATAAACTACCTTATGTATTTAATGGTAGAACCTAGATTAGATTGGTAATGATGGAATTGTAGACAGTAATTGCATTTTGATTTTTGAATATTGTAATCTACTATATCACTCTTTAATTGCTATAGATCTGAGTAATGAAAAGGTTGATTTTGTAAGAAGTTTTTGTAAGTCTTTCAGAGAAGGATTAGACTTCAGTTCTGAATGAGGAGGGCCCCCTCAGAAGGAGTTGTATTGAAGATCCTGACCCTTCTTAAATTAAAGTGTGTTGTGTAAATTGATTTCATTACTAGTTTGATTATATAAAGTGTGATGCATGTGTGACTCATAAGTGTGAAGAATTTCTACATTCTATTATAATAATTTATTTGTATATCTATATGGTGAAATTAGTATAATTTCATTGTACTACAACCAACAATTAAGTTAGCTTATGAATCAATAATGCATATATAGTGCCGACATCCTTAAAAATCCTACGTACCTTGGGTTAACAATTAATGTTAAGCAAATTTAAGAATATGGTATTAATTGGGTAATAAGTCTAACCAACAAGACTCACTATTTCTAGAGTAAATCATTTCTTATTATTGATTGATAATATTCTAGAGAAATGTGGGTCTATTTTGTGAAAAGTATTTTGGAATACCTTTCTTAGTTTGTAGCCTTCAAATCCTTGGTAGAGAAATAAAATATTAAGCAAACCAAGACTCACAAGTCTAATAATGGAGGTGAGTTTGCCTTAAAATAATTTCAAGACTTTTTCAAGGTAAAAATGACATTATACTACTTTGTACACTTCATATAAAAATGGGATCATGGAAAGCAAGAATAGGATAGTTATGGAGATGGACTGATGGATATTGTGACAACCAAAATATGTCATATCAATATTAGGTAGAAATTTTGAATACATTGGTCTATATCCTTAATGGGTGTCCT
Source organism: Torreya grandis (assembly GCA_037957365.1). NCBI lineage: Eukaryota > Viridiplantae > Streptophyta > Pinopsida > Cupressales > Taxaceae > Torreya > Torreya grandis. Next base: position 528,462 of record JARHVA010005343.1, read on the forward strand.
AGTAAATCATTATAGGATGTCTTTCATGTTTCTAATTGTATTACTTTATATTAATTCCTAAGATAAGATAAGTAATTTAGATGTAAAAATAACAACATATAATATTTGTTGGTTATAGTTAGATTCAAAATCTTACATTTACTTATGAATAAAATTGTTACTAATAGAGATGTGGTTGAGATGAGAAGATATATTTCTCAAAAAATAATAAATCTATAAATAGTATAGTATGGATAACTATTGTTAATAACTCTAGAATAAATTTTGGTATTGAAATAAAAAAATGATCAAATCCAAGAACATCAAAGGATTCAATCCTAAGGGGATCTAATGAATAAAAAAGTGATGCCTAATATTTAGAGTTAAATTAAGGGAGCTAACAATAGAGATATAAATGGTATTATACCATAGTTAATGATGTTCAAGAGGACAAATTTTTGCATGCAATGGAAGGGAGATCTGCACTATTAAGGAACTAAATGGTGCAAGGTGGTGAGTAGGTAAAGTGTTTTATTCACTATATTGTATTGTAGGTATTTGAACCTAAAATATTTGAAGAGGATAAAGGAAATCATAAATGTGGCATTATCATGAAGATGAAGTTTAAGGTCTTGATGTAAAAAAAGACTTGGGTGTTGTCTGAATTACCCCAAAGAAATAATCCCATCGGTTGTAAATGGTTTTATAAAGTCAAGTAAATGATATGGTTCTTTGAAAATTTACAAAGGTTGATTTGTCACTAGAAGATATGCACAACATGTATAGGTAGACTAGGAAGATACATTTTCCTCAACTACAAATATGGTAACCTTTCATATCTTTATCTCTATTGCTACTCAGTTTAGCTAGAATGTTTATCGAATTGATGTAAAAGTGATTTTTGAATGAAGACTTAGTAGAAGAGATATGTGTGATTCAACCATAAAGGTTCCATGATCTTAGAAAATAACATTTGGTTTTCATGTTGGTGAAGCCCTTGTATGGACTTAAGCAGTGTCCTAAAGCCTAATATTTTAAAATTAAGCCTTTTTTATTACTTGTAAACAATGTTTTACTTACCTAACTATGTTGCAAAAAAACACATCAATCCAAATACATGTTATCATTTGTGAACTGACATAGTAGTTACGATTGTTAAGGAAGTGATAACACCCAAAGTAATAAATGAATAACCAAGCAAAAAGTAAGGGATGGCATGAGGTCAATAAGATTATATAGAAAGCATAGTTATGTTGATATCGAATCAATCTAATTACTCTATTAGAGATATAAATCCACGTATTATCAATGTAGATTGGATAATTATAAGTATCACAAGCTGAACCAATGATAGGGGAGGAATCAACATTTGGATACCAAGAAGGATTAAAATCTAATTGTCTATAACTATCAAAATAAGAAATGATAGTCACTAGGACTAGTGAATTGTTTATAGAATAAAAAATCCATAAAACTTAGCAAAAGATAGTTAAAAAAGACTACTTTCTCCTTGTCTCAACAAAGTATGGAATTTAGGATTCAAAAGAAGTTATTTTGATTCCAATATCTACATTAAAAATAATGGTGATAACATAATTATCCTAATTGTCTGTGTTGATGACCTTAAAATCATTATATGTGAGGTCAATATAATTCAATTGGTGAAATCTGATATTTGTTTTTTTACATGACAAACTTGGTTCTAGTAGATTATCATATATGTGTAGAATTTTGGAAATTCGATAATGTCATTTTTTGTATCAAAAACTAAGTATGTTAGATCCCTTTGGAGAAACTCAAGATGATTGAGTGTAATTAGACATCTAAACCTATGGAAGTTATAATAAAAATCCCAACTGACATTGATTCTCCACTAGTTAATGAATTGATATATCATCAATTGGTGGGTAGTTTGATTCATCTTAATACCAATTGACCAAACATATGTTTTGTAATAATTTATGTTTCCTAATTTCCAAGACAAATAAACATTGGCAAGTTACAAAATAAGTCCTTTGATATATCAAAATAACCCTTGACTTTGACATTATATATCAATTATTTTTAGACTTCATGTTATCTGAATATACTAATTCCAACTAGGCTAGGTCCAATTGATACTAGAAAATCTACAACATTATGTATTTTCACTCTTGGTTAAAGGGTAATTTCATGGCCAAGAAAGCTACAAAACATATTTGTTTTATCTTTAACTGAGGCAAAATATAAGGCAATTATCATTATGTGTGAATCAATATGGTTGTAAAGGATATTGGTTAATTTTTCACTTGACTAAATAACATCAACATCAATTTTTTGCAATAATTGGAATCTTCTCAAGATGATAAAGACTTTAGTTCATCATGTCAATGCAAAACATATTATATTTCATCGATATTACATTTTAAAATTGGTCTATAGTGAAGACATGTGATTTTATTATTGTCATATAGATAAGTAGGTGGTTGAAAATCATTGAACCTATTGGCAAAGATAAATTTGTCAAACTTAGAGATAAACTTGGAAATGTATTTGATTTAGTTGTTAAGGGAGGGGTATTAGATAGATTTAAAAAATAGTTAAACTAATGGTTTTAATATTTCATAAAATAGGTACATTAGTTTAATGATTCAAAGCATGTAGTCATTTTTCTCTTTACATACTTTTTGCACAAGTGTGGCATTTGTTATGTGTTTTAAACTTATATATAACATGCATTATGTAATGTAATTTATAGTGTGTATAATAAAGTTAATACTTTACAAGTGTTGTATGTTCAATTTTTATCATGTTTTTGTTGACTATTTTTAGTCACCATGAAGGAGTAACATCCATTTTTAGTTTAAGAATTCAATATTTTAGCAGTCATGCAAAGGTTTCAAGGTTAAATCCAAGTTTAATAAAGTGGATAAGTCTCAAAATAAAAATCAATACTTCATAGGTTTTGTAAAGTATGGTCCTTAGATTTTGTGTAAGGGCAATGATCTTCACATATTTTACAAAGTAGTCAAAGAAATTATCTTGAACAAAGGTTCTAACTATTTATGATAAACAGCTAAGTCTTTTTATTTCAAAAAAATGTTTCATAATAGAACTAGTCAAAACTTTTATTCTAGACAAGCGTTTCAAACACTAGGTTATCTCTCACTTTCTGTGCAAAGAGAAAATGTTTCAAAACTTAGTTAATTCTTTGAAATTTTCCTAAAGCCATGTGTCACATTTATACTCATCAAGACTTAGTAATTTTTATTCAAAAGTTACTCAGAGAGTCAAAAAAGTGCTTCAACACTTAGTTATTTTGGGGTTATTTTATTTCTTAGTGACAACTTCAAGAGGTGATGAGATTAAATTTGATGGTCCTCTGATGACATCTTGATGGCTTTTTGGTTTTTTAGTCACAACAAGACTCTATTCAAATTAAATGGCACCACATGACAATCATTCGCCTCTCCCAGTGACCTATGCCTCTTTCAAAATGCTTTCATATTTAGTTGATTTTGCAAAAGTTTCTCGATGTCACATGTTGATCTTCTGATGGTGATGGGCCCTTTTTAAATGCCTTTTGATGTTTAGTTAATTTTCATGAAATTTCTTGGCAATATCCATGTTATCAAGGTAGCAGGTGAGTGGGATGCTTCTAAGTGTCATAATCACAGTGACCTAGAATCTTGGAGCCATCAATACAAGTTCAAAACTCTCTAGGCTAGCAGGTTAGTGAGATGATTCCACATGGCATAATCTTGCTACTCCACTCTCCTAAAAAAATTGTGTAGCCCTGACATGATGTCAGAGCCTCAAACAAGTGGGTGAATAGGATGGCACCATGTGGCACAATCTTGTTGCTCTATAGCCCTGGGGTAGACCATTCAAATAGAGCAGTATGGGAGGGAAACAGGTGAGAAATATGTTGTCACGTGGAAAAATATCACTTCATCATAGAGATAATGTTTAGCTTTGCATTTGAAGCCTCAACCTAAGGAATGGAAGTGTGATAAATATCTACGTGATAGAATATTCAAAATTTTCTAAAGGCTCAGAACCAATCAATGTTGACATGGTGTTAGAAGTGTCAGACTTGGGGACTAAATATAAAATACCATATAGCCTATGGTGAGAGATATTAGTCTCATATACCTAATAAAAATGTTAGATCCTAGGAGATCCCAACCTATCAGACCATGACACATGGTGATCATTAAATACAAAGACATAAAAGACCCTAGAGAGTGAGAAAAGGCCACATGGCCATGGAAATGATGAAAGCAAATGGTAAAGCTAAAGTTCATGGACATCAAAAGATATGCCATGTGACAAAGGCCCCATAAAGGTAAAGCCAATTTTGTAATAAAGGAAGATAAAGGAGGACCGAGGTGGTGACATGGGTAGTGACACAAAATCCATAGAAAATGAAAAAGTGCCATGTGGCATCCAGAGATGAACCCAAGTCAAATCTGTAAGCCAGATTAATTAAGTCTTGAAAAGGGGTCTTAAGGGAAGAATATACTCATAAAATTAAAAAATTCCAAAACAAACCTAATGTCGACATGCAGTTGTATTCTACCACTTAAGAGTTTGTTGATATTTACATTATCACTAATTGAGGAAAATTTGATGGCCCATATTGCTCGTTCAGATGTCAAGTTCATGAGTAGACTATGTAACTACATTAGCTCATTATATGAGTGGAAAATGGAGTGGCCTAGCATGCAAATCATGGTGCGACTCAACTCCAACTAGAAAATTAGTAAGAGGGCAATAGAATTTTGCCCCATTCTTCATGAAAGCGAGTGGAAATGGAGAGCATGTAGAATACAAGTTATAGGCTTAGGAATATGTGGTAGGTAATTATGCAGGTATGGCTCTGGCAATCTTGAGGAGATCCCCACTACCTTAACCCCCATTCCTCGATCATCATCAAGTTTGTAAGCACCCCGATAATGGGTAAGAGGAAGTAAAGACATGAGCTCTGTATATTTTGCCTATAAAAATAAGTAGAATTATCATTGCGGGAAGACCCTTTTTAACATAGCAATGTTGCAAAAATTGGCCCATCTTTGATCCCTCTACCTTGGTTTTATGCCTTTGAATGAATAATAGAGTTGGATTTACCTTTTCATATCCATGTATATTGTGTGAATTCATGGATTACTAATATTATATTGTGAATAAGTTTATTTCTCATTTATTTGTTGTCCAGTTCCCTCACCTTTATGCAGGAAGATACTCATCTGTAAGTTTTAGGTTGTGTGATATTGAGTTTAGGTAGTGTTTGGCTCTGGAATGTCTCCCTTATAAGTGTTTTCTTAAGTTCCTTACCTCCCTATAAAAAACTTATGCATAAAGGTTTTTTATATTATGATTTATGCATGTTATTAGCTATTTTATGGTCATTATGTATGCTTAAGCGAGTAGAGGTTATCATAATATTCTGGTGTATCACCCCTTTTTCTTTTAGTTTCTTTGTTTTATGAACTCATCCCTTTTCCTTACAAGTGTAATAGAGTTAGTGTTAGTCTTCAGTTATCCATCATGGGAAGCTGACCTTATTCAAAGGTTCACTCCAACCATAGGTGAACCACAATTTTGGGGTGTTCCCATTGTGTTAATTGGGTGAGGAGACATGAAACACCTCCTTAGAGGGTGAAACTCAATACTAAAATAGTTTTTTACATACTCGATGGGACCTTACATTCATCTACTAGAGAATTTTTGGTGTGTTATTCAATACATTATCCTTTAAAGGTAGTTTATAAAAACACCAGTGGTGACTATGAGGCTACTTCAGCTAGTTTTAGTAGTGTAGGCATCCTTTTTACGTAAAATATTAAGTGGTTTTATTGAACTTGTTGTTTTTGACACTTTTCTAACATTGGAACTGCATGAGATACCTCTTATATGGATGGGTTTAAGGGAGATTCCAACTACTTTCCACCTCCCTAACATGAGTGTTACCCTCCCCTTCATCATTAGTACTCCAATCAAGATTTATAACCTATTTATCAACCTTTTGAGGAGCCAAATCAGTCCTATGTATCTCCATGTGCTTCGAGTCAACCTCATGCTCCTGACCTGTCTCAGCTTGTTGACATACTTTCAAAATTGAAAGGGTGTTTTCCTTGAGGGAAACCTCATGATCAATCAACATGTGTATATACAAGGAAAGACATGTTTATTAAGGTGCAAGAATCCAAACTTAGGAACAAACTCTCAGTATCATGCCATCAAGATGAATCAACCTTTGAGAGTTTACTTCCTCAAGATTCTCAACCATGGTAGCCTTCTTGGACTAGACATCTTGACTTTAAGATGCCAAGTCTTGGCAAGTCCACTCCCAAACAAGAAAAGAGAATGGTTGTAGAAGATAAACCAACCAAAATTCCAAGCTTTAAAATTTCCCACTCTTTGAGAGAGCCTACACCTATGTAAAATTAGCCTAGTATCCCTCAAGAATAGCTCTCTTAGAATCCCATTCTTCCTCATCCTTTGGAAGAGCCTCAAGCTTCTAAACCATGGAAACCTTCTTGGACCAAGCACCCTGATGTCACTATGCCCAACCCTGTTAAGGCCATTCTTACTTCATTATTTGGACCCTCTTGCTTTCCCACCACTTCCATTTTCAAAGGAGGACTCATTATTGTTGGGGATCAACCAACACTAGATTACACTTGTGAAAGCAATAAACGCGGAAATAAATTAGATAGATAAGTAACTAGAATGATAAATAGCACAGAATAAGAGATACAAGAAACCACCCTGAAAACTTGTATTAAAACTCTTTACAAAAGGAATACAATTGAAGAAACTTCTTTCTTCCACACCTCTCTCAGATGCACACAAGATCTCTCACTAGATCTCTATTCCCCAAGAGCTCTCTCTCTCAAGTACAATCAATTCCAACAACCTAGATTGATCCAACTTCTGTACTGTCCTTCAAACATTCACAATGTTCTACTCATACTCACACACTAAGCTAAGAAGATCTTTCCTACATATAGAATTAGGAAACTTGAGCATGCTCTTACAACAAACAGTTAAGCCTCTTGAACAAGGGCTCTAAAAATAATATTGCTAATAATAGAGACGCGAGCTTGAGACTACAACTCAAACTCATCATACAAACACTCGCTTTTGTCCTTGAAAATTGCTTTCTGGACACACAGGTAACCGACGTCGGTTCCTGCCTGTTCGCCTGTGACCGTCGCCGGCCGACCCACTGCCGACGTCAGCGCCTCTGCAACTGCACCTGACCGACGCCGGTGTCTGTGTAGACCTGAACCTATTTAAGTATGCTCCTTGGTGAAGCTTTTAGCTCCACACCCTAACAATCTCCCACTTGGAGATAAATAGCTGCACCAGTACCTGTACAGCAACATCTTCTAGCTCCTCCATCTTCAACTCAATCATGAAGACCAATAGAAGTTGAATGAAGATTCAACTTCTCCTTAGTAACCGGCTTGGTTAGCATATCAACAGGATTCCTATCTATATGGATTTTCTCCAGCTTCAACTCACCATCTTCCAATACCTGCTGTATGAAGTGATACCTTAGTTGTATGTGCTTGGTTCTTGAGTGAAAAGCTAAGTTCTTAGCCAAATGGATTGCACTCTGACTATCACTATACAATCTGCAACTCCCATGCTCCCTTCCAAGCTCTTCCATGAACCGTGTCATCCATATCATCTCCTTGCTAGCTTCTGTGGCTGCAATGTACTCTGCTTCTGTAGTTGACAAGGCAACAACCTTCTGCAACTTAGATATCCAGCTAACCGCCATTCCACCTACAGTAAAAACATAACCTGTGGTGTTCCTCCTGCCATCCAAATCACCTGCCATATCTGAATCTACATAACCATGTAGAGAAGTATCTGAACCTCCATAGCACAAGTGTCTACTACTAGTTCCTCTCAGATATCTAAGGATCCATTAAACTGCTTTCTAATGTTCCTTTCCTGGATTGGCCATATACTTACTTACTACTCCCACTACTTGGGAAATATCCGGTCGAGTACACACCATTGCATACATCAAACTTCCTACCGTGGAAGAATATGGAACCTTACTCATGTACTCTACCTCATCATGTGAATTAGGACATTGTTCTTTACTCAACTTAAAATGTCCAGCCAAAGGTGTGCTTACCGGTTTAGCATCCTGCATATTGAACCGTTTCAACAACTTGTCCACATAATCCTCTTGAGACAATATCAACCTGTGATTTTTCCTGTCTCTCTTAATGCTCATGCCAAGGATTTTCTTTGCTGCTCCCAAATCCTTTATAGCAAACATTTGAGCTAATTTCACCTTAAGCTCAGAGATATCCTGCATGTGAGATCCTGCAACCAGCATATCATCTACATACAACAATAGAATAATATATCTACCATTATCAAATCTATTAAAATATACACAATGGTCAGATTGACACCTACTGTAGCCATGCTTAGTCATAAACCTGTCAAATTTCAAATACCACTGTCTAGGAGCTTGCTTGAGGCCATACAAGCTTTTCTTCAATCTGCACACCAACTTCTCCTTACCCTTGACCTCAAATCCTTCTAGTTGTTCCATGTATATTTCCTCATCCAAATCTCCATGAAGAAACGTTGTCTTAACATCTAGCTGCTCAAGATGCAAATCCTCAAAAGCAACCAAAGACAATACAACCCGTATAGAAGTCATCTTAACAACAGGAGAAAAAATCTCACCAAAGTCAATACCTGGATTTTGTGAAAATCCTTTTACAACCAATCTGGGCTTATATCTCATCTGTCCATCCTCACCTTCCTTCAACCTGTAGGTCCATCTGTTCTTCATTGTTCTCTTACCAGTTGGCAACTCAACCAAATCCCATGTTTGGTTCTCTCTTAAGGACTCCATCTCCTCAACCATGCCACGCTCCCACTTACTCTTGGACTCCACCTGTAATGCTTCTTCAAAACTCTCTGGTTCTCCACCATCAGTTAGTAATAAATAATATAAGGAAGGAAAATATCTAATTGGAGGCTTACTTACCCTTTCTGACCTCCTGATGGGTGTCTTGGACTCGTTCTCAACACGCAGTCCACCCAAATTTTCTGACAGTGACCGACCTCGGCCACCTGTAGACCTGTTACTGGCCGACGCCGGTTCTTCCTGGCTGACGTCGGTGCTTGTTCTGTCGACGTCGGTCTCTGTATGACCGACATCATTTTTTGTACTGTCGACGCCGGTTCCTAACCTGCCGACGTCGGTCTCTGTGTTTTCCTGTAAGTGATTATTTCTTTTTCCCGCGAGCTCGTTTTGGACCATAACTTCGTCCAATTCTCCATTGCTCTGCCCAGATTGATCCAGCTTCCTTATCTGATCACTGTACATCACTCTTTCATTGAAAACAACATCACGGCTCCTAATTACCTTGTTAGTTCCTAGATTCCAAAATCTGAAATCAAAATCATCTGAGCCATAGCCAATAAACGTGCACCTCATAGACTTAGCATCAAGCTTCTTTCTATTTTCCTTATCTACGTGCACAAAGGCTTCACAACAAAAAACTTTGAGATATGAGAGATCAACCTTTTTACCTGTCCATGCCTCTTCTAGAATTCTACCATCCAGAGCTGTAGAGGGTCCTTTGTTAATCAGGTACACTGCGGTGTCAACTGCTTCTGCCCAAAACTCTAAGGGCAACCTAGCATGCAATCTCATACATCTTGCACGCTCCATGATTGTTCTGTTCATCCTTTCAGCAATACCATTCTACTGAGGTGTCCTTGGAACCGTCCTTTGCCTACAGATTCTGTGAGTGTAACAATACCAGTTAAACTTAAGACTACAGAACTCACCACCATTGTCAGATCTCAAGCACTTTAATCTTCTGTCTGTTTCATTCTCAACCATAGCTTTCCAAATCTTAAAAGTCTCAAAAACATCATATTTATTTTTAATACAGTAGATCCATACCTTCCTTGTAGCATCATCTATGAATGTAACATAGTACCATGATCCTCCAATAGAGGCTACCTGAGCCGGTCCCCACACGTCTGTGTGAACAAGCTACAACTTCTGCCTTTTCTTAGTAGACCCAATCTTGAGAAAACTAACCCTTTTCTGTTTTCCAAATACACAATGCTCACAAAATTCTAGATCCATACTTTTCAAATCTGAAAGCATACCTTTAGACTTAAGAATTGACATCCCCTTCTCACTCATGTGGCCAAGCCTTGAGTGCCAAAATTTAGCATCCACATCTGAAGTAGATAATACAGAAGGAGATTTGTTAGTAACACAATTACACAAATAGAGAGTACCTTCTCTCTTACCTCTAGCCATAATAAGTGCACCCTTGGTCACCTTCCAAGAATCTGCTATGAGAGTTACTGTACAACCCTCATCACCTAGCTTACCTGCAGAAATCAAATTTATCTTCAAACTAGGAACATGCATCACATCTCTCAACACCCATGTGTTGCCATTCTGCATCTTTAGCTGTACTTTACCTTTGCCAATAATCTTACAAGGCTCATCATCCCCTAAGTACACTATTCCAAAATCTCCATGGATATAGTCACTGAAATATTCTCTGTTAGGGGTGGCATGGAAAGATGCACCAGAATCTAATACCCAAGATTCTATATTATTATGCAAAGAGAAAATTAGAGAATCTTGTGCAATACCTGCAACCTTTGCCTCTTCCTTTCCTTCATGCTGATTTTCCTCCTTAGGCTTTGACCAGCAATCTCTGCTAATGTGCCCCAACTTTCCACAGTTCTAGCATTGTGGCCTTCTGCCATTTCTGGATTTGGATCTGCCTCTTCCCTTAGACTTAGATCTTGATCTCCTCTTGCTCCTTTTTTTTTGCCTTCCCCTGCTCTCGAGATTTAAAGCATTCCCAGATGTCTCTTATGTGCTTTTCCTACGAATTTCCTCATTCAAAATAACACTAAAAACATCCTCTACTTTCAAAATATTCGAAGCAGATGCAGTATTAGAAACTGCCATTACCAAGCCATGCCAGCTTTCAGGCAAAGAACATAATATTAAAAGAGCTTTTATTTCATCTTCAAATACAATATTGACTGAACTTAATTGATTAACAATACCATGGAAATCATTCAGGTGATTAGATACAGATCCACCTTCTTGCATATGCAAATTAAATAACTGCTTCATAAGATATACCTTATTAAAAGCGGAGGGTTTTTCATACAAATTTGCTAACGTAGTCGTTAACTCTATCGTTGTTTTTGCCTGTGACAAATTAGATATCACAGTGGATGCAAGACTCAGTCTTATAGACCCCAAAGCCTTTCTGTCAAGAACTTCCCATTCTTCATCCTCCATGTCCTTGGGCTTCTTTGCAATCCCACCTAACGGTAAGTAAAGATCTTTCTGATACAGATAGTCCTCTATCTGCATTCTCCAATGTTGATAGTTCTTGCCATTAAAATTTTCCATTCTCAATTTACTTTCTTCTGCCATTGCTTCTCCCACTCAAACAGAAATCCCTGCAGAAACCCTTGTGAGCAACCTGTAATCCAAACACACTACACAGATCTGAACCACCTGTTAGTAAACCTGAGCTCTGATACCACTTTTTGGAGATCAACCAACACTAGATTACACTTGTGAAAGCAATAAACGTGGAAATAAATTAGATAGATAAGTAACTAGAATGATAAATAGCACAGAACAAGAGATACAAGAAACCACCCTGAAAACTTGTATTAAAACTCTTTACAAAAGGAATACAATTGAAGAAACTTCTTTCTTCCACACCTCTCTCAGATGCACACAAGATCTCTCACTAGATCTCTATTCCTCAAGAGCTCTCTCTCTCAAGTACAATCAATTCCAACAACCTGGATTGATCCAACTTCTGTACTGTCCTTCAAACATTCACAATGTTCTACTCATACTCACACACTAAGCTAAGAAGATCTTTCCTACATATAGAATTAGGAAAATTGAGCATGCTCTTACAACAAATAGTTAAGCCTCTTGAACAAGGGCTCTAAAAATAATATTGCTAATAATAGAGATGCGAGCTTGAGACTACAACTCAAACTCATCATGCAAACACTCGCTTCTGTCCTCAGAAATCATTTTCTGGACACACAAGTAACCGACGTTGATTCCTGCCTGTTCGCCTGTGATCGTCGCTGGCCGACCCACTGCCGACGTCGGTGCCTCTGCAACTGCACCTGACCGACGTCGGTCGCTCCTGACCGACACCGATGTCTGTGTAGACCTGAACCTATTTAAGTATGCTCTTTGGTGAAGCTTTTAGCTCCACACCCTAACAATTATATAAAGATAAAATGAAGACCATTTAGGTGAAGTGGAGTAGTTTTCAAGTGAAGATGATAAGTAAATAATCATTGGCAACCCTCTTTCAGACACTACAATAGATAAATCAGCCCTCCTACCAAAAGAAGATGAATGATCAGCCAGGTTAGCAAAATAGTGAGAAAATGGGCAAAGATGGAGAGGAAGAAGATAGTCTTAATGAGGAGATGACAATTTTCTCTGATCAAGGCTGGATTCAGGGCTGAGATGATGAGGTGCTCTCTGGGACAAATGAATTTCCATTCAACCATGAAGAACATGAGAATAGTCTTATTTGTGGGAAAGAGGAAATTGATGTGCATAAGGTTATTCATCAATTTGGACAAGAATCCATGCTTTAGGTAGAGGACCTAAAAACTTATTCAAACATTTAGGAGAGTTATTATAAAGCTATGATAAGGCCTCTCATATAGAAGAGTGAAGAGCAGGTAGAGGAAGACTTATTTTAGGATGAGCTAGAGGACTTTTTCTCAAGGCTCGACATTAAACCAACATCCTTTCAAAGAGAAACCCACAAAAAGCATGCAAAATAGGTGGAAATAGATGTCTATCCAATTTAATCACTAGGATAAGTGCATCCCAATTAGTAGAATGATGGAGTAGTAAAATGCAAATATGAGAGTATCCCTCATTGTTCAAACTTTGTCTTAACAAGAATATTCCCTATCAAGTACTTGGCTTGATTGGAGGCTGATAAGGAGAAACCATCACATGTTCTTAAACCAGAGCACAAAATTGAGCATCAAGGAGGCCAAAATCAACTTGCCTATCTACTCCAAGATAGTTGCATTTCTAGTTAACTTACGTGGGGAGGTGAGTTTGTTTTTTTCCTTGGAGAAGCATATCACCAATTTATTGAGAACCCAATCCTTCTCTACCTCTAGTTGGTTTCTCTCAAATATGAAAAGCATTCTAAGTTGATAGCCTTCTAATTGGTTAGTTTAGGGTAGGTTAGATGTTTTATTTTCCCTAAGTGTCTGCGTGCACATTGAAAATATTTTTTAAAACTAGTCAATGGCTTTAATTAGATAGCCTTTTGATTGGTTAGTTTAGGGTAGGTTAGATGTTTTATTTTCCCTAAGTGCCTGCGTGAACATTGAAAATAGTTTTAAGTTGTTTTTATCTTCCTCTAAGTGCCTATGTCACAATTTGTGTGTTTCCTTATCCCTTTTTTTTTAGGCTTTTTTAGTTTCATAATTGGCTCAGGGAGCAAGTCTAAAAGTAGAGCAAAATTGGAGATTTAGAGCAGATGGAATGTTGTTTGAACAAGATCATGAAACTTTGATAAATTTCAGGAGTATATCATAGACAAACATTGATAATATTTTCAAATGATTTATAATTAATTATCAGTTCAATTATTTAGTGGTAGGCCAATAAGGTTATGTTTTCAAAATCAAAAATTTCATATCCTTTTATGACTCCATGCCCAATGGATTGCATAAAGGCTACTGGATTCATGATTAGTAGGCAAGCATCCCGCATAGGTCATCATAATTTTGACTATTTTTAGTCACCATGAAGGAGTGGCATCCATTTTGAGTTTAGGACTTCAATATTTCAGTATTCATACAAAGGTTTCAAGTTTCTATCCAGGTTCAATAAAATGCTTAAGTTTCAAAAGAAAAATCAACACTTCATAAGTTTTGCTTCACAAGTTTTATAAAGTTTAGAATTTGGATTTGTGTAAGGTAAATGGTCTTCATGTCTTTTACAGAGTATTCATATAAATTTTCATGAACAAAGGTTCCGATGACTTCATGAGAAACAACTATCTTTTTCTTTCAAAAAAATGTTGCACAATAAAACTAATCTAAACTTTTCTTTTGGGAAAAAGTTCTGAACACTAAGCTATATCATGATTTCTACATGAAGAGGAAACATTTTGATATTTATTAGATTCTTTGAACTTTGTCAAGATCTATGTGTCACATTTCCATTTAATAATACTTAACCAATTTTATTCAAAAGTTGTTTGATGGGTCAAGAAAGTGCTTTGACACTTATCCATTTTGAGGTTCTTTTATCCCCTGGTGATGGATTCAGGATGTGATTAGATCAAATTTGATAGGGCCCTAATGATGTCTTGATGACTTCTCAATTTTTTAGTCAAAACATCACTTTGGTCCAATCAAACGACACCATCTGAAAATCATTTGCATCTCCTAATGGCATGTGCCTCTTTCAAAAGACTTTCGTCACTTTGTCAAATTTTTATAAGTTTTTTGGTGCCATGTGTCAATATCCCAATGGTCAAGGGCCCTCTTTAAATATCTTTCGATACTTAGTCAATTTTCATGAAGTTTCTTGGTAATCTCCACATTATCAAGGTAACAGGTGAGTAAGATGCTTCCATCTGTCACAATCTCAATGAACCAAAGTCTCAGAACCATTTGTATAAGTTTAAAACCCTTCAGGATAATAGGTTAGTGAGATGATTACATGTGGCATAATCCAACTACTCTTCTCTCCCAAATATTTTTTGTGTAGCCCAAACATGATGTCACATCCTCAAGCAAGTGGGTGAATGAGATGGCACCACATGTTACAATCCTACTAATCCCCAACCCCAAGGTATCTTGTGTAAATAGAGTAGCATGGTAGGGTAGTAGTTGAGAGAGATGTCATGTGGTGAAATCTCACTTCATCATAGAGAGAACAGTTAGATTTTCACTCAAAGCTTCAAGCTAATCAACATAAGAGTGAGAAAGATTCATGTGATAAAATATTTAAAATTTATTAGAAGCAATAACCCATCAATGCTAACAAAGTGTTATAAGTGTTGAAGCTGAGGACTAATTATAAAATGCCACATGGCCTATGGTCAGAGCTGTCAATCTCCTAGACCTGATAGAGATGTCAGATCCAAAGAAAGCCCAACCTACCAGACCATGACACAAGGTGATGATTTAATCCAAAGACATAAAAGTCCCAAGAGAGTCAAAAAGGCCACATAGCCATGAAAATGATGAAAGTAAAGGGTAAATATAAAGCCCATAAGTGCCAAAAGAGAATCCATGTGATAAGGACCCCATAGAGGCAAAGCTAATTATGCAGGAAAGCCAAAGAAATAAGGGATGAGTGGGATGACATGAGCAATGATGTAAAACCCATAGCAAATGAGAAAATGCCATGTGGCATCTAGAGATGAACCCAAGTGAAGTCTACAAGTTAGAATAATTGACTAAGTGTTAAAAGGGGGCCCTAAGGGAAGAATAAACTCATAGAATCAAAAAATTCAATGATGAACCTGATGTCGACATGTGACTAGATTCTACCACTTAAGATTTTATTAGCATCTACAGGGGCATTGATTGAGGCAAATTTGACAACATGTCTCATATGATCAAATGTCAAAATCATGATTAGATTGTGTAATGGCACTAAGTCATAAAATGGAAAATAGAGTGTCCCAACATATAAATCATGGCATAACTCAACTCCAACTAGAAAAAATGTGAAAGGGTGATGGAATTTAGCGCCATTCATCATGGAAGCAAGTAGAAATAGGCAACACACAAAAGACAAGTTGAAGGCTTAGGAGGACGTGGAAGGTAGTTATGCATGGCTCTGACAATCCTAAGGAGATCCCTACTATCTCAACCCCCTTTCCCCAATCATCATCAAGTTTTTAACCACCCTGATAGTGGGTAAGATGAATTAAAGACCCGAGATCTAAATATTTTTCTTATAAAAACAAGTAGAATTATCACAGTGGGAGGACCCTTTTTAGCACAAAAATGTTGTAGAAATTGGCCCATCCTTGATCCCTCTACCCTTATTTTATGCCTTTGAATGAATAATAGAGTTTATTTTGCTTTATCATATCCTTGTATCTTGTGTGAAATCATGGATTGTCAATTTTATCCTATGAATAAGTTTATTTCTCCTTGATTTATTGTCTAGTTCCCTCACATTTATACAAGAATATACTCATCTTCAAGTTGTAGGCTGTGTGATATTGAGTTTAGGTAGTGTTTGGTTGTGGAGTGTCTCCCTTCTAAGTGCTTTTTCGAGTTCCCTACCTCCCTATAAAATACTTATGCAAAAAGTTTTTTAGATTATTATTTGTGCATGTTATTAACTCTTTTATGTTCATTGTGTATGCTTAAGTGAGTAGAGATTATCATAATATTCTAGTGTATCACCCCTTTTGCCTATAGTTTCTTTATTTTTATGCACTCCTCCATTTTACTTGCAAGTGCAGTAGCATTAGTGTTAGTCTAAGGTGATCCATCAGGGAAGGTCGGCCTTCTCCAAAGGTTCACTCCAACCATAGGTGACCCAAAGCCTTGGGGTGTTCCCATTGTGTCAATTGGGTGAGGATATGTGAAACACCTCCTTAGATGGTGCATCTCAATGTGATAATAGTTTTGATGCAATCATGTTAATTATCATATAGTACTTGTGATATCATAACATGTTAAAATATTTTTGATAAAAATCTCCAATGCTAACCTCCTCCATTATGATCCTTCCACATAGTCATAATAGGATATTAAAGCCAATGTTTGTCCAAAATAAGAGAGGATATATATAGTGCATTATTCAAAGTGTTCTTGACAAAAATTTAAATGTTGTATTTAGATTTTAAAAAATTATAAGATTAAAACAAAAGGGTTTTAAAATGGTCCCATAACATTTTACAAAGCAAGAGAGACAAAACAAAACAAAAGCTAATGTAAAATAGGGCCATAAAAATAACATGACACATACAACAAAGAAACAATCAATAAAACATCAACAAAAAGTCTCTCAACCTGAAATAAAAACTCACAATAGAGAAATCCCTACCTTAGTGGATAGCAAGATCATTAAAAAAAATGACACCTTTATTGCATCCAATATAGCATGGATTTTTGTTTCCAAGGAGTCTTCATTTGTTTCTTCTTCGTCAACCTCTTGTTTCTTCTTCTAGCCTCTTGTCCTCCTACTAGGTCCATCCCAAGTTTCTTTGGCCTTCTTTTTCCTGGTGTTATCTTGCATGACTATGCTTTTGATGGCATTCCTTTTGTTCATCTCATTGGCATCTTCCAACTTTCCTTTAATTGTTTGCATCTCTTCATCCATTCTCTTCAATTTGTTTTCCATATTAGCAAATCTCTTCTTTATCTAGCTAGTTTGTTATACTAAGTTTCATTGATCATGAGGCTCTTTCAAATTCTCCATCCTTTTCTTATCCATCTAGATCTGTAACGTCTTCATGTCCTTGTTCATTTTTTATTTTCATTTGAAGAACTATTTCATAATACATAATTGGTTATTAAAGGCCTTCTCTAATTTACCAACCCTTACATGAAGGTTATCATCAAGTACCATCAAATCCATCCTTTGAGGAGAATAATGGGTGGAATTAGGATTAGAAGTAACCGTGAGGCAGGATTGAGGGAAACCATCATAGTTTTCTTATTACCTGAATTAAAAACATAGACCACATTTGGGTATGATGTACCTTTTAAGGATTATTCTAAAGCCTTAGTCTTTTTTTCTTTTGCTTCCTTATAAATTTGTGTTAGGGCTTAATTCTCTTTATTCTGATCCAAATGCCTCTCATCAATGCTATTAAAATATCCCTTCCCTTTCCCCAAGGGTTTGAGATCCAAAGTCTCAGTATTAACAACTTTGGGGGCTATGGCTAGTTGACCCATTTGGAAGAGGTGATAAATAATAACCTGGTGAACAAGCATATTATTTTTACCTTATTAAAATTATAATATAGTATTTTATAGAGACATTAAAAGGAAGAAGAAAACGCTCATAACCCTATTATGCCTAAAGTGATTGAGAAGAGAAAAGTGGCAAGAGTAAAGCTTTCTAAATCTGTCATCCATAGTGACATATTTCATAATTTGCATGCATATCTCTCACCATGGTGTAGATAGTAAGGTTCACATAATGTCATCTTCCACTTCATGAATTCTCTCTTTTCCTTGAAAAATAATGTATTTTCTCATTCTTTCGTTTCTTATCTTTAAAAAAAATTAGACTCTTTATGGCCATACCAGTGACTTTGGCAACACTTTCTTCCAAAACTTCCAAGATGATGTCTTTCATAGTGATAATTCTATCCTTCCATGCTTCGAAAAAATTTATTGACAAGCTTGGGTTGGACCCTTTTATCCTCTCTATGTAACAACTCAGACCTTCCTTCTTCATGATGTTTTATATAATGTTATTTCTTTTAAGACCTTCATAAGAGGTTGGTTCAACAAGAAGACAGTCTTCTCTTGTGGTTTTAGTGAGTAGAAAACCTTTCCTCTCAATTTCAAATTCACATTTGCATAGGGAATAATGACTAAAAATCCATAACATCTGATGTAATATGTGCAAGGATTAATCCTAATAATGTCACTTGAAGGGTAATTATGATTGTCAATTTCCTTTATCCTCTCTCCTAAGGTTGGTTGCTTGGTCATATGAACTTTGTAAAACTTACCTTTCCACCTTGGATCTTTAATGATTACCTCATAACTAATCTTAAAAGGTGGAACTTGGGAGTTGAAAATCCCATTAGGACAAAGCATCTTCCAATAATAATTACAAATAATAAATATTAGAATTAGATTCCACATCAATGAGATGAATGGAAAGGGGTAGATCTATGGAATTTTTCCATTTGATTATTTCTAAAATAGTAAATCTCGTGTTTGTTAACCAGTCCACACAACCATTACCCTCTTTGTAAAAGTGAACTATTTTTATCTCATTAAAGTGATGCAGGATATTTAGAGCATCATTAACCAAATTTTTAATAGTCTATCTTGGTGTAGTCACCTTATTGAGGTAATTAATAATGTTTAACAAGTCTCTTTGAATGATCAATAGTTTTATGTTTTAACTCCTTAGCCATTTGGATACCCCAAAGGGTTGCACTTGCCTATGTAACATGATTTGTTTAAACTCCTAAATTACTAGCATACACTGCTAGAATACTTTATTTTTATCTCTGATAACCCCTCCTCCTCCTCCTCCTCTTGCCTCACCAAAATTTCCTTTCAAAGCACCATCAAATTTAAACTTAGTTCAAGAATGGGGGTTTTATCCATTTGACTTTCTATCTACCTTGTTATTATTTTCTGAAACCTTTGTAGTGATGTTTAATTTACAGTTTTGGGTTATATTTTATTCTTTTTTAGAGATAGTAATTTTATCACACCTTTTTATGGAAAACATATTCTCTTTTATAGCTTCAACAATCGTCACTCCAAATCTAGTAGCATTTCTACTCTTATTCTAAAAAACTCTAAAATTCCTCTCCCTCTATATTACCCAAAGGAGGTGGATCAAATATATTCTCCATAGTTTATTTAGAGAGGATGAAGAGAAAGGGGCACTCTATTAATCAATTAATTCCAAAATATAATTCACCTTACCCATGATATATTAAAAAAAATGATAAAATCCATTGCCCTTAGATCAAAAGGGAATTCCATAAATAAATCCCTAATAGATTCAGCTTCATTCTCACATAGGACACATCTATTTGGTATAAATAATCATTTATCATAAGGTTATCATCTGTGAGAATCTTGTTCTAAGCAGCTAACCAATAGGACAAATTAACCTTAAGGATGAGGTCCCTATCCCAAAGGTAAAGCCATGGAAATCTATCTTCATGGGGATTAAGGTTAATGATATGCTCATATTTGACATTATAGTAGTTATCTTCTAATGCTAACCAAATCAACGCATCTTCTTTAGGGAAATGACTAATGTGAAAGCTTTTAAATTTTTTATTAAGGTACTAGAATAGGTCTAACCTCAGGATAGTTATTTTTAGAGATAGTAATTTCTAGGATTTTCCCATCCCGTTAACTTCCCAATAATCTTTAACCCTTTTCCTTGATCTTTTAAAAATTGGGCACAATGAATTCCAAGGAATCATAGTACTTAAGGGAGTATAGAAAAGCCACGCATCATCCCAAAATGAAGCCTTATTTCCATCCCTAATTTTCCATCTACATCCATTCCCAATATATTCTATCTCTTGACAAGATAATGGCAAAAAAAAAAATTTACGGAGGGGATTCCAAAGTTAGAAAGAGTTCGACATTCATGTTTTCCATGTATTGGCCTCAATGATAGCAGTACAAAAGGTATTTTCATTCGTTAATCTCCATCTCACTTTAGCTATGAGGGATTTATTCATCTCTTTTATTTTTCTTAGACCAAGACCCCAATGAGATTTAGGTATGCAAATTTTATCTCAATCCATGAGCAGGATTCTATTTTTATCTTCAGTGCTAGACCATATGAATATTTTCTAAATTTGTTCAATCATTTATGTTATTTTTCTAGGAAATTTGAAAATCAACATTAGATAAATGAGTAAACTTCGAAAATAACTCTATAGTAATTGAAGTTTACTCTCTTGAGTGAGAAGACACCCTTTCCCCCTGCCAACTTACATTGAAACCTTTCCACAAGGGTGTTCCAACTATTAGTTTTCATCCTACCTTTGAATAAGGGCATTCCCAGATAGTTAGAAGGTAGATCTTGGACTTAAGATTCTAAAATGGTTAAAATCTTTTGTTGTCTTTACCTTAGATGTATTGATGAAGAAAATAGATTTTTTGTTCATGTTAATGCATTAACCTGAGACCTCTGCATAATCTTTAAAGAGGTTTTTAATGATTTTTACTTCTTGATCCGAGGCTTCCCTAAAAATATATGTGTCATCCATGAACTGTTGATGTGTAATGGAAACAACATTAAGAGATATATGAATACCTCTCAAAGTAACAATGTTCTTAGCTCTCTAAAAACTTCATCCCAAAGCTTCAGCCATGATGATAAAAAGGTATGGGGATAGAGGATGTCTCTACCTTAGCTCTCTTTATGTTAAAAATATCTTTTTGGGGAACCCTCAATCAGAATTGAAAATCTTGGTGTGGATATGCATGATAAAATTATCTCTCTAAACTTAGGATGGAAACTCAATCTTTCTAAAATCTTCCCCAAAAGTCTCTAAAAGACCCTGTCATAAGCCTTGTTCATGTCAATTTTCAAAAACATACCATCATTTTTAGAATTATCTATAGAGTATAAGGCGTCATGAACCATGATTATGTTTTTTGTTATGTCTTTCAAAGACAAAGGCTCCTTGGTGGGTAGAGATGATTTTGGGTGATAAGACTTGGAGTCTTAGAGCTAGGTTCTTGGAAAAAAGCTTATAAATAGTTTTATATAGACTTATAGGTCTATAGTTCTTTAATTCTCTAGCCCTTGTATGTTTAGGAATGAGAACCAAAAAATTATTATTGATTTCTTTCAAAATCTACCTAAATGGAACAATTCATCCACCGCTGCGACCACATCTTTTATAACAATATCCTGGAAGTGATAGAAGAAAATTAGGGGGGAACTATTTAGACATGTAGCTTTGTCTCCTTTAGAGAAAACAACTTGACTTCCTTGTGAGAGGGAGGCCTAATGAGCATGTCATTATCATCTTGGTTGAAGATATTGGAGAACATATTTAGAAAAGTTTCCTCTCTATCCCAGTTAAGTTGGGTTATGCCTGAAAGAATATTTCTGAAAAAAGAGATAACTTATTCATTAATATCTTCAGCGTCTATATGCATTGATTCATCATCCTTAACAACCTCTTTTATTTTATTTGAGTTCCTATGTTTTATACTAGAAAGATAGGAAAAAATTGAATTTATATCTCCCTCCTTAGCCATAGATTCCTATATTTTTGCCTCCAAAAGGTTTCCTCTTTTGCTTCAAGAGTATGGCATTTACTAATTAGTTATTTTTCCTTTAAAATTATATCTTGATCCAATCCACTGCTTTGAACAACTTCTTCAACAATCTTTAATTTGTCAACAATATTATCTTTTTGCTCAAAGATATTGCCAAAGGTTTCTTTATTCCATTTCTTCAACTTGCATTTAACATTTTTTAGTTTACAAACTACTCTAAACATTTTTTAGCCTTAAAATTATTTGTTCCACCACTCTTTAAATTTATCTTTTAACTTTGTGTGCTTGAGCTACATTTTTTTTAAATCTGAAGGGGTGATTAACCATTATATTCTTCGTCTATGTGTAAATAAATAAAGGGTTGTGATCATCACGATTATTAGAAGAGTGGAAAGGTTACAATTTAAGTTGAAGAGGCATTCCACTGACAATAAAAATCTATCAATTTTGACTTGAATTAACTTATCTTCCAATCTTCTATTGGAACAAGTGAACCTGGAGCCTTTGACATCCATATCAACCAACCCATTATCTGAGATAAAATCTACAAAATCCACCATGCTATCAAATAAATCTTGAGATCCCCCTTTCTTCTCCAAAGGAGATAGAGTATTGAAGTCCCCTGCCACCATCCAATTCCATTATTCATAGTTTCTAAAATTCATTAGTTATGCCCATGAATTTATTCTTCCAACACTAGAGTTTGGAGCATAGATATTAGATAACATCCATACATTTTTATCATTTTTATTGCTACATAAATAGCTAAGTGGTTATTTTTTTATCAATACTTATCGAGGTGGATGCCAAGATGTCTTGAGCAAACGAGTGCATGGATTTATGATGGGCACAAGAAAAGTTAGTACTCAATACAATAGCTACAAATAAAATGAAATCACATACATGAGAATATCACACAAAACAAAATAAGATTCAAATCCTAATCTTTCATTACAAAATCTCATAAATGTGAGATGTGTGTATAGGGGAGTGCATGTATAAATCCTCCATAGAAAGCTCTGTTGGGTGAATATTTTGTCGATCAGCTAACTGATGAGAAAAATAGGTCTTATCAACCATAGCAAGGGAGATTGGTCGGCCAGATGTGCAGGTTTACCACATCAAAAGGGGACAAATCTCTCCTCTCATCAAGGGGAGGTTCCTTATTAAATATGAGGAGCTATATACTATAAATATAAGCAAAAAATAACACTCAAGGGTAGAATAACACCATCCATCTCTCTTTTTTCAGAGATGATGTTCATAAATAAAGGAGAAAATCTTGGTGACAACACTAAAGGCACTTCTCTTCTTTCAAAAGTGATCTTGTAGAAAATAGCAGTTCTTTCAGGTAGTGACATGTAACTGGTAACAGGGCGTAGTAACCAGCAGACTAAGATATAGTACAAAGTCTCCACCTTGACTGCCCAAGAGTGAAATACGAAGGACAATGAGGGCACAAATTCATCTCAAAGTCCTTTGCACAAAAACTGAAAACAAACAAACACACTAAAGGCAATTGTAGATAGCACAAAGTCTCTCCACAGTTGGCTTCAAGGCACCTTCCTGATTACTTCCACTAGTTCTGATTATTTCATTAAAATAGACAAGAACACATTCAAGAAACAGACATAAGAACAATCTCCTAAATGACACAAGCTATAACAACACAAAGTCTGAAAATAACCTACTTTCTCATTCAAATAAAGAAGTATGATCAACAATCTAAGCTCAAAGTTTCAATAATTACCTTTCAATTTTGGCAGAGTTTTGCTTCTATAATGGAAAAGTCTCCTTTGCATAAAGTAAGAGAATACAATATATAGCAGCCAAGAAAAGCTTGGCACTTTGTTCCATGGAATAGCCCATGCTACATTCAATGCCTTGAATGTATTTTCAATTTTGTCAAAGAGCCCATGCTAGAACAAGGCAGCCGCCTTAACAATGGCATGTCAATTCATCTCAAATGTCTTTTCCTGGGCCTGAGTTATTTGGTCTATCACCTGATGTTTGTGCAACTATCCACCTCACCTTTACTCCAAGGGAGACAAATAGGCCACACCTTTAATGTTTGCAAGTTCAAATATTTACTTGGTGGACTATTCCACCTACTGGAATAACTCTAGCACAGATATTTCTGGTCCTTTTCTCTTTCCTATTGCGATTTGAGCTTCCAGGCTATCTTTCCCTTTTTGTTGGCTCTTTCAGCTCCTTCTTCAGGTTGGCACTGAGTTTGTTTTCAAATTTTGTGCCACTTTTGAAAATCAACAGATATTTCATTAGCTTGAATTTGACATCCATGGGGATGTCAAAGGTTCACTATTTCAATGGTTTGGGTGGCCTCCTTGGTTCATCCGCTTGAACCTTCTCCTTGAACTAGTCTCTGGAAACTTCAACTTCTTATCTTTGCTTAGAGCTTCCCTTGAACTATTGAACTTGTGAACCATTTTGGTTCAAGGTTCAATGATTCATCTTCTTCCTCAAAAGCCTTTGTTTTCTCTAAGTCTCTCGAGTTTTGAAAGAGTCCGTAGAAATATGTCTGTAGAGTTCGTATAAATGAGTACGTAGAAATGAGCCTGTAGAGTTCGTAGAAATGAGTCCATAGAATTCATCCTATGGAGTTCGTAGAAATGAGTCCATAGAATTCATCCTGCGGAGTCCGTAGAAATGAGCCTGCAGAGTCCGTAGAAATGAGCCTACAAAGTCCGTAGAAATGAGTCCGTAGAATTCATCCTTCGGAGTCTGCAGACATGAGCCTGCAGAGTTCGTAGAAATTGGGCCTTAATGTCTTTGGAACTTTCTGAAGGGAAAATGTCCCTTCGGGCCTTGAGAAGGTCCATTTTCTAGGTCACTAAGAGCCTCCCACAAGGGTACCTGCCCTTCGGGGTTCTTCAGGCGGCCTTCAAACTTTTATTCCTTCAGAGGGTTTTCGAGCTCCAATTCCTTTAGACAAAATGTCTGAAGGAATTCCTTCGGATAATTTGTCTGAAGGAAATCTTTCCTTGGTTTCATCACTTTCCGTCGGGCTTTTTGCTTTCGAGCGAATTCTTTTGGACAAAAGTTTGAAGGAATTCCTTCAGACTTTTTGTCTGAAAGAATTCGCTTTGTCTTTTGCCTTGTTCATTTTTCTGAAGGAATTTCAACTTTTCTGCCTTGTTCATTTTTCTGAAGGAATTCTCTTTGTCCACTTTTGTTCACTGCCCTCCGCAAGGGCACTTGACTTTGGTTCACTGCCCTCCACAAGGGCACTTGGCTTTGGTTCGTTGTCCTCCACAAGGGCACTTGGCCTTGGTTTATAGGGCACTCCTTTGAACCATTTGATTGAACCGACCGATTGAACCAACTTTGGTTCAACGATTCAACGGTTCATTCCTTTGTTCCACTCGTTCATTTAACTGCATTGAATCAAACACGTTGAACCAATCGCTCATTGAACCTGTTGAACCATTGAACCCATTAAACCTTTGAACCAAAATGGTTCAAGGTTCAACGATTCAATGGTTCAAGCCTTCTTCTTTTCGTTAAGTGTTTTGAAGCTGTTGAACCTTGAAACGATTGAACTTTGGTGAATTTTGCCGAAGCGCTTAACTCTTTAAGCTTGCCGACATCGTTGAACCTTTGAACCCGTTGAACCTTTGAACCTTTTGGAAGCGAGGTTCAATGGTTCAATGGTTCAATCCTTCTTTTGAAGCTTGTCGATGAACATTTTTGGTTGAACCAAGGCATTGAACCAATCTAAAAATTGCCTGAGTGCTGGAAACTTGTTATTTTGTGAGAATTCACCTATTGAAGCTATTAAATTGATTGAACCTGCTAATCCATTAACTAAAAAAGCTTAAATAATGAAGAATTTGAATGCTCAGAATGATCTTTTAAGAAGGGAAGGGATAATTTTGGCCTGCAGGACCAAAATAGTTCATATGTTGTCCCAAAAATGAGTGACAGATTTTGGGAACAACAGCTGGCTCTAGTTGAGGAACTTCCTTCAGTTAAAAACTTGAAGCAGCTGAGGGGAGTAGAAACTAGAATCTCCAGTGCCTTGAAGTATGCCATTGGGCTATGGAGTCATGCTACCCAAAAAAAAAAGGTGCCAAAAATGAAAACAAACAACACAAAACAGAACTAAAGACTATACAAATATACATATGTAGAGGTGAACTTATCTGATACTTCAAGAATTGAAGTGCTTCAGATGCTGCCCATCGTGAGGTAGAGAAAAGGGTGTGCCATCTTGATATTTCAACAAAAAATTGTTTTCACCATTGAGCTGATGGATAGTAAGCGGGCCTCTCCAAAGGGAATCAAATTTCCCATGCATTCCATTTGGTTCTCTTCTCTTGTCCCACAACAGGACTTGATCTCTAATCTAAAAATCATGGTTTTTTGCTTTCTAATCGAAGAACTTCTTCACCAGACTTTGATGTGTAGCAATTCAGTCCACCACCATGGTTTGTAGCTCATCCAGCTCAGTCAAGCATATGACCCTTTTATCGATGGAGCTTTCATATATCTGATCTTCAACTGCCTTAGCCAATTTCAATACTGGTAATTCTAGGGTTATTGGTATCTAAGCATTACGACCATAAATAAGTTGGAAATGTGACATACCAATCGCCCTTTTGGGTGTAATTCTATCTACCCATAAAGCATCAACTAATGTTTTATGCCAGGTTTGTTGGTTGTCATCCACAAGCTTCCTGATAATGGTCACCAAGTTTTTGTTGCTCGATTCTACTTGGCCATTCCCTTATAGAAAATAATCAGAAGAGTGGTAGAGGATAATCCCATAGTAAAAATAGAACTGAGTGACCTCATGAGAAGTGAAATAGGCTGCATTGTTTGTGACAATCTTGGTGGGGACCCCAAACCTAGAAATGATGTTCTCTTTGAGGAAATCACATACTACCTCTGAAGTAGCATGCTTGGTTGGAATTGCTTCCACCCATTTGGTGAAGTACTCTATAGCTGTGAAGACATAATCATGCCCAGCACTTGAAGATAGGTTTACAACACCTACGAAATTGATTCCCCATTGCTGAAATGGCTCTTTTATGACCACTAGCTTGAGAGGCAGAGCAGCTAATTTAGGTCTTTCCACGAACTACTAGCATACTTCACATCTTCATACCTATTTGTATGCATCTTGGAATAAAGTAGGCCAATAATACCTTGCTGTAGAATTTTATGAGTAGTTACAGGAGCAAAAAATATCCTCCACAGGCCATATTGTGGAAGGATTTCAAAAGTTGGTTTTGTTGCTCCTTATTCATGCAACGAAGGAACACTCCATCAAAGCTCCTCTTATACAAGCCATTGTCCCAGAGGACAAAATTACTAGCTTTTAACTTGACAGTCCTCTTTTTTTTATGAGAAAGGTGAGCAAGACACCATATGTAAGAAAATGAGCAATATTTAAATACCACTCATTTGTGGTGGAGACAAAGAGACCTGTTGGCGTGTCTTCAATTTCTTCTTCTTCATGCTCTGCTTCTTCAAGTTTGTTGTCAACCATCAATTGGCATAGGCCCTTTCCATGCACCAGCTTCATAGTTTGATGACTAGATCAAACTCCTAGATTTTAGCAATCCAATTCCCTCTTTTGGTTCAAAACTCTTACTGAGTTAATATGGATTTGACTATGGTGTCAGGAACCAAGGTAGTAGTGTGTGAATTCAGGATGTAAAAGTGGAAATACTTCACTACCTTTACCACTGCATATGCATGCTTCTCCAGGTTTGAGTATTTCAGCTCATGAGCTTTGAGAGGACAGCTCATGGAGGATATGGAAGATTCCATACCTTTTTTGTTATGTTGAACTAGAATTGCTAAAAGTGTGTGCTCGAAAGCATAACTATATATGGTGAAATCTTTAGTATAATCTGAACAAACCAAAATTAGGGCATGGGCAATAGCTATTTTAATATTTTGAAATGCCAATTTTTCTTCTTCGGTCTAGCTAAAGGTGGCATTTCCCTTCATCATGTTTACAATATGGTGAGTCTTTTTCGCAAACTCAAGGATGAACCTTCGCAAAAAAAATCATCTTTCCAAAGAAAGGGTGAACTAAAGTCTTACTTGTGGGCAAAGTAAGTTTCTGGATGGACTTGACTCTGTCTGAGTCAATTTTTATGCCTTTTCTAGACATAACGTGTCTGAAAAGCACAACGTTTCAGCACTTGTTATAAATGGACAACATGGTCAGGGCGATGCTTGGAAAAGACGGTCAAGTCATCAAGGTATACCACAATGAACTTACCCAATTCATCTTTGAAAGCAAGGTTCATTGCTCTCTGAAAAGTGGCACCAGCATTTATGAGGCCAAATGGCATTCTTTGATAGGCAAAGGTGCCTCAAAGTGTGGTGAAGGCAATCTTATGCTGGTCTACTTCACCCATTTCAACTTGATTGTATCTTGAGAAGCTGTCTAACATTAATAACATCTTTGAACCAATCACTATCTGAAGGACTTGATCCAAGATTGGCAGAGGATAGTTATCCTTTAAGAATGACTGATTCAAATTTTTGAAGTCCACGCAGAGGTGAATTTTGTCATTCTTCTTCCTCACAGGTACTATGTTGGCAATCCATGTGGAATGATAGATTGAAAAAATTATCCTAGCATTCAACATTTTTTATATATCTGATAGAATAGTACCTGATATCTTTGGATTGTACTACCTGGATTTTTGCTTGTAAGGCACCGAATCATCCTTGAGAGGAATTTCATGACAAATTTTATTAGGCCTAAGCGACTTCAAATCATCATAGGAGTATGCTAGGACATCCATGTACTAACAGAGCAGAGCAGCAAATTTGAACTTCTCTTCCAGAGTGCAGTACTTCTCAATGTTCACCATCTTGAGATTTTCTTTGGTACCCTAATTTATCTAATCAAACACCTAGGAGGAGCTTGAATCTATTTCTTGCTATTTGATGAATCTATCATGCTTGTCAAACAGCTTTTCAAGGGAAACCAGGGTTTTGAAAATTTTATTCCCTTTCAGTTGTAAGAATTCATCACTTGCATCTGAACTTGATTCAGAGGCTGGTTCAAGTTTATGAGGTTCACTACCTTCAAAATGCAGTTGTTCAAAATTGTCTTTTTGTTCCATAAAGGCAATGATTTGGTGGTCGCCATTGAATACTTGCCAATGATTGCCATTATCAGGCACACTTGGTCAAAATACCAGTTCAATAGTGTACCTTTTTCTTTTAAAATTAAGGTGAAGGACCAGAAGAGTTACTGAAGCAACCAATGCATTAGCTATGTCGTTAAATTCTCTAAGAACTGTAGAGATACTGAAAGCATCAAAGCTTTCAATTTCTTCCCAAATCAAATTGTGGTAATAATGCAATCTCTCATTTTTTGTTTGGTATAAGTTTTTCACTGACAAACCACCAGCTCAGCATCTCCTTTGGCATGAAGAAGCTTGACGCCCTTGTCTTGAGCGGCGTTCAATCCAAGTAGCAGTGATTCATATTCAGCAGTATTGTTAGTATTGATGAATTGTAATTTGTATGAAGAAGGGAAAATATCTCCTTGAGGAGATATTAGAACAATTCCAGCTCATAAACCGGTAGAGGAATAGTTGCCATCAAATTCTAGTAGCCATACATCATTTGAAACTGATCCTTTCTTAGATTTCTCTTTGTGTGGAGGGGAGGATTTTTTTGTGCTTGTACTGTGCTCTATCCTATCTTCTGTTGGTTTGTCTAAACTAATTTTTAGACTGTTATTTTTAGAGGTTTCATCAGCTAAGATGGAAACATCCTCTGTAGTCAATAATAAGTAACTACCCACGCTTGAAGACTCAAACAAAATTTGAGCTTCAGGCGCTGATATTTTAGTGACTACATATTTTACTTTTTTCTTAGGGAGCAATCTTTGCATAACACCTTTGACTGGGATCCTTGCTTCAGACAGGGCCATGCTCAACTCGCCACCAACATCTTTGTAGAAATTTTGGCCAAGAAGGATGTCATATGATGCTGGAACGTCAGCCACCAAGACTGTCATTTTGATTCTCTTATTTGAAAATGCTACAAATACAAATTGGGCATCCTTAATTTGTCCCAGCAGTGGCACTTATTTGTTCTCCATGGAGAAACATCTCTCAAATGTGTTGGTTAGTGTGAGACCAAGGTATTCTACCACTTTGGTAGGCATGACATTGTCAGATGCACCAGAATCTATGATGCAATTGTTCAGCTGATGTCCATTTATTAGCAAAGAGACATAAAATGGTTCAGTCCTTTGAGGAGCAGGAGGAGGAGTAATGACAAGATTATTTTTGGTGGACATGTTCTTTGGGGGATCATGAGTTACCTTTCTAACCTCTTTTCCTGCAGGGATGCTTTGGTTCTTCACACATTGAACCAACTTATCCAATTGCTCAGAGTTGGATTGTTGGAATTCGAATTTAGATATTTAGATTTTAGTTTTCTTGACATGGTCGACTATGTCAAATGTCTGAAATGAATTAGGAACAAAGAATGGGAGTTCATCTTTTTGGTTTTTAGGAGGGGTGGCACTAGTCTGTGAATTTGAAGTAGAAGGTGTAGGGATGTTTGATGTACTTACCTTCCTTGCAATCACTGGGTCCTTTAGTTGGAAAGGCAGAGTGGTTCCCCACTTAGCAATTGAAATTACTGGTTGAGGTCGCTCCTCCATTTTTTCTTTATCAGCTTGCTGAGCTGATTAGTTCTTGGATCGAGTGAACACAGCATATGATCCCTCATCTACTTTACCTTCACTTCTGGATTCATCTTGGTAATTCAGAAAACCAATGTTGGAGTTGCCAGCTAATTCTTCTTCTCCCTCTGTGAAGAGATTAGCGTCATCTTCTAGGCTCAACTCAGGCTGGAAGGAGAAATCTGATTCTGCTTCAAGATATCCAACTGTTGAATTGGTTGGAGGTGCTTCAATGGCAAGGTTCCCCCATGGGGGAGGAAGATGATTTGTTTTTCCTTGATTCCTAGTAGCATTGCCTTGATATGACTGATTTTGAAATGTCTTCCTTGGCATATCTCTGTATGAAGGAGCAGGTGACATCTCTTGAGCCATTTGCTTTCTAAGAGCTAGCAATTCATTTTCTAGCTTTTGCACCATTAGATCAGTGGTGGATGTAGGTGAGTATTCAAAAGATGAAGAGGATTTACCTCTGTTTGGATCTCTCCTTATCTTTCCTACCAAAATAAGGTCATCTTCCACCTCAATAGCTAAATTATGAGTAGTAGCAAGGTCTATGTGGTCAGCCTGTCTCAGCAAAAAACTCACTTCAGGTAGCTGTGAATTGATGAAAAAGAATTTAAATTTCTCAGGTGTTGGCTGAGCAATTGTAGGAATCTGATTTTTCAGCTTGTCAAACTTGGCAATGAAATCCCTCATAGGTTCATGAGGTTCCATCTTCATCTGTGTGAGATGGGCTAGCAATGCATGCACATCCTCTGCATGCTTGAACTTAGATTCAAATTTAGCTTTAAGAGTGTCCCAATCAGTCACTGATCCAGCCTGCAAATGGTAGAACCAGTTTGTAGCAGCGTCTTGCAGTGTTTCTATAAACAGCCTGACTGCAATGTCTTCTAATTTCATGTTTATCATGCCATAGGCTATGCTGAAAGTTGCAATATGTTCATCAAGATGTACTCTCCCATCACCAAAGAATTTGGAGAAATTATTTTTTGAACTGCGTGGTAGCTCATGTAGAGGTGGAGTAAAATTTAGTGGACCAAAAGAGTTACCCCAAGGGCCTTGAGCTGCCATGATTTGATTATGGATAGTGGGGATGACAAATTTGAGTGGAATATGTATAGGCAAAGCTCTACTAACAGTATAAAAAAAGCTTTGCCTTGTGTTGGTGACCTGGTACGGGTAGGAGGAACACTCCTGGATCGTTGAACTTGAAGTTGGGGAGGAAACAAATCAAAATTGCCCTGCTGCACCAACTCAAAAATAGGGTCAACAACACCTTGGGCTCTTTGGTTTCTAGTATAGCGTGGAGTTGCCAGATTATAGAATAAAAAAGAATGGAAAAGAATTGGTCTAGCTTTAGCTTGAAGCTTGAGGCTTCAAATTGCTTGTTCTTTCTCCAGCGGAGTTGCCAAAAAGATGTTGGCATGACGCTGACAGTGTTCTTTCCTACTTCACGTTGTTCCCCAGCAGCATAAAATGTTTCAATTTGAATAGACTGGAACTGCTCGTCGATCCCCAGTGGAGTCACCAAAAAATTGTTGGGTGAATATTTTGTCAATTAGCTAACTGATAAAAAAAATAGGTCTTATCAACCACAACAAGGGAGATTGGTTAGCCAGATGTGCAGGTTTACCACATCAAAAGGGGACAAATCTCTCCTCTCATTAAGGGGAGGTTCCCTATTAAATATGAAGAGCTATATACTATAAATATAAGCAGAAAATAACACTCAGAGGTAGGATAACACCATCCATCTCTCTTTTTTTAGAGATGATGTTCACAAAAAAAAGAAACAATTCTGGTGACAACACTGAAGGCACTTCTCTTTTTTTAGAAGTGATCTTGCAAAAAATAGCAGAAGTTCTTACAGATAGTGACATGTAACTGGTAACAGGGTGCAGTAACCAACAAACTGAGATGTAGCACAAAGTCTCCACCTCGACTGCCCAAGAGTAAAATACGAAAGACAATGACGGCACAAAGTCCTCCCAAATTCCTTTGCATAGAAATTGAAAATAAACAAACACACTAAAGGCAATTGTAGACATCACAAAGTCTCTCCACAGATGGCTTTAGGACACCTTCCTGATTACTTCCACTAGTTCTGCTTATTTCATTAAAATGGATAACACATTTAAGAAACAGACATAAAAATAATCCCTTAAATGACACAAGCTATAACAGCACAAAGTCTGAAAGTAACCTACTTTCTCATTCAAACATAAATATGATCAACAATCTAAGCTCAAAGTCTCAGTAATTGCCTCTCAATTTTGGTAGAGTTTTGCTTCTATAATGGAAAAGTCTCATTTGCATAAAGTAAGAGAATACAATATATAGCAGCCAAGAAAAGCTTGGCACTTTGTTCCATGGAACGGCCCATGCTGCATTCAATGCCTTGAATGTATTTTTAGTTTTGTCAAAGAGCCCATGCTAAAACAAGGCAGTCACCTTAACTATGGCGTGTTGATTCATCTCAAACATCTTCTCCTAGGCCTGAGTCATCTGATCTGTCACATGATGTCTGCGCAGTTGTCCACCTCGCCTTTACTCCAAGGGAGACAAACAGGCTGTGCCTTCAATGTTTGCAAGTTCAAATATCTACTTGGTGGACTGTTCCACCTACTAGAATAACTCCAACATAGATATTTCTGGTCTTTCCCTTTTTGCTGGCTCTTTCGGCTCCTTCAGCTGGGCGCTGAGTTTGCTTTCAAGTTTCACGCCACTTTTGAAAATCAATGGATATTTCATTAGCTTGAATTTGACGTCCATGGGGACGTCAAAGGTTCAATGTTTCAAAGGTTCGGGTGGCCTCCTTGGTTCCTCCGCTTGAACCTTCTCCTTGAACTAGTCTCTAGAAACTTTCACTTCTTATCTTTACTCAGAGCTTCCCTTGAACTGTTGAACCTATTGAACCTGTGAACCATTTTGGTTCAAGATTCAACGATTCATCTTCTTCCTTAGAAGTCTTTGTTTTCTCTAAGTCTCTCGAGCTTTGAAAAAGTCCATAGAAATATGTTTGTAGAGTTTGTATAAATGTGTCCATAGAAATGAACCTACAGAGTTTGTAAAAATGAGTCCGTAGAATTCATCTTGCGGAGTCCGTAGAAATGAGTCCATAGAATTCATCGTGCAGAGTTCGTATAAATGAGCCTACAGAGTCCATAGAAATGAGCATGCAGAGTCCGTAGAAATGAACCTGCAGATTCCGTAGAAATGAGTCCGTAGAATTCATCCTGCGGAGTTCGTAGAAATGAGCCTACAAAGTCCGTAGAAATTGGGCCTTAATGTCTTTGGAACTTTCCAAAGGGAAGGTGTCCCTTCGGGCCTTGAGAAGGTCCATTTTCTGGTCACTAAGAGCCCCCTACAAGGGTACTTGCCCTTCGGGGTCCTTCAGGATTTTATTCCTTCGGAGGGTCTTCGAGCTCCAATTCCTTCAGACAAAATGTCTAAAGGAATTCCTTCGAACAATTTGTCCGAAGGAAATCTTTCCTTGGTTTCATTGCTTTCCATCGGGCTTTTTGCTTTCAGGCAAATTCCTTCGGACAAAAGTCCAAAGGAATTCCTTCAGACTTTTTGTCTGAAAGAATTCGCTTTGTCTTTTGACTTGTTCATTTTTTCGAAGGAATTCTAACTTTTCTGCCTTGTTCATTTTTCTGAAGGAATTCTCTTTGTCCGCTTTTGCTCACTGCCCTCTGCAAGGGCACTCGGCTTTGATTTGTTTCCCTTCGCAAGGGCACTTGGCTTTGGTTCGCTGTCCTCCGCAAGGGCACTTGGCCTTGGTTTATGGGGCACTCCTTTGAACCGTTTGATTGAACCGACTAATTGAACCAACTTTGGTTCAACGGTTCATTCCTTTGTTCCACTCGTTCATTTAACCGCATTGAACCAAACATGTTGAACCTGTTGAACCTTTGAACCTTTGAACCAAAATGGTTCAAGGTTCAACAGTTCAATGGTTCAAGCCTTCTTTTCGTTAAGTGTTTTGAAGTCGTTGAACCTTGAAGCGGTTGAACTTTGGTGAACTTTTGCCGAAGCGCTTAACTCTTTAAGCTTGCCGACGTCGTTGAACCTTTGAAGCCATTGAACCTTTGAACCTTTTGGAAGCGAGGTTCAATGGTTCAATGGTTCAATCCTTCTTTTGAAGCTTGCCGATGAACATTTTTGGTTGAACCAAGGCGTTGAACCAATCTGAAAATTGCCTAAGTGCTGGGAACTTGTTCCTTTGTGAGAATTCACCTGTTGAAGCCATTGAACCGATTGAACCTACTAATCCCTTAACTGAAAAAACTTGAATAATGAAGAATTTGAATGCTCAGAATGATCTTTTGAGAAGGGAAGGGATAATTTTGGCCTGCAGGACCAAAATAGTTCATATGTTGTCCCAAAAATGAGTGACAGAGTTTGGGAACAACAAGCTCCACGAAAAGTGATCAAAGAGGCAAGAATAGAAGAGTAACTCTCATACCTAGAATAGTCGGTCAAGGGAGTTACTTCATATTTCTCCGGTCAAGCTATAACTTCAAGTACACATAAGCAGGCTTATCCATGAAAGTAGAAAAAGTCTAAGTGAGGAAAAAATCCCATAATAAATAAACATGAAAAAATAATAAAATCCCTACCCCCCATAAGCATAGCTTAGGTGGGCAAAAATATTGGGTCCCGACAACAAGGCATGATGAGGTACCCATGTATAAATAAATATCTCATTAAGTATAGAAAATGAGAAAACCCATAAGAAACCCCCCTTGCTCACCCTCCTATCCCTTCCCTCAGAAAAAAATAGAGAGATAAAGAAGACGTTGAAAAAAAACCCATAACATGATGATACAGTATCCCAAACCTCAAGAAGAGCTTGTAAATGAAGATGCTTACTCTCTGTGAAAGGTTTAGTGAAGATGTTTGTTGTATGCTCTGTCATCTAGCAAAATCTCATATCAATGATTTACCCATGAATGAGCCCCTGGATGAAGTGCATATGAATCTATGTATTTGGTTTGTTGATGCTAGACCAGATTTCTACAAATCTAAATAGTACTCTGGTTGTCACAGTAGATGATTGTAGGTCCTCTGAACTAAATACCGAACTCCATGAGGATCCCCTGAAGCCAAATAGCCTCAATGGTAGCATTGACAACCCCTTTGCATTTTGCCTCAGTAGATGATAACTCAATAGAATTTTATTTTTTACTTGACCAACTAATTGGACTTGAACCAATGAAGAAACTATAAACTAAAGTAGACTTATGATTTTGAATATCATCAGCGCATTCTAAATCAATATACTCAATCAAGTTGATGTCAATCCCAGCTCTATAATGAATCCCAAATCTGTGTGCCCTGAATGTAGTGCAAAATCCTCTTAGTTGCTTTCCAATGCAACTCATGGGGTTCGTGCATGAATTTGGAGACTAGGCCTACTACATATGATATGTTAGGTTTGGTATGTGTCAAGTAGATAAGGCAATCGATAAGTTATCGATACAAGGTAGCATCAACCAATGATGAAGTACAATATGCCTCAAGTTTGATTCTAGATAGAAAGGGAATCTAAGTTGGCTAACAATTAACCATGTGAAATCGAACAAGTAAGTTGAGAGCATACTTGGGCTATGCAAGAGTAATCGCTAAGTCAAACTGAGAGATATGGATCCCAATGAAGTAATGTAACAAGCCCAAAGTTATCATTGGAAAATTTGTCATGAAAATCATCTTTCACCATTGTAGTGGATAAGGAAGAGCTCCTAGTGATCAAAAGATCGTTAACATAAGGAACCAGAATCAAAAGTGAATTATTCTACCAGAAAAGATAGATGTTTGGATTTCAATGGCACTGAGTGAACCCCTGTAGAAAAAAATAAGGAATCCATCTTAGCATACCAAGCCTGAGAGGCCTATTTGAATAAATCTATGGATTTTTGAAGTCTGCACACAAAAAAAGAATCCTTGATAAATTCCGATGGTTGCTCCATGTAAATCTCCTCCTCGAGGTCACTGTGAAGAAAGGCACTCTTCACATCCATCTGATGAGCATCCCAATGATTGGTTATGGCAATAGCAAGTGTGAGTCTGACAAAGTTCATTTTGGCGACTAGTGCAAAGGTTTTGATATAGTCGTTGTCAAACACCTATGAGAAACCTTTTGTAGCAACCGTGCCTTGAACTTGTCAACAAATCCATTTGCCACATACTTGGTCCAATATATCCATTTGAATCAAACCATTTTTCTTCCTTTAGAAAGAAGTGTCAAATCCTAAGTATGAATCATGATTAAGGAGTTATGCTCCTCATGCATGGCAAAATCCCACTCAAAAATCCTTGATGCCTCCTAAGAGGTATGTGGATATGAAGCAAAGGTATAAAAAGCATGTAGACCACTCTGAAACTCTAAACGTGTCTTCTTGTCATCTAAAATATTCTCAACCCATGTGTCTGCACTTTGTAGTGTTTGCCTTGCCCAAAGAGGACCAAAAGTGGATAAATCAAGTAGATAAATATCATCCTCTAAAGTGTGGCCATATGTGGATGGAGATGAGTCCCCATCACTACTCTTGTTGTCAAAACTGGAAGAAATGTCATCAACCTTTGGAATGTGCTCAGATTGATCTAAATTGTTTGAATTGAATCCAAGTGAGTCTAATGAAGTGGAAGAAGTGCCAAGTGTTGAGTCCATGGGACTCTTTTGAAAGTGAACACTTCTCTCGATGAATAACTCATGTGTGGTTGGATGAAGAAGGCGGTACCCCTTGACACCATTTGGATAACCTACGAATATGCAAGGCTTATTCTAAGATTCCATAGCCTTGTGTTTCTTCTTATGTATGTGGACCATAATTGGAGATTCGAAGACTCTGAAATGCTTAACTACGGGTTTCTTATCGTTCCAAGCTTCAAAGGGAGTTGTGTATTTTAAATCTTTGTGGGGAACTCTATTCTGAATGTAGCACGCACAATTGATTGCTTCAGTCCAAAATTGTGGTGCAAGTGATTTAGAGTGAATCGTACAGTTTGCCATCTCTTTCAATGACATGTTCTTATATTATGCAACTCTATTTTGTTGAGAATTGTATAGAATTGCATGTTGTAAATTAACCCCCTTAGTTGTGAAACATTGTTCAAATTTGTTATTGACATACTCACCCTCATTATCAGTTCTAAGAACCTTGATGCATTTCTCAGATTTTTTCTCTACAATAATTTTGAAGTCTTGAAACTTGTCAAAAAATTTAGATTTCTACCTAAGGGAGTGAACCCATGTGTAAAATGAGAAATCATCA
The DNA here is from genome assembly GCA_037957365.1 of Torreya grandis. NCBI lineage: Eukaryota > Viridiplantae > Streptophyta > Pinopsida > Cupressales > Taxaceae > Torreya > Torreya grandis. Next base: position 566,442 of record JARHVA010005343.1, read on the forward strand.
ATAAAGGTGAGAACATGATTAGCCCTTGTTAAAGATAGACTAGGAAAAGTCCCAAATACATCACTATGTACTAACTCCAATCCCTGTGAAGCCCTCTAAGCTTTACCTTCGTTAAATTTATGTTCAAGATGCTTCCTAAGGGTGCAACCCTCACAAAGACCCTTAGAAAAATGGGATCGAGGTAACCCTATGACCATGTCATATTTGTTGAGTTTTTCTAGGTAGCTGTAGTTGAGGTGGCCAAACCGCTCATGTCAAAATTTGTTAATTACATCTGAATAAGTTAGTAATGAAGTTAGATAAGAATTAGGTGAAAATGTGAGAAGGTATATAACATGGTCCAATGATTTGTCTTTGCCACTATCACTGTAGAATCCTTATGCAACTCTCTGACGATAATTGAATCTGGAAAAACTCCACCCTCGTGTCCTTACTAAGACGAGTGATTTAGTACATTGATAAGAGATTCGTTGAAAGAGATGGGACAGTTAGAACATTATTAAATGTTCCTCCTTCCATTTCAATAGAACCTACCTGAAACTAATACAAAGTTGTCATTACCTAAAGTGATTGAAGACATGTTACAAGGCTCTAAATAAGAAAAGTCAACCTGTGAAAAACCCATGTGGTGGGAAGCCCCTAACTCTAACTCATGAAGATGTTGGAGCTGCAATTGTTACAAGAGCCTTGCCCTTTTCTTTCTATTTTCCTTTGCCTTTTGTCTTAGAAGAATCTCGAGTTCAATTTTACTTGATAGACTCGGGAACACCTATGTTGTTATTTTCTATAAGATGAGTTAGGTGGTCAATTTGTTTCTTCATGCACTTGTGTTCATCATGCTCATTTTTCTTAAAATAAACACACTTAACCTTCTCTTTCTTAGGTTTATCATTAGAAGAGGAAGTTTCCGTTGTAGTTTTGACATAAGTTGATTATTTTTTCTTCTCTTATCCTTATCCTCGTTCTTTTTCTTCTTCTTTTTGTTTGAAGCCTTTGTTTTCTCTTTCACAGTAATTAGGGCTTGAGGTTTTAAGGACTTCAAAGTGCCCATTTGTATTAATTTGTTTTGCTCCCGAGTCAAGTCGATAACAAATGCATCTAAAGAGGGCATTTTCTATGTAGTGCCTAGAGCACTTTTAGTAGCATGGAAAGTAGAGACAAAGACTGAGTAATCAGGTCTTAGCTTGGAGAGTATAGAAAGAATAAGCTGGTTTTTTTTTTCTCTATTCCACATTCTTTCAACTACAATCTCAAAGGCTTGGATTTTGTGAAGAAAACTTGAAGGGTGTCAGTGGCTAGGACCTAGGCTGATAAGTTCATTTTTTAGTTCATGACTTCTTATCACATCTTGCTTCTCAAAGAGCTTTTTCAAAATAGTCCACACTTCATTTGGTGTTTTGGCAAGTTCTATATGAAAGAAGAGATCATGGGACACAAAAATACACAACCAATAGGTTTTATCACTATGATTGTACCACTTAACTTTTTCTACATCTACAGTTGGTTCAATTTCTAACCCCATTATAATGTGAAGTAAACCTTTGCTCCTTAGAATAATTTGCATTTTGATTTTCCATTCATAATAGTTAAATGGTGTTAGAGGATTTTAAAACTTGTATCCGTTGTGCAAAAATGAAGTTTTTAGTGGTTTGTAATTATTTGTGTTGTAGAAATAAAAGTTCAAATAGAATGAAAGAGTGATGCAAACATAGTACAACCTCCCCTTGAACTATCAATAGTGACGCACCCTCCCCCCTCAAATGTTGCAAACACAATGCATGCTCGAAAAGATGTTAAACACAGTTGAGAGTGTCTTGAACAATCAGTGCAAATGTAAAAAAAAAAAACATGATTTGCAAGGAAAATGAGGACATCAAGCTCAACCGATACTATGTCCAAGAAGAGTACACAAAGTGGGCAAGCAAGAGGAAGAGAAAAGATTGTTTTGAATGTGAGGGGGTTTGGCTACCTGCCAAACCGAACCTCACCCTCCGATTTTCCACTGATGAAGATATGAACAGATTTTTAAAAATAATAATTTCCTTTTAATAATTTCCCACAATATCTTGTTTTTATTAAAAAAAACAATCAAAAAATCTTATCAATATATTATTTTTATTGAACAACAATAAAAAAATAAATGTCCTTAATGATATTAGCCCATACAATATTGGTTTTATAGAAAAGCAATAAAGACAATCACCCCCCTTTTTAAATTCTATCTTCTCAAACATGATGCTATGATGTGAATAATAAAGTAATATTTTTGAAAAAAAAACACTTTCCCACCTTTAAAATAGACAAAACCATGAAAAAACCACAAATGGTTTGAAAAGGTGGTTTTGGTTTTTATTTTGTGGTGAAGGAAAATAAACACAGAGGTTCCAAATTCCTACATGAGCTTGCAAGCCGTCGATGTGGAAGGAAGAAATAGAGCCAAATGAGGTGGATCAGCGGTATTATGCAAAGATCAGACTAGCTTATGACAAAACTAGATTGCATACCCCAATCTTGTTTTGTAAACTAGAGCGCAGGTCATGGAAGGCAAGAATAGACCAGAAGAGTCACAAATGTTATTGAGGAGGTACCAAGTCATGGCACGCATAACAAAATCAACATTTTTAAGGTAATATTAAAAAAAACAGAAAACTCCTAGTGCCTAGAATACTTCTTCAGAACTATACATTCCACATTTTTTACACTTAAAATTGTAAACACCATGTTTTTTATAGGCAACAAATTGATAAAATATGATATGACTAATGTATTTATTAGGTGTGGGGGTAATTTATAAAGAAAGGGGTGCCACCCCCAACCATATAAAGTTGAATTAGTTTAAATCTAGAGGGGCTCCCCATATATAGAGAGGGGGGAAGGCGGGGGGGCACCCCAAATAAGGTAGATATATAAGGCGAAAGATGAAGAAACCATCAACATGTCTCTGCCAAGGTCATGGATGGCCAAAGAAGACTAAGAGTAGGTCATATAAGGCCTTAGTAGCTCGATCCAAGGAGAACCAACCCGCGTGGGAAGAGAGTATGGGCAGAAGACTGCATAGAACCTTAAAAGTGGTTTTTGACCATGGATGAGCAGAACGCCTCATGCAAGGGGCAGAATCCTTTGTTGAACTTAGATACTAGCCAAAGATAGCCTAGGTTTCCTTCAAGTTATCAAAGACAATCTCGTGTATCTCCAAAGAGAGAGAAGGGCTTGCATACAATAGCCAAGAGAAAAACCGAGTCAAAGAAAATGTTGCAACTCCAACCAATCCAAGACAAGATAACGCAATTAAAAAAACTCAAGATTTTAAAGAAAACTTAATAGCATTAAGTTATTCAAATCCCAGAATGGCACTCTGATACCATATAGGGGTGGATGCCATGATCTTTGGATCAAGCGACTGTAAAGGTTTGTGATAAGCACGACAAACTAGTACCCAACACAATAGCTAAAAGCAAACTGAAATCATATACATGAGAATTTTGCATTAAAAAAAAATAAGAGCTAAATTTCAGGCTTCCATTACAAAAGCTCACAAATGTGAGATGTACATATAGGGGAGTGTATGTGTAACTCTTCACTAGAAAACTCCACAAAAAGTAGTCAAAGAGGCAAGAATAGAATAGTAACTCCCATGCTCAAAATAGTCAGTCAAGAGAGTTACTCATATTCTTCCAGTCAAACTATAACTTGAAGTACACCTAAGCCAGCGTATCCATGAAAGTATGAAAACTCCAAGTGAGAGAGAAAAATCCATAATAAATAAATATGGATAAATAATAAAACTCCTACTCTAAAAAGACTTCCCCCTCAACCGCCAAAGGATTCTAAAACATAGTCAAACCCATTAATGCACCTATACCACTCACTTTAGCACAGATGGAGTTCTTCCAAACTCTTTCCTTAATTGAGAAAGACTACTATTGGGCATCTTTGTTTCTTGCAACAACAAAATACTTGGACCATGATTTTTCCTAAGATTTTTTACTATTATATACTTATTCAGGTTATTATACCCTATTACATTCCATGAGATGATTTTCATTTTTTTAATTTTGAAAAAATCCTACTAACCTCTAGGGTTCCTCAGGTTCCATTTTCCACCTCTTTGGTTGTTTTTGTGACAAAAACATTTTTCAACGTGGGTTTCCCTGTTTTGTTATCAATCCCCATATCTGATTTTTTTTGTACTCATGTTTCTAGCACTAAACTTCTAATTTGAACCGAGAGATTTAACTTCCAAATTTTGAGACTGTGGTAGTGAACATGGAACCGCTTCATCTTTGAAGATTTGTTTTGTCCCCCTCTTTTGAGATAATTTCCCCTTCATCCACTTCTTTCTTTGAGACTTTCCCTAATTTAGATTCTACTTCCTTAGGGGTGGAGCTTACTTTGTTAGCATTTTCCATTTATCTTTCCTCTTGTATTTTTAAAGTACAAGGTCCTTTCCGAAGATGGAAAAATTGATGGAGAAATAGGGGATAGATCCCAGGGAGTTCTCCCCTTTCTTCCTCAGGGCCTTCCATGCTTTGCTTATCTTTGCTCTTCCTTTTCCATGCTTTGATCTTTAAGGTTCTTGTCCTTCACAATTGTTCCAATGATGTTCTCTAATTCTTCTTTTCTTTTCCATACTTGCTTCTCTTTCTTGTTATCAAGGCGGCCTCTGGTATCATGTCCTAATTTTTTACACTTTAGTATAGATTTTCAGTGTTCTTTTATATTCAATCTCTTGTTTCCAAACTCCATATTTAAATTTCAATTTAATAGATGTTGAAAGAACCATTTCATATGGGGTATTGACGCAAAATCTGGAATAAACCAATATTTTTCTTGATTTGGTTACTGCATCAAAATGTATAAGCTAATAGATATTTTTAGCTATCCCTGTCATGATCTCTTCTTCCCAGAATCCTAGGAAGTCTGACCCAAATAGGAACTTCATTAAAGGTCTCCCTCTATGTATCAAAACCTCATTTTCATTTTTTTTGAAAGAGATTAGCTTTCCTCGAAAACCATGGTCCACCTAGCAGTGTTTTGGCACAACCTTCTTTATTTGAGAAAGTAATTAGAAAAATAATCTAACCAACACTAAAATCTCGAGGTGGCCTCTAGATTTCCATTTCCTATTTGCCCATTCTCTAAAGACGTTAATGTTGGGTCTATTTCCCATGGACTTACCTATGAGGGAATTTTCCATCTTGAAGTTAGCTCCCTCCACTATCTTATCCAAGATTCTCAAACAAACTCCTCTTATCAATGGATTAAGCACAAGAAACTCACAGTTCAAGAGATCTGGTCTTTTTTCCACTAACCTTTCCACCCAAGATTTGTTATCTCAATCAATCTTTTCACCCAAATCTCATGGGTCGCCTGATGGATCCTGCTTCCCTCACTCCTCCCTTACCTTTTCTTCTTCAAGGTCATCGAGATCTCCCTTTGTCTGCTCCTTTTCTAATCCTTCCCTCCCAGTGCCACATTCAAATTTTCTTCCCCTCAATGTTCCATCACTCATTCTGTCTAGTAATGTTCTATAAAATTATTATTCAAATCTGGTTTACATCACTGGGTTTCTATGTTTATTATGCTATGGGTATTGTTGCATTTAGGTAATTACTTAGTGTCATTATTGAGAATAATGATTTAAACTTTATTGAGAATAATGATTTATAGTTTAACTTTAACCTTGACATGAGTGCATATAAAATTAAATGAAAGGTTTTTTAAAGGTCCACGGTACTTAATACCCTTGCACCTGATTATGCTTTAGACTACATGGTAGCTTATAACATATGAAACCATGATATGGAGCATAAGTACCCTATCCCCCTCCAAATTTAAACCTTCTAAAATTAAATAAAATCCAAAACTTTAGTCTCTAGGTGAATGCAAGTCCCTAGATTTTAAGAAGATTTTAGTGATATTCACAAAGCCCAATACAAAATATTGTTTGTTAATACATTAGACTCTAGTTCAATGCAAGTTCCCAAATTTTACAAAAATTTCAATGGTATTCATAAAGCCTAATATAGAATATTATTTGTTAATGCATTTTTATTAGTTCACTTTGTTATAGTGCTTTGATAAAATTATAAAGTTGGAAGAATGTTATGCCTTAATATTTTGAAACTTCTCTATTTTTTAGTAAGTGACAATACTTAATTTTATCTTGTTATAAAATATTATACAAAACTAAAATCAAAATATATATTCAATATTAACTCGTTAAAAAAATGTTAACAATCTAAAATCAAATTATATATTAATTGTGTGAGACCCCAATGACAAGGAACCCTTGTTTTCTCAATTAACGGGATGGTTGTGGAGCTATGGTGCCAAATCCACATTTAAGTTTCTTTCTTAATAATTTTTATTGTTAAATAGCGTAAAGAACTTTAAATGCTTTCCAACAGCATCTATGGGTTTGATATTTTGCATCTTCTGAAATAAAATGAAACCTTTAACTGCAATATGAACCGTGTAGAAATGAGAAATTTCCTGTAAATCTGGTTCCAGAATACAATTGCGTCGTAGTGGCTTTATAGGAGGCATTAAACAGAGTGTTTTTAATTCTACGTTAATTGCATGTTAGATAGAACAAGGAGCGGAAAAGAATACAAAAACAATGAAGTGGTAATTTATGAAATGACCACCATAACAATTGCATGAAATGACACAAGTTCATGGGCAACTACAATGCTATTTCTATTGGTTTGCGTCAATATGGTATTACTTCAAAAGAATGTGAGATTTATATACAATTGCACTGCAACATTACACCGGCCCACTCTCCTCTCCATAGAATTCCAAAGAAAAAAAATGAAGTAAAATTTGAGAACTGGGAAAATGGCAATATTGAAGAAGAAATCATAAAAGCAGTAACAGCATAAGAGTTTCAATTGTAGCCTTGCTCAGTGTTTAACACAAAACCATCCCAAACCGGTTTCTGCCTCAGCTTGCAAATCCTCCAAAAGAACTGCGAGATTTGAACGTGGAATATTGGTTTCCATGTTTGTTCTAAGCAACTCGCGCACCCTTGACACACATTAGACAAAATACTTCAGTGAAACATCATCTCAAGCAAAACAACATAAAGTAAAATACAGATAATAGTCTAGTCTAAAATGGTGCTTGAAAGAAAATAGAACCAACACTACAGGAATAAGGCAATAATAGTTGACATTTAACAAGTTGCTCAACAATAAAGATTCTAGCGCTTTATTTTGGCAGAGTTTGGTTCCACTTTTTGTAATTGAGGTGCAGCATGAAACTTCCCATACTTTGCCTGTTAGGAGGAGGTTTTGGATAACTGTAGAAAATTTTATCGACCCCCCAAAATCCCAACTTCATTTCATTAAGAACAACCTCAATCAAAATATTTTTGGCAACCAGAGAAGTTTTTTCAAGACCATTTAAAAGAAAAGCCATCATCAAGCTGTGTTGCCTCTTCTCCCTAAGAGGCATCACGTGTGAGTTTCATATTGGCTGTGGTCTTAGTGATTAGCCACCATGCGTATGAGGTACCTGTCAATTTAGTACTTTGCACGACCTTGTTTGCAAGGAATCTATTTCTAAGTTATTCTTACAGATCTTTTCTGGAAGAATAATCACACAATTTAAATCTCAGTAGTTGCATATGTCAAAATTCACATGTGAAATCAAGCAACTGCTATTAGTGATTTCCATTTCCAATCATTTTATAGCCATGCACAAAGAATGTCTACTACAACCCAGTATTAATAGTCTCTAGATAAACAGGACTACACTTCTAAAGTTCCTGATTGCTCCTTGAGAAAATGGTTGATTATTGTACAAAGTATCATATTCAGTTCCCATCATCACAATTATGTTATAGAAATATAAGTGATTTGTTGCACTAGTGCAGGGCAAAGTCCATCAAGTAATTTATCAAATTTCTTTGTACCCATCTCATCCCAAACAAAATGAAGGGTGGATTTATCACAAAGCTGTAAATATAATGAAGAGGTTCTAAATATTCTGGATACTAAATATGACAAACCAATCTCAAATTTGAGATTCTCCTTTCTTATCTGAAATGAAACTTAAGAGTCCCTAAATCAAAGCCACTCCAACCGCTGAGAGAGGTGTCTATGATATAAATTCAAAGCTAAGGTTCTTAGCAGCTTTTAAAAAACCACTCACTGCAATTCTGGCCTATCATGATATCTACGTACATACAAAATTCCTTGGCAAAGAAGGTAATCACTTACCATGTAAAGTAAAAATCCTATACAGAGTGTTATGATTTCAGCAGTGGAGAGAAAAGCGTCCATCAAAGTGAACCTCAACAGCAAAGAAGCATAAGAGCTCATGAGAACACTTGTTAATCTGTACAGGTAAAACATTCCTGGACAGAAGATCGGCATAGTTGTATTGATAATATGCATGAAAAACTTAAAAATAAGCAATGACAAGGAGGGCGGATCTCAAGCCCTTTAAACATTGATCTTAGCTAAGATGATAAATTTTGTTTCTGAACACCCTTGAAGGATAAAGCAACACTTAGGCACTGCTGCAATGGAATTTTATACTGCCATGATGGAAGGAAGACAACATTCAAACTTTGCCTGAGGACTAAATAAATGGTAAACTGCATTTTGACTTGTCTGCTGCTAGAAGAGCAAATTTCAGCCAGTAGATTTACTGGTTTGCATCAAAATTTTCTAGGTTGTAAATTAATTCAAAGAGGATTCACTGTTTATGTGTTAATCCCAACAAAAGGGGCATTTATTGCTGCTAGTGAGGCTTGTTATTTGCCGTTATACTTGCTGATGTCAGCCTTTTATGGGCTTCCGCACCATAGAAGTCACACTGATAATGTAAACTGGCAACAAGTATGTACTTCCTTTACTGCATTATCTTTGTTATGCCTTATTTCTCTGATATAGTCCGTAGGCCTCAAGTGTTTGCATTGGTGGTCATGATTTCAAAAACAAGATTTGTCTAATTTATATCAGTTCTATGGTTTTTTGATCTATAAAATATGAGGTATTAATATCAAAAAGGTGTGCTAACATGTTATGTATATGGGCATTGCCTTAATCCTTTGTTTCAGTATATTAAAAAATCCCATCCGTAGTTTTTAAAGCAACATCCAAGAAGCTGATGAGATGTAGGTCGGTTGGTTAAATGGGTGGGTTGTTTCCAGCCCCACCCAAGTTCAATTCATAATTCCAGTCACAAGCATTTACCTTTAGCAAAAAAAGGGTGGGGGGGAGGCAGCGGGGGCAGTCCAAAAAGCCCACCAAATAAAAACAATTCAAAAACCTCGAAGGATAATTGGTGGAAAATCCTTTGGAATCTTGCAGCTTGGTCATCTGTCCTTCATCTTGAAAAAGAAGTGTATTCTTGCGCCTAGTTAAATGATTGGTTGTAGTAAGAGATAAATGTGAACCATATACTCCATTCATTAGCCATAACAAGACCAAGAAAACCCTGAATCTACAACTCGGCTACAATTCTACAACTGAAGATTTCAACACTAAACAGACATGACCTCTTGTAGATAATCTGGTACAGATACGGAACTTCTTGAAGTTCAATGCCATTTGGAGATAAGGCCTAGGCATTGATAGCAAGTAAAAACACTTGTAGAGGGTAACATTGTTAGAGTAGTTAATTAATTCATACTCTAAATAAAAATATATTTGTAAGGGGGATTATTAAAACACCCACGTTGACTTCTAGGTTGGATTAGTTGGGGTGCTAAACACTAGAACAACATGCACCTTAGAATACATGTTGACTTCTTAAATATTAGGATCTATTTAGTATATTGTATCTATAAATAACTCCATTTCAATGAAAAGTCATCCAAGCAATTCTTAATATTGCTCATATTTGGTATCAGAGTAATGAGATTTTTAGAGCGGGAGGAGAATAGAGAAAGAGAAGCAATCTTCAAGCGGCAGTCTAAAAAATTTATCTATAGTGCAAGCTTCAAGCAGCACAATAAAATTATTTTATTTTTCCTTTCTTTCTTCCCTGTGACATATCATAGAGAGGTGCACAATTTAGGCCGAGACAAAGGCAAAAAGAAAGAAAGAGCCAATTAAATTGTTAGTTGGCCAAAGAAAGTGCCAATCACAAAGAAAAAGGAGTGCATCAGTCCTTACGGACAAAGACGCTTTTGAGCCAGAGAGGGACATGAAGAGGTAGTGCTTCACTCAGTTGCTCCTCATCAAAGCATGCAGACTAGAGGGGAGGTGCTGATCAATACAAAATCACATTAGCCAGCTTCAGCACGCTGCACACACAAGGAGTCTCAAAGGAGGAGCATTGGCAGCCCAAGCACCATTCTCTTTGTCAGATCTGTAAGAAAGAGAGAGCAACCCAACTAAAAGAAGAAAAAGACAATTAAACTGAAGCACCCAACCAGATCAGAGAAGCGCCATTAACAGCCTGAAGGAGAGAGGCACCCATTGGAAAAGCGCAGCTCAAGGAGGAGTGTGGCTGTTTAGAAGGATCATGTCTGGCAAGGAGGTATTGCAGGGAAAGAGCACCAGTGGCTGTCCAAGAGCAAAACGTCAAGCATAGAGCGCCATAACTTTCCAATGCCATAACAATCAGTCCATACCAAATTCTTTGCAGTCTTTTGGCACAGCCCTGTCCTTAGACACCCCTGAGGAGAAAGAAGCGCCATTAATTGAACCTGATTCAGGCAAAGTGCAGCTCTCAGCAGTTGGAGCCCATTCAAACACCATTCTCCTCCATCTTGCAAAGCTTGCACACAGATTGGATTTCATTGGCTGGCAAATTAAATATTCCTTTAAGCTAAAGTTTTCACTTCTATGAAAAATTAAGGCAAATTTTTATGTTTTTTTAGTTTATAAAATAAACTTTAGAATATTTTAAAAATTGCCTTAAAAAGAGCCCGTAAAAACTGTTAATTTGAGATTTGGCAAACCATGAGGAGCCAAGAGCAAAAACCTGACCACATTCTCCAATTAGCAGTAAGAAACTGCATAGAGAGAATTTTTGCCTAAAATTCTATCAAACTTCTTAAACAATTGTTTTCATCATTTGCATGTAGTACCCAGAAACAATAATTAATTGTGTATCTTGCAAACCAGAAGGCAAAGTTGATCATTATGTTTGGGGTATCAGATGAGGTCCAGCTTCATATTTGAGGATGCTCCTTCAGCCAAAGACACTTGCAACAAACTCAGCACCATCTACAAGGCCAAGAACCAGAATACCATCTTTCATCTACATATCCAGCTTCACTGTCTCAAACTACAGACAAGTGACAAAGTTGAAGGATTTCTCAATGATGTTGCAGCACTACAGGGCTCGCTCCTAGCATTGGGTGATAAAATGTCAGATGCCTTCTTGGTATCCATCGTCCTAAGAGCACCGCCCCCTACCTACAAGATCTTTGTGGCTTCTCTAAACATCTCAGAGAAGAAACCAACTTTTAAGAAGTTGGTTAACATGTTGCAGTAGGAAGAATCCATGCACGCAGAAGAGGAAACTGAAGAACATACACTTGCATCACATGAGAAGGGGAAGAGGCTCATGAAGCCTTCAAAATAATCCCCAGAGCAGAGCAGTCATCAAAACCAGCAAGGGAACAAACCTCGTTCCGAAAAAGGTCTGTCTAATCCAAATATCATGTACTTGCCGAGCAAGACCATGGGAGCTTAATGGCAAGAAATAATTGAGGGTTTTTTTTGTTTTGGGCTTGTGGCAAGAACTCACCAAAGGCTGTGAGTATAGTGTTTGTGGCCAAAACACGTCCAAAACACAGAAAACACACAAAACCCTTCAAACACATCCAAAATGCCGAAAAAAAGCACGATACACACAAAAATTTGCCCTTTATAAGCATACATGCCCTCACAATTGAATCACGCAGCATTTAGAGCAAATTGAAGGGATCAGATTTAAGCAAACTTGATTTCCAGGTTAGTTTATTTGTTTAGTTTTTTTTTTTTTTTTCCAAGCATGTAAATTATTTGTTATTTATTTGTAAGCATGTTTGACAAATTTACATGCATTCCATTCAATTGTATAAAAATGTATTCGCGATTTATGCATATTTTTCATAATTTTTGAATAAAATTGTTGTTTTTTATTGTTAACGTAAAAATTTATGGTTTCATTTATTTTAGATGTCGTTTTAAATGTTTTTGATATTTTGTTGTATGCATAAGCCCTAGGGTTTAGTGTTTACATTTACAAGTTTACAATATAATTTTTTTTTTAATGTTGTATTTTAATTTTTTTTAACATTTATTCTTATTTTTTTTAATGTTGTTTTGAACATGTTACAAGTTTACCATTAGCATACAATGGCATCTAGTGTTGCATCAGGGTCAGAATCAGTCAATGGTAGCCATTTGCCTCCCCCTAATGCTCACACCGTTGCTTGGAAGTATGTCATATGGGTTGGAACATCCCAATAGACTGCAATTTGTACATTTTGCTCGAAATGAGGCATCAGTCGCTTCAAGTACCATCTTGCATGCATTGTTTGCCGCGATGTCACGCCTTGTCCCAATGCAACGAAAGAGGCAAAACGAGAGATAGTTGCAAAGCTCATATTGTTGGATGAAAATAAATTAGAGAGGGCAAGAATACAAACAACCATTGCTCCTACATTTTCGAGGAAACTAAAGTAGCGATGACATAAATTGTGGGCTCTAGTCGTGGTCCACGCATGTGAGGCACATCCACCTCATCCAATAAGAGCTAAAGCTAGATACACAACGTTTTAGTGCTTAAAAACATCCCTGAAGCACAACCTTCGCTGCAAGGTACAACATGGACCAAGGAGGCGCATGTGGGAGCAGATAAGGCATGTGCAAATTTATAGTACTTCAACAACCTTCCATTCAACGTGACGAGAAGCCCGAACTGAGAATATTTGGTAACGACATTGACAATTGCAGGGAAAAAGTACAAGGCACCCTCTCCAAGAGACTAAAGTGAGAGGTTGCTCCGGGATGCAATTGAAGATGCAAAGTTAATTTTGGAAGATCAAAAGAGGTTGTGGCAAAAGTTCGGATGCACCGTTCTTTCTGATGGGTGGACGGATGGAAAGAACTCACCCTCATCAATTTTTTTATGGCTTCAAAGGGTGAGATGATTTTTCTGAAGTCAATTGATGCCTCGTAACAAAATAAAAAATGCATAAACTTTGAGCTTGATGCTCAAAGAGGTTGTCTCAAAGGTGGGCATCAAGAATGTTGTGTAAGTTATCATTAACAATGCACCAGTGTATGTGGCCGCTAGGAGACTTTTCAAGGAAATGCATCCATCACTCTTTTGGACCATTTGCGTGACCCATTGCCTTGACCTTATTTTGGAGGATATAGGCAAAATTAATTGGGTGAGACTAATTGTAGAACCCAGAAACATCACCAAATATATTTATTATCACCCTTGGGTTCTCAGCTTGATGAGAGATTACAAGGGGAAAAAGTTTGTGTGAGCAGGTGTCACAAGGTTTGCAATGAACGTTCTAAAGTTGCAAAGTATTTGTAATTTGTTAACAACTTTGAAGCAGATGTTTGTGAGTCAAGCATGGGTGGACTCATCATATTTAAAGAATGCTAATGGAGATAGTTGCAAAGGCAGTTTTTAAAGAGGCCTTTGCGAAAAGAGCCATAGAGATTGTTAAGGTAACCTCAAATTTCAAATTCAAATTCAAGTCGATTCTTTTATTTTCAAAATTTTAAAGTATTTATTTTATTCGTAAGTTTGTAACTTTGTAGGTGTCGGAACCTTTGGTGAGGGTTTTGCGTTTGATGGATGGGGAGCAAAACCCAATGGGCTACATTTATGAGGCCATAGATAGGGCCAAAGAGGCCATCCAAAACTTTTGTAAAAGGGATAGTGTCAGATTTGATCCCATTTGGGAGTTGATTGATCGGAGGTGGAATAATCAACTCCACCAACACATCCATGTAGTAGGGTGCTACGGTAAACCCAAGTTTTCCTACTTTGATGGCTTCACAGATGCTAATGGGGAGGTTATGGAGGGCCTCTCAACATGCATTGAGAGTATGACACTTAAGGTTGAGGTGAGGGACCTCATTATTTTAGAGTTGCAGAACTACAAGCAAGCTAGGGGGAGACTCTTTTCTTCAGCATTATTAGAGGAAAATCCATGCAATCACCAAGTAATAAAAAATGGAGTCTTTACTTGTACCTTACAAATTATAAATTTATAATTATTAATAATTTAATTACTTACAAACTTTTGAATGTCTTATTTGCAAGTTCGTGGTGGGAAGATTGGGGTGGAAATATCCCAAATCTGCAAAAACTAGCCCTCCGCATTTTAGCTCAACCTTGTACCACTTTTGGATGTGACCACAACCGAAATTTGTTTGATGCCATTCACACGAAGAAGCACAACAAGTTGAATCAACAATGCCTCAATGACCTAGTTTTTGTGCAATAGAACTTTAAGCTTTGCACAAAAAAGGTGAACACATCACAGGAGCCTATCGATCTAGATGAGATTGATCCCTACAATGACTGGACTGCACAAGATGAGGAGACCCCCTTGTTAACAGAGGACGAGATTGTTGATTCCAAGAGGCAAGCTATGGAGGGTGGAACAGAAAGAGAGATTGGATTGGATGACATCATTGTAAATGTCGAAGATGAGACCAAGGAGTCATCCATCTGATTCCAGGGTGGAGCCACAAACACAATGTTCTAGGCATGGCAAGGAGGGCCAACTAACTGGGAGGACTAGAGTCTCTCAGTCTCCCTTAGTTTTCCAGAGAGCAAGGAAGAGATAATTGTAAATGCTTTTAATTTGTAGTTTCTTGTATAAGTATTGGTTTGTTGTTGACAGTTGTATTCAAATGAATCACGATTATGTGATTTTGTACTCTATTTATATTCAAATCTAATAGAAAACACTTCCCCAACATTTTATAAACTCATTTGATACATTTTGTAACTATAATTTGTTTTAAATTTATGTTTTTTTAATAAATTTAAGTATTTTTTAGTTGCCGAGTATTATCAAGTAATGGCGAGTGGCTGCCGAGCATTTGCAAATTAAATTTTTAGGAGGTTGGGTGAGTACTCGTCGAGTATGGGTATGCGAACTATGGTCTAATCTATGGAAAGACAGGGATGAATTGAAGAATTGTTGGTACAATGCATTTACACAAGGCTCATCCAACAACAACAAGCCCACCCCCTCGCAATTTCCACAAGAATAGAAGAATAAACCATTGTTCACACTAGTTGGAAGAAGTCACCTTCCTCACAACAACAGCATGGGAACATTGCTAAAGTCAACGATCCTTCAGATAAGGACTTTGTCTTTGCTACACAGACAAATGAGGAGACCACTCCTCCAAATGCAGTCTAGTACGTCGATTCTAGTGCCACAAGGTACATGAACGGACAGAAGGATTGATTCACCACTTTGAACCATTCATCTTATCGAGGTAATGTATCTCTAGAAGATGATTCATAATACAGTGTCCAAGGTAAATGTGATTTCCTTTATCACTTAGTAATAATGCATGTAAAATAATCGAAGACCTATTGTTCCTAGACTAACAAAGGATCTATTGTTTGTAAGCTAACTGCTCAATCACAACCTTAAGGTTAAATTTAGTCAACAAGGTGGTAAAAAGCTATCTCATTAGAAACAAGTCTAGAAGCTCAAAAATTATTGCAAGAGCTTTTGATGTAGGCAAAATGTTCCAGCTTGATGTTGTCCACAAAGATAATTAAGCTCTAGTTTCCAAAGATACAGACTCAACTAATGTCTGGCATAGGAGATATCAACATTTAAGTGTTAGGTACCTGATTGCACTAAATAGGCACAACATGGTGAGAGGCCTGTTGTCAACCTGGAGTTGCAACCTGATCGAAGATGTGCTGAAATGGGTAATCCTCTCTCCAGTTGAAACAATGGGATCTTCTCACGAGGGTGGGTGCCTCGATGGTGAGAACCTTCAGAGAAGGCTGGTACCTGTAAGATGTATCTATGAGGATCTTTACTTCTACGCTACAAACTGCCTGGAGAAAAGGGAAGAAAGAACTTGAAAGAAAATCTTAGCTAAAATGGTGATACACCTAATTTGTTTGATCCACTCAAATCGAGCTTCTGAGAACACTGATTCAGACAAGGAAGAGGCAGAACTTCAACTCCAATTGATCAATACACAAGTGTTTCACAAAAAGGCCGTCTAATGATCTAAGCTTGAGGGAAATGGAAATATAGCCCTGATGAAAGGCACTAAACAGCCACTAATATCCACTATAAACTCAACAAAAGACATTCAAACACAGAACATGACCTGCATAAACGACAAGTTTGTAACTAAGTACGATCCAGATTTGACAAGGAAAAAAGAAAATCTATCACTTAAACAAATCTATAACAATAGTACACTATACCAGCTGCTGAAAATTGAAAAAACACAGTCCTCTTCTCATTGATTTGAAAAAAGGTTACAGCACAATCTTTGGCAAAAGTTTTCTTGCCAAAAGAGGGATCATTTTTACAAGGCTAAAAAGCCATTAATATAGAAAAATACAAACGCCAAGAGATTGGCGTTTGAAAATAGGAGACACGCTACATCCGTTCAACTCAGTGTTTACAAAAGTCTATTTTGTCTTCTTCCTCTTTGCATGAAAGCTCTCTGGCACTAGAATTGGACGGTGGGTCTATTGAAAGTCAAACTCTTATGCAAAAATGCTACGCCCACCTCCAAATTTGGAACCCTTCATGAGCTGCTGGAACGTTTGAAGTACTGAGTTGACGAAGAGCATGCATGAAATCCACGCCATGCTAAAATTAGAACTCCAATTGAAACGTTGAAAGTTGAGTTGGAACGTTTGAAAGCACGAGTTGATCTGGAGATGAGCTTGACTTCAACAACCAATCAACTAAAGCTTTGACCAGTCAACCAAAAATATCCTTTGCTTGCATGTATTTTCTCCTATTTTGGTCTGCCTATTCGTGTCTATTTTTGGCGCGATTCTATGTTTGGATTTATTGTCTATATTAGTCTATATTTCCTCGGATTTCTTGGCTATCTCCTTAGCCTTTTTTTTCTGTCGTTGGTTTTATTTTAGCCTTGAATTTTCTTCGGATTTTTCCGTTGACTTCTCCATTGGTTTATTATTTCTGTTGACTTTTATGTTTGCCGATTTCCTTCGGATCTTTGTCTTGCCAATATTTCCGAATTTATTCCATGCAGACTTTATGTTTATTCTCATTTCCATCGGCTTTTGTTTTTTTTCTCCCTTGAATTCTTTTGGAATTCTTCCATTGTTTCTATTTCCCTCGGACTTTTTCCGTCGACTAGCTTTACCTTGGTCTTTTTATTTTTGGCTTCATCTTTGCCTTTTTGATTTCCGTCGAAAATTTTTTTATCTCCCTTTCGGATTTTTATTGCTACGGATCTTTTGTTATCTCTTTTTATTCCTTCGGAATTTTATGTTACCTTTACCTTCTTTGGATTTCCTTCGCCCAACTTTTTCGAATAAATTTCTC
This sequence comes from Torreya grandis, assembly GCA_037957365.1. Classification (NCBI taxonomy): domain Eukaryota; kingdom Viridiplantae; phylum Streptophyta; class Pinopsida; order Cupressales; family Taxaceae; genus Torreya; species Torreya grandis. Next base: position 583,942 of record JARHVA010005343.1, read on the forward strand.
CCTTGGCTTTCATCTTGATTTCCTCATAGACTTTTTCCTTTGCATATAATGGTCTCGACCATTATCCTCTCGGACCTTACTACCTTCTAAATCTTGGACTTATTCATCTAGTCATTTGCCCACAGACAAAAAGTCTGAGACTCCTTATGCTATTTTCCTTTGTCATGATTTGTCTTGCTTTCTGGCTCTATGCTTCATGTGCCTTTCCATCGGATTTTTTCCTCTCGACTAATCCTTCGGAAAAAATGTCATGAACCAATTGTTTCGGAAAAATTGTCAAACCCATTCTTTCGGATTTATTGTCAAGGCCATGTGTTTCGGAAAAAATACAAGCCCATTTCTTTCGGAGTTATTGCTTTCTCACTGCCATGATGCCTCCATCCGTGATCCTATGCAGCTCATCCTCTTTACCGAGTTTTTCCCTTTACTTTGACTTCCATTGTTTCGCTCTCTACCAAATTTCTCACGGTGGAGAATGATGCTCCACTAGCTGCCTCTCATTCGATGGTCTGGTACCCTTCTTCAACTTCCCATGTCACCCCTCTTTGCTTTCTACCCACCTCACGAGGGGGAACATTATGTTAGTTGCCTCACATTTGGCAAACTGCTAGCCTTCTTTCTACGGGCTCATATCTCACTTTCAGAGTCAACCCTTTCTCCCTGCATTTCACATGGTTCGCAACCTTGCTCTAATACCAAATGGCTTAGTTGCGTTCAAGGGTACCAATAAAGTGATGCCTTACACTGCACAACCAAGTGATACTCTCACCCAATCACTCTTCAACTCTTGCACAACGAATACAAAACTCATGGTTTGTATTAATAAACACGGGGTTACAAGATATTTGTAGCTTCTCTCTCTCTCTCTCTCTCTCTCTCTCTCTCTCTCTCTCTCTCTCTCTCTCTCTCTCTGTGCAGTCCTCAAACTTGAATCCATCCCTCTATGGCATCCTTAGACTGCGACGTTCTCAAGGTTACAAGCCTTTTATTGTGTTCTACAAGTTAGCAGAATCTTCCCTAACAGCTAACAACTAACAGCCAACAATCAGCAACCCCTATCTGAGCCCTTGGGTTGCCTTTTATAGCCTCCCAGTCCTAGTCATTGTCGTGTTCTCCATGCATCAACTGCCAACTGTAATTAATAAGGTACTACATAAATCCTTGCAATATATGCATGAATCTGCAAGTTTTTCTAAATGCAACAAAGCCTTTTACGGATCTCACGCTGCACAAATAGGATTTCAGTCAAGAGATCGGCATTCCTTAGATCTTGTTGGCTTTTGTCTATCGTGCTATCATGCCATTCACGCAACCAACTCAGCCTAGTCAAACAACTAAATGTAGGTCCATGTAGTTGGCTATCATGTCAGCTTCTGCTTCCTCAGGTTCTGCATTAAATGTTTTGTGCCTCAAATCTCTGTGTTATTGCTTGGTTGCCATTGCCATATGCCATTGATGTCTATGTGCTTGTGCTTAGACCTCTATTTATTGTGCTTTGGGTGCCTTGGACTCTTCATAGATTCATTTGTTCCTCTGTGCACTTCTGCACAAGTTTCCCGATCTTGTTGTGCACTGCCAACTATATGTGCTCCCTTCACAAGCTCTTTTGTGCCTTGTTTGTGAAAACCTAAACTTGGTTCCAGTTGCAACCTTCCATTCCTCACGCTGCACAACCTCTGTGAACAACTTCCTCCTACGCCACCGCACTCTTGTGCCTTAGCAAATATTCTATTTTTTGCACACTGTCATGCAAATCTTTGCTTTTGCACCTTGCTCTTCATTCCTTGGTGCATCCCCTCTTCAATGCACTCCATGCCTTAGCCAAAATTTTGTAACCCATTAGTCTACCAACCTTCGCCCAACCCCAAGCTATCTTCCTCTTGTGCAGTCCTAAAAGCCTTCAAAACTGATGCACCATGGAACCGCGCACTGACAAAGTTGGATTTATTCATCGACTAATTCTCTTTTTTGGTGATGCAAGATTGTGAATTTTCATGGGATGCTCCTACATCAACGTTAGATCAAGAATCCACCTAACCAAGGTGTCCAATCATGCATCTTGTGGCGTCTACGATTTCCATGGTGGACCAAATGACATAGCACCGACTCACTCCAAATTGACGAGTCCCACCACATCACAGTGGTTGCATGGCGCAACCCACAACCATCGCCATGATCCTCGAAGCAGTCGATCTGCAATCCTAGCCCTGGGTGGCCATTAGTGCATTGTGGCTCTTTCCCCAAAAGCATGACTTGAATGCATTCCAACAAACAATAGGAGAATTTGGCTAATCTTATGGTTTCCAACACCACCTCCTCCACCGGCAAATCAAATGGCATTGCGACTATTTAATTATGGGGCAAAAATCTTTGCACACATAGTTCAAAAAATAATAGCCACCACCAAGAACACTCATGAGCATCTGTAGAGACATAGAAGGTTGAACCCATGGCAAACACAACCTGCGAAGCACAATGGTTGCATAATCTTGCATTCTTGCCCATATTTTGGATCCCTCATTCAAATTTATGGCTATAATTGTAATGATCTCAGTAGGAGCAAGGGATTGGCAATTTTGTTTTGTAGCTATAGTCTGCCTCTCTTTAACTATGTGGAAATAGACCTTAGTAGTCTTCTATTTCCTTATTTTCTATAATACCTTTTGAGTATATCCTACGACTGTGTAATTCATTTTAAAGTATCTAAAGAAATATATTGTGGCTTTTATCTTCCATTTGTCTTAATTCAATTATCTTGAACATTTATTTCTCATAGCATATATGATATTGATTGACTTAAGTTTATTAAGAAAAAAGTTTAGGCTATTATGTGTTATTCAACTGCTAATTAGGTTTCGATCTTAACTCTCTTGGTGTATCACCGCTATTTTCTTTCAGCATTTACTTTATTTTATTCCTCCCCCTTTCCCTTCAAATCTTTTATTTCTACACTAGGTTAGTAGGAGCTGACCTTTCAATCTAGAGGTCACCCAATAGATAGGTCCCGCACTATAAGGTTTCCCTAAATTTGTTGGTTCAATGGCATATGCTTTAGCATAACACTTTTAAACATCACATTATTTTTTCAGGCATGCCCAGTGGGACACAAGCACCCCTAATGTCTGATTTTGAAGTTCTAATCAAGATTTTGGTGAGAAACTTGATTCCAGTGATTTTAAGAGCACAGAGATTATCACCTAGCGACTTCATTGAAAGAGAAGATCCAAATCACTTACAAGAATGATACAAACTAGGATATATCACAGGGAGATCCCAGCCAAAAGTTCGCAGACGAGTTACCACCACCAAAGAGGGCTAGAAGAGGGCCAACTACCCTCGGAGTATATCACCTGTCCGGCCTACTCCACAACCTTCTCTTGCCAGGAATTATCCTCTCAAACGAACCATGGCTCAAAAATAACCCACCAAGACAATATCCTTTTTCTCAATGGAGTGATAGCAACTCTTTAGATTTACTATTCTGGAATATTATTCCCCCAACTGCATTAAAATGACTCTTCTTCTTCAACAGTGAAGGCCAAACCACCCCTATAGATCATATCTAGAATCTAGCTTATCTATGCACAGTCCAGAACATTAGAGAACAAGATGTATCCTTGCGGCTACTCGTAGCCTCCTTCAAGGGAAAAGCTTTAGATTGGTAATAAGATAAATTTCCATGTCTACCTATCACTATGTAATGAGATAAACTCGAGCCAAATGGATAAAGTCAAATCTCGATGATTTCTTGCCATTTCTCGCAGTATAAGGGCCAGTCGTAGTATCATTTTGTTTCTGCGAGACGAGAAACCCAATTTTCTCGATGATTACTAAGTGAAAATCGCTGAGAAATCCCCATTTCTCAGCAAAAAAAACTCGTCAATGCATTAAAAGTTAAAACGCATTTTTTTATTGGGTTTTTTCATTCTGAGTTAATAGTTAATACGCAATTTTCTGCGTTCGAGCACAAACTTTTAACATGGAGAGAGACAAACTGTTAAGTGAAAATGTGCCTTCAAGTTTTAAGTTTTACCTTTAACCCTCATTGTAGTTCGCAATAAACACTTTGGACAACCGACCTAGATTTGAAAGTTATTTTGCTTAGCACCTTATCATCATTTGAGGCGAGCCCCAAAATTTTCAAGCTAAATATGAAAATAGTGAATCGGTTGACACTTGACAATGATATTGTGCATAGGGCTACGGCCATACTATTGTTTTAGCATGTATATACTTTATAGTATAATTACATAGTATATACAATATACTTATTGACTATTTTGAATGACGGTAAATAGTAAAACAAAGACTGCAGTTTTATGATATTTGGGCAAGCCATAATATACAATTACACAGTATACTCATTGACTAATTTGTAGAGGGTAAAAAGTTAAAAACATAGACTGCAGTTTTATAGTATTGCATTGCAATTTTGTCATTTGCCATTAATACTCATTGACAACTGAACCCTGAGATTGCGGATAGTCCACAACTCCACTGAGACCTTGGCAACTTGCAACATACAACATACAGCGGAGAGTTAGAAACATCAAAACAGTTTATTTTTATTTTTAATTTTTATTATCTTTCTAATTTTTAATATAAAATTTTCAATTTCCAATCATGATCATTGAAATTTTATTTCTAGATTCCATTTCTACTTCATTTGTTTAACACTAGTAGTTTTATTTAAATTTTAAATAGCAGTTATATTTAAGCTATAAATTCTAGAAGGCTAAAACATATATACTTTTTTATATAGGGTTCAGGTTTGTTGTTGAAAAATGGCATCGGGATCAATATTCGGTTTAACAAGTCCTATTTGTAGCAAGTTTAAGTCCGACGACCCTGGTTGGAAGCATTGTGAACGTGGAGGGCAACTGTCTAATATGCAACTATTGTGAGATAAAGATGAGTGGAGTTTCTCCCCTGAAAAACCACATTGCACACTTGATACGGAATGATGTGGTAGAGTGCAATCTAGCACCACCTCAAGCTCAAAAAGAGTTGACTGTTTGCATTGCAATGAATGCAAAAAAAAATGAAAAAGAAGAGGAAAGTCGATGCACTTGCACTCTTAATGAATAGGAAGACAGCAAGAGATAATAGTGACATTGCGGTCCATTCTATTGCCCCAACTCCATAATGTCAAGGTTAAGGATGAGGATCATCCATTGATGATAGTTCGACAACTTTTTTTGTTCCTAGAAATAGCTCTAGGTCACAACCTTCATTGGAAAGTACTTGGAACCGAGAACTACAAAATGAAACAAGGATAGTTGCAATAGATTTTTGGTACTACAACATTCCTTTCAATGTGGCAAAAAGTCCATATTGAGAGAATTTGGTCACTATATCGACTGTTGTCAGGTAGAGATTTAAGGCTCCTACTCCTCATGACTGCCCTATTGTTGGAGGATTATGTGAGACATATATAAGCCCTTGTAAAAGACCAAAATAAATGTGGCAGAAAAGAGATGCGCTATTTTATCTGATCGGTGGACGGATGGGAAAAACCACACACTGATTAACTTTTTAATGGCTTCAAGTGGGCAGCGGGTCTTCTTGAAGCCAATTGATGCCTCTCCATCACGTAAAAACTGCAAACACTTTATGTGACATGTTGTATGAGGTGGTGATATAAGTATACATGCAGAATATTGTTCAAGTTGTGACAGACAACACGGACACATGTAGCTGCAGACAAACTTCTTGAGGAGAGGCACCCTACATTTTTTTAGACCCCTTGTGTGGCCCATTGCATTAATCTTTTGTTTGAAGACATAGGAAAGATCTCATAGGTGAAAAGTGTGGTTGATGGGGGCAAGAAGTATCACCAAGTTCATCTACAATCGCACTTGGGTGCTACAATTGATGAAAGAGCACACCAATGGAAAGAAACTTGTGTGATCGGGAGTCACACAATTCACAACAAATTTTCTCACATTGCAAAGCATTGCGGCCTCACTAGCATACCTTAAGCAGATGGTGGTGAGTGATCGGTGGGTGGGGTCTCCCTATGCTAAGAAAGACGAAGGGGTAAAGCTCGTGAGACCATTTTTTATGAGGTCTTTGCGAAGCACATGGAGAAAAACATTAAGGTAACTTTAAAAGCCTAAACTTAATTATTATTTTTATTTATCATTTATTTGTTATAAAAAAATTCTTAATTTTCATTTTAAATTTGTCTATTAGTTTGTTTTAGATGTCAGAGCTTTTAGTTCCAGTTCTCCGATTAGTGGATGGAGAGAGACACCTAATGGGTTATTTGTATGAGGCCATGGATATGGTCAAGGAGGCCATAGCCAAATATTATGGGCATAATCAAAGAAAATATGAATCCATATGGCACATAATTAATCTTCGATGGAACAAGACGCTCCATCGACATATTCATGCAACAACCTACTATTTGAATCCTAAATTTTTCTATTCCGATTCATTTAAGACCGATGAGGAGTTTATGGATGACCTCCATACATGCATACAGAGGATGATACCTGATGACGAGACTAGAGATGCAACTATTGATGAGCTACAAATTTACAAGAATGCAATGGGGAGACTCTTTTCTTTGGCTCTATGCATTTAAAAAAGACACACCTCTCAGCCGAGTAAAAACAAATTGATTCATTTGTTTTTTCTTTCTAGTAGACTTCTTTCATTTATTCAAGCCTAGTTGACTTACAAAATTATAAATTTCTTTTTTACAGATATGTGGTGGAAAGATTATGATGCACAAAACACCAAATCTTCAAAGGCTAGCCATCCGCATTTTGTGTCAACTGTGTAGCTCTTCTAAGTGTGAATGTAATTGGAGCATGTTTGAAGCTATTCACATAAAGAAGCACAATAGGTTGACAACACAACGCCTCAATGACATTGTCTTTGTGTGATACAATCTTCATCTTCATGTGAAACAAGTGGAGGGGCAAGATAAATATGATGCTATTGACTTAGATGAAATCAATCCATTTGCCAACTAGATCGTTGATGATGCAGAGTTGAAGCCCATGTTTACAACGGAGGAGATTGCAGATTTAGAGAGGGAGGCAGAAGAAGCAATAGTACCCATGGTAGGAAAAGTATCAGGTGGTGTTGGTGAGGATCCAGATGATACATTTGGCTTTGTTGACAATATTGGCATTGGAGAGGAAGAATTTTTACCTTTCACTTCCATTAGGTAGGCACATCAAACTTATTCTCGACGCTAGAGATGAAATATAATATGTATATTTGACATTTCATGACTCTACAAGAATTGCAATTTGTAACTTTGTACTTTGTAGTTTGCAACTTTGTAGTATTGTTACTATTGTACTCTTTTTTTATCTCACATTGATAAAAATATATACTTATGGGCCTCTGGCATTCTCTACATTCATTTCTCATGTCATTTAACAATGTTTTACATTTAATTTAAGTTTATTTTATGAATTTATATATTTTTTAAAGTAGCGCTAACGTTGCTAAGAAATTCTCGAGATCCGAGATCTGGTTCAAATTTTGCCCTCCCGAGAAAAAGCCAAGAACGAGATTTTAAACTATTGGATAAACAACCCATATAGTATTGATAATCATATAGTGTCCTTTTACACAAATATCTTATTACCATACAACAACAGACTGCTCTTCATAATAAAATATGGAGTGATTTAATCTCCAACCTACAGACCTGGAGCTCTAATTCCCTAAAGCAATCACTCCTTGCAACTAGAAAGTTTGCAGATCTAGAAATTAGACTGCCTAGATTAAAACAGCTTCATACAAGACACCCAGAAATGAAAAAAGAATGGCAAAAGTGGAGGGAACAAACACAGAAAAATAACAATAAGATAACAAGCAGACTAGCCAAAGAGTCCCTATTACATTCATGGAGTCTCTATAAGGATTCTAGCTCTCACTTGTCCTCTAGAATGCTTCACATCTGTTAAAATCCTGGTGATGAAGCAAAAGTAGCTTCAGATCTTTAAATGGGGCAGTCCCACTCTCTACGCTGCCAGCTGGGAATGATAAATTCTGAAAATATCTTGTTGTCACTCCTCCATAAAATATACCTCAAGAAATACTGCCATGGATCTTCACCTTTCTCGCTTCTAATATTCAATTAAATTGAGGCTAGAGGGTGAGACACCCAAAGCACTAGACTACATTCACTGTTCCTCCCCCTCTTACAGTGCTTGTGTGCTAAGTGGGTCCCCTTGTCTTATGATAATTAACAAAAATACATGAAAAATGTCATTAGGTTAATGACTACTCATTGAGGTCATCTTGAGATGACTCAAAAACATGAGTAAATAACCACAAAAATTAATAATCTAACTCGAGGCAGTTGTGAGACTATTCATTCATCACTTTACACTTTACATAAAATTTCTCAAACATATGGCCTTTTTCATATGGAATATTGTCAACATCCTCTTTTTTGGGTCTGCATTACGTCAAAGTTTAAATATGGCATTTAAGTTTATTAAGCCTTACATTCCCTTTTAAGTGCTTTGGCCCTCTTTTACTAAACCACTTTTTGGACCAAATTCATAGGTTTAGATCCTTGATAAATAAGTGTGCACTATTTAATCAAATGTAGCACATAGTTAAGACCACGAAGCACTGGGAGCACAAACTAGGGGCTATACACTTAAATGCACCTAGAAAACTGAATGTACACACAAAGAAAATAAACCTGCATAAGGAAAATAATTGCACAATATGGTCTATCAACATTAATGATGACACATTACATTCAAGTAGAATACAAGGATATAACCAATGAGATGTAGAAGGGTTGGTAAAGTGGGCTGGTTGTGCCCAATCCCACCCAGGTTCGAATCTCACAGAGCATTTGTAGGCCGGATGTGGCCGTTTGAGTTGACTTAGTGGTTTTGGTGGTCAGTGATGGTCGTTTGTGTTGGTTTAATGGTTCTCGAGGACTGGGGCCCCTAATTGTGCCCCAAATCTGGTTCATAGCTCCAGTCAAAAGCAAATATCTATCCAAAAAAAAAAAAAAAAAAAAAACAAGGATATAAGCATTAGAAAAAGTATGCACATTTTCTGGCATGTAGCAAGCTAACATATGTATATATGTGTGGATATACAGGTGATCCAGGCACACATATACACGTGGTACTACCCATTATTATTATAGCATGGGAAAGGAACGAAAGTTGGCCAATGTAATGAAAAAAATTCAGCATCTGCATAATATGTCTATCATACATCATAGACAAGTATCTTAACAATGAAATACATGCAAAACAAAGAAATGACTACCAACCTTCTAACAGTAAAAGTATCCCCATGGCCAGTTAAAATAATGAACAACCCATTTGTTGGCAAGGCAGCAAAAAGGTTTTTAACCCTAGCGTCCATGTGCTCCAAGATTGCCTCCAATTCTAGGGAGATACTGCAGCATAATTTCTTTTTTCTTTTGCCCTGTTTATCACTGCAGGTTGTCAATGAAATCATCTCTGCAGCTTGGGCATTCAAAGTTTCACCATTTCTTGATTGCTTTTCATAATATGAATCAAGATCAGAAAATTGTGTCCAAACAAAGTTTACACGTTCGTTTTTCACCTGAAAATGAAAAATTCAAATAATTGAAACACAACTAAAATTAAATTTCGAGCTTGTTGGAAATGAACTGCAAGCATAAAATGGTTAGCAATTCAATTTTAATGTCACTCCCCAAATAGTTAGAAAACAGTAAGGCATAAACCTCTTTTGCAGCCTTGTAAAGGGCATCATCATCTGAAAAAGACAAGATGGCATTGCATGACCCTGGAGCATACCGCTGTAACACATCCTTCTGATCAATAAGTGAGCATCTCTTTCCCTGATCACTCAAAAGTGAAACCAGCTTTTGACGTGAAACACAGGGCAGATTCCCAAATGCTGGCCCTGTAAGCACATTATCATTTTAAGACTTAACATTGCAGGGGGTATGAACACTCACGTGAAAATGTCTTTCAGTAATGCAGCTTCGATATTCAATATGCACATTATCTGATGATACTTCAAATTCACGGTGTCTGGTCTCAAATGTTAGCCTTAACAAGTGTAAATGCCTCTTATATTTAACCGACAGTCCATGCATATAAGTTGTTGTGCTTAAATGCATTACAGAAACAGAGTTTCAAAATTGAGGAGATTAAAAACAGAAAAATATTGGTTAATGATTGTACCTTAATGTTATCAATATAATTTCTGTTAATATTTTCTGATAAAAACAAAAATACTTTCATTGTTGAAAGATTTTGAACAAACAAAAGGTATGCCAGATGACAGTATAAATTGATAGACTGCAAACGTATGGTATGTTGTCCAACATTAATCATAAAAAGAAAGAAATTATATAAATGTCCATGAATAACCAAAATAGGCCAATGGGACTCAAAAAGTGCAATCAGTTATAAAATAGTAGGGTTATGAAAAGTAACTAAAACAAAGTACAGAGGAAAGATGAATAAAGCAAGAGGGGGTAAACCTAAAGTGTTTATATCTTTAGTTCAACAAGGGAAGAAAGAAACCAGAGTATGAGGTTTGTTTTGAATTTGCAATATGTACGTCCACAAAGCCTGCTTATATGTATGTTATTTCCAGCTTTTGATGCATCACTAGAAAGTGTCAAATCTGGAAGAATCCAAATGTCCAATGAAACAAAGGGTTTTCTTCCTTTGTCTTAAATTTGATCACAAAAGAGGCCAGTGTCAAACAGAGATTTAATGAGGAACTTTGTGACCAAACACTTCAAGATATCATGCGTGACCTAACCTATCCACCTTTTATATTGTCTCCCTTTTACAGATGTAAGAGACCAAAAACATAAATTAATTCTCTTAATTCCTTATATAATGCAACTGCAGGAAGGGAAGCTTGTTCCTTTTTATGCTGATTTGAAGATAACATACAAATTGACATAGAATTCGTATTAACCCATTAATTTTCTACATATTAATGAGTAGTTAGTACAGGTTGCATCATGCAGGAGAAAAACTCGCAACAAATATCTTGCTTCTAAAACAATAACTATCAATGTTACTTTATAAATGATGAAAATAGTAACCCTCTAAAGATGATAGATAACTAGTACTGTTGATTTCATGTTTTACAAAACTAGTTGAATTAATTATATAAATTGCCTTTAAGGGGAAAACAGTGATTATATTACATTATTTGAAAACTAATTTAAATGGGGCATGATGAGCTATTTCTGAGCCACTTTTCTTCATAATAATTTTGGTATAGACTGTGGAAGCTTAAAGTAGTTTCGTTGTCATGCCATTGGACAACTAGTGTCATGTCCCCTTTTTCAAATAAAGAACAGAATAATTTAATTATAATGTTTTCAGTTGTTCCCCAACGACACTTTATGATAATAACTTAAAAGAAGCACTTAAGTCATTATTATTAGTTGAGTGGAACCAAAAAGCAAATTAATTAAAAGGCCAAAAAAAAAAGTAATTATTATTATGACGAAGAAAAAGGTGAATATTAAGTTAAAAAGTAATTATAATTACTTTGGGGTTAGGGTGCATTGGCAAAAGTGAATTTTGTAAAATGACAAGCGGGGTAGTGATTTTCATTATGATTGATAATTCACATTTGACAATTCATGGCAAAACTTAGAATTCTCCCCATTTCTGCTTGAGGATGAAAACCTTCACTGCAGCCGAATTAGAGGACGAAACCCCTCCGGTCCATTGTGATAGCTCCATAAGGGGGTTGCAATTGGTTTATACAGTTGGGTATTTCCAAATTATCAGAAACAAGGTTTATGAGTTAGGGTTTAAACCTTAAAAATTAGTTTACAGGTTTCAAAGGGATTGCCCTAGCTAGGTGTCACATCTAACGACCAAATAACAACACTAATACCTGGGCGTCCCACCTCCCAGCACCTTTTCTTGCAGTCGCTACTATTTGAATCCAAATCATTGATTTTGACAAGAGTTGTGTTTATTTTGGGTTGGTGTCACTTCCAAACCAAACATATCACCTATAAACCTCAGTGCCTTTCAACAACAGCCAATTGTACACTGCCAAAAGCAAATCATGGGCCCTATAAGCTCTTGCACCTCCCTGTACAAGAAATCAGATCACTGATTTGACCAGTTTTTTTTGGAATTTTGATAGCAAGATAGAAATAAGGTTTTGTCATGTAATTAATAAAAAAATTTAAAATTATTTCCTACATACTTTTACACATTCAATTGATTGAAATTAATAATACACCGTGAGATATCAGTATTTTGCATTGCATGTGGTGTTTTTGTTGTTGATTGAATTATTGGGATTATCTAGAAAAATTTTGAATTTCCTATTATCTCTGTAAAGGGATATTTCAGTGGTATCAGAGCCAAATTCTTGCTAGTCTATTGGGAAAGTTGACATATTTATGTAATATCACATACATGCCAGTGGTATTAGTGGAAGAGAATTAAGATACTATCAAAGAGAGAAAAAGAAAAGTTCAACCACCAGAGATCGAAGAAGAAAATATGGGTGATAGAGAAGGGAATTCCTTCTAATGAAATCATTTATTTACATGAGATAACCAGCCGAGGTCAAAAGGATTTGGAAAAGACAATCCAAAGGATTTTGAAAGAATCTATGTCAAAACTAGTCCGAGCTATGCAAGGTATTAACCCGAATAAAGCAAACTAGGGAGAAGCAAGCTCATTAGCCAATGAGAGAGTTTCAATCACCCCACCCAAAACTTTATGTGCCAAATTCTTACAGAAAGAAAAGGATCACCTTGAAAAAGTAGAGACTCAACCGCTTCATACAGTTAATGAGTTTACAGTATATCATGCAGAATATGGACTTGGCCTTGCAATGCAACAAGCCCTCACTTTTAGAGTTTTGTGATCTGAAAATGAAAAACAACAACAAAAGAGGTAGGAGAAATCACCCAGAATAGCCACAAAAAGATATACAACAGCGGTTGGGTAAGATTACCCTTCCTACTTATGAAGGTTCAAACAAATGTTCAACTAGATCTTGGTTGCAAAGTTGGATACTTCTCACTGAATTCGATGTATGAGGAAGAAGCAATTAAATTTGCTACCCTTCAACTTGAAGGGGTAGCACATGAGTGGATGTACCATGGCATGGTCACCCAAGGACACCAAGCTATTTCTACATTAGAAGAATTCGGCCAAAGGATAACTGAAAGGTTTGATAGGAAGGATCCATAGGATCCATGTCAGAGAACTAGCCCAACTCAAACAAGAAGGAACAGTGGACAATCACATTGCTGATTTTCAGAGGTTATCCATGATGAAACCAAATGTGACTGAAAGAAGATTGGTGGTGTTATTTGTTGAAGGTTTGGCTGAACCTCTCAAGGGTTTAGTAGAAGCTTTTGACCCTTTGTCTCTTAAAGAGACAATTAAGAGGGCATTAAACCTGAAAACATCAGCGCCAAAGGGTAAATTTCTGTCCATAGGACAGCAAATGACAACAACTGTTGGGCAGCCAAAATCAGTACCTTATGGACAGTGAGAGACATCAGTTGTTGAGCAGCAAAGGAAACCATTTCAACAAGGGGTTTCTCAACAAAAAGAACTGCCAAAAGCAATTAAAGAGATAGAAACAAGGAATGAACTCAGGAGGAAGAAGTGCTTCACTTGCAAGGATCCATGGAAGCCTAGTCATAGATGTCTTGGATGAGGACAGGTACATTACATAGAGGTGTTATCAAATGATGAGTCAGAAACAGAGGAACTTGAACCTAAACTTGAACCTAAGAGTAGAGAAAGAGATAGTTCAAGAGGCACCCTTGCCACACTTATTTCAGCAGGCCCTTGTGTGGCACTTTTTGGTGCACCCAACTATTCCCCTTTTCGAATTCATGGAGTTATGCATGGTCATAAACTCACAGTGCTAGTTGATAGTGAAGCAACCCACAATTTCATAGATGAGGGACTAGCAGCGATAAGAGGGTTGAAAACAGAAGACATTGACGAGTTCAATGTTATTGTCGTTGATGGTTCTACTATTCCTTACACTAGGAGGATTCAACGGTTGGAGATTACACTTGGTAATCACAAGGTGTGTGATGACTTCTATGTTGTGGGTATTGGAGAAACAAATACGGTTTTAGGGGTGTAGTGGTTACATTCCCTTGGGGAATTCACGTAGAATTACCAAACCATGGAGTTGAAATTCAGATCTGATGGAAAGGAGGTTGTATTTTGTGGTATGGCCAATGGAGCCCCTATAGTTGTTACAACAAACAAAATGAAGGGTGTCACATTTGGTAATACTCTCTCTAGATCACAATTGATTCATGATTCTGCTATTATGGGTTCACTCATAGAGTTTGTTGGAGAAGCATCATTGGGTGTAGGGCTTCCAATTCTACATAATATCAGAGAAGTGTAGCAAAATTTAACTACCTCATAAGGAAGATTTGAGGAGACAACAATATTGGTTTGGGATCCTGGTATTTGCAGGGTGGTTTAGGCATTGTTTGAGGGCAAGCAATCTTTGGGAAGGGCGGACTATCAAGTCCCCTTTTTTAAATAAAGAAAAGAATAATTTAATAATGTTTTAAGTTGTTACCCAACATCACTTTATGATAATAACTTAAAAGGGACACTTAAGTCATTATTATTAATTGAGTGGAGCCAAAAAATAGATTAATTAAAGGGCCAAATAAAAAAGTAATTATTATTATGAGGAGGAAAAAGGTGAATATTAAATTAAAAAGTAATTATAATTACTTTAGGGTTATGGTGGATTGGCAAAAGTGAATTTTATAAAAGGACAAGAGGGGCAGTGATTTTCATTATGATTGATAATTCACATTTGACAATTCATGACAGAATTTAGAATTCTCCCCAATCCTGCTTGAGGATGAAAACCTTCATTGCAGCGAGATCAGAGAACGACACCCCTCCAGTCCATTGTGGTAGTTGGGTATTCCAAATTATTAGAAATAAGGTTTGTGATTTAGGGTTTGAACCTTAAAAATCAGTTTAAAGGTTTCAAAGCGATTGCCCTAGCTAGGCGTCACATCGAAGGACCAAATAACAGCACTAATACTTGGGCGTCCCACCTCCCAACACCTTTTCTTGCAGCCGTTGGCATTTGAAACCAGATCACTGATTTTGACAGGGGCCGTTGGGTTTATTTTGGTTTAACATCACTTCCAAACCAACCGTATCAC
This sequence comes from Torreya grandis, assembly GCA_037957365.1. Classification (NCBI taxonomy): domain Eukaryota; kingdom Viridiplantae; phylum Streptophyta; class Pinopsida; order Cupressales; family Taxaceae; genus Torreya; species Torreya grandis. Next base: position 599,111 of record JARHVA010005343.1, read on the forward strand.
CTAGAAACCTTAGCACCTTTCAATGGCAGCCAATTGTACCCTGCCAAAAGCAAATCGTGGGCCTTAGAAGTTGCTGCATCTACCTGTACAGGAAATCGCAACACTGATTTGACAAGTTTTTGGTGGAATTTTGACAAGATAGAAATAGGGGTTTGTCATGCAATTAATGAATTTTATTTTAATTATTTCCTGCATACTTCTACATATTCAATTGACTGAAATTAATAATACACCATGAGATATCAATATTTTACATTGCATGTGATGTTTTTGGTGTTAACTGAATTATCAAGATTATCTAGGAAAATTCAGAATTCCTATTATATTTGTAAAGAGATATTTCAGTGGTATCAGAGCCAAATTCTTGGTTTTGGGCCACTTCTCTTCATAATAATTTTGGCATAGACTGCGGGAAAGATGGAAAGGAAGCTTAAAGTAGTTTTGTTGACATGCCATTGGACAAGTAGTGATCAGGAAAAAAGATAGCAGCTCCCTGTATACATACAGTTGAAGACTTAATTTTCAAGTTCCACATAAGTTCTTTCTCTTTATCCAATTACTTAACTCTCTCCACTTACCAAATTTTCTATGTTGGGAAATCACCCACAAAACCATTCCAGCAGATTTCGAATACTTCTATTTTTTGTCGCCACCATTGCACCATTTACATAGCCTCATCTCATCTATTAGGATTCGTTATAAAATGACCCTATCGATAGACTCGTAAGGGTCATCGTCATTAAACTTATGAATATCAATCTTAACATCCATTTTACGAGCATAGGGACTGCAATGCTCATTTGACATTGTATTTGTTCACTGATTTTGAGTTTCTTGCTCATTGAATTTTAAATTCTTACACATATTTTGAGCTCCATTTTAATTTTGGCTTCAGTCATAATGAGGAGAGTTCACATGATTCTGGCTAGCTAAGGCTTGAAGAATTCATTTAACTTGTTAATATGTTCATGTCTTCTCTCTATGTTATTCATCATGTTGTTGATTTAGTATTGATTAAAACTAATAAATTGGTACACGATCACCATCCATTTGGTCCCTATATCCTATAAACTCATTGCAAAAGGTGTTGTTGCACTGGGTCGTTGATCAACTTCCTAGCTTGCTTGTTGTGTTCTATAATGTGTGCATGTCTTCTCTCTATGTTATTCATCATGTTGTTGATTTAGTCTTGATTAAAACTACTAAATTGGTACACATTCACCATCTATTTGGTCCCTATATCCTATAAACTCATTGCAAAAGGTGTTGTTGCAGTTGGTTGTTGAACAACTTCCCAGCTTGCTTGCTGTGTATAATAATGTGTGTTGGTGGTCCACACACACACACACACACACACACACACATATATATATATATATGTATAGAGAGAGAGAGAGAGAGAGAGAGAGAGATACTGCTAAATTCCTCAAAGAGAGGGCCCTAACCCAACAAAAAAGGCATTAAAGCACTAGAAATTATTAGCGAAGGCTCAATAGTTTCACAAATGAAGGAGACATAATTGCGTCGAAAAGACCATTCCAACCTTGATACAAACTTATCACACTGAAAAGGAACCTAACCAAAACTTCACCCTTTTCTCTCGTTCACTGATTGACTCCATGCACAAAATCTGGAAGGATCTCTCTCTCCTTCGAAGGAGTTCACCCCTCACATTTTATTTTGACCAAGCCACCTTTCACAACCCACCGAGGTGCCACCCATTTATGCCTAAAGAATCCTACAGACTCAGCAAATTTGTTGGATACTTCAAATGACACACACAACCAACCCACACTAATGCTTAGACAGGGACTTGCACATTCTACAAGCCCTCAAAATTCAGTTTTTAACAACCTAGGAGACAAAAATACTCTCTAAGTATAGGGCAAACCCCACCATCATGCATACATATCAGATCTGCGACCAAGCTTCAAACTAAGAGGATCCAAAAATCACAATTATAGACACCCATACATGTACTGCCGCTTCCAAGCTATTGACTCCGGTATTCTCAATCTACATATGCATTGCCAAGCATACAATGACAAGAAATCGACTCCAATTATGAAGAGCAAAGCGAGCTTTTAGAATTCAGGTCATTCTTACTTCTAACACCCTTTTTAATAAACTCATTTTTTAATTAATCTCTCATTTTATTTAAGCCCGTCTCTTTTATAATAAGAAATACTAACATTGTTTTTTATAACGATATCTTTTTTAAAATATTTTTTGTATTGCATAACTTCACTTTTTTAACATAAAAAGTTTCTTTTTTTTAATCGACGAGACAAGCATAGCGTAAAACAACACTAAAACTGTCGTAGCCCATCATGCAGCGGTCTGTAGGCCATGGGGATTGACCTAGCTAATTGAGCTAAGTAAAGGATGTTGGAGGATCACAGGTGATCGGAGGATCATAAGAGGTTGGAAGGAACTCTCCAATCTTGAGCATGCCACTAGATTGGAAATAGACTTAGTGCATGTTGATATTTTTGTCCCAAAAATGTCAAAATATCTAGTACCTTAAGGGAGACCCATTACATTTTTGGAAGAAGGCTTTAAAATGACCCAAGAGACTCATTTCCCAAAGCCCAGCGAAAACTAGAAATCTGGGTGCAATTTGCAACTTGCAAATTGCATCCAGACCTCCGCTTCCCACTTTGTTCATAGCCGACAGAAATCGGAGATTGGAATGCAATTTGCAACTTGCAAATTGCTTCCCAACCTCCGCTTCCCGCACAACCCATGACTGTCGGAAACCAAAACCCGGCTCGTAGGTTGCAAATTGCAAACAGAGGTATGCTTTCCAACAAACACCTTCCCTGCGAAAATCGGAGATTCGAACACAATTTGCAACTTGCAAATTGCTTTCCAACCTCCACTTTCCGTGCATCACTCCTATCGGAAACAGGAACTCCGGTTGCAATTTGCAACTTGCAAAGTTGCAAATTTCAACTCGAGTCCCACTTCTCGCCAACTACCCTTCCTACAGAAGCTGGAACCCCTGTTGCAAAGTTGCAAATTGCGCCCTGAGTTCCACTTTCCCATTTCCAATACACCAAGCTACCCGACAAAAAGTGGAAGTCAAAGTGCAAATTGCAATTTTGCAAAATTGCAATATTACTCTAGGACTCCGAAGTTTCAAACCACCTGCCAACTACTGACATAGGGTGCATTAATTACAGAGGTTATATAATAAATGAAATGGGGTTGATTGTAAATCATTGTTTATTTGCAAATTACGAGAATTGGAGCTCCGCGCAAGAACCACAACCCTACTAATGACCAAGACACGACGCCACACCTCAACCACGCATCCTTGAGCCACGACGCCATTGCTACCCCCTTGCACGGTATTCCATTTCCTCCTACATTTTCAGCTATCATTTTCCTCTGTTAAGCTAAGCATAGGTTGATTTTGCATTTTTCTTCCTATCTAGTTGCATTTTTAGGGTTTTTCTTTGCTTAGCGTCGGTATAGGGTTCCAATTTGTTTCACTTGGTGTCATCTTGAAATAGTCTGATTACCCAAGTACTTGTGGAATCTTTCAAAAGTTTTCTAGTTATTGAGAACCTAGGGTTTTGTTAAAACCAATAGAATATTCCCTTGAAGATTCCTCACACAATGCCCACAAACTTTTCACCTACAAAAGCAACTTCAAAACCTGTGGAGTTTCCCCCTGCTTTTGCAACCCCACAACTCCGCAGACAATCCAAGTGTATTTTTCAACTCTAATGCCCATCGAGGATCTTACTTGCAATTGCAACCTTGAAACCCTCTGGAGTTTTCATCAGAATTCGCAAGTGTATTTTGCAACCACAATCTCCGTCGGACATTTTCCCTGCAAAAGCAACCACAATCTCCACTGCAACTTTTACCTGTGTTTTGCAACCCCAAAACCCATCAACTCTGCAATTGGTTTTCCCCTAGCAAATTTCCTAGAATCCATGTATGGAAAAGAGATGAAATTCAAATCCAAGGGCCTTGGTGTCCCACTCAGCTTGGAATCCAACACCAACGAGATCACGAACATAGACCTAGGTCACATAGACGGAGGTGATTTCTGGACAAGGGTGAATGCTGAATTCAAAAATGATTGGATTCAGAGAATTTACAACTGTGGACTGCCTCAAGCAACGACTTTCCCCTTACAATGCAGAGCCCTGCGCTTGTTCTCACATTGGCGAAGCACTATGATGCGGAGAAGAGAGAAGTATTAAATGACAAGGGGGAAAGGATTCTGAACCTTGACCCTGACTTCATAGACTCAATGTTCCTAACCCTAGAATATGAGAGTTATCTCGTTATAACTCCTAAATCATCAAAGAAGTTTTATCAGGACAATAACATTGGATGTTTAAGGGTCATCAATAAACAATGACTAAAGGTTCCTAGGCCCACATCTACAACACCACCCAAAACACTAGCAAGAATAGACTTTAAGGATGAAGTGGGTGATTTAATCATAATCTCGCATAGAGTCATTGGGAACCCCAATACCAAAAACTTTCAAGATTGGATGTACCAATACATATGGGTCATCCATCAAAATAAGCAATAAATCCACTGAGCCGAGCTAATAAGTGACTCCATCCACAAGCAATTGATGGAAGTCCAGAATACAAGGAAGTTCTACATGACTTCATATCTAGTATACATATTAGCAAAGGGGAGAGCCTTACCAAGATTGAATACAACAGCTAACCAGATTAACAAGGACTTCAATTATTACCCTAACCTCACCCTTGAGGCAAGTAGGCAACATTTCATAAGGGTAAATGATGCATTCATATATTGCATCATAGTCATGTTTGACAAAGAGTTAGAAAAGAAGAGATTCTTTGATGTTGTTTCTGAGATCACAAACTGGGGATCCTATTTCATTCAATTCCCAACATTCTCATAAATTAGAGTAGGAGGATTTAGTGATTGTCTTTACACCCTCCCAAGGTATGTAAGCGACAAATGGGCATTAATGGAACTTGTGAGGTAGCTTCTAGAGACTCACAAGTTATTATCAAGCAAACACAAGGTAGGAATTCATTTCCCCATTAGTATAGGGAGGTATACATGCCCTTCCCTGTCCAAAGCGAAGTGTGTCGATGCTGAGATGGCTCAGATGACCTTAAGAGCTCTTGATGCAAAGCCTTTTTATGATGTGAATGGCAATGTTACCAGTATATTGGGGGTTACAACATATGCCCATGTTCCCTATTATGAAGACTATTGGGAGGACCCACAAGATGAAGAAGTGAGACTGAAAGACTATTCCAGGATGACCCTGGAGCAAATCAAAGCTTACAACATGGCACCAGTCCCCGAGGACTTGGTAGATGATGAATCTCCAGTGGACAGGGTCTATTATGATAACAAGATCTTTGCTCAAACCCTTCCATCTGTTAGGTGGTCCATCCCTGAGTCCTTCTCATTAATGGATAGAACTAAAAATATAATAAACAGGACAGTCAACTGGCTTAGGAGCAAACGGGTCAAGGTGACCAAGGAAATTTTGAGCATCAGTGATAAATTGAAAGAGATCAAAGAGAAGGGAGTGCCACCAACAGCAAAAGGTTCCAGCAGTGGAACTCAAATAGAACAGGCAGATAGGCCAGTGGTATCTCATAAGAGAAAACAAAAGCAAAAGGCTAAGAGAGGACAATCTAGTAGCCAAGGAGCAGCAGCGGATAAGTCCATAGTAATTTCAACTGAAGACAACTACCCCTGAAGCACAAACAGTTTCTCCTCCTATCTCTATCATAGTTTCTCCTCCTATCTCTCTCATTCCATCAACTACAACACCGCCTCCTCTTGTCTCCACTCTACCATCACCTCAAGCAATTGCCCCCTCCGTTTCCACCAGCTCAGCTATGCCAGTAACTCTATTGCCAATAGTTCAATCAACTCAATTGAACACTCAAGGTTCACTTCCATTCCCCTCTTCCACAATTCCTCCCTCTTCCACAATTTCACTCCCCTTTTCCATAATTCCTTCAATCTCATCCCTAATCACCACCACCACCCCATTAATCACTAACACCACATAGCAATATATAGTTGCGGATTCAGTAATCCTGACTATAATCCCGCTAGCCATCCCAACCACTGGGATAGCTATTGTTTCATTTTCATCTCCTATCACCTTTCCCATTTCATCAACCCTGGGTGTCCCCTCAAATTTGATTGATTCATTCATAGCGCTGGATTCCACACTCCCACAAGTTCCCCTTTTTCAACTCCCTATGCCTACCCCTCCACTGGTGTCACTTCCATCTTCCACAACCACGGTAGGCATATCCATTTCCACTGCACCGATTTCTTCTGATGTTGTTTGGATACGGGTACAACTCGGGTACATGGGTATGCCATTTTTCTAGAACCTTGATTTGAATACGTCATGGATACGTCTGTATATATATATATATAAACAATGCATATTACTCATTTTTTTAGTAAAACATTTGAAAATACATAGTGTTTGTTCATTCATTGCTTCAAAATGTTTACTAAGTTCTTAGCAACGTGGTCTTATGAGGGAGGGGCTTTTATAAGTTCTTAGCAGCGTTTTAGGCTAAGTCACAAGGTTCGAGTTCGAGTACAAATTCGAAGAGGTTAAAAAAAATTTCGAATTCGAGTTCAAATAAAAAGTTAAAAAAAAATTGCCGTTAAATTTGAACTTTAGAAAAATATAAAAACATAAAACATTAAAAAAATAAAATATTTTTTTTAAAATACATAATTAAAAAAATTAATAAATCATATAAAAAAATTATAAATATAAAACATAAAACATAAAACAAAATTATAAATTATTAAAAAATATATAAATAAAATAAATTAAAATCTTAAAAAAAATAAAAAACTTAATAAGTTAATAAGTCAAAAATAAATTAAATATTGTCGAGACCAAACCCTTTCAGTACAGGAAGTTCAAGACAAGTTCAAAGGAGTGGTTGAAAGAGAGTTAGCACAAGACACAACATTCAGCTTGAACTCCATCCCCCGTTTTATCAGGTATCATAATACACTGGATCGAATGTGCAAAGATACTCAAGTATACAGGGCTGCACAAAGGGAACTCTCTGACACAATTGCAAAATGTGAAATAAGCAACCTATATTCATTTGGTCCTGATGAAAATCGTATCCTAGAGATCTTCAAGAGTTTTAATGCTTATATTGAAAAGACACAGGGAAAGAAGGACAAAGAGTCTTCAGAGGTTATGGTTGTAGATTAATTCTTTCAATCAAATAACTTTTGTATATTATATTTATTTGTTGTAAAAAATATTTTAAAGTTGCATGTTGCAAATTACAACTATCATTTTGACAACTCTTTTTGAGAAAGAGCCACTGGTAAATTTCAAATATCTTTTTGACAAGTTGAAAAGTTGTGATAAGCAAACTTCTAAATTGCACTTTTCTTTTTGACAAAGTCTGAGTTATTTAACTTGCAAAAACTCATGTTGTAAATTGCATTTCCAGTTTTGTCAAAATTGGATGACTTAAAAAGTTGCAAAAGTCCCAATTGAAAAATACAAGTTCGGTTTTGCAAAAGGTAACCTAAGATATCTAAAAGCTATCTATAGTTCTAAGTTTGAGCTCATTTTTTGGCACCTCGTTGCATGGAGAAGATACAGTAGCTCAATTGAAGATCATGATCTATAAGTTTCCTCCACGCCTCTAGCAGTTTTGGAACGGCCAGCAGTTGCATGTTCTTTTTCTAGCCATTTACCTTGCCAAGGATGTCATTCTAGCTGAAGATCACACCCCTTTGCAGAAGGTTTTCAGATTTTGCTTGCTCTTTAACTGGGCGTGGTCTTTTTGTTAACTATCTCTTTCATAAGAATATTTTGTATAAATATGGGTACTATGGCGTAGCCCATTCATCTTTTTGTTACAGAAATTATTCTACATTTTGAACAATTTGTCTACATGCTATAACCTAGAGAATGAGAATAAATTAAGATTTGTCTTTCTTGTTTGTGTTATCTTTGTGTATGCAAGGTTATTTATCAAATTTGTGAATGTATTCTTATTTTAGTCACAAAATTTCATCTGTGGTATTATTTTGCCCTTTTGAGATATTGATTAAAAATAAAGAATCTTGTTCCTTATATGAGAAATACCCAACATTACCTTGGGTTTCACATTTGCATGGGTTTGTGCTCTAATAAATTTCAATATATTTATTGTTTTGTTGTGTTCATACAAAGCAAGCATTAAAATCCACTACAAATATTTGGTGTAATCACTATTTTCAGTTTTGCAAATTCATTTCTAAAAACTCTTTTCTCATAGTCAAACCCTAGTTTAAAAACAAGATCACTAAGAAGCGGAATTTCCACATGAGCTGGTAGTTTATCAGTTGCACCGGATTTAGTGAAAGGAAGCCAGCCTTCTTCGGAGGTTCACCTCAATTCGCCAAGGTCCTACAACTTGGAGGTGATCCCGTTGTTTCATTAGATTTTTGTACAGCATGCTACAACACAAAGACGGGTGCAAAAATCTATGTGATAACAGTGCTTTAGTAGCAATTCTAGAGTCAAAACAACTACCATGTTGAAGACGTTGATTATCAATGGCAATGATGACAAACCGTATTCCAATTGCATATGAAACAACCAGTGCCAAGATGACTCCAAAGCCAAGAATGGTAATCATCGGCAGCAATGATGACAAACCGTACGATCAATGGAGGGGTCAACATCCATTGAGAAAATGTAGTGAGGACCCAGTCTCACTACAGTTATGTTTTGTAATTGTTCAGTGATGCCCAATCCAACCTAGAGAACAGTTGAGGTGAGATCCAAGGCCACCTAAGGATGAGCGTAGTGAGGACCACTCCCACTACTGCAGAGATGTTTTTTGTGAACGAACATGTGTGTCCTTGTTCACACAAGTGTGTATGAATTGTTGTGTCCCCCAGTTAATAAAAATTTGGTGTTTTGATGATCATTGGGATTATCCTCGTTCATCAATTCTCAATAAGGGGTATTGTGTGGCCATTCCCACTATTATTTGTAGGTGGGACTATGGTCCAGTTCACATAAATTTTTGATTATCTATCGGTGTTTGAACTAATATGTAATAAAAGGGGGAATGTTGGGATTACATTAATTATTACATATAGTAGTTGGTTAGTATTAGTTATAGTTGCCAAGAGACGAGTATGGGTATGGGTACACCTTTTTTTGAAAAATAAGAGATAGGGGTACGGGGAGATGGCAACATATATTTATTATTTATAAATTATATATATAATATCTACTATAAAATATTTAAAGAAAATTTATACTATTGCAAAGCCAATATTAGCAAAAAGCGAAGGAATATCTCATGATCATCATATTAAGCTTAAGAGTCATCATATACAATGAAATGTCAACAATAGGCATGCAAAAAACAAAAAACACATATGAACTTGGATCATATCTGAATAGATACAATAGGATGAACTGTCACATCAATTATATCCTTTAGGTCCTTCGCCAAGATGTTGTCTAGATAGGCATCGCTCTTAAGCTCTGACTCATCTGCAGAGAATATAACAGGGGACAAACCATTGAGGCCATCTACCTCAAGCACATCATCCTCCAAGGATATCTTTGTTGCTCCATCAGGTGGAATGTGATCCCATTTTGTTGAAGGAGCTTCCTTGTACCGTGGGTCTACACGAGAAAGAAAACAAAGTGTGCTATGAACGTACATCAGGTTCTCTGCCTTTTTGACCCTAGTCAGTTCCTCTTTAATGAATGAATGAAACCATAAGTACTCCAATTCCTTTCACAAGATGATGAACTAGCTACTTGTGAGAATAACCGTATTGCAAATGATTGCAATTCGGAGGTTTCACTACCATGGTTCCACCACCACTCTATTGGGTCCTTCGCTCGCATATCATAAAGGGCCTCCATTGTAAAAAATTGTCCGCGACCACATGAAAACATGTTCCACTGAGTCCTAATACAAAAAGCCTCCTCTCATCGACCATAAACCGTTTTTACTACAACCCAAAATTCCCTCATTACTTCTCTATCTTCATATGGAGCCCTCTTCTTGGTGACCTCCATATTATACCACTTTGGATTCAAAGCTTAAGCAACACAATGTAAAGGTGTGTTAAGCTTGTTCCATCTTCCATGTATTTGTTTCTCAATGAAAGGATATAAAGAAGGATCCTTTAACCCTGGGATACTTTTTATTCTTTCACACAGAATCAATTTCTTCATAAACCTCCCCTAAACATGGCTTGTTTGAATCAGCAAAATGGGTGACCTCACAAATGGGTTGAATGAAGTCAACAACAAATTTCACATCCATCCAAAATTGGTCATCAAAGACCATTTTCCTCACCTCAATTGCAATGTCTGATGTAGATTGTTTCCAACTTCCCATGCATCATGAACCACAGTGGAACAGAAGGCCCCTTTGATAGCATAAAGATGCTCAAGTAATATGAAGAATGAAGCAAACCGCGTATCTACAAGTTTGAGAAGTTCCATATTGGCAAATCTTCTATAAATGGCTTATGTGTGGTGATGATTGCATATGAAGATTTGTGTTTTTTTGCACTTCTCAATAAGCTCAGGAACCCACTGAAACTTGCCAATATCTTTGAGTGCATTATTCAATGCATGCAAACAACATGGTGTCCAAAATTTATGTTTGTATTTTGTTTGCACCAATAAGCCAGTTGCTTTAACAAACTGAAGCAACATCTATAATAACTTGGACAACATGCGATGCCCCCACCTCATCAATTGCATCACATAATTGTTTCTAAAGGAATTTTGCATTTTGCTCTTGCCCAGAACAGTCGATAGCCTTCAAAAAATAAAGGGCTTTGAAACAAGTTACCATAATGTTTAGAAGAGCACTGTTTCTTGTATCAATCCAGCCATCCATCACAATGTTGCATCCCTTTATAGACCACACCTTTTTGACTGACGCAATTAGGTGCTCTATCCTTGTTTTCTCTTTGTCAATAATAGATGTTCGAAGCTTCTCATACCCAAGTCGTTTATACCATGCCGGCCCATTGTTGATAGCACGAACCATCTCCTCATAATAAGGTGATCAAGCAACATTGAATGAAATGTCATTCACATAGAAGAAACGTGCAATCGTTGCATCCACTGCGTCTCGACCATGCACATCGAACATGCTTCCTATGGGATTCGAACTACCAATGTGTGATCTCTTGCAAGAAAACCCCACATCCTCTACTGCATACCCAGAAGACACATCTATCTCTAATTTTGTTCTCGCAGTTGGCATGACATGTGACTCTGAGCTCGATTTGTGGTTGAAGCGTAGAAGCTTAAAGGAGTCAATTTGCCTTCAGCTCTTTCTTGTTCTCTCATTGCTTCCAACCATCCTTCATCATTTGTACAAGCGTCAACCCCTTTCCCCATTGTTCGAAAAAAATGAGCCCTCACTCTTGTGAAAGTGCCATGGAAAGCCTTACCACAAAGCTTGCACATGATCGTTGATGTTCCCCCAGTCCCTTTGCAACCATGAATGCAAAACTTCCACAATGGATACAAAGCATCTTTCCCTCCCCCTGACATTCTGGAAAAAATAAAAACAAAATTAGTAACTCTAATTTAAAAAACGTAAACATTAATTTAAAATTAAAAAAATTATTATGATTAAAATTAAAAAATTAATTTTATTGAATAATTAGTGAATATATATTAAAATTTTAAAATATTAAATTAAAAATTAAAAATTTAAATTAAATAAATAAATAACAAATACGGAAATATATTAAAATAAATAAATAAATGGATGCAAAACCATGGATACAAAGCATCTTTCCCTCCCCCTGACATTCTGGAAAAAATAAAAACAAAATTAGTAACTCTAATTTAAAAAACGTAAACATTAATTTAAAATTAAAAAAATTATTATGATTAAAATTAAAAAATTAATTTTATTAAATAAATAGTGAATATATATTAAAATTTTAAAATATTAAATTAAAAATTAAAAATTTAAATTAAATAAATAAATAACAAATACGGAAATATATTAAAATAAATAAATAAATGGTTATAAAAATTTAAACTTTAACTACATAGTTATATAAGTTTAAATAACAAATTAAGAAATATATTAAAATAAATAGATAAATGATTATATTAAAAACAAACTTATATAAAAAAAACGGAAAACATATTATTAGAAAACGAAAACGAATTTATGCCTAATACCACCATATACCCAAACTATATGCACGAAAGCGACTTGAAAAAGATTTCCTGGGATATGGTAAATAAAACTAAAAAGTCGCTAAAGTCTATTTTTCGAGGTAAACTATAATAGTTATACTAATATATGTTTCTTAACATAGATTTTGTAGGCCTAAAAATTAGAATGGTCAAATTTATATTGAAAAGAATAGACATGGGTTGTTTACGCAGTTGAGGAGCTTTTTCTATGGCATTTCACAAAAACAAAAAAAAATTAAAACCCTTACCTATTATAATTTAAATGACTCAAATGGTGATTGTGACCGCTAAATCCGTCAAAAAACACTCAAATAATTGACTGGTAAAACACGGAGTCTGTTTTTTATAAGCTGTTTTCTGCATTTTGGATCTGTTTAGGGTTGTTTTTGATGTGTTTAGCTTTTTTTGACACATTTAGGTTTTTTACATGGCTAGGGTTTTTCCTTGGCAAGGACACATTTTTTCACTGGGAAACGCATTAGAGATGCAGGGACGGGGCACTAGACATCTTGGTACACATCTTCCGTATAAGAGACGTGTACTCGAACTCGAGATGCGTCCAAGTGTTGGGGGGCGCGTCTTAGTTAAATAGTTGGGTTGCTAGGAATGAATCTATTATAGGGAGATTATTGTGTAGGTTATAGAAAGGAGACATACTTTGTTGGAGTGATTAGTGGATGGGATAGTGAAAGTGTCCTAAGTTTTGGGACACTAGTTTGTGTATTTAAAGCATAGTTACCAAATCTGGGTAGATTTGCACAAATTCCTGTTGGATCCGGATTGTTTGGCCAGCCTGGATAAGCTCCTCTAGGTTGGCCCTATTTTTTTCAAAATTTAAAAAATGTTTTTTTTTCACGTTTTTTGCACAAAAAAAACCCAGAAACCATAGATATTATATAATATTAACATTTTACATTACTTCATTATTGTTTTTCACTATCTTTGTCAATTTTGGATATTTATAAAACTATGCTCACATATATATGTATATACTCCGGATCGGATTTTTCCAAAAATTTTCACGAATTCCGAATTTTCGGATTTTTTTGCCCTTCTGAATGAATTTGGATTTTTGAACTTGGTAACTATGATTTAAAGGTATATCAATGATAATGCTAGTGGAGAGTGTGTGTAGAGTTAGTCTCATGTGTTATATTTCTTCATTGTTTAATCTTTAACCAACTTTATCATCCACAAGTATTTAATAAATATAATTAAGTCTATAAACACATTGGTTGAGGAGAGATGATGCCATAGGTTAGAAACTCCATGTATGCAAACTTATGAAGATTGTATTTTCCATGCAAGTTCTTGTTCTATCTCCACTTACTGAATTCTTTTATTACTAGTTAATCAAAAATATGTTAATGGAATTGATAATCATTTTCTCTATGGCTCAAATTCACTTTGTTAGGGGAACTTTGATGTACGATTTGTTGTGACCTGAACTTTCCTTTTATCCAATGATTACCTATGTCGAAGCCTTTTTGTTCTTCAAAATCAATTTAACCCGGAGGTTATATAGGTAATAAATTATAGATGGTATTACAAAATTTACCATTATTACCAAGTTGGCATTATCCACAGTAGAAAAGAGATCACCAGTTCACATGTATAACATTTGAGCTTTGTTATTCAATAACTATCGTGATCAATCCCATATCAGTACCAATTGTCTATTGCAACTTGCCATATATCTTTTTTCTTATGCCTTGCTTCTGGGATCACTGTGTTGTCATACCAACCCCTGTATTATGGTCCATCAGCCTATGCATGCCGAATATAATTGGGTATGTTTTACCCTCATTTTTTGGTCCTCTCTATCTATCTCTCGACTAATGCTCCCCATCCATGAAATGGTACTCACACCTTTGATGGTTACAGATCTTGATTCAAATCTCTCCAAAAGCACACACAAGGTGCGGCCTGCCAATTTCTCTGTGCATGGGCTCTGATCTAGAGTAATATGATTGCAGGCTCCAGCCCAATTGCAAGTGGACATGGATTACCATTAATCCTAAAAATAAACATGGCTGATCTTCATTTTTCTCTCCCGAGTTTGATGTTCTTCCTCCCATCTTTAGTGCTTAAGCTTCAGTATTTTTTAAAATAAACATTATACTCCTCCAAACTATAGAATATTTCTCAAAAGGTTTGGGGCCTCGCCACTTTCTGCCCTCATGCATTGAACATCCCTTTTCACTCTGTCTGATCAAAGGCTTGACATGACACCCGAAAACATAGCACGCAGTGATTGGATTTGCGAACTTCAGAGACTTTCAAGGGCCATTTCCAAATGCAACTTAAAGTTTAGCCATCAAAGGAAAATAATTCAGAAAGTTTTATCCTTCTTTCTCGAAGTGATGGACTTAGAAATATAAATTATAAAATTATGAATACAAATAAAAAAATTGACCTTTCTGTACTCAGTAGATATTAATTAAGCATTCACGTTCTTATTTTCAATAGAAATGATATCTATTTTTGTATCTCAAGGACTAAAGTTGATAAGCATATAATTTAAGGTAAAACAATCATTCATTTTCTATTTTTTTTTATCACAAGTAATAAACTAACATGCCTCCATATATATACAGTCGATATATATATAATGTATATATATTATATAAATATATAGTCTATATATACACACTATATAAAAGATGAAAAAAATATTTTATTTTAAAGCGAGCTAGTCAGAAAACATTAATTTTGCAATTTAAAAAGGGTCTTTACTTGATTAAAATGTCAATTCCCTTTGTAGTTTGCGTGTCTAAGCTAAGGTCTTAAGGTAAAGCATTTGAGGTTTTCAAAGAGGACAAAAATTTGAAGGCCTACATGGATGAAACCACCCCTGATGGAAGGGATACTTGTAACTATCAATAAACAAGTCAAACATATTATTGCATTCAAGTTGTTGAGAGGCTAAAAGACAGAATGTAGAAGCCAAAGAACACCATCAAGATATGAGTATTAACTTGTATGGAAAACATAAGGAGCAAGAAGAGAAGATCAGAACACTTGAAGAAAGTCGACATAATTAGACAGCTCATTGTCCAAAGCCCAATCCTACTATTTTGTTTCATTAATTTCTCCATCAACCATGTTCTTGGTTTCTTATATATTCTGAATTCGGTGCTACAAAACTATATCATTAAAATAATAATTTGCTAAAGCTTCTCAAATAATTGAGACTTTTTAGCAAAATATTGAAACTGAAGTTAATTTTGCATTTATTATTTTTAATCTAAGTTGCCGATACGGATACGGCTACAGATACGGGTACGAGTATCAGATACGGGGATACGTCGATTTTTTTTTTGGTGGTTTGGATACGGCCGTACAAATATATATATAAAAAATTAAAAATATAAAAATATAGCCATATAAGCAAAATTAACCACATAATATGCATAGAGGAAACAAAACAACTTCAAATAAGTTATATAACCACAAAATATATACTCATAATTCAATGCCAAATATCATAATATTTATATTTAAAATTTTAAACTAATTAATAATTTAAAATTAAAATATAATACTTAATAATAAATATATACCTAAAGTCTAGAGTCTAAAATTTAAAACAAATATATTTTAAATTTTTAAGTTTTTAACCTAATAATAAAACTTAAAAAATTAAAAGAAATAAATAAAAATTTAAAATTAAAATTATATATTATATATTATATATTAGAATTAAAAAGAAATTTAATAAATTAACAAATTAAAAAGAAATTTAAAACAAAAAACCCTAGTGGCACAGGGCGGCAGGACGCGCAGTCGCGCAGGGCGGCAGAGGCGCGGTCGCGCAGGGCGGCAGACGCGCGGTCGAGCAGTGGCGCAGGGGCAGTTGCAGAGGCACGACAATGGTCGCCGAGGTGCAAGTCCCAGAGGCACGGTTCGCGAAGGCGCGGGCGCAGTAATAATCGTGTTTAGGGTTTTGAATTTTTTTTATAAAGTGAAAAAAAATTAAAATGTTTTTTTATTCGGCCGATCCGCGGGGGATACGGCCAGGGTACGTCGTGCCCCCTGCGGATCGGCTGCGTACCGTATTGTACCGTACGTATCCGGCCGTATCCGCAGGGGCACGACGTACCCTGGCCGTATCCCCCGCGGTTCGGCCGCGTACCGTACCGTACCGGCGTATCCCCGCGCTCCCAAGGCCTGGGAGGGGCATATCTGGTAACGTAGTTTTTAATGAAAACATTTACATTTCCATTAAAATGTGATATATTCACATATCCAATATTTGTCTTAACATTGTTTTTAGATAATAGACTATGGCCACCAACCGAAGTGGCCACTAGAACCAAAGAAACGCAAAAATAAAAAAAGGTAGCCTTTCTAAGCCTACGTTGTATTTCTTATGTTTGATCTTCTATGTAATTTTCTACTCAATGAACCCATGAGTCATGTAGTTTCAAAAGGAAAAATTAGAACATACAGGTTTAATGAAGTCGGTCAAAATTTTGAACTTCTCCCTGCTACAACATAAACAATTTTTGAACTACAAACAATTTTGTTTTTTTTATTGAGGGTATAAGAGGAGTTTTTTGAAAGGGACTCTACCCTTGTTTACAAAAGCCGCAGTCCAGCCCTAACGAACCATAATTAACAAGAAAGAATTGCAAAACAAACCAAAAGCCAAAACAAGGCTGGCTCATAGCCAGCTCACAGCAACTTCACAACAAATACAACAAGAGCCCACAACAAAAGGAAAGCACCAAAAACCTAAGCCTATGAATCATACCCTCAACATCTCTTTTAGGGTCTGCTCCATGGTGTTAATCTCTTGCTCTCTGTTCTTGGATATAACTTTAACTTTTTTGACTTTCTTCCTAGTGCCTTCTTCAGGATTTTCTTTGAGAAGTCAAATAAGAACACCCATATTGGCAAGGCAGTTGCTCACCAAAGCCTTGTTGTGTTCAACCAAAGTTTTAAAATTCGTTTTAGCTCCAGATTCCCCTCTTCTAAAATACAGATCCTTTCTTCCAATGCCTTCGCATGAGTAATAATCTCCTGGATAGTCATAGCCGATTCATTAGGGTCAATTCTTTTCTTAGTGGCTTCTCTCATCAAGCGATGGTCCTTATTGAACCATCTCAGGAGAGCTTTGTGGAGATCAAGTTCTTCCCAAATGGCTTTGAGGCTTTTATTCCCCTCATCAGCAGCAAATTCGCCCTCAACATCCCCTGTTTTCCTCTTATTGTTGGTATGGTCTTTCGCTGTATTGAAGTTGGCTTCCCAAGCCTTTAGGAAATTAAGACTTCAACAGCCTCTTCCAGGCCATCATTAGAGTCTCTCAAGTGATCTTCCTTTGCATTGGCCTCTTTACCCAAAGTATTGTCAAGCACCTTCTCAGCGCCTTTTTTTAATACCTTCCTCTGTGATCTACAGAGCTATTGAGGGGGATATTTAGGGATTCATTGTGCTAGTTCATCCATTCAAGGAAGCTGCAACGACATCATCCTTTCAGACTTTGCATACCTCCATAAAAGCAAAATGACAGCTTGGTGTAAAGGGAATCTGCCTTTCCCCTTTTTTGTTTCCAACACCGAAATCTCAATCGAGCAAATAATGTAGTAGGGGATGTTGACCCAAACATGGTGCTTGAATAGATTTAGAAAAAAAAAATGGAATACTTGAACGGAATTATACCTACCATCTAGAGTAATGAATTTCATGACCTGTTTAGCCACCAAATTAAAGGAATGAGGGATTGTGTCTCTAAGAAAGCCATGTTGAAACGGAATAAGGATCTCCCCCTCAGACAGGAACTTCTTGATTTCATCCTTTGTGTCCTTGTTGGTTTTGTAGAACTTTATGCCTTCAGTTTTCATACTTGTGACATGCCCTACGAGTTCCTCTGTGACTTTGAATTAGATACCCTGAATCTTGACCATCCTATCTTCCCACCCTTCCATGAACTTTTTGGAGACATGAGGATCATATCCTTCAATTCTTTGAATGAAATTCCTAAAGCCACCAGCCTTGAGAATCTCCCTTAACTCCAAATCTCTGGCCAAGGTCTCCGCTAAAGATGGTTCCACCCTGCATAGATCTCCCATCCTGCTAGCTTTCCAATTCTCTTCGAAAAGAGGTTTACTGTAATAGGCTGCAAAGTGATGGGCTTTCTTGACCCAATTAAATATGTAACCATGCCAAGAGATAGGATGAATCTGCCCCCTATCGCCACTCATCAATAAATATCCTTCATCCCCCAAGTGTGCACGAGTTTGCCTAATAATTTTTATACCTTGATAATTCCATTCCACACAAATGATGGGGATAGAGTACTCACGGATCTGCCTTGGGATGTTTTCCATAATAACAACTTGAGAGCCCAATTAATAGTCTCATTCTTCATAATACTTCTATTATTCATCAAAGCAGTTGAACACGGGAGAAAAACATTCTGCACACTATACCCAAGCTCAGCTCATAAATGTTTTCACAAGTGGCACGGAACATGCACTTCCTGGTTTATTCTTTGGATGATGACATCAATCATCTCTTCCTTGAATCTCCATTTCCTGAAACTAGTAGATTCAACTCCCAAATTCGCAAACCAATCTGATAGTCGATTCCCTTCTCTATATATGTGCTTGATTCTAACACTTTGAAGGGAGTTGATGATTTATAAGGCCTCTTCAATCATGCTACTAATACTCCAAATAGCCAAATTCTTCTTCAATAGGCAGTGGATAATGGTCAGTGAGTCCCCTTCAATCTCTAATCTATCCACTCCTAAGTCTTTTGCCAGTTGTAAGCCCCAAAGAGTTGCACGAGCTTCTACAAAGTGGCTTGTTTGTATCCCCATACTCCCTACATAGGCTGCCAAGACATTACCCTTAGAATATCTGAGAGTGGCTCCTCCATCAGCCCTACCTAGATTTCCTTTTGAGGCACCATCAAAGTTAAGCTTGACCTAGTCCAAAGAGGGGGCTTGCCAAATTGTAGTCCTCATCTCTTTTCTAGGATCAATCATCGAGGAGCCTATTAGATTTAATTCCCAATTCCGAGCAATAACAGATTCTTGTCCCACACAGGTGAATTTATTAAAGTCCTTATAGGCTTTGAAATTCTCAATCAATAAGTTTTTGATCTTCAGAGGAACTTTTGTTATCCCTGAAGATTATGTCATTTTTTTCTTTCCATAGACCCCACAAAGTGAGGTAGAGACCAAAACCATAATTTCTTCAAGGCTTCACTTTTGAATGGAGCCTTCCAACAATGACACAGTTCTAACAAAGAGGGAGGGTGCACCCAAACAATCTGAAAAGTGGATAGAATATTACCCTAAACTTTGAAAAAAAGGAAATAGTCTAGAGTTAAGTGATTCACCGATTCCTTTTCCTTCTCACAAAGAGGACACCTATTAACAACCATAAGACCACGTTTTTTAAGGTTGTCCATTGTGAGAATTTTATTCTGAAGAATAAGCCAAAAAAATATATTCACTTTGGGGATGAGTTCTTTAGCCCAAATCTTAGACCAAGGAGACCCATCATTAGCTCTATCCAACACAAGTTCATAACCAAATTTAATACTATAATTGCCATTAGTAGAATTGGGCCAAATAAGTTCATCTTCCTTATAAATGTTGGAAGATGGAATCCGTTGAGGAGAAAGTTTAGATCCAGGACAATGGCCGATGCTACAAGGTTAAGACTGTCTACCTGAATATGTATCCATGCTTTTCCTCTATCAAACACCTGAATTTAATCAACCACTTTATCTCCAAAGATGTTTTGAATTTTTTCTATGATTTGATGCCAAGGTTCCAAATCATTCACAGGACGGTCTAACATCCAAGGATCTTGCCAGAATCTAACTTTTTCCCCATTTCCAATCTTTCATTTGCTACCTCTGATGATAAGTTCTTTGCTGCTGGTTAAGTGGTTCCAAAAAGCTGATCCTCTAACAACCTGGTCTTTCATGAGAAAACTGGTACTCTCTTGCCTCAAGATATTTAGCTTCTAAAATCAAGGTCCATTGGTTTGACTCATTGATTAATCTCCAACCAAGTTTAGCAATAAGTGCATGATTCATGTTTTCTATCCTTCTTATGCCCAAACCTCCAAGTTGTTTATGGAGGCAAACTTTTTCCCAGGCTACCAGATGAATTCTTTTCTTATCTTCTAAACCCCACCAAAGAAATCTTTTGTGAATCTTTTCAATCTGGTCTGCAATGATACCTAGTATTTTGAACATTGACATTAAGTACACCGGTAGGCTCTGAAGAGCAATTTTGATAAGAGTGAGTTTTCTAGCCTAAGACAAAACAGCTCCTTTTTTTCACAATTTTGTTGATATGTACAATTGTTTTTATTTTAAAAATGAGTAGTGATAATCTTACAAAATTATCCAACAAATTGCATATAACCTATACACAAGGTTTGAAGTTTTATGACCAACTCTAACTGTCCAATGAAGATTTGATGATAAGAAACGCTCTTGAAAGTACTTCACCTTACATCAGTAAAGGCTTCATCTTCATAACTATTAACAGTTCCAGCAAGGCACTTATTAGAACATTTTGTATATGAATAATTTTAATATTGACCGTACATACTAACTATGCATCTATACTGATGAAAAATGGTGCGTGGACTTATCCAATAAATTGTTTCCATTCATTAACAAGTTCAAAAATCATCAAAAAAACATTTGAGGAGGAGATTCATTTAGACTATGCATACTAATAATACATCCATAAGGATGAAAAATGATAAATGCACTTATCCATTGAATTGTTTCAGCTGATTCACACGTTCAGGAAACAATACATAATCAGTGAGCAAATAAGATTCATATGATATTGAATTCAATGTGGATATGGCAGACAATTTATATACCCAGAATGGTAGTCCTAAAAACGAGTAAGTTGAAAGATGCATAAGGGTTCAAAATCAACATCAAGTTGTTATTTCTTTGTTATTTTCTTCCATGAACACAGCAAAACAACAATATTTTTATGGTGGCCAATCCCCTAATCCTGTAAGGCAAGAAACAATAAAAGATCTAGTATTTTGTCAGATGAACTTTATCCAGCATGATCTCCAAAAAGAGTGCACATAAAAAATAATCATAACCACCCATACTACAATTGCATTATGCCTTGCAAGTTTTGTTATATCAAAGTTAAAGTAACCATTGGAAAGCTAAATACAGATAGGAACTTCAAAGAAATAACCTGGTTCAATTTTAAACACCTTTAAATTCCCATTGACAGTGAAGCCTTAAAATGATATATGTTATAAAATATTACAAACACAATCTGGAAAGACTTGAACAAGATAGACTTCCTATCATTGCCCAACAATCATGCCTGGCAAGTTTTATAATATCAAAGTTAAAGTAATCATTGGAACACTAAATACACATAGGAACTTCAGAGAAATATCTTAGGTCAAATTTAAGCACCTTTTAATTCCCATTGAAAGTGAAGCCTTAAAATGATGTGTTATACGAACACAGGCTGGAAAAACTTGAACAAGATAGACTTCCTATCACTGCCCAACAATCATGCCTAATGCTTCTTCATCTAAAAAATGATTGGAAAAAGACTAATAAATGATTAAATTTTGGGGGGATCAATAAAATTAAAAAAATTACGTAATGCCGACCTAAAATTTTAAAAACTAAAACGAAGAGTTTGAAAACATTTGGAAGGATGAAAATATCAAAGACAAAAGAAAGCTATCATATTATAAAGCTATCATCAATCCCAATCTTGAACATCTGTCATACCTGTATAAGGTTGTCAGCGTCAAGAAGAAAATTATGATTGCAAAAGATAGAGCTAACTCACATGAGCTACATAGTAAAATTGATAGATGGCCATTCTTGAAAGCACCTTGGAAAAAAAGAATCTGTAAGTTGTGTAACTCAAATGAAATTGAAGATGAAGCTCACTTTCTCCTAACATGCTCATTATACAATGATATAATACATGCTCATGTTGATATCTGCAATCATAACCTGCTTCATGAACTCGTACATCAGGACAACCAAACAAATCTTGGTGATTTTATTTTAAATCAAAATTCATTGATTCAATGACACAAGTGGACAAGGTTTTGGTGGTCCAAGTTCTCTTTCAAAAAATTGGGTGTTGAAAAATTATCTCTTAAAACTTTCTCTCATTTTCAGTTTGTGTTTAATTAGTTATTTGTATTGATTTGTTTCTACATCTCTACTTTTCCTCAGCACTTCGTTTGGGAAGAGTCCAAAGATTAGAAAAGGCACTTCAAATCGGAAGAGTTCAAGGATTGCAAAGGCACTTCAATTGGGAAGATTTCATATATTGCAATGGCACCTCAATTGGGAAGAGCGCGAAATGATTGCAATGGTTGGAGTAAACAAAGCCAACTGAAAATTCACATTTTCCAGAGAGGATTCGAAATGAATTGCATTGTCTACACACTTCATTGGGTCCTACAAACCAATTTGGTCCAAAGGACATTTAAAGTATTCATCATCATCATCAATTTATTTATGCACATTGATTATTATTGCTTAGTTTTCGGGAATAATCCTTTTAATAATTACTTTCTCCATGAATATTAATACAACCTGCCAATTCTATTCCCAAACTTGTTGGAATCCTTTTGAGAGAAATTTCCCCAGATTTTTGAAAGGCCCCTTCTCTCAGTGAAGTGAATCTCTATACATTGTTAACCAGCTTTTACCTAGAAGTATTTGATGCAAAAATAATACCTTACATTGTTTACTGTTTCCCTTTGTCTATAGCAAGTTCCATGTTGAATGTAAGATCCAAACATCGGATGATAGATGAGACAAGATAAGATAAAAATGTATGATAGAAAATATATAGAAATATATCAATATAGAATAGATCACACAATATTAGATATATGTTCAGTATACTCCAATATAGAAAATTACTCCTTAAATAGGGAAACGCCAAACAATAATCCCTAAGGAAAAAATCACTCCAAATATCCCTAACATTAGAGCCCAAACCAAATATAGTATGTTTCTATAATGTGTTATAATGATAAATGCCTCTAACCGATAAGGGTGAAATTCACTCGTTAAGGTGTTTGGTTGTTATATCAGCCACCAAAGTTCAAGTCTCAGGAGGAACTTTTGGTATTTGCAAGAGGCGTACTTGCTAATAGGACTCATTGCCTGCTTGTTTCGGTGTTACATGGAAATTAACAAGGACTTTTGTCAAGGCTCTCAATGACCATATATGATCATATCATTTGTGGTATTGATTGTAGTCCCAAGTATTAATTCCGAATTAATATTTTAAAGTTTGGCCTCGATATCTAGGAATGGGGTCCCTAGGTTATGACCTCATAGGCTGGGCCCTGTTAATGCCCAAATTTACCAATCAAAAATTAAAAAAATTATAGATGCCTATATATATCCTCTCATCTAATAATCCGAGGGTCAGATTAAACCTATAACCCACCTAATGCACATTACGCCAACTATTAACCAAATATAACATATTTCACAAGTCACCCATTTGACTCGTTACAAACTTGCCATCGAGACTATCCAATCTAAGAATGAGTTATGTGCACCACAAGTTGGTTATTTTGTGACCCATTTATAACATAATATCATATGCTTAGATAAATTACACATTCAAATACTATGATTTTTTGAGAATAGATAACAAGTACCAAGCTCGATCATCCATCCATCTTCATTGGAACCTTACAATTTTTCATCTTCAATGGACCTGCACTTCCTCTATGCCACTCCAATGCCCTACATGTCCATAACCATTTCTCCACTAATGATGTTCATATTTGTATTTGTTGCATGGGCCTAGAAATGATCTCTACTAAACAAGCCTCTAAATAGGTAAAGGTAGAAGGCCTTTCTAGATACAACACTCAAATTAACACACTGCAAAGCGGTTTTGGCTAATGGGTTGGTAATAAGCTAGGGTTATAAGTATGGAAATTAAGAGGGTAATAAGCAAGGCTATAATCTAGGTCTAAATAAGGTAATAATAAAGGCTATAATTGATAATACGCAAGGCAATAATAAGATGAGAACAAGTTAGCTTGCAGGTAAATTTATAAAGTAATAAACAAAGAATGAACATACAATGTACAATAAATCTGCACAAATAAATGGAGGTAGGCCAAAGGGATACTTACCTAGGAACAACTTGTTAGTAGATTAATCTTCCTCTTAGCTTGAATGCTTGTGAGAGATAGTTGTAGGTGGAGTCACGAAGGAGAAAAGAAACCTTAGTAGACCAAAATTGGGGACTCTAAAGACTTGGTATATGTCATTGGCTGAATCTTTTATACTTGAATCTCCAACACCGTTATTGCTACTTGTCTTCCTTTGGTGAAGTTCCTTTACCAAAACCTAAGGGGTATTTAAAATTTGCAAGTGCAGAGCCTAATAGATGAGTTGTTGCTTTTCAGAAATGACTAAAGATAACCCTGTGTATATGGATATGAACTCATAAAGCATAAATCGAAGCAGCTGATGTCATTGACCCAAGTCCGTTGTAGCTAAGGCTCAAAAATAACGAATCATGGTCAGTGGCATCGACTAAATGTAACTTAAGAGGAGGGACCTATAGGAAGGCTAAGGAAGTCCTAGCAAAACTATGTGGACATCATGGAGGTATTAAGGATGGTACGAAGAGGGTATTAAGAATCAAAATAAAGAGGAAGGCAACAGGGAATAAGGACCTATGAAACATCTCTCGACAAGTTGGCTCAAAACCAACCCATGCCAATCTCGAATATGGGAGATTAATATGCCAACAAGTCCTTGACAAAACAAAACGTTAGTAAAACATTTTTAAAGTGTATACAATTGCCTCTTTGATTCCAAGGGTACCCATAGTTGTTGTTCCTTTGTTTCCAATTATATCCAAAATTGTTGCTCCTTTGATGTTCCACGCCACGTCTCCATGATTATTTCCTTTCATGTTGATGTGAATGATGAGATACTACAACCTTTGGAGTTGTAATTTCTTCTTCTACTTCTTTTTACTTTTGAGTAGTTGAAGGGTTTTGATTCCTTCACTAGCATCCAAGTCCTCGAGTGCACCTTCTAATTCTTCCTTGTGCAATTATTCATTCTCTTCTATAGATTCTTCATCCCGCATTTCTTCATAGCTTTGATCCTACAACTCACACATATCCTTGTCCTTCTTTAACTTAATTGGTTCCTCATACCCTACAATGTAAACTTTTTTCTCCTGCACCAAAGATTCGTGCACTTGTTTTGCACATTACGAAGGATCATTCCCACAATCTCTAACCAAGAGTGGTTAAGAGCAATATCCAAACCATCCATAGGTATAGCATAGAAATCTGAATGTAAAACATATTTGTCCATAGTAGCCTTCAATCTTTAAACAAATGAACCTTCTCACCATATACTTGTGTCTCCTTGATATACGCTTGGCCCATTCAATGTTGATGAAGTTATACATGTAGCTGGGGTTAATGCACATGATCAAATGTTCTTTTTGAATGCATCCATGAAACTCTAAGGCTGAAGCTTCTATGATTGGAAAAAATGTCCTTTCTCCTCTTTCCTACTATTCTTCCTCTGCCTTTTCTTACATTTTGTTCCTCTTTCTTTCCTTTTTTTAATCTATTTACTTCCTCAATAAGGGATTCAATACCATTTTTCAAATTGGCTATCTCCCCTTCTTTGATTAGCATCTCTCTTTTGTAGACTTTTTCCTTTGATGGCTTTGCCCATCTATCTAAGAAGAATTTTTCAACTGCTCCCCAAGACCAATCTCTGCCACTCAAAATAATATCATTCAACCAATCCTTTGCCTACCCCAAAACATAATGATATAGATGATACATTGGATATTCATCATCAAAAACTAGGATTTATACTTATACAGCCATTCTCTAGAATTATTATCATCCTTCCAAGGAAACCTAGTTATCTCTATGAATTCCACTTGAAATATAAAAATAGGGTCTTGAGAAAACATACCCTCAATGGGTCTCCCTTTCTCCCATAGATTTGAATATTGAAATCATATAGGCCAGTAAAAGTAAAAATTACCCCACAGCAAAAAATGGTGTTTGAATTGCTTATACCCAAATCGCAAGATACAAAATATTTTCCGATTCTCCATCTTAGGGACATGACTGAATAAAACAAAAAATCAACTATCCAAAAGGCCAAATTTGTGGGGCCACCCATAACTCTAAACTCCTCAAAATTTTGAATGCATACCCTTGCCAAAAAGCTCTCGAAGTGTACTTTTTGACAGCATATGAATCGATTCAATCTGACATTTGTGCTAAGAGAATGGCTTTCTGCAAGTTCGGGTGATTTTTCTAAAACCTTCAGCAAAACAACTCTAGATTTTGCAAAATAAAAACACCTTCGACTTTGCACAAATTGTAATTCTGATACTAAATGTAAAGATTCAAACTTTAAATAATCAAAAGTTATTCAAAAATACATCCAAGTAAAATAGATCCATTACAAAAGTTGTCATTGGGCCCATCCTATCAAAACATGAGTTTGTGTACCCAAACTTAATTATTCTTAATTTCATGGGCATGGTCTCTATTTTGCTAAATAATCCTGAACAAAATCCACTTGCTTTAATGCCTTAATTTCATGGTAAGCATTTGGTGCATGTTGGAGAAAATACAACCAAGTAAAATAGATCCATTACAAAAGTTGCCATTGGGCCCATCCTATCAAAACATGAGTTTGTGTACCCAAACTTAATTATTCTTAATTTCATGGGCATGATCTCTATTTTGCTAAATAATCCTGAACAAAATCCACTTGCTTTAATGCCTTAATTTCATGGTAAGCATTCGGTGCATGTTGGAGAAAAATATATATTTATCAATATCGTTTGTAGCCATCTCCATTCCTCAATAAGCTCATACTTTCTCACTTATTTAGCAGTTAGAATATGGTTCCACCATTTACTGAGTGCTTTAAATGCAAGACTAATCAGGGAAACTTTATTTCTGATAGATAGGGATCATGCCACAAAAAATAGATATTATATCACTGCCATGGAAGTCAAGGATGGTAACTTTCTCAACAAACTTCCTCTTTTAGATTTTTTTTATTTTTGTGGGATTTAACTGTGTAGAACAGTTAGAGACTTCAAGCTTCCACAATCCATAATGTTGGATAAAACAAACTTTGGGAGAAAATTGTGCAGAAAAAAGATTTAATCAATTTCCACGAGATGTTGAGCACTTAAAATAGAAATCATGTTAAGTGTTTGATTTTCTCAAGGCATTACTTGTATCTTAGGGTTTTTATATGTTTTTCTTGGTCGTAGCTAAACATGTTGGGGTCTTCAAGGGAATAACCATCATCATAGCCGGGAGTAACAAGATCAATGTTAGGTGATTCGGCTATTGTATCACTAGGTTGTGTAGAGTTTTCAATTATATTCTTTTCGATTGATGTTTTTATGGAAATTCCGTCGGTTTGTGTTTGGTTGCAAGATTGAAGCTTGAGATTAGGAGGTAGTTGGTCAATGATGCATTGTGGTAAATACGTGGCTTTTATCTTACAATTGATTTCATCAAGCTTATCATCATCAAAATCCAAGAGGTTAGTGTTGTCAACCTGGAGCTACGCCCTGATTCGAAGACGTACACGAAATGGCGAGTCCTCTATCCGGCTGAAACAATGGGATCTTCTCACGAGGGTGGGTGCCTCAACGGTGAGAAGAACCTCCAGAGAAGGCCGGTTCCTATATGATGTATCAATTAGGATCTCTACTCTATGTTGCGGACTACCGTGGAAAAGGGAGAAGGAAAACTTAAAGGGAAAATCCTACCTAAAGAGGTGATACACCAAAATTTTCATCCACTCAATTTGGAACCTTGAACACTGAACGAACAAGGGAAAAGGAAGACCTTAGATTTCAATCAACCACTTATACATAAATATTTCATGAAGAGGTTCGATCCAATGACCAAAACCTGAGGAAAAACGATGGAGAGAGGTCTAATAAAAGACACTTTGCAACCACCTAAAAATCCACTTACAACTTTAGCAAAAGACATAAGAAACACTTTAACATGACTTGCATAAGGACAATCTAGCAACTAGGTATGAACCAGAATTTGGAAAGGGAGAGAAATCTACCACTTATGCAAATTGCTGAATGAAATATACACTATGCCAACGCTTGAAATTTGAAAGTACAGTCCTATTGATCGAAGAGGTTACACAACTCACCAATTGCAAAGTCTGATCTAACCAAGAGAGAGATTGGATGATTTTTAATCAACGCTGAAAGCCATTATATATAAAATTACAAGAGGCCAAAGATTGGCGTTGAAAATTTGAAGAGAAGGATTCACTTAAATTAACTCAAGGCTTACTTGGCCTTTCAATAAAATATGTTTTCTTTTGTCTTTGCATGAAGCTTCTTGCGCTTGAGGAAGTGAATTTGTCTTTGTTATGAACCGCCCACCTCTCTTTGCATGGAAATCCACGCCAATGTTAATTTTAGAACTTTACGTGAGCTGCTTGATGCCGAATTGGAACGTTTGAAAGGCTGAGTTGGACAAAGAGATCATTCTCCTTCACATGGAAAGCTCCTAGTGGATGTGGCATTTAACAATTAGTCAACTCTAAATCTGGAACAGCCAACTCGTAATTTGAATTCAGAACTCTAGTTGAAGCTGAGTTGGACCCTCAGATGCGTGAGATGATCTGGAGATGAGCGGGACTTTAATAACCAGTCAACTGAAGCTTTGAATGGCGTTCGAAGATAGCCCATGCTTGCATGTATTTTATCATGCTCTAGTCTGCCTGTCCCTGTCTATTTCTGGCGAGATTCTATATTCGGATGTATTAATCTATATTCGGTCTATATTTTCTCCATTGGGCTTTGCTTTCGGAATTCTGGCTTTACCCCTGTTTCAACGATTACTTCCCGCGGTCATAATTTGACGGCTAGCGGGATGTCATTCTTTTGTATTCCTTCGGACTTCTCTTATTTCCTTGAGTTTCCTGCGGCATTTCTTTCTCTCGGCTTTATTCCACGAAGTATTCCTTCGGACAAAAAGTCCAAAGGAATTTCTTTGGACCTTTTCCCGGGCTCGTTTTCATAATCGAGTTTTCTTTCTCTCAGCTTTATTGGCTTCGCATTTCTTCGGGTTTTTTCCGCGGCCCTTTCTCTGAATTTCTCCAAACTTTTTGTCCGAAGGTCTCTTTTTGCTTTGCCTTCACTTGTTTTTCTGCGGACTGTCAAGTCTTCCAAATTTCTTCGGACTTTTTGTCCGAAGGAATTCATTTCCTGCCTTTGCCTTTTAACTTTTCCAAAGCCTTCGGATTTTTTGCCGTCGGCTTTTCCACAGGCCTCTTCCTATGTATTCCGAATTCCTTCAGACTTTTTGTCTGAAGGTCTCTTTTGTGCCTTTGCTTTTTGAAATGTGCCCTTCGAAAAAGTCACCACGGTCTTCTTGCCGACCAAGTGCCCTCCGCAAGGGCTAGTTGCTATTTGTTGTGCCATTTTCAGAAAAATTGTAGGGCACTCGGACTTTTCGCAAAGGTCCCGAATCTGTTCTTTCACCTTCCTGAAGGGTAGGTGCCCTTCGGGATTGTTGAAAGTGACCCTTCCGAAGGGTACCCTGCCCTTCGAAATTCTTGTAATGGACTCTTTCCTTCAGATTCTTGGTTTTTTCTCGGAAAAATTGCAACTGGTCTCTTGGCCGATAAAATGACCCTTCGGCAAATTTGTGAACCCTTCAACTGCTTGAATAAATCCGTTCTTCCTTTTGGGGAAAAATTGTCAACAGTTAGGTGGTGTTCATCCTACTAGCTTGGGATGACCATTTAGGCTCTAAGAGTTTTGCTTGGATGGTTGAAACATCGATACCCAGAAAATAGTACAAATGGCAGTTCTTCTAATGTAGATATTTTTTACACTTTGCATTGTTGAAATTGTTCAAATTTCCAAGGATCAATGTCACCTTGCACTTTCTAAATGGCTCCTAAGTGGGAAAATTCAACGCATTTGCATGCAAATGATGCTACGGCCCTCATGCAATAAGTCCAAGGGCAGCAAATTAAAACTGTTGTATTAGAAGGGAAAGTTGAAAATCATGGCTTTCAACCTAACAATTCTAGGAAGTAAGGTAATTGGGAGCTAAAAATTTCCATGGGAGGTTGTTGTCTTTGATCATCTCTTTGGCAAGTGCTACAAAGGGTTTTGAAGTTAGTGGTAGAGTATCCAAGTGACTTTTTGAAAGTCATGGGAGGCAAAACAAGTGCGAAAGCCTTCGTCAATCAGGGCTTGTTTGACATGGGCATCTCCGATTTTGACATGGATAGAAATACGTGGATCATTGTCGTGAAAGAGTATTTCATCAAGAATCATAGATTGGATTTGGAAATTTAAGAGTGTTTGGTCAATGGTTTTGTCTATTTGGATTGACAATTCTTTGCATTGTTGATTTATACTCTCTTCGGATCCATGTAGAGGAGCCTATTGGCCGATTAGTAGTGGTTGAGGAATATTCATGTCGAAGAGAAATTGCATGTGTCTATTGCGAGGTTTTGGTAAAGTTCTCATTAGTTCAAGAAATGGGAATTCGCTAGATAAATTGGATAGTTCCGCTACGGGTTCCATTCTTCCAAGCTTGGTTGATCTATTTTTTGTTGCTCTTTAGGTGTAGGTATCATGATGATTTCATAAAAAAATTTATTGGGGGTATAATCTAATTTTTTTTTGGCTCATTTTCACCATCACTAGCCATGTCCTATGACGAAGGATAAGTTTTTGTGAGTACTTTTGCACCAGCAACCATGGCCTATGACAACTGATGGATCAGATGCAATTTATGCACCACCGACCATAACCAGTTATGATGGATTTAATGAATTTTCAAGGGTTTCACTATTCGGTAAGGTTTCAATGATTGGTTGATGCAAGGGGCTAGCTTTGGCAATCCTATAGGTTTTCTAAATTATATTAGGTGATTGTTGTTGTTTTGGATACCTTGTGTTGATGCATGTAATGATATGCTTCATACCTTGCATTTGGACAACTCTTTCTTCATTGTTTGGGATGTTGGGGTTGAATTTTCTGCTATTATATTTGCTAATTGACTAGGATTGCTACGAGGATAATTGTTTTGGGATTGACTATTTTGACAAGGATCTAGTGGGACGCTCTTGGGGTGATCGGATGGTGGATTAGTGTAAATGCCTTAATACGTGTTAGCATGTTGCATAGATTTGTGTTTGGTTTATGCTTCAGAGGCTTGTTTGGTAGTGAGAAATTCTTGGTATGTCTCCCAAATCATGGAATCATGATCAAAGATGTGTCCTAGTGGGAAATATCAAGCAAGTTTTTTGAGATTGCGACTTTTCATGTGAGTAGCCCCAGTTGGCATGCCACCAACAAATTTATTTAGGGTCAAACCATTGGGGTACAAATTTAGTAGGATCTCATTCTCGACGTGAGGGCTTTGGTAATTTGCATTCAAGTTCATATTTTCTTAAAATATTGATGAGAAGTTTCTCCTACTTGGGGATTTAAATAAAAAAGATTTCCCACAATAGGTTGGGAAAGGGTATTATTTTGAGGTGCATTTGGGCTGATTGCATTGATGGTGTGTTTTCAGCCAAAGCTAGGATCAGAAGTATTGGAGACACCATCACTAGTGGCGTGCCGATTTTTGTTTTTGAGAAATCTAGTTACTTATTTTTGTTGTTAAGGATTTTCAAACTACCTCGTGAGATGATCTTGTCTTTTAGAATGGGCAAAAGTTTCTTCTAGAGTTTTAGGAGAGAACAACCTTACTTTGTATTGTAATCTTGGTTCTAAGGTTGAGATAAATAATTTGAATAGTCATTCACTCATGTTATTTTGGTTCGTTTTGCACTTGATGCAGTCATGAGAGTGTTTGTTGTCTTGTTGTCTTGTGTTAACAAAGTTACCTAGATTATCTTCAGGTAAGTCATTGTATTCAAATTCTTGAATGATAGCATTGACTAGCTCTTTTAGTTGAACTATGGAGTAAGGTTTGAGTTGGTTGTAATGTTCTAGGACATCACCACTAACGGTTTTAGCTATAAGCTTAGTAGTTGAGTAGGTACTTGTTTTGATCTAGTCTTCATAAAGGTTTGCAACAGATTTGAGGTGTATGGTAGGATCAATAGAGCCATCGTAGGTGATAGTTGGGAATATACCGTCAATATCCATTGCTGCAATATCAGGTGCTAAGGGTTTACTTTGTAATGTTTAAAGCATTTTGTTTTGACAAGGATGTCCCCCAAAAACTTGTTGAGGTCGATTGGTTATTTACATGATTTTTGTTTGCATTTGAGCCATTTCGTTGTTTGTTGTCGTTTGCATTTGGCCCATTCCATTCAAAACTTGCAAGAGCATTTGGGTATGATCCATTTGAAAAACTTTACTAGGATTTGCTTGAATAGCTAGAGGATGGAGTGTTAGTTTTAGTACCCACCATTGAGGTATGATCCAACTAATTGTATTCACAAATGGGTGCCTTAAAATAGGCCTTTACAAGATAAGAACAAACACTACAATCTAGGAGGTCTCATTTATCCCTTTGTTGAGAAAACAAATGTGAAATAGGAAATAGAATAATACATCCCTAATGAATAGGAAAACTCCTAAGAACACTCCATGAGAACCTATCTACGACTAACCATTAAACCTAAAAGTATTTATGTACTTTTTACACATGGCTAATATACTTATAAGAGTGAAATGCAAACCATAGGCTAAAAGCCTATTCTAAGCACCCTAAAATATCCATATCAAAGGTAGTCAATAAGGGGGTTGTAGACATAGAAAATAGGGGCCAAGACATTGTATTGACATGAGCTGCCCCTATACCAGTGGGAGGAGGGGTGTTTTATAAGGAACTCATGAAGATTTGGATTTATTCGGAATATTTTCTTGCATGTTGAGGATTTTCAGCCATGATTCAATGGATTTCGGAAGTAAACTCAATATTGTCTATGGATTCTCCCTCCTGGTCACTATCTTGTAGGATTTTTTTTTGCTTGGTTTGATTCATTAGAAGACCTAATTTAGAGTTTAATTGGCAGTATGTTGGATTTCTTATTAAAAGTGGATGAAGCCATGTCGCATTTTATATAAAGATTGAATGGAGGTTAGGTAGAGTCACAAACCATTTGGTGGCATCTTGATCAAATTCCATTGTAAGAAAGGGAGAATATCCCATAGGGAATCTAAGGAGCAAAAAAAAAAATTGAAAAGCAAGAAATGGTTGATAATTAAAATAAAAATAAAAACATGACGATAACCCAACCAAAGGTGGGGTAAGATTCACGTCATGTTCACTAGAATGTATCAGGCCTAGAGATGGTCTCTACATAAATAAGCCTCTAAATAGGTAAAAGGAAGAAGATCATTCTAGATCCAACATGTGAACATGACAATCTACAATACATCATGTAGGTTCTAGGCAAGAGGCCATTATTACATAATGGAGTAAATAAACTAGATTGTAACTAAGGGTCGTGATGGGTCTAGCAATAGGTTCCTACCTGTGTTGCAGGGGTACGTCCCCCGGCCCGACGCCTCCTGTTCGGAGGTGCCGGTGGCACGGGGACGCCCGGAGGCGCCCTCCCGCCGGCGGGCGCCTCCGGGACGACTCCAGGCGTACCCGGGGCGTTTCCGGGGCGTCCCCGAAAATTTCCGGTGGCTGTCGCGAAAAACTAAAAAAAAAACTCAAAAAAAGCGAGCGTGGAGTGTCGGCGAGAGGTCTGTGGCAGCCACTGACGTCGGCAGTCGAAGCAGCGGGAGGTAGGGCTTTATTTTTATTTACGTTTTTTTCTTTTGCTTTAAATTTGTATCTTTATATTTTTTTATTTGTTTTTTAAATAAATTTTTATTTGTATTTTATATTTATTTTTAAGCATGTATTTTAAATTTTTTTATTTTAAGTTTTGTAGTTTTGTTTTACTTTTTTCATTTTCATTTTTTTTTAATGTTTTATCAATTTATTTTTAATGAATAATTTATTTATTTTAATTTTTAATATATATATATATATATTATATTATGTTTTGTAATTATATTTTAATTTATTTAATGTTTTATTTGTTATTTATAAAGTTTATGATTTTTTTTTTAAATATCTTTTATTTATTTATTTATTTTAATTTTTATTGTTATTAATTTTTATATTTAATTATATATATATATATATATATATATATATTTTAATGATTCGAATTTAATGGCAAACTTTTTTTCGAACTTTATTCTTTGACGAACTTGAACCGAATTTTATCCTCTTCGAACTCGAACTCGAACTCGAACCTTGTGACTATGGTTAGGATTGTCGATGCCCGAATCCCAACTCACCCACCCAGTAACAGACTTGATTACATGTATTTTGGCTTTTTCTGATTGTTCCTGGAGTTGTTCTCCGAAACTATTGGATCTAGCCGCCCTTTGCCAGTTCGGTTTACGCTTTTGCAGATGGTTCCGGGAGTGGACCTTCGGAATGTTGTCAGAGTTGCCATTTCAGTGCGATTTGCACAACTCGAGCCCGAGCTGGGTCGATCTAACGAGTTGCACTTGGAACAACGAGCTTGATCGTAATCGGATACTCGAGTTGGGAAAGAAATACTGAAAGGATGAGGGAAACCATGTTTCCTTCTCCTTAAAGCGGGATCAAATTAATTAATTTTAAATTTTTCATTTAATATAATATAACTATTAAAAATAAAATAAAATATACTATATGCTAAAAACACTATTTAAAAATAAATTTTTTTACATTTTTAATATTATAATTTATATTTGATTTTAAATTTACAGTTTACTATATCTTTAGGTAGTATTTAAATTTTATTTTTAATATTTTTAATTTTAAAATTCTTTTAAATTTATATATATATATATAGAGAGAGAGAGAGAGAGACGTACCCACGACGTATCCAAATCAAGGTTTTTGAAAAATGACGTACTCGCGTACCCGAATCGTACCCGTACCTGTACCCGTATCCAAACAACGTAGGTTCCTACACATGCAACCTCTATTTTGAGACAAGGATGGAGGACATTTCAAGAACTGGCACTAGTTAGGTAATAGGCAAAAAAGCTATGGTATTTAGGTTAGAGACTGTGGTAATAGGCATGGATCATAGTAAAATAAATGGTAACAAGAATCTGCTACAATAAAAACGAAATGAAACATTCAAAATACATAATTAGAGCATGCACAAAATAAGTGAAATAGGCAAACCGGTACTCACCTCAATTTGGCTTGTTGGCGCATTCGTCTCCCCCTTGGCTTGGAGCACTTTGTGAAAGAATATTGTGGGTGGAGTCAAAATAGATAAAAGAAACCCTGAGTGTACCATAGTTGGGGACTCCAAAGACTTGGTATACCTCACTGGCATAGCTCCTATTGTTGCATCTCCAAGGCCTTTATTGCAACTTATCTTCCTTCAATGAAACCCTGTTCTTCTTTAGAAACCCTAAGGGGATTTGCGAGTGCCAGAAGAGATGTCAGATTGTTCATTGAGAAATTCCAAAGATTGATCCTATAAATAAGGGTACAAAATCCTAGGTCATAACTCATTTTGGCCGACATCCCCAGCCTAGCCTATAACGAAGGGCGAAAAACAGTGTCACATGATCATGAACGGTGACATCATCAGATGCAGACAAATCAGAGAGTTCAAAAGAAGAGTTACGGAGGGCAGAGGAGGGAAGCAAAGAACAAGGCAGGTGGTAGATAGATACACACGACACATTTCTCATTGGTTGGCTCAAAATCATCCCACCCCAATCCCGAATATGGGAAATTAATGCGCCAATGACCTCGTGACAAATGAAAAGTTGGAGTAAATTTAAGGTGTATACATGTTGAATATTTCATTATCTCACATTGATCATACTTGAGGGGTAAGGTAGGCTTATAAGGCATCCCATGCACCAAAAGCTTCACCAATTCAGAAGCAATATTTGGGTGAGAGTCCTTGGGTTGATGTGGTAGTATCCTCCTCTCTGGGACTAAGATCACTTATAGGTTCGTATATGCTTTGTGGGTCTACTCACCTTGTGATTATTACTAATGCACAAAAGAGAAAGGTCATAGAAGATATCATAGTTCGCATACTAAGACTCGACTCGAACTACCCAAAACAAAAAAAATCAACTTAGCAAATACTCGACAATCTAAAAAATACTTAAATTTCTTAAAAAACATAAACTTTATACAAGTTACAGTTACAAAATGTATCAAATGAGTTTGTAAAATGTTGTGGAAGTGTTTTCTATTAGATTTGAACATAAATAGAGTAAAAAATCGTATCCTCATTTCTTTGAGCATTTCCTTTATGCTTTCGTGTTCATATTTATCATTCCCAAATCACCATCCCACATTACACTATTGTGACAAGTGATGAGCTTCGGGTGGAGCATATGTATGCGTCGATATTTTTAAACATACTATCTGGTTGATGACATAACCTAGCAAATATTAAAAAAATATTTTATAAACCCAAATTACATATGCATCATTGTAAAGCATTTATTCAATATAAACAATTAGCAAGCACATATTCTATCTTCCAACACATTTTTTGCTTGCTCAGTGACATTTTTATCAAATATGTTGGGTAGTATCATTAATTGAGATTTTAAAATAAAAAATCTTGAGCATCATTTTCCATCAACAAAAGTACGCAATACATCTGAGAATAGATATTAAATGGTCTGGAACAATCTAAATTTTACACTTTATAATAAGACTAAATTTAATTATTGTGTCTTTATGGCCAAAATTCATATCCAGCTAAAATATAATATCTAAAACTTATTAAAGGAATAATAAATACAATACATAAAAATTGATATGCAACTATAAAACATTTTTGCCCAATGGGCTTGGGGCTAACGGTGGGAAACAATGAGTTTCACACCCTTGACCAAGGTTCCATTCCAACAGGCTCCTGGACACCTCAAAGTAGCCATGGGAACACCTAGATGTAGGGGTCAAATTTCTCATTGTGAACCACATGGAACACACACTCCGATCTGAAACTGTCCTCCAAGCAAAAAAATGCTTGATTTGCTAACCTAGATTGTAAGATATGAATTTTTTCATTTTGTTATTAGAGTCGTAATGCAAAAAAAGACTATACAACGGTTACTGAAGGCCATCTCTGAAGGTCATTGATCCGGTAATAGTTAATACTACTTATTGTGGCCACTTCCCATAAAGCTCTCAAAGAGTACTTTTTGATGGTGAAAGAACCATTTTGATCGGATGCTTCCACCAAAAGAAATCTATGCAGCAAAAATGAAGAATTTTTCTCAATTGGGAGAAGCATAAGCGTGTTACATCTAGTAAGGGTAAAAAATTAAAACCCTTAAGAGGACTACATCTAAGGGCCACAATCGATAGGATGTGAAGCGACTTAGTAGGAAAAGGATCTAGTGTAGTGAATTGAATTTCGGATCAATAATGTTATCCATATGAGCTAACTAATCCACTAGTCTCATTGTATAAGAATGTAATTTGAAATCACTTAAAACACTCTTTCTATTTCTCTTTTCTAGTTGGTTAAGTGATGTAACCATTAATAGGATTCAAGAAGTTGCGACACCCGAAGACCTCAAAGAGATAGGTTTTGGTGTAAAGGCTAAAACACTATGAAGATGTCATTCAAAGGACAATTTGATTGCATATTTGTGTTCCTCTCGAAAAGTTATATAATTTCAAAAAATAATGGCATGTCAATCCGAGTTTGTATGCAAAAGTTATGGCCTTTGCAAGTCAGTACATTTGGTTTAGTTGCAAAACCGATGTGCGGTTCCATAACCACCCTGGCAGTTTTGCAAGCTCAAGTGGTAGTTTTGTAACCGTCAAGCGGTTCTGTAACTGCCTCGGCGGTTTTGCAAGCTCAAGTGGTAGTTTTGTAACCGACACGGCAGTTTTGCAATTAAGTGGCGGTTTTGCCATGCATAAAGTGGCGGATTCACAAAGAGACAAATAACTATTTGAATAATAGCTATAGACAGTTTCTCTTCATCTTCTAAGTTTTCTTGGCTTCTGATTTGAGCTCCTTTTGGTGTCAAAGTTGTATATATATGTATAGAGAGGTCTTTGTATGGTAAAGTTCCTAGCAAATCCTCTTCTTCATTGTATGTGGTTTTCTAAGTTGGAATGTGAAAAGGAAAGAGTGATTGCGCAAGTTGCAGAGCATGTATGAATGCTTGGTCATCTTGTAATACAAAGTGTGCTCATGAAGGCCTTGAGAAGGTAGTAACTTGTACAATTGTTGAAATACATAGCAGAAGGGGAGAGCAATTTCCTCACCCACTGGAGTTTTTCCTACGTCAGGTTTCTCCAAGCCATATTGTGTGTTCATCTTATGTTGTCTTCTCTTATGCTTCCTTCTTATGTTGAATATGTTGTACATTTCATTTCCAACAATTGTTTAACTTTGTTTTCACATTGAAAATAGTCTAGAACAATCATTTACCGATCAAAAAATTGTTAGGAGATTATAGGATTCGTGTTGGTGAAGCTTAGTTTGGAATATCCACCTTATTTACGGATCAGATTGGTATCAGAGCAATTTAATGTTTCATAGTGTGTGGTTTGTTTGGTGACCATTGTGAAAATATGTGTCCATTACAAGTGTGGCAAGTGTTAATAGAAAAGGTGATTTGGTCTCTTTGCAACGACAGATATCCACAAAAAAGTGGAATAGAGAAATGAGAAGTATGGCTTCTAAAGCTGAGAGGATACTTGAGGATGGTGAAGAAAGATTCCACAAATTGGAAGAGGATGTTGCAAACATCTCTCAATCCATGATGGAGCTTGGAAAGATTATGAAGGTTGTCATGGCAAAGCTAGGAGTCTCTATGGATACTTCCGAAGCAAGTGAGAATATTAAGACTTCTGACCATGAGAAAAAGAAGCCCCATTCCAACAAAGCTCCACCTCCATCCAAAACAAAGGCAAAAATCAGCATTCAGTCGTATGAAGGTGAGGTGAATACGAATAAGCTTGATCATTGGTTAGCCCAATTAAAGGTATAGTGAAGAGCAACAAATTTATTTTTCAAGATTGAAGTTTAGCTAGTCATGCTCTAACTTGGTTTGAGAGTTATTTTAATTCCTTCAATGTTAAAAAACTACCACCAATTAGGAAATGGGATGAATTTAAGACTTTGATTAAAAAGCAATTTTATCCTATTTGTTATGAAGAGGAAAGGTCTATTGATTGGCAATTTTTGAGGCAACTCGAAAGACAAAGTGTGCAGGTCTATACAAGGGAGTTATGAAAAAAGGTGGTTCAAATGGGAAAAGATACATTTGATCATGACATCCTCATGAAGTATGTTGGAGGGCCGCATAGTCACTAAAGGAGCCAAAGGGCATAAACGAGGCTTGTTCTCAAGCCCACTATCTTGAGATGGATGAGAATAAGGGTCCATCTTTCTCTTCAAAGTCTTCCAATGTTCCAAAAGAAGAAAGGTGAGGTCAATGCTACTACTACTATTGCTAAGAAGGATAATTAAAAAAATTGTGGGCATTGTAATGTTGGTACTAATTCCAAGGAGAATTGTTAGAAGTTGCATCCAGAATTGCATCCATTCAAGAAAAAGAAAACGGAGGCGGCCATTACATCACTTCAAGGAGAAGTAGTTGATTGCAGCTTAGATGTGGATGAGAAGTGTTTAACCTCCCTTAAAAGAAAGGTATGTTTTAATGCTCAAGACAAAGGTGAATCTTCTAAACTTTTCCATAACAAAGTTCAAATTAAGATGGTAAAAGTTGAAGCTTTTTTAATTCTTGCTCTCAAGCAAATTTTATTAGCAAAGTGCCAGTAGATATGCTTGGGTTGGAAATGGATGATCATCCTAACACTTATGCTCTAGGATGGATGAAACAAGGAGTAAAGATGAGAGTTTCCAAACAATGCAAAGTCAAGTTTGCAATAAATGAATGTTTCATTGATAAAGTTGCGGCACATGTTTCCCCTATTGATATTTGTCATATAGTCTTTGGCAGCCCCTATATGTATGTTAGAGATGCTATTTTCATGAGATCTAATCAATACCATTCGGTTAAGGATGGGAAAAACTACACCATCAAATCCTATGAAGACAAATCTAAGCTCTCCTTGGTAAGTGCCCCTCAAGGTAACCAGTTGCTAAGTGCTAGTGGGAAGTTTTCTTTTCTCAATTTGAAAGATAAGAAAGATAATGTATTAATGGAATGCAAAGATACTCATAGCAAAGCCTACTAACAAAGAGCACGAGATGCAATTACTACCAAGCTGTCCACTTCCCAACATGGGTCTTTATTGGCAATCATTGCAGGAAGGAAATGACCCATACAAAGGGCATGAAAAGGTAGACTCAGAAGTTCCCAAGGCTGATAATTTCATTTAGCATATACATCTCTAAGTACAAGAGAGGTTCAAGAAGTGGGGAAAAACATTTCCTCATTGTATGAGTTCCTAATCTTTTGAGGACCAAAAGCCTCCAAATTTGGGGAGGCATGATCCGAATTTCGGATCTGTAATGTTAGCCATATGAGCTAACAAATATAATCTTCTCATTGTATAAGAATGTAACTTGAAATCACTTGAAACACTTTTTCTATTGCTCTTTTCCAGTTTGTTAAGTGATGTAACCGTTAACAGGGTTCAAGAAAAAGTTGCAACACCCTAAGACCTCAAAGAGATAGGTTTTGGTGCAAAGGCTTAAACATTAGGAATATGTCATCAAAAGTATGATTTGATTGCATATTTGCATTCCTCTTGAAAAGTTATGCAATTTCAAAAAAAACAGCATGTCAATCCAAGTTCATATGCAAAAGTTATGGCCTCCACAAGTTAATGCATTTGGCTTGGTTGCAAAAACGCCTCGATAGTTTTGCAAGATCAAGTGGCAGTTTCGTAACCGCCCCCGCGGTTTTACAAGCTCAAGTGGTTGTTTCGTAACCGGCCTGGCAGTTTTGCAATTAAGTGATAGTTTTGCCTTGCATAAAGCGGCGGTTTCGCAAGGAGACAAAGAACAATTTGAGTAACTACTGCAGACAATTTCTATTCATCTTTTGATTCTTATTGGATTCTGAAATGAGCTCTCGTTGGTGTCAAAGTTGTCGATGTATGTGTGGAGAGGGTCTTTGTAAGCAAGGGAATGTACCTAGCAAATCTTCTTGATTGTATGTGGTTTTCTGAGTTAGGAATGTGAAAAGGAAAGAGGTAGTGAGCAAGTTGCAAATGATGTACGAGTGTTTGGACATCTTGTAATGCAAAGCATGTTCATGAAGGTCTTGAGAAAGTAGCAACTTGTACAATTGTTAAATTACATAGTGGAAGGAGAGAGCAATTGCCTCAGCCACTAGAGTTTTTCCCACATCAGGTTTCTCCATGTCATATAGTGTGTTCATCTTATGCTCTGTCTTCTCTTATGCTTCCCTGTTACGTTTTGTATGCTATAAATTTCATTTCCAACACTTGTTTAACTCTGTTCTAGCATTGAAAGTAGTCTAGAACAGTATTTAATCAATCAAGGAATTGTGAGGAGCTTAGTGTGGAATATCCACCTAATTTGGAGATCATGGAGGGTAAGAGCAAAAACTTCAAGCAGATTATATTGAAGGCCTTGATTGAGAGAGGCTTCAGACTGTTAGACCTACTAAGGATAAAAGATGGAAAACCTGAGAGGACTAGATCTAGAAGTCATGATCAACAAGCTTTGATACAAATTGATATGAGCACAATTGCAAGCAAGAAAGTGCATAAAATAATCAATTGAAACTATACATATGTTGTACACACTATTGTATTAGATAACTATAAATTACAATGATATACAAAGAGGCTTCTAGGCAAAAGGAAGCTTCTAAGAAAATAAAGTGAAAACTAAGCTTCTAGAGGAAGAATGCTTCTAGATGAAGTTCCAAGAGAATAAATATGTACATAAAGATATTTTCAACCTTTAAGGATATACAATAAGCCCATGTGACTATGTAAAATATTTAATAATGTACACTAGACCATGTAACTATGTTTATTAAATAGAACTAGCCCATGTGGCTATGCCTCATCATTGAGATAGAATAAGGGAGAGGAATTAGTTTTTATGCACTCTAATCCTTTTATTTTCTCATACAAAAGAAGAATGCACAGGAAGATAAATAAAACAATGGTATATTGATCTAAAAATCTTGAAATTGGACATTTTCTTGGATACAATTGATCTCGAGGACGATGAGCAGCCTTCTAACGCATCTGCTACAAGAGTTACTACAGTTGGACCTTCTGGTTATGTTTATAATTTTGAAAATTGAGAGCTATGTTTATCATGTAATACATGTTCTTTACTCCTTGACATGTGTAGGATCATTTATAGATGCTAAATTTCGACATTAAGCATTGTTATTCTGTATGGGTTTGTGGGCTCACCTTTCAAAAGGCATTTCACTTTCTAAAAATGTTTATACAAGTGTTTCTAAAACCACAACTACTTCTGAAATTGCGGGAGAATTTCAACGCTAGTACATTCTTTCTTTACTCTAGAGTTATAAGGGACCGGTAATGATAAATTGCTCACCCTCCATCCATTGGTTGATGAAAATCGAAAGTTAAAAAGACTAGATGATAGACTCATCAAACATCTCCGACCATGCAATCATCTGTATCATCGTTTATCACTGTGAAAGGGCCAATACAAGATCTGATAATGCTCATTGGGGCATATCTAGGACTGAGGGGCCCAAGTTGGTTACTCTTTGGAGGAAGCAAAGCACCCCCTTTAGAATCCCTCCTAGCATCCAAGGCCAAAGAAGTACCCATGGCAGCAAACAAACTCATAATGTGTGTTTTTCTACGCAGTCTGAGAGGCGGTCGCGAAAAAGCAAATCCATGACGCCAAGGAGCAAATCCGTGACACTAAACAAGGGCGAGCCCCCATCATCGAGAGCTAGTGTGTTGGGGTACCACAAGGGTAGTGTTGTGTAGAGATGAGCTTCGCCTCACTAATCTACCTCCCTCAATGTATAAAGCAACATTATCCAAACGGCACTTAATGCCACCAACCTCTGTGAGGGGCTAAAAGAATGAAGTGATCATCTTGGGGGCTCTAGGAGCTCCCTAAAAGGACATGCGTCAAAGGGTGACAACCTTCCAGAGAAAAAGGGCCAAGGATCGTTGATTTGAGTACTGAAAGAAAGTGGATAGATAGTTGCTCAAGTATCTATGAAGACAGTGATATCTCCCCTAAATCTCATAATAAATAGGGCATCTGAAAATGAAATGCTCTTCAGTCTCTACCTGCTGGAGGGGGCAAAGACGACAAATATGGTTGTCACGTGGAATATGATGATTAGTCTCAACCCTCAACTGAGGTGAGCATACTCTTAGCCGATCGAGGGGAACCTCATGTTGTGAGATTAATGATGTTGGAGATAGTCAGGGCGACAAATGACACCATCCACCACCTACAAGAAATGCTCTGCAGAAAAGGCAAGTTTGGGGCTAAGCAACTGAGAAGGAGAGATCCAAGTGACCTGGATGTACTACCTTTAGGTATCCTCTTTGAGATCACTTTGCATGCTTGTTAGAGCCTAACTGGACAGGATGAGAGGATTCTTAATCTACTAATGCTGATTTATTTAATGATTCATGCACTATAGCCTTTCTCCTTTTCCAAGATTTATGTTGGATAATGATATTGCATCTGATGTAGATGTTTTTGTTTTTCCAATTTTTTGTCAATTGCAATGCATAATTTTCTTAGGAAGATCAATTGTGGGATCGAGCGGTACGATTTTCGAAGCCTCCAGAGGCTTGTCTTGGTTATCAAGCATCTCGTTTCACCAAGATTTATTAGGATTGTTTAAAAACAAGCTCTCCACAATTTGTGTCAAAGCTTAAGAGTTAGAATGTCAAAAGGATTTGAAATCTGCAAATTTACATGTTTCTCGCTTTCAGGTTTTGATTAGTGTAAGCCTTACTACTTTGTCCTTACTTCACAGCTGCTCTTGATTTTC
This sequence comes from Torreya grandis, assembly GCA_037957365.1. Classification (NCBI taxonomy): domain Eukaryota; kingdom Viridiplantae; phylum Streptophyta; class Pinopsida; order Cupressales; family Taxaceae; genus Torreya; species Torreya grandis. The sequence goes on from JARHVA010005343.1 coordinate 643,366, forward strand.
CTTTAGAGGCTTGTGGATGTAGTACTTGTTGGTTATTCTCCTTTGGAGTAGATTTCAGCTGGTGAGCACTATTGGAACTAAATACATTTGGATTGTTATGGCTTTGTTGTTTGATCTTGTTTGTAACTGCAGTCACATCTTGTTGGGTCTGGAAATATGGCTTAACCCCTTCTGTCGGTTTTAATTGGGTTGGAGTTCAACAAACTCAAGCTAGATGCCCATCCTCAGGACATATTATGAATCTAAATGATATGTCTTTGTAGTTTGTAACCATTTGGTTGCTCACATTTTACACCTCCGAGTTCCAACAGAATTATATCTGGGAAAGGCTTCTCTAGATTAATGTTGACACAGATATGAGCATAATGCAAAACACCTGGTCATGAACTCCCCAATCGCATTTCCTATATTTGTTAGAGAAAACTTACACCAATATTCCCTAGGAAGTAAATCCAGGCTTACCCAAACCAGAACGGTGCTGGGGAGATCATCTTTTGGATTAAAGGCAGGTGTATGTGGTTTCATGAACCCATGGACCACCTTGGAAAGCATTAAAACATCAATAGGTCCTTTGGTTTCCAATTCAAATGCAAGCAACATTTCAAAAAAATTGGCCCTGGGTATGCTCCCATAATCTGGCAGATCATGGCTCTATCTTAAGATGCCATAATCTCTGTATCATTTTATCCACTGAGAATGGAGTCAAGGCGTAATTCCCATTTTCAAGTAGCATCAATTAGTCATTCTTTCTGGAGAATTAGGTCCGCCCATTGTTTTCTAAAGCATGATGACAGGAAAAATTCAGTAAACTGTCTCTGGATGATTGAACACCTACCGGTGTTCCAGCTGGTTTAAAAGAAAGGGGAAGAAGTTACAAAATCTGTACAGAGATTATGGCATCTATACAGCCCATTAGTTATAAGAACTCCATACAATTGCTAAGGAAATTGAGAGAAAAATCAGGTTGCTGATGAAAAGACAGGACATTATATCAGAAAGCTACGTCACAAGGCAAAAAATAATATACTATCCTTGTAGATTCTTTACAAGGAGGTATCTCCTATAAGAATTTATCTTCAAAATTAATGTTTAGGGGCACATAAAACTAGAAAAGCATGGTGCATACGAAATAGAAATATTTTGCAAGTGATGGAAACAAGTTGGCTCCTTGAATGATTGTCATTTCTTGGAAACATATTTCACTGGACATTTAAATGGAATGAATATCATAAAAATAGGTATTAATTATGTTTTTTACGTCGATGGGTATTATTAATTAATACTCTTTTAAAAAAAAATTCAAAGTTGTCATAATTAACTGGACAAAAAGAAACATAAAAAAGGGGTCAATTTTGTATAAAGTGGTATGAAATGCATTGTAAATCTGATTAGCATTAGCATGATGTATTATTGTATTGACTTTGGGTTTTAAGAGATTTAAATCACTTACCATTCTTAATCTTCATTAATGCCAGATCCATGGTAGCTCTAGCATCTTCAACACTGTTATGACCATTTCTCGATTGTTGAATGTCTCTATTCAGAAACTTTTTAGCAATTATTCTTAAAGCGGGTTTGAAGTGTGCACCTCGCGGATGTTTGTATAAGATAGCCGTATCAATTACTAGATTGTGCACAATCTTCAATGCCAAAAGATCATTCTCTAATGAATGACCAACAAGAATGGTTTCTCTAGAAACCAGGTTCAGGAATTCTTCCTATTCCAAGAAACCAAACAAACAGTCATTATTAGCACTTCCTATAAAACCATAAAGAAAAGATTCTCTCTAGAATAAAGAATACATAGAGTATGAGATCTACATCCAACTCTGACAACCAAAACGAATAGATCTGTTTACAATTTACCAAAATCACAATAATAACAGCACCAAAATTTAAAAATCGGTAGAACCAACCTGAATATCCTTAAGTGCAGTTGTAACATTGATCATCATTTCACTTGTAATACCACTGTACCTGTTTCCATTAACGAAAAAAATTACAGATAAGATGTAAACAATAGCTTCCTTCTTATTTGTTCAAGGTAAAACACAAAAGGAAAATACAACATTGCGTAGACTATGTTAGTTTTAATCCAATTCTATCTGCTTTTTTTTTTAAAGTGATCATTGGGAAGATAATAGCATAAAAGTTGCCATACTCCTGTAGACAGATATGGCACACAACCACAAGTACAAGGAGGACTAACCAGACAAATAGCAGATGATACAAAGAAAAAACAGAAGATAATACTAAGACAACAAACCAGTTACAATTGAACATAAAGCATTAAAAAAAAAAACATGACTAATAAAGTGAGGAAGTTTATTCAGTCATCCAGTCACAAGCTGGGAAGATACAGCTAGCTGTTGAGTTGATTTAAGAAAACAATGTTAGTACCAAGGTATTGTAAAGCTTTACAACATTGGGAAAAAATAGCAATTCAGCTTAAAGATGAAAATTACATCATGTGAAAATCAGTCCAATAATCTAGTAATCAATGTTAACTATTTAAAGAAGGCACTATCACAGTTCCGTAATAAGTTTTCAATGTTTACATATGGTCAACAAAGGAACAAAAGGTCTTGAAGAAGGTACCATCATGGTTTCCTCAAAAATTGTCAAAGCTTGGGTCTGGTGAACAAAAGGAACAAATGGCCTTGAGAAGGAACCATCAGGATTTCTAATAAGTTATAAACATTTGGGTATGGTCAACAGGGAGGGACAAGGTGATGTTGACACAAAGGCATTACAAAGCTTTTATAACGTTGGAAACAATTAGCACTTCAGCTAATAGATAAGTACTACTAACTCATGCAAAGATGAGTCCAATAATCTAGTAATCAATGTTAAGTATTCGAAGAAGGGACTATCATGTTTCATAATACGTTTTCAATATTTGAGTATGTTAGCCAAAAGAAACAAATGGTCTAAAAGCATAATAAAAATTAGAATACTTGACAAGAGAATTAAGGGACTTATTTTTTTATAAAATCATGTATATTATATTACGTTAGATAAATTTAATACCAAGGTCTCATGAAGCTTTCACAAGATTAAAAAAAAAATAGCACTTCAGTTTATAGATAAGAATTACCTCCTCAGGTGAAGATGAGCCCAATAATCTACTAATTAATGTTAACCATCTGAAATGGGCACTGTCATGATTTCATAACAATTTGTCAACATTTCAGTAAGGTCAACAAGACGAAAAAACGGTTTAAAAGCTACCATAATGTTGTGACAACAGATTTTTTTTGGTTGTAACAATGTATCTTATATTACATTAGATATAAAAAAAGAATTACAAAGTCAAACTATCTGGTTAGGAGACCCCTCCCAACAATCTTTAGGAGATATAGCATTTGTTTTTTAGCTCCTACTCATGACGAGTCAACTTCTTTCCAAAGACCCTCAGAATGGGGAAATAATGGAATTAATAACCGTGTAGATATGGGAAGAATACCATATGATCCAATAAATCTGATCTACATTCCCTATTATATGTACACTTCCAGCAGAAGGCTTTGTTAATAAAGGACCTTTGTTACCAGGAAATGGTAATGCGTATGGGTACAAATATAGGAACACAGTCTTTGGGAACCCTTAATACAGTACGCTATGGAAACCTTAATACATAAATAATAAAAAATCTACAGGAAAATGAACATAATATCAATGTTCTGTGCATAAGCAGCATAAAAATAAACAAAAAACCAATGAAATGGCATGGAAAAGCCATGAAGACATCAGCCCCTTCCTAGAAATGGTCCAGAAACATCGTCAACGTTTCTAAAAGGACCCGGCATTTCAAGAGAATATGAACATTTCCAAAGAGGATCTGTACCCAAATCCAACTCTGAAAGGTTTCCAGCAGATACTGAGCGATTCTGATATTTCCTACAACTGTGAAAGAGACAAAACTTTACCTTGGGAAATGGTCAACTAAAGAGTCAACTTCTCACCTCTAGAATAATCTTTTTAGCATGATAGCTTTAGGCATGAAATTTTTAAAATGTAATATTATTGAAGATAAAACTTAATTTTAGGTCAAATCGCTGCAGAAGTGCACTTAGTATGTTGGACCTAGAAAAGCAAAACTTGGATGCTAATTTGTACGAAATTCGAAGGTCATTTGCAAAAGTGAAAAAATACAACTAGAAATGAAATAGTGTATGCTTAGTAGTTGGAAACAAATTGAGAATCAATCTGGGGCTGTTTAACAATATCTTTGAATATTGTAGGTCGTCAAGGTTAAAAGTAAGAAATCATTATCCCAAATACAAAGTTGTGAATAGATAATAGCAATCTGATCAATATTCACTAATAAACTCTAAAATTGTTATATACAATAATATATGATAATAAAATAAGAATCCGAAAAAATTACCTTTGCTATGCAAACATACACACCTCAAAGTAATACAACATACCTGGTATTGTAGTCGACAATTTCTTTTGAAGGTTTGACCAGTTTGTCAAGGATGACCTTAAGCAAGTACAAATTGGCATCAATTACAACTTTTTTCTAAACCCGGAACTTGAAGGCATTATGAAACAAGCAATAAAAGCATGACAGACAAACCAATTAGTGCTGGAATTCACTCAATTGCATCAAAGTATTATGTGTTTTAATAAATACATTAAATAGAAAATATCCATATCATTGTAACTTAAAACAGAACAAACATTTAAAGGACCTATAACAGTACAATATTACTAAGGTCACATAACAATGTTAAGCTCTCCCTTAATATGAAAATCCGTAATGATAATCAAACCATAGATGACAAGTCATCTTCTGCAGATGTTAAATTACTATGTTAGCTGAATATGTTGGGTGAAAACAACCAAGCACTGTGTCCCTAATTAAGTTCATATGAGCTTGATATGTAGTAAATCCATGCTCTAGTTTAACAAACTTCGCTTCCAACTCGAAGTTTAGTATAATGCATCTCCAACCCTGCCTATATTAATTATTTTTCATGTCTTAAGATTTTCCAAGCATACGGTTCTACACTTCTAGATCCTCACCTGCAAACACATCCCCATTAGCCTTTAATAGGACTATCAGAAACCAGGTATCATAGTTCTAATGCAAACTTTGATTTGGCTTATAACCTGTTGTTCCCAAAATCAGTTATGCTTGTTTTTGTGAACAACTCCTACGAAACTTGTCCATTTCGTAATCTACACTCTAAATTCGACGTTCGAGACAAGATTCTCTTGATCTCGAGCGCAATTCACTGACATCCTGGAAAGTTCACGACACTCGCTCATCACGGTTTCTCGAAAAACGTGAAACCCGTTGTAGTCTTGATCTGATCAAAATGTCAGATTTTAATAGTTTTCAAGGTGTTAGATAAATTTCATTCTTTCCATACACTAGCAACATTTTTCGCCGCTATTGCATTTTTCATTCTTTCCCTGCATAAGCAGCGATTTTAACCGCTTTTGCATGTTTTTGTTCTTCCAGTGCAGAAGCGGCAATTTTAACCACTCTTGCATTTTTTTGTTTTTTCCATGCAAGGGCGTCAAAAAACGCCACTCTTGCAGTTTTCCCTTTTTCCATGCACTGGCGGCAATTTTCGCCGCCCTTGCATTTTTCTTTTCCCCTCTTCGTGCAAGGGCAGCGATTTTTGCTGCCCATGCAGTAATTTTGAAAATTATCTCGAAATTTGCAGGGCCTTTATGGCCGCATGCACCGAGTGGTTGGAACTTGGTTTGGGGAATTTAAATGCCATTTGATAGTCATTTTTATTATTTTATATTACCTGAGGCTCCTCCTTGCAATCATTCGACCGCGCGAACGAGTAGGATTACAAATTCGCCAACTTCAAGCTTAAGTTTTGCTTTTTAGTCTTTTTGCTTCTAGGTTTTATTAGTTTTTTTTTTTTTTTTTCGTGCTTTTCTTTTCTTTTTATTATGATTTTTGTTGTTCCTCCCTCGTTTTGTTGCCTTACCCTAGTAAGCCTGGTTATCGGCTTTATCCATCAACCCTCTTTCCGTGCTCTAGGTTGTCTTGCATACCGAGTCGATGTTTTAACCCGACCTAGGTTTTACCCGTGTCAAATCTAGTTAAAAACCACCTACATAAAACCAATGTAATGACAGTTAAAATTCGTCGATGATGCATGCTCCAGTGCAATCGAGCCAAAATTTGCCGCCTTTACACATCCCCATCTCTTCCAAGCGCATTGGCGGAGAAATTCACCACTCTTAACTTTGCTTGCCATTTCCTGCAACGGCGGCAAAATTTGCCGCTCTTACCAAAAACTTAAAATCCTTGCTTTATGCAGAGGCGGCGTTTTTCACCGCCCCTACATTAAACCCGACATGCAAGGGCGGTAAAAATCGCCGTTCCTGCACAAGTATGAATTTTCTCTACCTGCAAGGGCGGCAATTTTTGCCGCCGAAACAAAAGAAAAATACCCCCCACATGCAAGGGCATTCTGCTCGGACGTAATTTTTGCAAGGATGTAGGTGGAGAGTTGAATATGGATCTATCTGAAACAAGGATACATGTTAAAGATGTCATGCAAAAGTTGCTTCTTGAGAATGAGTCAAAATATATTCTTACCCAAACGTCAAACCTCGAAGCTCAAATTTTGTTTGAATCCTCGGGAATGGGTAATTATTTTCTATCCAATGAAGATACCTTTAATTCATCAGACAAAAGTTCATTAGATGACAATTCAGATGATCCAGACAGAAAATCAGAAAAAAATTTAGAAAAAATTTTAGGAAAAAAAGAATTTTCCCTCACTAATGAAGAAGAATTTTTAAGATCAAGTTCTAATGAGGTTTGGATTTTAGAATTTGATGGCAACTACTCCTCTACCGGTTATGGAGCTGGAATTGTTTTGATATCTCCACGAGATCTTTTCCCTTGCTCATATAAGTTGCAATTCAACAATACCAACAACACCGCTGAATACGAATCATTGTTGCTCAGATTGAAAGCTGTTCGTGCTAGAAGTGTTAAGATTCTTCATGCCCGAGGAAACGTTGAATTGGTGGTTTGTCATGTACGAAATCTGTATCAAACCAAAAATGAAATATTGCAACATTATTGCAATCGTCTATGGAATTGCATTGAAAGTTTTGATGCTTTCAATATTTCTACAGTACCAAGAGAGTTTAATGATCGTGCAGATTCATTGGCTATCTTCGCAACCCTCATGGTTCCTAATAAAGATTTCAAAGGGAACAAATACACTATTGAGATGGTTTTTCGACCAAGTGTACCTGATAATGCCGACCATTGGTTGGTGTTTAATGATGATAATCAAACTATTGTTTTTTCTCGAAAAGATGAATAGCTTTAAGGAGCTCTACTTTGAAGGTAGTGAATCTCTACCATGGGAATCAGTTCCCGAAATAGATTCACAAACTGGTGAAGAGTTTCTTCAACTAAAAGGAAATAAAATTCCAAAAAGTTTGGTTTCTCTTGAAAAGCTATTTGATAGGCATGACAGATATATCAAGCAGCAGCAACAAATGGATTCAAGTTCCGCTATGGAGTTTGATCAAGTGAATTTGAGTTCTAAAGAAGATCCCAAAATGGTTAACATTGAGAAATGTTGCACTACTCATAAAAAGTTCAAATTCATTACTCTTCTTCGTCATTACATTGATGTTTTGGCATATTCTTATGATGATTTGAAATCCTTCAGGTCTATAGAAATTCAGCATGAAATTTCTCTTCAAGCTGGGTTATTACCTCACAAGCAGAAACAAAGACAATAAAATCCCATAATATCAGTACTATTCTTTCTGAGATCCAGAAGATGTTGAATGCAAGAATAATATTTCCAATTCATCATTCCACCTGGATCGCGAACATAGTTCCGATAAGAAATAAAAATGAAAAAATTCGTATCTGTGTTGATTTCAAGAATCTCAATCAATCTTCTGTAAAGGACAACTACCCCCTACCTATCATGGATCAAGTATTGCAAACAGTAACTGGCTAAGAAATGTTATCAATGTTAGATGATTTTTTCGGGTATAATCAAGTGGAAGTTAATGAAGCAAATCAATATAAAACCTCTTTCACTACACCTTGGGGCACATTTGCATATCGTAGAATGCCTTTTGGTCTGATCAATGCTGGCGCCACCTTCCAGAGAGCAATGGACCTTGCCTTTAGATATGAAATAAGAAAATTTATTGTGGTATATCTTGATGACTTGACCGTTTTCTCTAAACATCGTCCTAATCATGTGCATCATTTACAACAAGCGCTGAAACGTTGTCGGCAAAATGGTATTTCTCTCAATCTTAAGAAGTCAGTTTTTGGGGTTACAAAAGATAAACTTTTCAATCACATTGTATCTCGAGAAAGCACAATAATCGACTTAGAAAGAGTCAAATCTATTCAAAATCTTACTCTACCTACTAGTAAGGTTGCAGTTCATTCTTTCTTTGAGAAAGTAAATTTTTTACGAAGGTCCATTCTTGAATTTTCAGAGAAAACTCACCACATTATTGACATGATGAAAGGTAAGGCTACTTTCCGTTGGACTGCGGAAGGCAAAGCTGCATTTCAAGATATCAAGAAAGCTATTGCTCATGCTCCAGTTCTGATTTGTCCGAATTATACCAAAGACTTCATAGTATACAGCTATGCTTCTGATCATACACTTTCAGCTATTTTGGTTCAGCAGAACAAAGAAGGTGTGGAATCTCCCATATTATTTGAGTTGTCCTCTCAAAGCTCACGAATTGAAATATTCAAATATGGAGAAGCATGCTTATGCTGTGGTTAAGGCGGTAAAACATTCTCGATTCTATATCCTGAATTCACATACTGTTGTTCTGGTGCCTGATACAATAGTAAAGTCTATTTTAACTCAACAGGGGTTCGGTACTAAAAGGAGAAATTGGATTGCTAAAATTCAAGAGTTTGATCTTGATATCAAACCTACTAAGCTTGTGCGGGGAAGAGGTCTTTGTCAATTGATTGCTGATAACGTACCAAAAGAAACAAAAAATGAAAAAGCAAAAGTTGAGGACATGCCAAGAGTGTTTTTTGTCACTACTACTGATGAGTGGTATTCCAATATCGCTCATTTTCTTACCTATGGTGAGTGTCCTACCCATCTGTCTTATAAAGAAAAAATAAATATTAAGTTGAAAGCTGCTAACTACGTCCTATGGGACAATGGTTTGTACAAAAGAAGCCTTGATAGAGTATTTCTTCGTTGCGTGGATAAAGCGCAACAAAATAAACATTTGGAGTCCTTCCATAATTTGGCTTGTGGAGAACATTTTTCTGCATCTGTGACGGCTCACAAGATCCTACAAGCCAGATACTATTAGCCTACACTATTTCAAGATGCGTACAATTGGGTACGTAGGTGTGAATTATGTCAACAGTTCGTTGAAAAATCCAAGTTGGCCGCATTACCTCTCAAGCCGGTGGTGATTGAAGAACCTTTTCAGCAATGGAGTATCGACTTCATTGGCGCCGTGAACCCATCCTCAAGTGCTGGACACGACTATGTTCTCACCGCAACAGACTATTTTACCAAGTGGGTGGAAGCTATTCCAGTTAAAGATGCTACTTCGGAAGTGGTATGTAATTTCCTTAAGGAAAATATTATTTCCTGATTTGGAGTTCCAACCAAGATTATAACAGACAATGCTACTTGTTTCTCTTCTCATGAGATTATTGACTTTTGCTACAATCACATGATTATTTTTTCCCACTCTTCAGACTATTATCCGCAAGGAAATGGTCAAGCAGAATCAAGCAACAAGAATCTGGTTACTATTATCAGGAAGCTGGTAAATGACAATCAGAGAACTTGGCATAAAGCGTTGTTCGATGCTTTATGGGCAGACAAGGTTACGCCTAAGAGGGCAATAGGTATGTCACCATTTCAACTTCTGTATGGTCTGAATGCGGAGATACCAATTACCTTGGAACTACCAGCACTGAAGTTGGCAAAAGCAGTGGAAGACCAAACTTTTAAAAATTCTATTGATAAGAGGATCATGTACTTAACTGCACTAGAAGAGCGACGAACTATGGTAGTGAACTGTATTGCTGAACATCAAAATCAAGTAAAGAAACTCTTCGACAAGAAAATAAGGATTCATGAGTTTCAGATTGGAGATCAAGTCTTGTTGTGGGACAAGAGAGAACCAAAAGGAATGCACGAAAATTTTGATTTTTTGTGGAGAAGTCCATTTGCCATCCATCAATTCTGTGGTGAAAATAGTTTCTTGCTGGACTATCAAAACGGAACACCATTCTCACTGCCTCACAGTGGGCAACATCTGAAGCACTTCAATCCTTGAAGTATCAGATAAATTCATTTGTACATTTGTATAGTTTTATGTTTTTATTTGTGTTTTTGTTTAGATTTTTGCCTTTTTCTTTTTTGGTAGCTTGACTCCGTGGCCCCAATGGTATGGATGAAGGCACTTAGACGCTGGATACTACTCCCTTCGATCGTTTCAAAGTTCAATCAATGGAAGTTTTCCAATTGGAGCCAGTTGTTCCCAAAATCAACTATGTTCGTTTTTTGTGGACAACCCCTACGAAACTTGTCCGTTTCATAATCTACACTCTAAGTTCGACGTTCGAAACAAGATTCTCTTGATCTCGAGCGCAATTGACTGACATCCTGGAAAAGTTCGCAACACTTCCTCATCACTATTTCTCGAAAAACGTGAAACCCATTGTAGTCTTGATCTGATCAAAATGTCAGATTTTGATAGCTTTCAAGGTGTTAGACAAATTTCATTCTTTCCATGCACTAGCGGCATTTTTCGCTGCTATTGCATTTTTCATTCTTTACCTGCATAAGCGGCAATTTTAACTGCTTTTGCATGTTTTTGTTCTTCCAGTGCATAAGCGGCAATTTTAACCGCTCTTGCATGTTTTTTGTTTTTTCCATGCAAGGGCGTCAAAAATCGCCGCTCTTGCAGTTTTCCTTTTTTCCATACACTGGCGGCAATTTTTGCCGCCCTTGCATTTTTCTTTTCCCCTCTTCGTGCAAGGGCGGTGATTTTCGAAGCCAGTGCATAGCCCTTTCCTTTCTCATGCAAGGGCAGCGACTTTCGACACCAGTGCATAGCCGTTTCCTTTTTCATGCAAGGGCGGCAATTTTCGCCGCCAATGCATGACCTCCCCTGTCTCATGCAAGCGCGGCGATTTTTGCTGCCTATGCAATAATTTTGGAAATTATCTCGAAATTCATGGGGCATTTATGGCCGCATGCACCGAGTGGTTGGAACTTGGTTTGGAGCATTTAAATGCATTTGATAGTCATTTTTATTATTTTATGTTCCTTGAGGCTCCTCTCTGCAATCATTCGACCGCACGAACAAGTAGGATTACGAATTCGTCAACTTCAAGCTTAGGATTTCGAAATTACCAGGTAAGTTTTGCTTTTTAGTCTTTTTGCTTCTAGGTTTTCGTTTTTTTTTTTTTGTTGAGCTTTTCTTTTCTTTTTATTATGGTTTTTGTTGTTCCTCCCTCGTTTTGTTGCCTTACCCTAGTAAGCCTAGCTATCGACTTGATCCATCAACCCTCTTTCCGTGCCATAGGTTGTCTTGCATACCGAGTCGATGTTTTGACCCGACCTAGGTTTTACCCGCGTCAAATCTAGTTAAAAGCCACCTACATAAAACCAATGTAATGACGGTTAAAATTCGCCGACGATGCATGCTCCAATGCAATCGAACCAAAATTTGCCGCCTTTACACATCCCCATCTCTTCCAAGCGCATTGGCGGCGAAATTCACCGCTCTAACTTTGCTTGTCATTTCTTGCGGCGGTGGCAAAATTTGCCGCTCTTACCAAAAACTTAAAATCCTTGCTTTATGCAGAGGCGGCGTTTTTCACCGCCCCTACATAAACCCGACATGCAAGGGCAGTAAAAATCGCCGCTCCTGCACAAGTATGAATTTTTCCTCCCTGCAAGGGCGGCAATTTTTGACGTCGAAACAAAAGGAAAATACCCCCCACATGCAAGGGCGGCGATTTTTGCCGCCCATGCAAACATTCTCTCAAATTTTTTGACTCTAAGAAATTTTCAATTTCGCTTTTCCGAACCAGCTTTCCTCTGGTTTTTCGGCTTGCTCGCTCTCTAGGGCGCATCCCCATGGTCGTGATCATCAACATGCAGTTTTTCCAGATTGCCATTATTTTCCCTAATTGCATGATCATGACTTTTGTTGCAGTTTCCTCTGTGGATCCTTCTTCATCGACATCTTTATTTAGTAAAAGCTCTTCCAGATGACTAAGTTTTCTCCAAAGAAGTCAAAGGCAATGAAGTATAAATATCAAGGTGTTTTTTCAATCACCTCAGTTACTTCTAATGTCGACGACATTGGAGATACAGAGATCGGTCATGTGGACATGGCCGAATTCGTGGAAAGAACTAAATCAAGCAATCCCAGCCATGAAATGAAAAAGATAATTGACAGCAATATTCATTTGGTATCTTCTTTCCTTGTAGTGTCTCACAACACAAAATTTGTTCTCCAGTGCGCTCAATTCTATAATAAGGATACCAGAGCTGTGTTAGATGCTAGTGGTAATGTGGTAATTAGACTGGATCCTGAGTTCATCGATAAAATGTTCATGTGCCCTCCTGCTACGAAGGTGATAAAGCTTGATTTTGTCGAAGCACAAAGAGAATATGACAAAGATCTTGAAAAAATGAAGAAGGTAATCAACAATAAATGGCTCAAGACTCCAAGGAGAAATTTGTCAAGATGGCCACAGAGTTTTCCAAGAAGTGACTTTATAGAAGAACTTGGTGATCTAATCACTCTTCTCAGCAGGGTACAAGGTTTACCCTCTTCCTCACAGTTTCATGAATGGATGTATCCCTTCATTAAGATAATTCTCCAAGGCAAATAAGTCATCTTCTGAGGAGAACAAGTCAGCAACGCTTTGCACGAACAATTGACAAAGGTATACACTACCTTCAAATTCTACATGACTTCTTACCTAGTCTATATTGCAGATTCAATGAGAATCTTTCCAGGTTTGACATCAGAAGGAGATAAGAAAGTAACCCCTATATATCAATATTACTCTCAATTAACATTGAAGGGTTTTATTCATCATTTCAAGAGAGTAAATGATGCTTTCTTTGCAGTATTTTGTGTGTTTTTTTATCCTCAATTAGAGCAAAGAAGAATGTCAGATGAGCCCTGAACAGTCGTGAACGATTTTGGATGCATGTTCTTACAATTTCCTTCTTTTTCGTACTTAAGGGTTGGCTTTTTCCAAGGTCATCCTTATATGCTTTCGAGATTCCCCTCAGATAATTTGGTCTAGATGGAACTATGCAGACAAATAATCGTCGTACATAATAAACAGATGAAACTCAAGAAGCTCGATTTCAGGTTCCCAGTTGAAATTGGCAGGTTTTTAGTGTTAACCGCTGGAAAGACTAGAGCCATGGAAACTGTAATGCAACTCGTGACCTTGAAGCAATTCAAAAGAAGACCGAATTTTGATTACAGGGGTGTGAAAGATATAATCAAGAGGAAAACCCAATTTTATGAACCTATGATTGAAAATGTTTGGGTAGATTTGAGAACAGCAGAAGATATCAGGGAAATGGACTACAATAGGTTATCTCTTGGGCAGATTGAATATCTCGGACTTGTTGATATCCCTGAGAATTTAGTGGATGATGGAGATTTGATTAATGATAAATACAATACTGAATAGATTGCCAATGCCCCTATTCCTCAAATCCAATGGTCACAAAAAGCACTGACTTCCTTGAGGAAAAGATTTGAATCTATATTGACAAACACCAATAATTGGTTAGCAAATAAAAGAATTACTCTAAAAGAATTCATCACAGGTTCAGAAGCTGAATTTCAAGAAGAAACAAGAAGAAAAACAGAAAATATGACGAAGAACAAAAGTGATGTCCCTTCTTCTTCCAAGCCACATAAGCCTAAGATCATATTTGTAACGAAGAAGTCAAAAGTTATTGAAAAAAATCAGAAATAGCAGATATAAAAGTTGAGAAACAGAGCGCTGAAGAACCAACGATGGAACAGATGAAAACTGATAATAGGCCCACAGATCAACAAGAGAAGGAAACTGTCTCCACAAGAGAATGTGTAGCAAGAAATAGGAATGTCTTCTTCCCCGCCTGGCACACCTGTTGCAGCCCCTTCACTTGTTTCTCCGATTAGTGTTCCCTCTTCTAGATCACCCTCTCCTTCCAAAATAATTTTTGACAACCCTCAAACCATTTTTGAAGATATTCTTCGTTCCTCAGGGTCAATTCCCAGTTTGTCATCCCCATTTTTCGATATTGAAGATAGTTCTGCTTTTGATCACTCAGCAAAAAGCGCAATTTTTACTGATACTCCACATATTGTTTCCACTACCTGTGCGAGTGCAACTTCGGTAACGTCAACAATATAGATCCTAATGTAAGTGTTTCTATGCTCCCACCATGGTTGTCAGCTTATACACCCAAAAGGAAGAAACAAGCCATCTCTCCAGATGACTTTGATTTCAATAAAATGGTGCTAGTAAAGGGTAAGGATCCCAAAAAACTAAGGATTCTTTCAAAAATGATTGGAGATAAAGGACACAAATTTCTGAAAATTGCAACCATTGAAAATTTTGATGTAAGTGATTACTCTATCTCTAAAGTTGAATTAGGCAAGATAACTCATGAGAGTGCCAAGAGTGATATGCAGTCAACCATGGACATCCTGATTCAAAAATTTGACAGAGAGAAAAAAATGAAAGATCACTATAAAGCAATGGTGGAACAATTGACTGCAGTAGTAAGGAGAATTACTTTCACTCCAGAAACAGTAACTCCTGAGGCCATTTTCATAGAAGACCCCATTATTCAGAAAGCGAAAAAGACCTATCTCAAAGGAAAAGTACTTGAAGAGTACTTGGACAAGATGCATGCACAAGGAGTTTCCTTACAGAGTTATCTGAGAAAACAAAGAAAATGAGAAAAATAAGAGCAGAACTTGATGATCTCATTAATGTTATCTCTCAAGATATTGAAAGCATAGAAAAGTATCTTGACAAGTGGATGGATATGAGGAAACTAAAAAAAAACACTCTGATATCAATCGATGTTATTACTGATAGAGACTCTTACACTGAAACTAAAGAGGCATTGGCATATAGGAGTCGGGTGCTTAAAGAGTTGATCGGTGACCTCGAATCTTCAAAGGAACTCAATGAACAAAATGATATCAATCTTTTGCATAAATTGGAGGAGCTACCTTGCAAACTTACATCACAAGACAACCAATTCCTTCCAGCAAAAGAAATGATTCAGAAATTTGAAGGTATGTTCCAGAAAGAATTTGAAGATAAGGCATTTTCAGTAGCCTCAGTGGACAACATTCTGGATAATCAGTTAACTCTAGATAATCTGAGAACCAGGTTAACTAGTCATGCAAAATCAGTTACAGCAGTAAAAGACGCCATAGTCAGAGCTAAAATGATTTTCAAGAACACTGTTACTCCAAACAGTATCGGGATGCAAGCGGCTATCGCTATGTATGATGCTCATATGAGGAAAGATGGGGATACAAATTGAAACTATTTTTCTTTGGTTTAATTTTCGTTCTTCTGATATACTTTTGTAACCGCTTTGGACATTTTTACATGTACTTTTGTCATATGTAATTACATATAAAAATATAGAAGTCCTAAGTCAAAAAAGACTCTTATCTTTGACTCGGTCAAAGTGATTAGGTCTTTTCTAAAATCCTCAAGGCCTCTCCCTATAAATAATGAGGGCCTCTTTTGTAAATATATCTTGAAGTTATTGGAAGCAAAACTCTGCCAAAATTGAAATATCTTTTGAGACTTTGAGCTCAGATTGTAAATCATATTTTATCAAGTGAATGAGAAAGCAAGTGACTTTTCAAACTTTGTATTGAAATAACTTGTATTGTGTAGGAAATTGTTCTTATGTCTTTTTCCTAATACAATCTTATCTATTTGATTAAATAAGTAGAGTGAGTGAAAATAATCTAGAAGATGTTTTGAAGTTGATTATGGAGACTTTGTGCTACTATAATTGTCTTTAATTTGTGTTTTATTGTTTTAGAATGAAAGATATTTGAAAGACTTTGAACTACTTGTATTTTTTGTGATTATGTACTTTGTTGTAGTTATCGGTGAAGACTTTGGGCTGCACCTCTTTCTACTGTGATATAAGTTACAGATCAGCAAGAGAAGCAACGATAGGCTTCTCTTGTGGGTTTCTTGTGAATTCAGTTAATATCAAGAAAGTCTTCATATACTTTGTAAACATCATTTCTGAGAAAAGAGAAATGGATGATGTGATTTCACCACTGAGTTAGTATTTAGTTTAAATTAGTTTATGATAGTTTATAGGGAGCCTCCCCTTATTGATAGGAGAGATTTATCTCATTATACTGTGGTTGATATAACCATTTTGCCTTCAGTTAGCTGACGACAAAATATTCACCCAACATAACCTTACATTGAAATTTAAAGGAAGAAGTGATCTAGATCGCTTCAGACCCATCTTTAGTAGATTGGTTTTCTGGCTACAATACAACAATATCTTTCCTTTAATAGTCATATCAATTTTAATACCAATGAGATGCAAAGAACAGTGCCCATCCTGTGATCCATGGATCAAGTTTGGAAAACTTTGAAGCATGTAAGACTTGGAATATTTGTTAGTGTTGGTGAATAGTTGAATTCAGCACCAAAACTATCTGAAGAAAAAGGGCACTATACATAAGCATAACACAAAAAATATGTCAGTGTTGTAGAGAAGCAAGCCATAGTGCCAAAACTCATTTCAGTGCTGGGAAGGGAAGTTGGCATCATAAGACGATCTATGCAAAACACTGAATTGTGTTTAGTATCAACAATTTTTGTGCCAAAACGGGACATCAACTGAGGTGATGGTGCCAAGCAAGTATAGATACTTGGTAAGTTTTGCAACAAGCTGTTTTTCACAACTTTTTAACTCAATCTTGTGTGCAACTGTCAAAATGATCAAAGAACCGCTGGCTCTCTATTTCATGTACAAAAAATGTAAGAAAATATTTAAAAATTGCAAAACTAAATGCTCTGATTATGGAAATTTTGAAAGCATTGAAAAAAAAACTCCATAGTAGCATAAAGATTAAGAAATAAAACATTATATAAGTCCCTTTTACTGCTGGAATTAGGCATACTGGGAATACCAAAGAACCGTCACTATAAGTCACTACAAGATGCCTAAAATTTTACTGGGCCTTTATGAACGAAGCTTGAAAACTGATGGCACATCATATAAGAAATAATTGAAGGATTTCGTTGTTTTGTTAATAAGAGGCACTGAGAACTCAAACACAGGGATAGCAGAGGCCTAAGACAGATAGAATTTATACTTCTTATTGACATCAAAGCAGTCGATGAGGAGTTTAGGGCTGTCATCACTTAATCTTGAATAGACTAAGCTGGAATAAAAATTAGGGCAGTGATAGAGGATCCTTTCAATGTGAAATATGGAGATACCTATTTTCCATTAAACTTGTATGGACTGAGCTGGAGTTAAGATTAGAGCCACGATTATGGGTCCCTGCATTATGAAGTATGGAAAGGAATTTTAAACCGAGACCATGACAAACAGGACAGACAGGAATTTTAGAGATGCAACTCGTTGAAGAGACTGAGCTGGATTAGAGTTTAGAGTCATTAGTATAAGTCTTGACAATATTAATAAGGTTATGTGAAACAAAACCAACTAGGAACAAAAGGTTTTCTTGGTGCATACTAGTCACTGGTGCCCACAAAAAAAAAAATCCGATTTGAATGCTAACATAGAGGTTAAAAAAATTCTTTATGATGCAGACATTGTAGCTTGATAGTTGAATTCTTGATCATATCAAGTACTAGGAGTGCTCTTACGGGACGAAAATGGTTTTGCATTGAATAGTCTTTTATTACATAAAGCCAATGGTGCATCTTGGACCAGCTCCCAAGTGATCAGGGATCTAAAGATAAGCAGTCATTTGTTACTAAAGGAATTGATTCATATCCCACAGAGGATTGTTCCAGAATGTGCCATTATTACTAAACCCTTGCTACATGGTGTGGGAGTCGCTGGCCATTTGGAAAATTGTTGAGACACCTAATGGTGGATGAAAAATCATTTTTTTTGGAGTGACAGGTCTCAGGGCCTGACATGGGTTGGGAAAAAGTCAACTTCAGTTCTTTGAGGCCAGTGAGAAATGCTGATTGAAACTAAAGTTCTAGCAGTTTATTTAAATGATCAATAAAAAATCATACATAGCTCTAATAATCATTCATATGATCAAAATATCACGCCACTCAGGTTTGAGTAAGGGGATGGTGATAAATGGACAATGCCACAAGGCATACACCTAGTCAGCTAACCAGGGGAAGCAGGGATGGAAGGTTTAAGAGCCATTAAGCCTTCATATGACATCCAAATGAACCCAAACTCAAATGTGGTTTTCCTAACATTGATTTCAAGGTGCATATCCAGTTTCAGATCAAAATTCAATCATATGACCTCGAAACTCGTGGGAACAATCAAATGAAATTTGGCCAGAACCTGGTCATATGAAGTCAAAATGACCTGTTTGTTTAACTGTAGCATGGTGACACATATCCCCATGTTCCCACAAAAATTCAGATCAACATTTATCAGTATAAACCCTAAAAAAAGCAGAACAGTCCAATGTATTTTTGTAATAACTAGGGAAAATAAAGTCCAAATGACTGAAAATTCGAATTGGAGCATCCTGACACATAATTCCACATAACCATAAAAAATCAGGCCAAGAATCTGCCGTTTGATATTCCAAAACTTGAAAAACAGTACATGCATGCTATCTTCGAAAAAAAAAGGATACATAAGAAATGACAGGTTGGAATCCCAACCAATACACTCTTTTGAGAAAGAAGAGAAAATGGAGACTAATATGGATCTCTTCCATAGCCAAGTAGTGCCACTCCTTTGGGAAAAAAGAGCAAAGTTTTAGATGAGGTGTAATATCTTCAATAGATAAAGACTTTTTATGGTTCCAATGCTCCAAGAGAGAGCCAAAATTTTGTACGCTTATTTATCCATGAAGATTGATGAAGAAAGGATAGACATTTGAGTTTCGAGTTTTTTCCCCCACAGTGAGTTTTTTCAGGGTAAATCATTGCATTCTATCATGTGATTTCATATATTTAACTAATTTAGGCTTCGGCACCCAGAGTTAATTGAAGATGAAGGTTTATTATTTCACGGTTAGTGTATCCAGAAGCTTCATCTTCAAAAAAAATTCCAATATTGTTTTGTTTATTAAATTTGTTTCCAATTTCCATTGTTGTCTATTGATGGTATGAGTG
Source organism: Torreya grandis (assembly GCA_037957365.1). Taxonomy (NCBI): domain Eukaryota; kingdom Viridiplantae; phylum Streptophyta; class Pinopsida; order Cupressales; family Taxaceae; genus Torreya; species Torreya grandis. The sequence continues at coordinate 662,729 of JARHVA010005343.1, forward strand.
ATTGAGCATTCTAATATTGCAAGACAATGAATGATGACTGTGCATAGTGGTATATGCAATGTTTCAACATAGCTACATATATTCCATCATTGTAAATAATTCATTTCAGATGTAGTAGCATGTATCTCTAATATGGGTATGGACATCAACCTAAGAATGTATACAATCTGTTTTTCAGTAGAGTAGACTTGTATTTGAGGCATGAACAGATTGGAAGCAGCATAAAAGATGTAAATGACAGTTGACAGCTGTAGCACACGTCAAATTTCAGCCAATGTATGTTGGATATCATTAGCTTTTATATTGGGTCAGCAACATGGGAAACAAAAGGTCTGCTGTGATGATTTGTATCAGGTATAGCCTGAGAAAGTTACAGATCATTAAAACTTCCATTCTTTTACCCTTGGTCTTCCTAAATACTCATAAACTAGGTTGGAGCTGCATTTGCAGGTCCCTCAATTCCTTTTCTAGCCGATGTCCATGCTCCAGCAGGAATCTCATGTGGCAGTGGTACATTTATTATAAGGCTTTAGCTATGTTAACCCTTGCACCTGAATCCTGCAGAAATCTGACTGCTACAATGAGCGTGTGAGTGGCTATCTAGGTGAGTTTCGACAGAGTTGAGCCAAATTTGGTTACCATCTGTAAATAACATGAAATTGGTGGAGGCGAAAAATTAGAAGAGATAACCATATTATTGGTAGCAACAAAAGCAGCAAAGTTAACACCAAAAATGTTCATTCAGCCTCCAAAGCAAAGCCTAGAAAATCGGAAGGTAATAATCATATTATTGATACCAACAAAAGCAGCAAATTTAGCACTAAATATGTTCATTCAGCCTCCAAAGCAAAGCCTAGAGAATATGAAGGTAATTGATCTGCAAGACCCGAATAAAGGAGAATGAAAGAGAAGTTGTTTCATGTCAAAATTCTAAGCTACTACTCAATAGTTCTATCCCTATTTGACTCAAGAATCCCAACGAAACCTGATTACTGAATGACTAGTGTGCAGAATCAAGGCACTTGAGGAGGTGCAAAACCAAGGTACTCAAGGAGATGCACAGAACCAAGGTAATCAAGGAGGTGTACAGCATCAAGGCACTCAAAAAAGTGTGCAGAAACAAGATTATCAAGGAGGTGTGCATAATCAAGGCACTCAAGGAGGAGCATAAAACCAAGGCACATTAAAAAAAATACATCAAAGAAAGATCATGGCTAATATCCTAGTAACAACATTATATCCATTGGCTGCTTATGATAGGTCTACAGATCCTGAAAATTACTTGTTCACATGTGAGCAGGTCTGGAAGCTGAAAGGAGTTCAAGATGAAGGACACCAGCTATGTGAACTAATTTGAACATTAAAAGGTAGATATTTTGACTTTTATTGCACTATAAAAGATGCAAATCTTACTTTTTCACAACCAGCAATTAAAACAAAATGCACAAAAAACTGGATTAACTGTGGAAGAATATGATAGAGGTTCAAAGAGGTAATAAATAAGATGAAATTCAAGTTTGATGATCGACAAAATGTAGCATGGTTTGTAGAGGGATTGAGAGGAAGGTAATAAATAAGACTACAGCAGAGGCTTGTGTTGTAGTTTGGGTGGAGAGGATTGAGGCAAAAGATGCATCCTCTTCAAATTCTACAACCGAGGCCAAATTGAATATGATGACAAAGAAGATAAAAGTGCTCAAAGATTCAAGGAAGCCCAAAACAAAGGTGTGGAAAATGTGGCATGGAGGGATACTTCAGAAACGATTCTCCCAACATAAGGGGACATGCAAGACATGCACATGCACATGCAACACCGACAAGTGAAATGCGGCATGAATACTGTAAAATTTGTAGAGTGTGGAAGCATGCTTCAGCCAAGTATCCATACTTGTTGTCACATAGTCACAAGGTTCGGATTCGAGTTCGAGTTCAACAAGGATAAAATTCGATTCAAGTTCGCCAATAGATAAAGTTCGAAAAAAAATTCGCCATTAAGTTCGACTTATATAAAAACATAAAAAAATATTTAAAAGAAAAGTCAAAAAGAAATCCAATAAAAATTAAAAATAATTGTAAATAAATAAATAAAATTAATTTAATAAATAAAATAAAAATAAACATAAGAATTTCAAACTTGAATTACATTAAAAGATATCAAAATATTCATAGTTTAGAGCCTAAGCTCAAAATTGATATAGAACTTAAGTTTCAAACATTTGCAACATCAAACCCAACTTCAAAATCAAAACTAGCACTAGCACTAGCACTAGCACCATCAACGAATCCTCCATCCAGCTCATCAACACTATGTATATTTTTCTCAACTCCTTCAAAGGATGGTTCTCCAAGATGAAGATTGTCATCTTCTTTTGCAAGATTGTGCTCAAGCAATCTTAAATTGCTATGAACAAACACAAAATCTGACAACTTTTTGGCCCCTAGTCGGTTTCTCTTATTAGTATGGATCAAATCATGCGTGCTCCAATTTCTTTCGCATGCAGAAGCACTGGCACATTGACTGTGGACACGCACTGCAAGCTTTTGTAACTTTGGAGTAGAAGAACCATACGTCTGCCGCCATAAATGGGGATCCATGCTAACAATGTCTTCTTGTGCCGCTTTAAACCACTCAACTACTCTCCCCCAGTGTTGAGACCACTCGCAGGCACAATCTCATTCACTGACACTTTCTCTCACAAGGGCTCATCGGTGTATTGAATCTCACAGAGTGCATGCCTTAAGGGGTGCACTAGGAATGGGTTGGGATCGGCTTGTGGCACTTTGCGAGAGATATTCTCATACTATTCTATCACGCATACATCCCTTCATGCAGCCTTCATACCTCCTATGATGTCTCCTTGAAATCTTGAAACCCTGAAATATGGCTAAGTTTGAAACCCTGAAACCCTGGAATCTGACTAACTCTGAAATATGATAGGATCCTCCAAAACCTAGAATTTGCATTATAGCTCCTAGCGGTCCGAAACCCCTCTCAAACACCCTGAAAGTATATAAATAAAATATAACTTAAAGTATAAGAAACTAGATGTCCATTTATATACTGTTGGGTCCGAACATAAAATTCGCCGAATAGGGCGAACTTCAGCGAATTTTTACTAAAGGGCATTAAGTTCGCCGAATTCCGAATTTTTAGGTAAAAATTCGGCGAACCTTGTGACTATGCTTGTTGAGGTACATAGGACAACCACAATGGAAAATTTGTGAATTTTGCAAGACAACAGCCCATAATACAGAAGAACACAAATCCCTAGAAGGAATAAGTGAAGGAACACAGAGGAATGTCTTCACAGTACAAGCATAGCCTGAACTCCAAGTTCAGCAACAACCACCACCACCTCAGTAACAAGTTCAACAACAAGCACAACCTATGCCACCACAAAAGGTGGATGGAATCAGAACCAACAAGGTGCATGGAATCAACAAGCACAAGGAGGTTGGAATCAAAATTAGCAAGGGGGTTGGAATAACAAATAGCAATGGAGCTGGAACAACCAACAACAAGGAGGTTGAAGCCCCAGATGTCGGGGAAAAGGTCAAGGATGTTGGCCATCAATAATTTGTTACATGTGTGGTCAACAAGGGCATACAATGAGAACATGTCCTACCAATCCAGCAAGAGTGGTCTATTGTGTATATTGCAAAATATTCCCAGGACAATAAAGTACCAAAGATTGTCCAGTTATCTAAAAGATCAGAGAAAACAGACAGCAGAGAAATGTGAATATGGTTGGGACAAGGCCAAAGATGGGAGAAGCAGCAAAAAGAGAATTGCAGAATTTGAATGCCCTGACTAGATTGCAAAGGAGAGAGCAAGGGTTACCACCTCCTAAGATACCTCTAGATCAAAGGGTGCACAAGGCACAAGTTAATAGGTATCCTGATCCAATTCATGAGTGAAGATTAATGCAAGAGGCTAAAGAATTGTCAATATCCATAAGGAACGAGGAGAGGAGAGTAGAACCTTCGATTTCTGCAAAAACAGAAGCAGACATCTACAATGAAGTGGTTTCATCTCTAAAACACAAAGGTATACTAGTTGCACTGAAGATTTCCATGGATTTTTTGAATGTTGTGAAAAAACAAGACATTTCACAAAATTGGGAGAACTCGTTACAGTTTTTAACCACGAGCTATTCAAGGAGAAGAACCAATGAAGAAACATGTCTGGAATGTTAAGGTTGCTAACCCATGGGATATGTATGCAGAAATAGACAATGTGTTCGATGGGTTTGAGATATATAATGTTTTTGGCTTTCGTTCAACAGTCTAACATACTTCCTAGAGCTACATGGGAAGCAATAGGGAGACCAAGGTTGCAGGTCAGTCCAATACTTCTGAACCTTGTTGACTATCAAACAGTAAATACAATTGGCAGGCTAGAAAATGTGGAGGTACAAGTAACAGATTTAGTAATGATAGGAGACTTCAATGTAATTGACTTGAAGAGTGCATAAATTCATTACCCAACACTCATTGGCAAGAAGTGGGCATATGACAGTCGATCTACATCAATATAGTCGATGACCAGTTGGAATCTTATCTAGCCAATGCAGTCATTGTTATTCCAATGGGGAAAGATCAAGGAAAGCTATATACAGTAGCAAGGGATACAGTCTCACCAAGGAATTGATTCCAAGAAACTTGTTCAAGGTGCAGACTATAGCTCAAAAGAAAGAAAAAGAGAAGCTACATGAGACAGAGTAAGTGAGAATAAGAAGAATCTGTGCTATTTTGTAAACACAGAGAGTTGAGACATTATACTCTCCAGAGGTAAGATCTCGTACTCATTCTGATATATGAAATATTTATAGTTCCGGTGGAGGCATAGAAGACCACATCCAACCACAATATGATGGGACAATACCATGGAGTGGTGCCTCATTATTAAGTGAAGACTCGGATGCTATAATGACTGGATGGTTAAGGGGAGAGTATGAAGTGAGTTCATTGTGTATGGTCTTTACGCAAAAGAGGAAGTTCCCTCAATGTTATGGTGTCGATGGGGCCAATGAGTTCATCACAACAATTAGAATTTGCAGCCTATGTGGATTAGAGTGTGAGTGCAATGAACTATGCACTGAAAGGAAAAGCTACCTATTGGTGGGCAATGCACAGGAAGGAGTTGCAGCTATGGAGAGAAGTGTAAAGTGCTTTCCAAGCAAGGTTTGAACTTTAGAGGATATCAATAGTTAAGTTCAAAGTAGAGGACCAAGGAGTGGAAGAAGTAAGACATTTCAGTTATATTATGGGTCCATTTGTTCCCGACTACTCCGGAAAAGTTCACACAAACGTGATATTATGCCACATAGTGGAGAAGAAAAAAGGCCACATGGGAACAAGTAATTTATGATTTTGTCCAAACTTTCACGTTTGATGATCACAATCCTCAGGTAGACAAAGCCTTGCCGAAGATTTAGATCTTTTATGTGCAAGATGGTGAAACAAAAAAGAAGGGGCAAAGCTTTGCTAAGAGAAGATAAATAAAAAAAAGCTCGAGGAGATGCTAGATGACGATGAGGACCGCATAGAGCACTACAGACAAGATTTGGCAAAACAATTCAAACTTCAGCCTTGTTATAAGGTTGAAGACCAACCAGATAAAGGAGAACATCCAAAGCAAGAATATCATGCAGATTTGGAGAATGAAGATGTAATAGACGGTAGCAAAGAGCTACCAGGCGAAGAGGAAGAACAACCTTGCAAGAGAATTGATGATGACATACCTTAGAGTATGGATGGAATATTTGATGAAGAGTGGTAGGAGAATGAGGTTAAAAGTTCTACAATGGCAGAACAAGCTATGCAAAGTGAGGAGAATGCTCCGAAGGAGAAACCATGGAACAAGAATAACAAGGAATAGATTGAAAATGGGGTCCTGAAAAATCTGAACGTTGATGACCATTAAGGAGCAAGAGATATAAAGGACACAATGCAGGACCAAGAGGAAAAGGTCTATCGAAAGCCACTCAAAATCTGGCAGGTCAATATAGGAGTTGAAGAAAATCTTAAGATGGCAACTATAGGAGACTACTGGAGTGAACAGGAGATTTCTTAGATAGTGCAACTACGAAGATATTTTTCTGATCTATTCCCAACAAAGTTCACTTCCATTAAATGTGCAGATCCTTCTCTTGGTTCTATGAGAATAGAGGTGAAGAAGGGAGTGAAACCAATAAGATAATGACCATACGCAGAAAAATAGTATGCTAAAAGTGAAGAGAGCGTGACCATATGCTAGAAGTTAGGCTGATCCATCCAGTGGGCAAATCCGATTGGATGAGTCCTATGGTAGTTCAACTCTATAAAACTGGGAATATTAGGGTGTGTGGAGACATCAGAGCCTTAAATGAGGGCTATGTCAATGATCCATTCCCTACCCTTACTGATGAGATTCATGAAGATATGGCAGTTCATGAAGTTTACCCTTTCACACATTGCTTTAGTGGATAATAGGATAAAATCAAGTGCCTATTGTACGAGAGGACCATTTGAAGACCACAATTGCTACATAATGAGGATCTTTGGCCTATAGGGTAATGTCATTTGGCCTTAAGTTTGCTTTAGTTGTTTTCTCTAGAATGGTAGTAGCAGCCTTCAGAAATTTCATCCATAACTTTATGTGAGTTTATCTAGACGATTGGGTCATCTTCTCTTTGTTGAAAGAGCATTTATCAAAGCTGAGATAGATGTTTAAGCATTTTAGAGCATTGTAGAACAATGAGGATTGCTCTGAATTTGAAGAAATGTCTTTTCTTTACCCCATTTGGATTATTGTTGAACCATGTGGTATGTAGTGAGGTTATTTTGGTAGATAAAGTTAAGATTGCAGCCCTTCTAAATCTGAAGCCACCTAAAAATTCAGGCAAGATGCATGCATTTGTTGGCCATACAAGGTACTAAAGGAAAGTTCATCAAGGGGAATGCAGCTATTGTTGCACCTATGGAGGTTTTGCCCCACAGAGATGCCAGATTCATATGAGCACAAGAATGTCAGGACGCATTTACCACTCTGATAGAGAAATTAGTCAAAGCTCTTTACCGATATTTCCAGATTGGTCTCAGCCTTGGCATAGAAATCGGAACTGTACTAGAATAGCCAGGCGAAGGAAACATTGATCATTCAATAAGTTTAGCAAGCTGTAAGTTGTTAGTTGTTGAGAGGAACTATACAACCACAGAGAGAGAGAGAGAGAGAGAGAGAGAGAGAGAAGCACTACCAATGATGTATTCTCTCCAGAAATTTAGACACTACTTTCTGGGAACACCCTTTAACTTCTATACAGATCACCAAGCACTGAAGAAATCGATCGATAAGCCTTTGCTAGGGGGAGGAATTTCAAGATGGCTAATGTTATTTTAATATTATCAGTTTAGCATCATAGTACAGCCAGGAGAGGAGAATGCAGGCCCTGATCACTTTAGCAGGGTGAAATAAGTGAAGAATCCAAGGGCATGGAGGATAACTTCCGCTGTTTCTAATTGTATACTAAGAAAGATTTGCTTCCGATTGCAGTCACATATACAATTTTGGAAGTGGTAGCAGATGAATTGTATTCGTTTTAGATGGATTTTTGGGCTATAACCAGATTATTATTGTAGAAGAAGATAAATCAAAGACTACAATCGTGTTACAATTGAAAGCCATTTGGGTTGTGCAATGCACCAGCCATGTTTCAAAGAACCATGTTGTTCATTTTCAATGAAATGTCAAACAAAGGATTTGAAAACCCTACTAGATATTTAGTGCATACATGCCAAGAAAGATTGTCTTTTAACCCAAAAAAGTGTCAGTTATTAGTGGCATATGCTAAATTGTTTGGACATGTGATTTGTAAATCCGGTATGAAAGCAAACCTGAATAAGATCAAAGCAATAAGTCCCAAATATGTTGGGTAAGTTCGATATTTTTTAACATTGGTTATTATTGCATATTGATAAAGAATTTTACATAATTTTTTTTATAAGGGTAAAGATGAGGTTTTTGAAAGGACCCCAACCCTTTTACAACCAAAAACTGGGGACAAGCAAAAAATGACCACCACAGTCAACCAAAAAACAAACACAACAAAACAGGACCATCTGCCAACAGAACCAGACCAGTCGGAAGCAAACCAGAAGCAGATCTTCTGCCTCCCATAAAAAAGGAACAAGATCAATCAGTGGGGTCAGCCAAGATATTAAGGGATATAGCTGCCTCCCATTCTTCCTTCATATGTTGTAGATGATCATACAGATTATCAATTTCACAGGAGTTCAGCTCCACCTCCGAGTTGTGGCTTCTTGTCCTCTTGCTCGGCCCTCCTTGGGCTAATTCCATCAAAGCCTCATTTTTCTTGCAAAAGCTGTCATGAAAACGTTAGATATCGCTTACGTAGTTATGGACGGTGAATGTACTGAGTTTAATTACCTTTTGCACATTCCCCTTGAGGTCCCACAAATCCTTCTCAACCTTCATCATTCTATTTTTAGGGCCTTGGATTCCTGCATCAGACTTTGAACCTTCATCCTCAACTCCTGTTTGCCCTCCTCCAGTGTCTTCCCTTGACAAACCATCACTTGCATCAGGTTCGCATCCTCAACTTTGTCTTTTTGCTTTTCTTTGTCCTTTATCAACCACTTAAGAATACTTTTCTGAAGGTTAACTTCCTCTTGCAAGATATCTATTTTTTCTGGATATATTCCTCCATGGACTTTTATAAGTTCTGTCTAGAGAGACTGTCCTCCCCATTAACTACTTTGCTGGCCAGGACCTGTTCTATATCATGAAAGGAAAAATTCTCATTTCTAGTGAAATATATTGGATCGGTCTCCTGAATGGGGGCTTTAAAATACTCCTAGGAACCTCTTTTACTCCCCTCTCCGAATCCCCATAGGCGTTTTCCTAATCATGTTCTTCCCACTGTAGGTATTCTTATCTTTCTACAAAGGATCCTTCCCTTGTTCCGAATTGAAATCTCTGCTGGTCTCCGCCTCCTCATTGATCTGGATGGGACTTGATGGAATTATGATTTTAATCCTCTTGGGGCCTTGTCCCTTCTTGACAATTCCCTGGGAGGTAGGATCCTCTTCATCTTTCTCTTCATTGTTAAACCGTGGGTTGGGTTCCAGTCTAGCTTCACATAGAAAGATATATGGCATGGCTCCTTAAACAGTAAAAAGATTAAGATTAAGCCTTGGTGAATAGGCAAATCCATTTTGCCTACCTAGACATCTAACACCGACCTCTATAGAGACATTAGTAAATAAAAAGGAATACTCATAATCTTGCTATGTCTAAAATGGTTGAGGAAAGAGAAGTGGTAGGAATGCAATCTATAAAACTTCCCTTCTAAGGTGATGTATTTCATAAATTGAAATTTTGAAGACTTACTTCAGCCCAAGGCCATGGTAAGGAGGATCTAATGATACCATCACCGTCCTTTGGCTCTTTAATAAGTTATTTTTTCTAATAAAACCTTCTACTCTCATTGCATCTTCTATCTTTGAAAAATTTAAGGCCGTTCATGGACATACCTGTATTTTTTGCAATGTAGTCCTCGAAGATCTCTGTTGTGATGCCTCTCATTGAGAATACTCTGCCTTTCCAAGCTTTGGCAAATTTAGTAGATAGGATAGGGTCATGTCCTCAGACTTTCTCAATAAAAGGAGTAAGCCCTCCTTTCTAAAGAATCTTTAATGAATCCTCATTCTTCTTGGCTCCTTTGATAGAAGATAATTTTGTTCTTGCTCTGCCTCCGCCCATGTTGATTTTGGGGAACTCTGCTTTGCATGAGCTAAGAAGGTGTAATTTCACGAAAGTGCCCGAGGGGTACTTATGATTGTAATTAACTACCATCATTAACTTCACCCCCATCCAAATCCTTTTAAATCTATCATTTAACTCGCTCACACTTTCTTGGGGCTTCATGCACTTCAACCCGATCTTCGTAATGATAACTATCTCATAAAAGTACTCGCCCTCCACTGTGGGTTGTCTGTTGATATGATGTTTCACTTCCTCCTTATGATTATTGGGATCACTCCTATCACAACTCTTGATATTATAGGCTTGCTTCATCTTTAATGATCTCAGGTATAGAATTTGGTAGTTCTTGGGTGTTAACCCATTTGATGTTGCTATCTCTGGACACCTCAAAATTCACAAACCAGTCGGTAGCTTTATTCCCTTCTCTGTACATATGCCTAATGGAGACTTCTTTGAAGTATAATTACAAGATCCTAACGCCATTAATAATGTTATTTATTGTCCAGCTGGGGGTTAAGGAGTTCTTGATGCAGTTCACCATGTTGAGAGAATCCCCTTCTATTATCAACCACCTATAGTCCAAATCCTTGACCACTTGGATCCCACTAACTACTAAGTAAGGTCAATGCTTCAACAAAATGATTGAATTGAATTCCAAGGGGTTCAGCAAAAGCTACAAGGAAGTTCCCTTTGCTATCTCTTATAATTCCTCATGCCCTTGTTAAACCAAGGTTCCCTTTGGACACTCCATCAAAATTTAGTTTGAGCCAATTAGAGGAAGGTGGAATCCACCTTACAACATTCATGTTTGTCTTATTGGAACTAAGATTCTCAACCTCGCTCAAGGTTATGTTCCATTTGGAAGCTAAATCCTTTTCCTCCTCCTTAACTTCAATCTTAACCCTATTCTTGGCAACCTGAAAGTTCTCTTTTAATGCAGTCACTATTTTGACCCCAACTTTCAGGTCACTACTTTTCTCATTTTGGAAAATTCTTCAATTTTTATCTATACATAGGACCCAAAACAAATGATGAATGGATATCCTCCAAAGTTGATTTAGAGGAGAGGAAGAGAAGGGAGGAACCCATTGGTATATGACGGCTAGAATAGAGTTTGGCCTGACCCAAGGAACTTCTAATTGAGTAAGCAACAAATCCAAGACCTTTCTAGCGAAGGGACACTAGAGGAGGAGGTGAGAAATTGTTTCCTCCTCACACTCACACAAGACACACCTGTTTAGAAGAACCATTCTCCTTTTCCTTAGGTTGTCCACTGTTAGGATTTTGTTCTTAACAGCTAACCAAGAGAAAAGGTTTATTTTAGGAATAAGATCTTTGTCCTACATCAGTTTCCAGTATAAAACCTCCTGAAACGGGATCCAACTCAAGTAAATAGCCAGATTTGACACTGTATAGACCATCGTCTGTGGCAAACCCGACCAGCTCATCCTCCCCTTGAAATTGGTTAATGTGGTACCCTCTGAGATCTTCATTATACGCTTTCAGGCTGACCAAAACATTGGAACTTATTGAATCTAGATTGATTGCTTTCCAGACTTTTCCTTGGGAACTCACTTCGAAATAGTCCATCACCTTCTCTCCAATTGACTCTTTAATCATGTTGCCTAGACTATCCCAATGTTTGATTAAGTTCAAGGGGAAATTATGAAGCCAAGCATCTTCCCAAAACATAGCTGTATCTCCCCTTCCCACATTCCATCTACATCCTTTCCCCAGCAGCTCCCTACTCTTCACCACATTGTTCCAAAAGACGAAACCTTGTGGAGGGTCCACCATAGTCACAAAGTTACCCACGTCCCTGTTGTCCAAGTATTTGGCTTTAATGAAACTGGTCCATAAACTGTCTTATGTTATTATTCTCCAGCCCATTTTCACAATGAGGGCTTTGTTCATAGCTTTTATCCTCCTGAGACCAGACCATCTTGTTCTTTGGAAAGGCAGATTTTATTCCACACTCCACAAGATGAATTTTGCGCCTCTCCTCTACACCAGACCACAAAAAACTTTTTTGAATCCATTTTATCTTGTCAACAATTTTGCTGGGAATTTTGAACAAAGACATTAGGAAAATTGGGAGAATATGCAGGGAGTTTTTTAGGAGTTGTAACTTACCGCCCTAGCTGAGTAGACTCCCTTTCCATCTTGCCAATTTACTTTGAAACCTGTCCAAGAGAGTGTTCCAACAGCTTGTTTCCAATCTTCCACAAAAAAGAGGCATTCCCAAGTAAGAGGGGAAATTTTTAATTTGACATCCCGAAATATTAGAGATCCTTCTTTGTCTAGCTTCCGGGGTATTGACAAAGAAGAGGAAGCTTTTCTCAATGTTGATACCTTGCCCAAATACCTCTGAATAGTTAGTCAAAAGGGCTTGCATCGATTTGGCCTCCTAAATTGTTGCTTCTCCAAAAATTAACTTATTTGAATTCCCTTTCACAATTTTACAATTTCCTTGATCTCATTTGAATTTCTGCATTTCAAGGTTGGGAGATGGAAGAATTTCATATTTCTATCCCCCTCTTTCAACCAAAAATTATTGGACTTTTGTCTCCAAAAGGTCTCCTCTTTGGCCTCCAAAGAATGGAATTCACTGATCAGCTATTTCTCTCTATCAAGGCTGTCCCGATTTACTCCTGTAGCTTGCATCTCTTCTTCAAGGGATGAGATATCCTCTAATATTTTCAACTTTTGATGGAAAATATTACTGAAAATGTCCTTATTCCATTTGTTGAGGTTGAACTTGACATTGCTCAGCTTTCTAGCTAAATGAACCATCACCGCCCCTTCAATCTCCACATTCCACCATTCTCTGACCTTCTCTTTGATCTCCGGATGTTGGAGCCACATCTTTTCAAATCTAAAGGGATGGTAACCTTTGTTCTTCTCCTCTTGGAAAACAAACACTAGGGGGTTGTGATCTAATCATATTCTAGGCAGGGAAGATAGATGCATACTTTGATTACCAATCCGATTAGCAAAAGTAAGGAATCTATCGAATCTGACTTGGATGAGAGCTCCCCCTAATCTTTCAGTTTGTCCATCTAAAAATTTGGACCCACTTAGTTCCACATCTAGTAGACCACAAGCTATTATGAAGTTGCTCAAATCTTCCAAACTCTCTGTGAGGCCTTGTAGTCCTCCTTTCTTTTCCAACGGTGATAAGAGTGTATTGAAATCTCTTGCTATCATCCACTTAAACTCCTTACAAAATTCTCTAAAGACTTCCAGGTCACTCCATAAAATCCTTCTACCTTGGATAGTCTTCAGAGCTTAGACGTTAGATACAACCCAACCCTCCTTGTTTTCTTTGTTTGAAAATAGAATTCCTAGATGATTGTTATTCTTAATTAATACCTCTGTCTCCACCTCTTGGGATCCCAAAGGGCTGCAATCCCTCTAGAAGCCCTAGTTCATCCCATCCCTGCCCAATCAACCTTGTTCCATATTTTGTCCTTGATGCTTCTAAGTGTTCCTTCAGACATCTTAAATCAGTAAGATGCTAGGTTTACATCTTCCTAAGATTCCTAACTATCCTCTACTTATTGAGGTTGTTAAGGCCTCTTGTGTTCCAAGATATGATCTTCATTTTCTGGATTTAGCTGGGCCTTTGGATGCTCCCCACTTCAAAGTTCTTTGGATGCCATTCACCACCTCTACCGCAGTCTCCTTGATATAGATTTCTATTCCAAAGGGTCTCCCTCTTTCTTTTTTTTTGATCTCCTCCCAAGTCAGCCGATTTCTTCATACTCCTAATTTACCTATTACTGAAAGTTTGGCTGGGGACTAGGCCCGAGGAACTACTCCTGACCCCACTCCCTGAATTTGATATTGTGACAACAAGCATGGGACAATTTTAGCATCAACCGAGAGAGAAGGTTTGTCTTGGTCTCAGATCCTTCACTGTCATACTACCATAACAAGAACGACATACTACCGATTTGTTCTCATACTCAATGACTTGATTTCATTCTCCATATTTAGATAGAAGCTTGATAGAGGATGGAATAGTTCTTTCCATAGAAGTATTAACACAAAATCTTGCAAAAACTATTCTTTTCCTTGACCTTGTAACATGATCAAAAGCTATACATTGCCCCAAGGTCTTCGCTATCCCTTCAATCCCTTCATCCCAAAATTCCAATGGTAGACCCAGAAGCCTGACCCATTAAGGAAATTCATTGAATTTTTTCTAGTTTGGATCAAAGCCCAGACTCCATTTTTTGAGACAAGTTGGATTTGCCCAAAAACCATGGACCTCCCACCAGAGTACTGGCTAGATCCTCCTTGCTGGAGAAGGAGATAAGGAAGAAGCCTTCTATCATTGCAAATATTTCCACATGACACTTTGTTTTCCACTTCCGAATGGCCAAGTTCCTAAGAACATCAATGTTAGGTCTAGGTCCTAGAAACTTACCAATAAGTGCATTCTCCAACCTTGAGTGAGACCTCTCCACTATCTTGTCTGGTACCAACAGGCTGCATCCCTCCTTTTGTACTGAGGGGTAAAGGGACAAACAGAGTCGATCTACAGGAGCTTTCTCCCTCCCGACCACTCTATCTGCCCACGATTTGTTGCCGGTTTCTATCAAAACTTCCGCCCTTCTTTTGTCTTTTTCCTCCTTACTTTGATCCTCACATGGGTCCCCAAATTGATTCTCCCTATCCATGGCATATGCATCAGGATCTTCAACATCCCCATTCTCCTGCTCGGATTTGGCATTTTCCTACCTGTTGAGAATTCAAGTTTTCCTTTGCACCTATCTTCCATTCCTCCCTCTAATTTTACATGATTAGCAGATCCAATATATTATTTATTTAGAAGGGAGGCACCAATTAAATGGAGGAGAAAAGCAACATGGAGCATTTGAAAACTTGAAAGCAATGACAAGCACCCCCATTCTTTCATGCCCGAATTGGGATAAAGAGTTTCATATACATATTGATGCATCACGCTATGAAATAGGATATACACTGGCACGAGAAGGTGTACATTAGTTAGATCACCCATTATATTTTGCTTGTAGATTATTGACAAAAGCCGAAAAGAATTACACAACAACAGAATGGGAGCCATTAGGAATGGTTTACGTAGTATAAAAATTTTGACATTATCTTTTGGAAAATGTATTAACATTCTTTGTGGATCATTAAGCAATACTGTAGCTAATACATAAACAAGTCATTCCTGGGAGAAGATCACGATGGTTACTGCTATTACAGGAATTCACATTTTCATTAGTAGTATGGAAAGGCAAGAGTCATGTAATTGCAGATCACTTGTCAGCAACTAGAAATGGTGAACCAGCAGATGGAGTCAGTAATGATTACCCAAATTCCTGGTTATTTCACATTGTGGTTTGCCAAAGTGGTAGAAGGAAACAGGAGAATAACTATATACAAAGAGTTTGCAGTGGAAGTACCACTTGCACAACGAGGAGAAAAACAAGAATTGAGAAAATTTAATATGTTAATGGAGATAAAAACTTTACAGCAACCCGCATAGTAGGATACTCTTTGGTTGGAAGACAAAGTGCATCAACAAAGATTTTAAAAAATTTGCAGCAACACGCATAGTAAGATTAAGGATACTCCTTGGTTGGAAGACAAAGTGCATCAACAAAGATTTTACAAAATTCTGCAGTAGCAGATATCAAAAACAGGACACCCATAACAATCAGATCATAAGAGATTTGTCCTCCCAAGATCGCATGTAAGAAGGACTATAAAGAATTAATAGAAAACTTTAAACTTCCTACTGTTACCTATCTTAAAACTGCAAAAGTATACTTAGTGGAAAAGTACTTGGATACTGACTTTCAATTATTTTTACAAAATTGGACCAAAAAAAATATGCTTGATATAAAAAAGGTCCTATCATTGTTTTTTTTATCATTCTTGTTTTACCTTGTGGTTTGTCTCGAAAAGCTCCAACTGCTCCATCCTGCATAGAGTGTGGACACCCCATGTGTTTGGGTCTTGATGATATGTCTGTAGATTGAAAACAGGGACTTGCAAGTCCAAAGCCTGCACCTGAGTTGTGCTGGTGCTACACATAGCCTACTACTTCCTCTTGTAACCTATAATATGATCAGCATTCTCATTGGTAGCATCCTCGCTTAATTTTTCAAGAATCTATTTCCTATATTGTTGGGATTCCAGAGCTTGCTTCAAGAGATTGATAAACTCAAATTGTTGAGTAGAAGAGGAAGTGAGTTTCTCGATGTAAAATCAATGACATTCCAGCTGATCCATGGACTGTTTTATCACTTAGGAAAAGATCAATTTTACAAAGATGTGTTATGGAAGAAGTAGAATTACTTTTAAGAGAAGCTCATGAGGGTGAAGCAAGACATATGAATGCTGAAGCTACAACAAGAAAAATATTGTTACCAAGGCCAACAATCCAAAGAGATTGTAGCAAATGGGTCAAATCCTGTGACACGTGTCAACAAACAGTACGACTAGTAAAGACATTTTTATCCATTAAACCCAACAATGACACATGGGTTATTTTCAAAATGGGGGGTAGATTTTTTGGGCCACTCAAACACATGTCAAGAAAAGGGAAATGTAGGTACGTGCTAGTTACTCCGCAGTATCTAACAAAATGGGTGGAAGCCAAGGCATTGCCTGGTAACACAACAATGAGCACAGCCAACTTCCTATATGAGAACATAATAATTAGATTTGGATACATCATGAGCATAGTCAGTGACGAAGGCCCACATTTTATAAATGAGGGGATAAAAGAATTGATGGAAATACTGAAGATTAAACATAAAAAATCCACTACGATGCTAAAATCAAATAAGTTCATAATAGCAATTATCCATAAGACACAGAATAGAAAAACAACTTAAGAACCACTTTTAAGACAATAACTAGATTTACACCATGTTGGAGATGAATCTTTATTTGGGTTCACTTTTATCCTAAATTTATTTGGATGTGTGTAGGTTTTCCTATTAGGTTTTTTAATTCACATATTCCGGATATTATGAGATGTTACATCTCTTTTGTCCCTTTTGAAGAAAATCTTGAAGTTTTATCTCACATGTAACTCCTTCTACGCTTGCCACACACTTCCCCCTCACTTCATGGGGATTAATGCCACTAGGCACACACTAAGAAGGTTGTGTAAGGTCATCATCAAGATTCTTTATAACTCCTTCCTTCCTGACTCTATTTAATGAGCCCTCTCCTCTCTCATTCTTCACTAGAACATCTTGAGGCACTTTCGTACTTCTTCACACATGAGTTCATTCTTCTTCTCTATTCTATTTTCTTCTACTAAGATTGTAATTGGATAATATTGATTTGTAAGCCTTCTTAATGCACGTGGGGTTTTCTTCTGTTGATTCGGTTTTCCCGCTTACCAACTTGTGTCTCACATTTGTGGTTTGGCTTACTTTGAGGTAATATTTACCTTTTGTGTATTCATTCATTTATGTTTTCAACGTTATTTAAATGTTCTTGGCATATATTCCTTCATGGTACTAGATCAAGTTTTTTTTTAACATTGAACTTTGAGTGTTTGCAGGTATTTCGGTGGAGAAATACATTTTTTTTACATTTCTTTTGCAAGAATTTACACCATTGCAAACATTTCCTTGTGTCTTTCCTTATTTCTCTCACATTTTGTATGCATATAATCATTTTTTTGTGTATTTGCATGCTAAAATTTTATTGTAGGTTGTTGCAACAAGGAAAATTTTGAGCTAATTCTTTTTTTTTTTTAGCTGGTTGCATTCTCTTATGCCATTTTTTTTACATCATTTGCCAAATTTAAAGCATTGCTTTCAAAAATTACTCAATAATCTATAACTTTATTGGTTTCATTCTTTATTAAGAAATTGGTACATATGTTGAGTAAAACCCGTCTGAGTAAAATGGTTGTATATGTTGATTGACAATCTAGGTTAATCTGACTTTTTTTTTTTTTTTTTGTTTCTAAGCTGGAAATAAACTGTTAAAATTTTGCCCAAACCCAGACTGCCGTTTAGGAGAAAAAATCAAAATGGTAACTACTACATTTCAAAAAACGTGATGAAGAGTAGTTTGTGAGATTAGCTGATGGCTAAGTTTTACTTTTCGGTATAACGATTTGTATTATTCTAACTCTAATTTATTTTGTTGTGAAAGATCAAAACTCAATTTGCTTATATTAATTTGCATATTGAAAGAGACATCAATCTTTTTTTGCTGATTTTTTTTCTCAGCCCTACGTAGTAATATTGCTTTCTCCTATTCTTTGTTGGTTTTTATCAATTGTTCCTTACATTTTTCATGATGTTTTCTTTTTAGATTGCACTTGGCCCTCCTTGCAAGGCATCATATTCATTTTATTTTATTTTTAAAAAAAATCAACTCTTTTTTATTCTTGTCAACTCCTTGACAAGTGGCACTTTAACTGGAAAGCTTAAATGAACTTAAGTTTTTCAAGACTTGTGCTTTGTAATTGGCATATATCAGCTGTAATTGGAATATTTTTTGATCTTAAGTATTCATTTTTTGCTCCACATGTGCATAGTGGCTTGGATCAGGCACCACATTAGATAAGTTGTTTCTTTTATTCACTTCTTTATCTTCAAAAATCACATCTAAACTTTTTGGTAAAACCAATCACAATAACAAGCTATTTGTTTTAATGGCTTTTCAAATCAATACAAAAATTAGATTCTAATGGTGTCTTTACTTATTGCCAAAACAATGTTAAAATTTTGTCATCCTTTGAACAATTTCTTTTTGTCTTTAATTCTTTTTTTTGGCATTTTAATTGCTCGTGAACTTCCAATAAAGTTGTTTACAACATTGACATCTGGTACCATAAGGTTCCAATTATTTCATACTTACACTTTGACATGTGGCAAGTAATGTGCCAATACATTTTACTATTGGAACGCTTCAATAAGACTATTATTCAAATGAATTTTGTCTGTTTATGCATTTCATTTTTTTCAAATTCAAACAAAAACAAGAAAGGTGTTAATTGTATTTACCCTTCCAATGCATATATTAAAACACAAAACATCTTTAATATTTTTTCCAATTCAAACAAAATCAAAACATTTATTTAATCATATATTTATTTATTTATATAAATATAAAAATAGATATTTTATTTATTTAATTATTTATATGTTTACGAGGCATTTTGATGTTGCTCCACATTTATTTAATCAAAACTTTTGATAAAACATCGGTTTTATCTTTCCTATTTTTGCAATTGGAAGTTTTACCCACAAATGCCTATGTTGGAGCTATTTAATAGAGAGCACTTTTTTAAACAATCTTTGAATACCTTCTACTTGTAGTGGTGATTTGTGATTCTCTTGAAGGTAGGATTTGCTTATTGTTTCTCTTTGTGACAAATTTATTTTGACCGTGCTTTATCCAAATGGAATTTGCACTTTATGTCTTTCATTATGGAAGTTGTCTCTTGCTCCTTATTGCTCTTCTAGATCTGCTTTTATTAAATTAAATGTATGTAGATCATATTTTAATGGCATACTTGTTGATGATCACACCTACACCTTTGCAAGATTCTTTACAACATCTATATTCTTTTTTTTTCTCAAAACATTGTAATATTGACATTCCTCTCGAAGGAAGTTGTCATCAAGGGGAAGTATTATGTAACATCAACTATCTTCTTTGTTTTAAGGTTTTCTCCACTTTTGTAACCCTGAAATAAGCTTAAGGGGGAGTGTTGGAGATTAATTTTTATTTGAATTCACTTTTATCCTAAGTTTACTTACGTATGTGTAAGTTTTCTTATTATGTGAATTTTTAATCCACATATTCCGGATTTTATGAGATGTCACACTTCTTTTATCCCTTTTGGAGAGAATCTTAGAGTTCCATGTCACATGTAACTCATATACTTGTTGCACACTTCCCTCTCATCTCACTGAGATTAGTGATACTAGGCACACACTAAGAAGGTTGTGTAAGGTCATGATGGAAATTCTTTGTAACTCCTTTCTTCCTAGATCTCTTTAATGAGCTCTCTCCTCTCTCATTCTTCACTAAAACATCTTGAGACAATTTTTTGTTCCTTCACTTATGAAGTTCATTTTTCTTCTATATTCTTTTTTCTTCTACTAAAATTGTAATTGGAGACAACTGGTTTGTAAATTTTCTTAATGCACATTGGATTTTTTTCCATTGATTCAATTTCCCCACTTAATAACTTGTATCGCGCATTTGTGGTTTGGCTTACTTTGAGGTAGTATTTATTTTTTGTGTATTCATTCATTTACGTTTTCAACGTTATTTTTTAACGATCTTGGCATATATTCCTTCAGACCATCTCAACTTATTTATGGACATGAAGTTGTAGTACCAATGGAGCTTGTGGTTTCGAGCTTGAGGTTGGCAATAGAAAATCAATTGGATGATGAAAAAATGTTTGCAATACATGCTATTCAAAATGAATAAATTGGATGAAAATCAAATGTGGGCATAATGGTCTATAGAAACAAAACATAAAAGACAAAAGTATTGGCATGAAAAACATACAAAGGGAATCCAATTCAAGCCAAGAATGCTAGTTATAAAATAAATGGTGAAATTAAGAAAGGGACAAAATTTTGAAAATGCAGTGGGAGGGCCCTTACCGAATTTTATAGGTCTTCAATAACGGATCAACATAACTGGAAGACCTAGATGGAATGAAACATCCAAGACTTATCAATGCATCAAAATTATGGCAATCACTCAAGAATGGAGTTCGCAGTAAATTTCATAGAAATTGAACCACTTATAGCCGAGGACAAACAACAGACACATACGATACCCTGGTCGTTGAACAACAGTATCTGACAATTGCCAATCAAACCCAAAGAAGATGATTGAGATAAGACTTTGGCCACAACATGGTAAGATATTATGTTCACCGACCGATAGACAAGGTGTTTCATTGGCGACCGTCATACAAGAAAAAGTAAAGAGGAAAATAGAAATGATAAAAGGAGAAATGATTGCCAAAAATGGGCGATCATCGGCAACCTCCGATGATTAAAAGCAACTAATGGTAAAGGTTGTTCAACCACAAATGCAAGCGCCTATGAATACAAGCCATGTGTCAAAACAACACAAAAATCAAGGAAGATGTTTGGAAAAACAATGAATTAATTGAAAAAAATACTCTAGGGCATAATTGGCGACTAGCAACAGGACGCACACGACAAGCGTAGATTGGTGACATTGATTGGAGACCAAGGATTGACATTAAATGAAACATTAATTAACAAAATGGAATTGACAAATGAACTTAGGACACCTATCAATAATACTAAAGCTCAAATTGAACAAGACAATGAAGAACAACAAAATTCATTTGCAGCTTACAACATCGATGAAATTCAAAGACGAATGCAATTAGTCCAGTCAATACAGTAAATAATAAATTTCTTAGTTGGTTAGATAAGAGGAAAGCACTAAAGAATACCGCTGGAGGGAAAGGACAAAAATATCAGTCACTAAGCCAAATGCCATCACCATTCGCTCAAGGAAATCCACCCACAGACTTGGTGACAAAAGTAGAGGGAAAGAACCCTGTCAAAGAGGATTAAAAATATAAATGGATATGGCAAGACTATTGATTGCTAAGACAACATTACAAGATGAAGCCTAAGCATGAATGTTTTCAAAACTTACAGGAAGTTGGCATGAAAGAGCTCATTACGATGCTAGTGGTGTTTGTGGACATTCAATCTTTATAAACTTGGTGGTAGATTTTAATTTAAGGTAAAATTCATCATTGCATAAAGCGCATGACTTCAAAAACACACATGAACTACTAAATGAGGTATTTGACTTACCAAATGTCAAGAAAATTTTCATCCAAAAAAATTTAAAGAAACAACTAAGGGAAAATACATGGTGTGGATATGAATGCAATTAGAAGTAAAGTTTTCAAATAGCTAACAAAATTTGAATTGGCTCGGTTAGTCTTAAACAAAATAAATTATGAAATGGTATTTTGGTGCCTCAAATATAATCAAAGCATGCAAAATATAACTGGGCTAAATATATGGTTAATACCATAAACACTAAACTTGTGAGATGCAAAGCAGACCCGAATATCCAATTTACTTGCTCACTGCACACATTGTTGCTCAAAGACATATTTCCTAATTATGAGTAGGAAAAGGATATAATTCCATCTATGTATAGGGAAGACATATTTCCTAATTATGAGCAATGAGAGGATATAATTCCATCAATTTATAGGGCAATATAATTGTTTCGAGACCCAGCAAATTTGAATAGGGCTTATAAAACCTGAAAAACAAGGGAGGAGAATTTTCATTTGAAGCAGAATCCAAAACAAGGAGCTAATACTTCAGGATAGGAAGTCGCACTAAAACGAAGGCAGAAGGCTGAGGCAATGAGACTAATGGCAACAAGAGCAATCCCACAACCAGCGAACTTTGCTACCATGCCATCTGCAACTAGTCATGCAGCATCTCCTTCGCCAACGAAAAGTAAGTCTTTCAATCACCTTGAGTATGATATGTTTAAACCACCTAAAGCCACACATGTGCCCTAACAAAAATTAGATGTGGAAGAATGGAGGAATTATTGTGAATTAAGGAATATGGAGGATGACATGGAAGTAAAACGCTCATCCCAAACAAAAATGGTGATCGATATTGAAGATACAAAAGGGGAGGATTTTGAGCTTAGTATACCAAACATTGATGAAGGATTTGAGTCTATATCACCGTCCATAGTACAAATGAAAATGAGTCATTGCAGCAATTGGTAGATGATGTTGTGAATTCAGCTATGAGATAAAGAACAATAGTGGAGTCTAGGATGCACGGACAGCAATGTTGGTGCAATACTTTATATGCATCTTATATTAAATTTAACTTAGGTTAGCTTCTATACTAAGTCTAGCTAGAGCAAAATTTCAGAAGTTTAGAATAAAACAAAGATTAGCCTTTAATACTATCTATAGGCCAATTAGATTCGCCTATTTTGTGGCCAATAAGGAAAGGGGAGCTAGCTCTCGCTCAAGCTATATATACCCTCCTCTTTGAACATGCTTCACATTTTATAATTTGTGATGCTTTTGGAACGCAATCTATCTATTTTACTTTTCATTCATTTGTCTAAGAGAGCCTTCATTCTGAGGCAGATGATATGTGCCAAAGAGTTCTTCTTGGGTTATTCCCCTTTTTCTATAAGCAAGCAGAGTAAAATAAATGATTGCATTTGTGGAGCAGACAACACAAGGTTTGGAGGAACAATTAGGTGATTTATCATAGAAATTGGCAATGTTACCCGCAGATGTGTTGAGGAAAATCCAAGACATCACTTATCACTCAACCAAATTCAAATTATAAATAGATGAATGAATTCTACCACAAAAATGCATACTTAATACACAGAAATGCAACAACACCAAAAAAAAAACTTGGTGTGGAACTAATTAGTATATGCAGAAGAAGAGAAGGAAAAAATGAAAGAAGCAAAGATATGGGTAGATTTGGAATTAGAAAATCAGAAGCAATAGGTTGCATAGTTGGAACAAGCTAATTAGGAAGCAAACAATACCATTGCTTCCAAAAACAAGCTATTGCAAAAGGTGGCAGAAAATATATTAGGAAGCAGAAAACATTCATACCTACTTTTGGGGCAGCTCTATTCAAGGGTTGTAGTTGTGCTTCAAATTTGCATGGGTGCATGCAAGTGGATATACAAGGGTGTTTTTGGACACCACCTTCATTAAGGATTGTTGCAAACCCTATAGAACACTGGTTTTCAGCTAAATTGCAGGTCTTGGAGTTTGGCAACTTGTAGTGGGAGGTTCATTGCATGATTTGGAGTCATTCCCTTGGGTGGTGAATTGATTTGGTCAAGAAGAAGACCCCTCTTGAGAGGGTTGCGCTACATGGAGACCCTTTGAGGGTTTGAATATTTATTGGCGAAATTATTCCACTTGGGCGACTTGCCTAGGGTGTCATAAGAGGTCATTTGGTGATCCATTTGTGAGACAAAATATTCTGATTCATTTTATAATTATTTCTAAGGTGTGGCGAATTGATTTGAGAAGGAAGTTAACCTTTTTGGAAAGCTTTTAGACTCTAATTCGAAAAGATAAAATTCTGATATTATTTTTTATTTATTTGGGATAAAATCAAAAGTGTTTGGAAGGTTTTGGAGAACTAAAATAAAGGTATTAATTCTAGAATTTTTAAGCAATTAAAATCAAAATTTGGGCGACTCACTTGGAAGGAAAATTGCAAGGGTTTGGGGTGCTTGTAAGCCCTAAATCATTGAGAAAATATTATCCTTAATATTTGTGATATTTTTCCAGCTTGTTGGTTGAAGATTTTGACTTCATTAATCACTTGATATTCACGATATTATAAGGTGATTTTATTTGGTAATTTTTCAGCTTGCTTGTAAGGATTGGCGATCTGATTTTCTTTGTCTAGTGGCCATTTTGGGGGCCTAATTACAGATTTCCTTGGCTGGGGGTAACCACTGGTCTTACCTAATTTTGCAAACCATTTTCAAGGAGTTTTAGGTTTGGCGAGTGGGAAAGAAGGCTTGTGTTTGTTGGATTTTTGGTATATATCTTCAGCTAGTGTGAACATCAATTCCAAGTATTTATTACAGCAGTTTGCATCAATTTTTATAGTGTATTTTCAATTTTTGGAGTGGTTATGAATCATTGTAATTGTGGATTAATTTATGCCCTAGTGGCATCTAACATCTGGATCACTTTGGAAGAGTATTGTGGTTTGTTTGATATACCTAGAGTGGTTGGTCTATTCTATTATTTTCAAATTTTTGATTGGGGTTTGTGCTCAATCCCATTATTGCTTGTTTTTCCCAAATTGGGGACATTACAAAAATTACCTCAAAGGTTTAGAGGGTTTTCCTCCTCAAACCTAAATCCGAATGGTGAGGGTCTTCGTTCTCACAATTCTTTCCAACTATAAGGGTTTTCGTTCGTATGCTAAAAATCGATGAATTGGAAGGTTCAATCAATTGACAAAGATTGATATGAAAAATTGAATGAATTACAATGAGGACTCTCAATATATGGACTCAATTATCACTTTTAGGGTTAAGTTTATACTTTTAGGTTTAGGGTTTTACTTTTCACTTTTACCCTTTTATTTCTAATAATAATAAAGTAATATTAAGTTGTCAGTTATTTTTTAGTAGACTAAAAATTAAGTCACTTAGACAACTTAAAATATTAACTTTAATATTTTTTTTTACTTTATTTGAAAAAGGGGACATGATAGTCCGCCCTTCTCAAAGATTGTCTTCAAACAATGCCTGAACCGTCCTGCAAATACCAGGATCCCAATCCAAACTTCTTGTTTCTTCCATTCCTCCTTGTGATGCTTCTCCAACTGTCTCAATTATGCTCAACTCTGAATTTGCATCTTCTGGCTTCCCTAAAAACTATTCTTCATGGAAAATGTTCTCTCCATTCATCTTATTGAAAACTGTTGTAGCAATTTGTGGTTCTTCTGTCTTATGAAGTGAAAAAGAGACTGAGCTAAACTTTATAGTGAGGGCATCAACCCTTTCTTGCATTTCCTCAAATGCAGTTAAGGCCTCTTCTGCAATTCCGATGACCATATCCGTCTTTTAATCACACGCAAATATTATGATTTCATTGTTTCCAATGTACTCTTTTCTATTTGCAAATCTGCAAAAGTGATTATATGTCTAGTGCTAACAACATTTACCTCACCCATAGTATTGTTCTCCGCCGCAATTTGAGCACTCTGCAAACTTAAAGTTAGATATTCAATGAGTCTTTTCATACTATTCAACTCTGTTAGGACTTGCCCCTCTTTCTCTTATGTTATCAACAATTGTAACTCTCAATCTTCTACTAAACTTTCTGTGTTTGCTCTTGGTTGGACTGTTGTAATTCAACTAACTTTGATGTTGTTGACTTCTCATCAATTTATGCTACCTCAACCCTTCGAGATTTTGATACATATAACACTTTTTTCTAGTTCTTCATCTGGCAACACTTTCACATGTCCTTTGCCTAGACAATTGTGGCTTGGCTCCCAAGGTTCTTTGTATGAGAAGCAAATTTTTTGTCTTCGAAGATCACTTTTGTTGCTATCTTTCTGAAATTTCTTGCTCAATTCAGCTATCATTTATGTTAAGTATGGTTTCAACATTTCTTCACATTGATCAACCACACTTTTAGCCAATGCACTTGTTGCTAGTGAAACTTCCCACACATCATTTTTCAAGTTAGTCAATAAAATTGATAGGAGTGGCTGGAAAATATCGTCACTCTCATTCAGAATCAATGTCATAATTGTTTGCATTGAGGCAACAATATTTTCTACATGATTCTTACGAACAGTAGCGAAGAAATGTTCAAATATTTAGAGAATAAGATCATCACATTCAAGATCAAATATTAGAACACAAGATTTGACTTTTGCAATAGTTTCTAAAATTATAACCTTCTTCGCAAAATAAGGACTTTTGATTTTATCCATACCTTGGAAGCTTTCCACAATCAACTGGAATATTTTGCTCATGGTGTTGTTGTATGGCTTTTCAGGAGTTGTTATTCTTGTAATTTCACTAATACAAGTGATAGCTACAAGGCTCGCATCTGGATCTGAGTGACTCAAAAGTTTGGACTTAGCCAAATGAGTCATCGATGGATTCATTGCCCATAACATAGTCTCAGAATCTGAGTGTCTTACCATAGACAACTAGTTTGCCACTTCCTCCAAAATACTAAGTAGAATATTTTTTTAATGAGGCAGTTGCTCAAGTTTCTTGCCTGTTATGTAAAGCTTTACTCCCAAATCATCTTTACTCTTTAACTCCATGATTCACAGGCTACGCATCAAAAAGTATCTGCAAAATATTACTTCCTCCCAACAAGCTGGCAAGATTACCAACTTTGATACCATTGTAATGTCCATTTTCGAAGAAATTTGAACAAATCTAGATTTTATGTAAATCCTTGTTTTTTAAATTGGCAATTAAATAAATGATTCTACAATTGCTTTCAAAGATATAACAAAATTGTAATTTCGCAAGTATCAACTTTATTTCAATTCTTTAATCCTTTTGCAAAATGGGTTTATTGCCAAAATCAAATTACAAATGAATGCTAACAATATTTATGAAATTTTAAACTTATTCTTACTGCTGAAAGGACAGTGTGATGTTGCCACAATGCTGGAATTTATTCGTTATTCTTATTCCTACAAACCCTGATCTTTAAAAGGGAGAAAGAATATTTTATGGAACCCTTGTGATCCCCTAGTTAGCTCTGAAAACCCTACTGTCAACTGCGTTCTTTGTACTAGGCAGCTGAAACCCTACTGTAAGTTATGATCTTATTTCTGCACTTGGTGGAAACTAAATCTGAAACCCTAGTGCTCTTCTGAATTGATATTTGAAGATTTCGATGTAGTACACTTGTCATTTCTGGATGAAATTACCTCAAAGGTTTAGAGGGTTTTCGTCCTCAAACCTAAATCCGAATAGTGAGGGTTTTCATCCTCACAATTCGTTCCAACTATAAGTTTTTACGTCCTTATGTTGAAAACCAATGAATTGAAAGGCTCGATCAATTGAGAAATATTGATAATAAGAATTGAATAAATTACAATGAGAACTCTCAATATATAGACTCAACTGTCACTTTTAGGGTTAGGGTTATACTTTTAAGTTTAGAGTTTTACTTTTCACTTTTAACTTTTCTTTTATTTTTAATAATAATAAAGTAATATTAAGTTGTCACTTTTTTTTTTTTTTAATAAATCAAAAAATAAGTCATTTGGACAACTTAAAATATTAACTTTATTATTTTTTAACTTTATTTGAAAAAGGGGACATGACACTTAACTACCCAAGCTAATTGGAGACCATTAGCTAATGAAAGCAAGAGGTCCAACTCATAAAGAATAGATCTTGGAAAAATCCAAGGTATTTGAGGCTTAAACAAATCCAAGATTTGCTTAAGTGTTGGTTTCAGCACCAAAACTCATTTCATTGCCAAAAGGGAAGTTGGTGTGGAAAGATGGTCAGTGCCAAATACCAAATCAAGTGTGGCATTAATAATGCATCATGTTTGGCATCAAGAATTTGTTAGCAAAAGAGAAGAAATGATTGAAAGCACTTGATGTTTTCAGAGCAGTGCAAGATCTTTATTTATGCAGTCCAAAAATGGTTACAAGCGCAGTTATGGAGGTTATTAGTTAGACCTCAACTGATTTTAGTTTAGACAAATTACATTATTTAACACCCCCTCTTAATGACTAAACTAGAGACAACTCCAAGTTTGTCTCAAAATTTTACAAAAAGAATAAAACCAAGAGGTTTAGTCATTAGATCTGCAAGCTGCTCTGTAGAAGCACATAAATGAAGAGAAATGTCACTAGAATCAACCCACTGTCGAATGTAGTGATGATGTATCTCGATGTGTTTGGTACGAGCATGCAAAACAAGATTCTTTACTAACTTCAATACACTTTGATTATCACAAAATAGTGGTGTAGGTGCATATGAAGGAAGTTGCAAATCAGCAAGAATCCGATGTAGCCAAACTGCTTCACAACTGGCACTAACTACTGCTTTGTATTCTGCTTCAGTGGAAGAGAGAGCAACGGTATGTTGAAGCTTGCTCTGCCATGAAACAACTCCTGAGCCAAAAGAAAACATATACCCTGTGGTATATTTTCGAGTATCCATTGATCCTCACCAATCAGAATCTGTATAACCAATCAATCTGAAATCTGCTATCCTCTGATAGAGAATGCCAAAGTCAAGAGTACCTTTGACATATCGTAAAACATGTTTTGTTGCTGTCCAGTGAACTAGCTTCGATTGAGACAAGAACTGAGAAAGGTAGCTAACAGCGAAACATAAATCTGGTCGAGTGGTGGTAAGATATATCAAGCTGCCCACCAACTGTCTATATAATGATTCATTGACCAGTGATGAATCATCATGCACTGACAATTTCAGCCCTACCTCCATAGGTGTAGAAGCAGAATTACAATCCATCATTCCAAACTTCTTCAAAAGAGTAGTGGCATACTTGACCCGAGCAATGAAAATGGAGTGGTCATGTTGCCAGAATTCTACACCCAAACAATAGTGTAGGAGGCCTAAATCAGTCATATCAAAAGCAGTGCACAAATCTGATTTGACTTTCTGAATCGTTGTGTCTCCACTACCTGTGATGGTAAGGTCATTAACATACACAATGAGTATCACAATGTCATCATCAGTGCTTTTGATATAGAGATTTGGATTAGATGGACTCTGTTTGAATCTAGAATCTCGTAGATGCTGATCAATCTTGATGTACCAGGCTTGAGGAGCCTGCTTCAGCCCATACAGAGACTTCACCAACTTGCAAACCAAATGATCACAACAAGGGTTCTGAAAACCTTCAGGGTGCACCATGTATACTTCACCCAGATCGCCATTAAGGAAAGCATTTTTGACATCCATTTGAAATACTTTCCAACCAAACTGAGATGCGATAGAAAGAAGTAACCAAAATGTGACCATTTTTGCAGTAGGAGCAAAAGTCTCCTCGTAGTCTATTCCCACCTGTTGTGAAAATCCTTTTGCAACAAGACAGGCTTTGTACTTGTCTAAAGTACCATCAGCGTTGCATTTGACTTTGTACACCCATTTGCAGCCAATGGGTTGCTTCCCTGGAGGTAAATCAACCAACGTCCAGGGATTGTTTCTTATCAAGGCATCATATTCTGATTGCATTGCGTTCTCCCACTCAAGTTTGCCCTGTGCATCAAAATATCGCTGGGGCTCTGAAATATTGAAAAGATCAAAAGCAAGAGCAAAGTACATAAGTTCTTCATCATCAGTTGAATCCACAACTGACTTCCCTCGCTGCCGAGACCGTGTATGAGATTGAGGAAGATCCCCCTCTCGCACACCCTGTAGAGTAGTGTAATACCACTTGGGTCTCTTATGTACCAATGATTCTTGTATCTGTTGATCACCAGATGGAGTGGTCGACTCAGGGCAACGACGTTGATACACTAACGGAGTGTTATCTGTAGATTGTTGCACTAAAGATTGTGAGGGTGTCTCCACAACATGTGGTTCCTCATCTTTCAGAGGAAGTACAATGCTAGAAGCATCTGGACTAGCAAAGCCAGCTTGCTGATTACAAACAAAGAATGATTATGTTTCGTTTACATCAAAATCCCAACTAATGATGATTTTGTTAGTAGACATCTATTATAGCCTATATGCTTTTGATTGAGTATTATAACCAACAAAGAAATATCGTGCACATTTTGAATCGAGTTTACTCCTCTATTTTTTAGGAATGAGAGCATATGCATCAGAACCAAATACACAAAAATGTGTTACCTCTGGTTTGATGTTGGACCAGGCTTCTTTTGGAGTGATGTTCTCCAAAGCCTTGCAGGGACTTTTGTTCAATATGTGGACTGATGTGTTAACTGCTTCTCCCCAATATTTATATGGCACACCTCTGCTATGCATCATGGATCGAGCCATCTCCATGATTGTGCGATTCCACCTTTCAACCACTCCATTATGTTGAGGAGTGTATGGGGTTGTTAGTTGCCGATGAATTCCTTCCTTGCCACAATAGTTCTGAAATTGCTTTGAAGTGAATTCTCCCCCATTATCGGATCTTAAGGCTTTGATCCGCCGACTTGTCTCATTTTCTACCAGTGCTTTGAATTTTACAAACTCAGCAAAACAGTCAAACTTCTTTTTCAAGAAGTAGACCCACATTTTTCTAGAAAAATCATCTACGAACAACAAGAAATACTTGCACCAAGAATAGTCGATGACTTCCAAGATAGCTCACATAGATCTGCATGAACAAGATCAAGGAGCCCCTTTGCTGTCCAAGCACCTTCAGTGGGAAAAGGCTTTCGCTTCTGTTTACCAGCCAAACAACCTACACATATATCTTGTTTGACCTAGATAGTAGGCAATCCAAGAACCATATTCGATTTTTGGAGTTTGGACAAATACTAAAGATTAAGATGTCCAAATCTCTCATGCCATACAACACTAGTATTATCCTCCACAATTAACGCATTCAAACTGACAATGGCAGGATCAACAAGTCTATACAAGCCATTTTTCCCAATGCCTAGGGCTATGACTTTATCATTTTTGATATTAGACACCACATTTCTTTCTTGAGAAATTGACTAAAATGTGAGGATTTTCAATTAACTGACTGATTGATAGAAGATTTTTGTTCATCTTAGGTGCATACCTAACATTCTTGACTATGAACTTTGCAGCATTATTCAATACAATGTATATATCTCCTATCCCTTCTACAGCATGTGATCTACCATCCCCCAAGGAAATTGAATCTGGAAAACTTTCTTTTATATTAAATTTACATACCAGTTTTTTCGAAATGTAAAATGCCATGATGCACAGGGATCAAAAAACCAATCATTGGGATTCCTCTCATCGGAACATGATGCCATGAGAGCATATTCCTCCTCAGATTCAGCTTCAACTGCTGCCACATTTCCCTGCCCTTTTGCCTTCTTGTTATGTGTTAGATCATATTGTCATTTTCTGCATTCTTTTTTAACATGACCAAATTTTTGACAGTAATAACATTTCACCTTGAATTTTAGGGAAGATGAAGACGTATCTGAATGCCTTTTCCATTTCCCTTTGTTGGACTGGGCAGCAAATGCACTTTCCGATTGGCCAGAACTAGACTCACTGAAGTGTGTCTGCCTGTGTTCTTTTTGCAGCAAATATGAACTCACATGATCAAAAGTGAGAGCGTTACTCTCTATCATCAGGTGCAACGCTTCCACGAATGATTCATATAAAGGTGTCAGGGT
Organism: Torreya grandis; assembly: GCA_037957365.1. Lineage (NCBI taxonomy): Eukaryota > Viridiplantae > Streptophyta > Pinopsida > Cupressales > Taxaceae > Torreya > Torreya grandis. Next base: position 694,382 of record JARHVA010005343.1, read on the forward strand.
ATTCAGAACAAGAGCCACCATATCATCGTCATCCACCTTTTTGTTGATCGCTGACAACTGGTCATGGAGATCTTACATCCGTAATAAGTGTTCTGACATAGACCCTCCTTCCACCATTTTTGTGGAAAATAGCAAATTCTTCAAATAAAGTACTCGACTCTTCTCTGAAGTCTAGTATTTGTTCTTGAGATTGGTCCATAGGGCACTTGCCTGTGCAGCATTGCAGACCTCCGGAATCATGTCATCGGACATAGAAAGTTTTAATAACTGAAGGGCTTCTTTATAACGTTTGTCATAATCGGCAAAACTCGTTGTCGGTCTCTGTTCTGTGTCAAGTATGATCTTGTTGCAATCACAAAATTCCGCAATCGTCAAGATCTTATGACTTCAAACATTATAATTTTGTCCAATCAACTTTTGGTTCTCCGGAAGGACTAGGTTTTGGATATTGGCCATTTTTCACTCCAAAAAATAAATTTTGAAACCAATAAAAATAAAATTCCCACAAAAAATAAAATTCCTGCAAAAAATTGATTTTTTTTTTTTAAATCCAAAAAAGTTATAAAAATAAACTCACGGGAATATTTGGGGACTGTGCCTGTCGTCGTTCACCGTTTGGCAGTTTGATTGCAACCTCTCGTCCTTGCCCTTCATGATGATTTTCTAGCCCTTCTTGTGACTGTAATTTTCGTGCCCTTCTTACAAGTCTCGATTGTACCCTTGCATGCCCTTTCTGTATTCTCTTATCTTCTCCCGCGTTCAAGACAAGTGGGACTGCTCTTTCCACGCAATGTTTTGTGCCCTTCCGACATGTCGTTCGATTTTCCTGTGTTTCCTGATGGCTTCGAACTTGACTGTGTATCGTCACCTTCCCTTGACGATTGCCCTCGTCATGTTTCCTGGACGCGTGTGTTCCTCAATGCGACTTTGACTGTGTCTGCAACGATTCTCCTCCGTTTGTGTCTACCCTTCTAAGGGACTGCAAACCCTCGATGACAACTGTGTCTTTGCCTTCTTTCGTCGTCTCTGCGTGACTTACATGGCTCACGAAAAACCCTTCTGCGTGGATTCTGAATATCTTCTCCCATGGGACTGTGCCTCCCGCGATTTCCATGACCTCGTGACTGTCTACAACTGTCAGAAACTCCTCACAATCTTTACAAATCTCTTCATGACGTCTCAAACCATGCTTCCATGTCTTTGCAATTTCCTCTTCTCCTTTTGTTCGTACCCTAGAACCAAGGTTTCCTCGAACATACTCGTACCTCCTCAGCTTCCTCGAGCGGTGGCTCTGATACCACTGTTAGCAAAAGAGAAGAAATCATTGAAAGCACTTGATGTTTTCAGATCAGTGCAGGATTTTTATTTATGCAGTCCAAAAATGGTTACAAGAGCAGTTATGGAGGTTATTGGTTAGACCTCAACTGATTTTAGTTAAGACAAATTACATTATTTAACAGTATTCAAGTGCCAAAACAGGACATACAACAGAAGACACTGAGATCAAGAAAATATTACTTTTACACATAAAGCCGGCTGTCCTAGCTGTCAATCTTAGTCCCTATACAACAAGACTTATCTTAAAGACTTATCTTAAAGAAAAACTATGTAAGAAACATGTTTACCGGACATGATTTTGAACAACTATTCAGAGCATTTCATTTTTATGTCAAAAGTATTGTATGTTAAGATGCAAAACTATATGCAGCCATGTGGAAATAAACCAGTTGGGAAAAATCAAAAAGGCTGTAAATAGAATTTAAAAGTTTTTTGAATTCAAAGACCAATGTTGACCCTGCCCCAATAAACAGATCGGCTTTCCTTCCAACCTACGTTGGCGGAATTCGACTAGAGACATTATCATCTCCCACACCCTCATAATAACTAAAAGGTGTCTTAACAGTTCCTTACATGAATATCAGCAAGAAATTCATTTACAATGTATCTGGTTGTATCATACAATCAGCTAACATAGATCTCAGCTACAATAAATATAGAATCCTCACCCATAAAAATTGTCTGAGACAAGGATGTCTCAAAAAATTCCCTTCATTCTATTTTTCAATTGCTACCTTTGTAAGACACTTCTTTCTTTTTTTCAATTGATATCCCTGTAATGCTTCTAACTGTGCTTTTTGAAGTTTAATCTACCTTGAAAGTTTAAAAAAAGGGATTCAAAAATGAAAATCTTTGATCAATCTTAACCCCAAATAATGGCAGTTGAATATTAATTTCACAAATTTTCATTGAACACCATCATCTGGTTTACTACTAAAGTTCTACAGTTACTACTGTTTTCCTACATTACTACAGTTTCGAAGATAAGAAGGTTGATAATCTCGTGTTTCAATTAACAGTCAAATTATATATGGTAAAGAACAAAATTCAAACTTGCCAATCCAACACAAGGATACCAAATATTATCAATTATCCAAAGTAAAGATTTTACCATTCTTTGTAAGCTACATATTTAATAGCATTCCATTCTTAATACAAACAGGTGAAACAGCCATTAGGTGGCATACAGATTAATAGTAGACAAAGAACTCACAACATGGTAAAAGCCAAATCCTATTAAATTTCTCTATGCTAAGAAGTACATCCCAATAATCTGAAAGTAACAGAAAACTCCAGTGTATGAACACTCAAATATAAAGATAGATTCCACCTATAGAACAACTGAAAAAACCCTTAACACAATCCCCTTGCAACTTTGTGGATGGAATCGTTAACTTTCTTCACTCGACCTTGGGGTTTTCCTCAAAGCAAGTGTGTATATGACAAGACAGCAGACTATATAGCTTCTTCATACGGATACAAGAGGAACTGCATACCTTCCCTTCCTTATCCACCAATGTCACCCGTGTCAGCTCCAGGCCGTCTGATGTATAACACTGTCAATTTCATCAGCAAAGCAATATACCAATTAAGTGGAAGAAGAACTCAAAGGAAATTAGCGGCCAAAAGATAGAAGCTCTGTAGAACATTTTGTCTATTACAGAATAGCTTTCAATTAAAATTATTGACATTGGTGAGATAACAATAAAGGAACTTGTGTGTACGCTTGACCAATGTACAGACAACCTTTCTACAAATATTACTAACGACACAAATAACAAAGCACTGTGACCACAATATACAAAATCCATTGCGTATTACGACCAAAGTATACAAAATGCATAATCAAAGATTCATAAAATATCATTTACTAATTAATATGATTAAGTAAGCATATTCAAATGTGTAGCTTATGCTACATGCAAGCAGTAAAGAGGAAGTAAAATAAATTTTCACTGATGTTTGAAGGTGGTATAGATCTACGAGGTCTAGAATTTAACGAACTGGACCTTAGCGATTTCAAGAGGATTGTGATGATCAAAAAAGGATTCCATATGTGCCAAACGGGGTGATATAAAGAGATGTATTATGTCTTGTAAGTTTGTAACAAGTGATTAACATTAATTTAAAGCTAAAGTACTTTTCATGATTCTTGAACCCTTGGAAGTTGAGACAACAAGATACTTTAACTACTAAATCAATCGATTCCTTCACCAGATTCATTGTTGAAGAGAATTGTCACGTACCATCTCACAATCAAGTGCCATCACCTTATGAGTAGATCCTGTAGGAGTTTGACGTGTTGAAACAAAACCTGTGTGTTATACACCAGGTTAATGAAGCAATAGGAAATAACAGAATGAAGCAAAAAGATACAACTACAGTACTGTCTGACAAAATATATACCCAGTATGCTATTATCCCCACCAGAAGCTTCACTAGGATATCCATTGTCTCGCAGTTGACTCTCAGTGAGAGTATAATATGTTTCAGGAAAGGGCGACTCCAACTTACCTAAGACAATGATTCATTTGAACATACAAATTTAGTTTCATGACTCTGCATAATATTTTTACAAGAATTGTTTTTCTAAGAACACACAAAATAGAAAACAATAAATGAAGACAGAAAAGTCTGGGGCCAATGAAATCCCAAAATACTAAATAGCCTGTAGGAAGTGAAAATCACACTATGCAACAAACCTAAAAACAGAAAACAAAGTGCTGCTTATTGTAATATACAGTTCATAAATATGGATGGAAGCAATGAGAAACTAACAAAAAAATTCTTTCCTATAATCTAGCTGGGACAACTAAAACAATCTCAAAAATCTAATGTGCCAATAGGACATGGAAATCACCATATGATGGGTGTATCGTGCAGTTTTTAAATAAAAACATGATGAATGCGATGAGAAACTCAACTTGAAGCTTTAACTAACTGCCTTGTGATTTTCAGGCTCAGCCAAGAATACATTCATTGAAGAATGCCTGTATTGGTCATAAACATCAGTAAATTGAAAGACTTTGTGATAGATTCCATATTCCCTGATTTCTTGTAATGTCCCCTTTCTCGAAGTAAGCACAGCAGAGGCCCCTAAGCCTATTTTAGGACAACATATCACTCCTTCCATTGACCTGCCTCATTTGCATGATAAGGGCAAACTAGTGTTGGTTCTTGAGGCTATCATTAGTTACAGAGAAAAGAAGCTGAATAACAAGGTTATCACCGACTAATTGGTATGTTGAAAGGATCTACCAGCGGAAGACGCTACGTGGGAAAGAAAAAGATATTGGAGCACCCCAATTTGCAATTACTTGAGGGCAAGCAATTCCAAGAAGGGCGGACTGTAATGTCTCATTTCTTGAACTAAGCGTAGTGGAGGCCTTTAAGCCTATTTTATTTCTCGTAGTCTAGAGGGAAGGAAAGAGAAAAGGGAAATAATTTAATAATATTGGCTTAAGTTGTTCCCCAACGTCACTTAAATGTTATAACTTAAAAAAGGGACATCTAAACCATATTATTAATTAAGAGGGGACAAAAGATGCATTAATTTTAAGGCTAAGTGGGAAAAAAGAAAAGAAAAGAAAAATAATTATTAATTATTCTTAGAGCAAAAATATGAATATTAAATAAAAGTAATTTTTAATTACTTTTAGGATTTTGAAGAGAAAAAGTAATTATAAAAAGGTTGGATGAGGAGAAAGGAAAGGATTACCATTCAAACAATTTGCAAAAACCCTTGGCAAGCTTGAGCAGCTCCTGTCCATCTACCACCACCAGAGGACCAAAACCCTTGTGTGGAAAAGGTTTGAGGACGAGAACCCTCATACCCAAAGGATGATTCCACACGTGAATCGCAATTGTGCTTTCAAAAACACTAATAATCAGCTTGTAGGATCCTATCTGCAACATATTTACTCAGAAACAAGTCGCCACACCTCTAGGACCAAATCGCAGTAATTTACAAGCAGATAGAGTACCCAAAGAAAAAGTACAAATTCGTACGGATCCGTACAACAGTAATATTGGGTTGTTCCAAACCATACAGCTACAGTGCAGCAAGCTGTACCACTTCAACATCCATCCGTACATGTTCAGTGACATTTCCAACTAGGTTTGGTGGGAAATTCAGTGTTTTATACATTTGGTACAAAAATCACAGACCTAGATAGGGTTTGTAAGTTTTATTTGAAAAACTCAGTCTTTACTTATTATGTTATTGAATTTTGTCGACATTGCATAAGGAATTTACTTGGACAGCATATGAGTATTTACAATATTTTATCAATGAGTTGAATGGAGTTTCAGATTTGATTTAGTGTGCAATAAATAAAAGTTTTTTTACAGAATTCGGTGTTTTATTTTCAATATCAGTATTTTATCTTGAAAGGGATATTACAATGATATCAGAGCTAGTGGTCTTGCCAACCTGTTGGTGTTTAATCTTTTGTTGAAGATTTCAATATTACATATTTGTGATCAGCACTTGCATGTCAAGTGTCAACCATTGCATATGTAGTTTCAACTATTGCATGTGTAGTTTCAACTATTGCATGTAATGCCATGTGATTGCATACATGATTCAGAATCATTTGCTAATATCACATGCATGCAAGTGGTATTAGTGAAAGAGAATTAAGATACCATCAAAGAGAGAGAAAAAAGTTTAGCCACCAATGATCGACGAAGAAAATATGGGTGACGGAGATAAGAGAAATCCTTATGATGAAATCATGAAATCAGTTATTTACATGAGACAATCAACCGAGATCAAAAGGATTTGGAAAAGACAACCCAAAGGACCTTGAAAGAATCCATGTCAGAACTAGTCCGAGTTATTCAGGGTATTAACCTGAATAAAGCAAATCAGGAAGGAAGCTCATCAATGAATGAGCGGGTTTCGATCACCCCACCTTCTAAAACTTTCCGTACCAAATTCCTACAAAAGGAAGAGGAACACCTTGAAGAAATAGAGCATCAACAATGGCATGTAGGTAATGAATATTCAGTACATCTTGCAGAAATTGAGGGGCTTAGCTATGAACTGCAGTAAGCTCTCTCTTTCAAAGTATTTTATGAGATAGAAAAGAAGAAAAACGTTAGGAAAGGTAGAAGAAACTAACCACCAAATCAGCGACGAAGAGACATACAACAGAGGTTGGGCAAGATTACTCTTTCTACATTTGATGGGTCAAGTAAATCTACAACGAGATCATGGTTACAAAAGTTAGATACATATTTTTCATTGAATCCCATGTTTAAGGATGAGGCAATTAAGTTTGCTACACTCCACTTCGAGGGAGTGGCCCATGAGTGGTGGTACCATGGGATGGTCACCCAAGGGCATGATTCCATTACCACTATTAATGAATTTAGTCAAAAGCTAACCAAAAGGTTTGACAAAAAAGATCCAAAAGTTCACTTCAGAGAGTTAGCTCAACTCAAACAAGAGGATTAAGTGGACAATTATATTACTGATTTTCAGAGATTCGCAGTCATGGTACCAGATGTGACAGAGAGAAGGTTGGTAGTCTTGTTTGTTGGGGGGTTGGTTGAACCTCTTAGGGATTTAGTGAAAGCCTTTGATCCTATATCACTTCAAGAGGCAATCAAGAAAGCGTTAAATTTAGAATCTTTAGCACCTAAGGGCAAATTTCTGCCCTATGGATAGTCTAGACCAGCACCCTCTGGGCAGCCAAGGACAAATACTTATGGGCAGCAAAAACCTCTAACTTTTGGGCAACAAAAGAAGCAAAAACAACAAAGTAATTTTCAGACTGAAGTGTTGCCAAAAACCAGTAAAGAGATGAGTCTAGGAGTGAGCTGAGAAGGAAGAACTTATGCTTCACATGCAAGGATCCATGGGAATCTAGGCATAGATGCCTTCCCAAGGGGCAGGTGCATTATATAGAGGTAACTTCAGATGATGAGCTAGAGGAAGAAGAGGTTGAAATAGGGGTAGAAGTAGAACTAGAAGCTGAAATTAAAGGGGAGGAAAATAGTACAGATGGTACCCTTGCTACTCTTTTAGGTGCACCTAGATACCACCCTTTCAAGGTACATGAAGTGCTTAAAGGGCATAAGGTAACTGTCTTAATTGATAGTGGGGCAACCCACAACTTCATTGATGAGGAGCTAGTGGCCCAAAGACGCTGAAAACGGAAGACTTTCAAGGATTTAAAATCACGGTTGTGGATGACTTTTCAATCCCATGCACAGAGAGTCAAGAGCTTAGACATCACCTTTGGTAAGTACAAAGTATGTGATGATTTTTATGTGGTGAATATAGGAGAAATAAATTTGGTCTTGGGTGTGCAATGGTTACATTCCCTTGGGGAATTTACACAAAACTACAAGACTATGGAGCTGAAATTTAAATCTCTTGGGAAAGAGTTTGTACTTCATAGTATGGCCAATGGGGCTCCAAGTATAGTTTCAGCAAAGAGCATGGAAAGATATTTTCAAAAAGGCCAAATAACTTGGCCAGCCCATTGCTTGGTGAGTAGTGCATCTCTACCTATGGATAAGAAGTCCCACCATCCATATATTCAGGTAATTTTAGACAAACATGCAAAAGTTTTCAATGTTTTACCTCTAGGGCTGCCACCTGATAGGGGATTTCAATATGTAATAGAGCTGGAATCCAAGTCAAAACCGGTTATGATTACTCCCTACCATCATCCTAGAGCCTTCAAGGAAGAAATTGAGAAGGCCATTAAAGAGTTGCTGAGAATGGGGCATATTGGACCAAGTTCTAGTCCATTTGCTTCTTCAGTTGTCTTCATGAAGAAGAAAGATGGAACTATGAAAATGTGCATTGACTATCATGCTCTAAATAAGAAAACTATCAAGAACAGATACCCTATTCCCAAGATCGATGAGCTGATTAATGAATTGCATGGTGCCACATATTTTTCAAAAATTGATTTGAGGTCCAGTTGCCGTCAAATCAAGGTAAAGGATGAGGATGTACATAAAACCACTTTCCATTGTCACTTTGGGCACTTTGAATTCTTGGTTATGCCCTTCGGATTAACTAATGCTCCAACCATATTTCAATCATGCATGAACCATATTTTCAGTGAGCATTTGAGAAATTTTGTTTTAGTATTCTTTGATGACATCTTGGTGTATGGTAAGACGGGGGAGCAGCATTTAAAACACCTTGATAGAGTGCTGGAAATTTTGGAGCAGCAAACTCTTTTTGCAAATGAGTCCAAATATGAGTTTGGGTTGACTGAAATTTTATATTTGGGACATGTTATTGATGCTCAAGGAGTATAGGTTGACAAAGAAAAGATTCAAGTCATTCTAGATTGGCCTCCTCCTACTACCATGACACAATTAAGAGGATTTCTAAGGCTTTGCAGCTATTATAGAAGGTTTGTTAGAGGCTTTTCGCAGGTAGTTGTCCCATTGACAGACTTGATGAAGAAAGAAATTTTCAGCTGGTCCGAAACAGCCCAATCAGCCTTTAGAAATTTGAAAGAGCTAATGAGTTCGTCTTGTACTTGCTGTTCCAGACTTTTCTATTCCTTTTGTGTTGGAATGTGACGCATCAGGTGAAAGAATAAGGGATGTTTTAATGCAAAAAGGTCACCCAATTGCTTTTCAGAGCCGAAAATTGAAAGATACTAAGTGGGGGTTCTCTAATTATGACAAGGAGATGCTGGCAATAATGCATGCTTTGGCAAAATTCAGACAATATCTAGTTTGTGACAGATTTGTGGTAAGGATGGATCACAACAGCTTGAAGTTTTTCCTTAACCAAAAGGATTTGAATGATAAACAACAGAAATGGGTAAGTAAACTTCAAGCATATGACTTTGATATAGAATATGTGAAAGGCACAAATAATGTTGTAGTTGATACCTTATCATGTAAGCCATTCCTTTGTGCCATGTCTAAAATTTTTAATGATTAGAAGGCTGTAATAATACCTGAATATGCAAAGAATGTTTTTGCCAGTGATGTTCTTGAAGGTAAGGTGCAAGATGATAGGTACAAGGTGATGGAAGACCTCATCCTATATAAAGATAGGATCTATTTAGTTCCAGAATCTAAGGTAAAAGGCAAGGTGTTAAGGGTTGTTCATGGCATACCCTTGGCTGGTCATCCAGGGTTCTACAAGTCTTATAAACAGGTAAGGGACAAATTCTTTTGGAAAGGGCTTAAAGGAGAAGTTCTCCAATAAATTAGAGAATGTGCGATTTGCAACAAAACAAAGCAGAGCATGTATTTTCAGCTGGTCTGTTGCAGCGCTTGTCCATTTCAAGCCAAAAGTGGGAAAGTATCTCTATGGACTTCATTACAGGCCTTCCCAAAGTCCAAGGTAAGAGCTGTATTTTTATAGTGGTTGATAAACTTACAAAGTATGATTATTTCTTTGCTATCCCAACTGAATATAAGGCACCACAGGGGGCTGATTTATTCTTTAGAAAGATGGCACCACAGGTGGTTGATTTATTCTTTAGAAAGGTCTTTAGACTTCATGGGCTGCCTAAGAACATTGTGAGTGACAGGGACCGCCAGTTCCTTAGTTTTTTTTGGCAAGAGTCATTTCACTTGATAAGAAGTTAACTCCAAGCACAAGCTATCACCCTCAAACAGATGGGCAAATGAAAATTGTTAATAAATGGGTTAAAGGGTATTTGAGAAATTATGTGACAGACAGCAATTAGCTTAGGTTTAATGGCTATACATAGGGGAGCATTGCTATAATACCATCTATCGCATGTCTATCGATATGATGCCTTTCAAAGCTTCATATGGGTATGATGCTTTATCTTTCATGGATTTGGTTATTACTGATAGCAAAGTACCATGGGCTAGAGATTTGGTAGCATAGAGCCAAGAAATCTTAAACATACTCAAGGAAAACCTTCAACATGCACAAAATCATCAAAAAAATTATGCAGATCAACACTGTGTAGAGATATCTTTTGAGTTTGGCGACATACTTGAGGTTACAGCCTTACAAGCAGTCTTCTCTTAAGCAGAGTGGAGCTAAAAAATTCAAGCCATGCTTTTATGGGCCATACAGGGTTAAACAAAGGATTGGAGAGGTTGTTTATGAGTTGGAATTGTCTGAGCATAGCAAAATTCATAACGTGTTCCACGTTTCATGCCTCAAAAGGGCATTAGGCCAACATATTACTCCTTCCATTGATCTACCTCATTTGGATGATAAGGGCAAACTGGTGTTGGTTCCTGAGGCTATCATCAGTTACACAGAAAAGAAGCTGAAGAACAAGGTTATCACCGAATACTTGGTGCATTGGAAGAATCTACCAGTAGAAGATAATAAGTGGGAAGGAAAAAGATATTGGAGCACCCCAATCTGCAATTACTTGAGGGCAAGCAATTCCAGGAAGGGCAGACTGTAATGTCCCTTTTCTTGAACTAAGCATAGCAGAGCCCCTTAAACCTATTTTATTTCTCGTAGGCTAGAGGGAAGGAAAGAGAAAAAGGAAATAATTTAATAATATTGGCTTAAGTTGTTCCCCAACATCACTTAAACGTTGTAACTTAAAAAGGGGGCATCTCAATCATATTATTAATTAGGAGTGGGCAAAAGGTGCATTGATTTTAAGGTTATGTGGGAAAAGAAGAAAAGTAATTATTAATTATTTTTAGAGAAAAAATGTGAATATTAAATAAAAGTAAATTTTAATTACTTTTAAGATTTTGAGGAGAAAAGGTAACTATAAAAAGGTTGGATGAGGAGAAAGGAAAGGATTGCCATTCAAACAATTTGCAGAAACCCTTGGCAAGCTTGAGCAGCCCCTGTTCATCTACCACCACCAGAGGATGAAAACCCTTGCATGGTAAAAGGTTTGACGACGAAAACCCGCATACCCAAAGGGTGATTCCACACGGGAATCACAACTGTGCTTTCAGAAACACTGAGAATCAACTTGTAGGAGCCTATCTACAGCGAATTTACTCAGCAACAAGTTGCCACACCTCCAGGATCAGATCGCAGTAATTTACAAGCAGGTAGAGTACCCCAAAAAAAAGTACAGATCTGTACAAATCCGTACGGCGACCATATTGGGTTGTTCCCGGCCATACAACTACAATGCAGCAGGCCATACCACTCCAAGAGCCATCCGTACATGTTCACAGACATTTACAGCTAGGGTTTGGTGGGAAATTCAGTTTTTTATACATTAGGTACAAAAATTGCAGACCTAGATAGGGTTTGTAAGTTTTATTTGAAAAACTCGGTCTTTACTTATTATGTTATTTAATCCTGTCGGCATATTGTAAATACCCATTGCATAAGGAATTTACTTGGACAGCATATGGGTATTTACAATATTTTATCAGTGATTTGAATGGAGTTTGAGACTTGATTTGGTGTGCAATAAATAAAGTTTTTTTCCAGAATTCAGTGTTTTGTTTTCAGAAGTCAGTATTTTATCTTGAAAGGGATACTACATTTCTAGCCAACATTATACTGATGAGATATACCAAATGCAGCTTCATATATGTCAATCAAACAAGTACAAGGGTCTCGCACTACCTTTGAGGACCAGCATTCTGTGTCTTCGTTTTGATAAGAAGCTCTTTTAAGTTTTCACATAAAATGAAGTGAGACTTGGAGAAGAGAAAGGGCTTAACTAATAGAGACATGAGACGCAAGAAACAACCTAGGCCAGAAGACAATGAATGCTAGGAAAGCTTTGTTTTCAGATTGAAATGTTCAGTGTAATATTGTAACTCTGCTTAGATGACATACTGTAGATAATCATACAATTGCAAACATTATTCGCAAGACCCTAAGTGAATTCATAGTTCTAACTTATAGATGACAAGCATGATGGCAGATCAAATCCATAACAAACCTTTGCACCTTGTAACTGCATAACATAATTGAAATCTCCCATTGCAGCGCAATTATAGATCACATATTACTTTCCCACATAAGAATTCTTGAGGATTAAAGAGATACTAAACAAACTACCTTGGTTAAATATAATATCAGTGTTTGTAATCCCAACACCCTTGTTCGAAATGTTTATTTACTATATTATTGGAAATTACTTTATGTTCACAACAATGGTCTTACATCATATATAGGCTATTAAATGCATCAAACAGTCAAAACATTTCAAATGTTGTGTAGCAAACCAATCTTTTTATTGCTTCCAGTTGTTTCCTTTGGAAATTTGCAGCTCCTTGTTGCTTCATTTGCATCCTGCACCCATATTTGTCTGAATTTGTGAGTTCCAGAAGCTGCATTAACAGAAAACACTTAAATCTTGGAAGAACTGCAACTGAGCAAATGTACATAAATAATTTCCCCTACTCTAAATCATTAAAGCAAATGTCATCAATATTTTAAAACATGAAACTCTAAGCAGAACTGTTATAAGTCTTCTAAAAGATTAAATTGAAAGAAAAAATATCTGAAGGCATCCAATTCCAAATAAAATGTGTCTACCTCCTGACGCTTCCTTTTCTGCTTGCAAGTTAATAGAGTTTCTATTGTTTGAGATGAATTTGCTAGTGAGCTAGACAAACAATTCAAAATGAGCCACATTCAAATCACATGTGTCACATCAAAGTATTAAAAATCAGTTCAAAACTATCAGATGCTAGGACTTTAACTAAATTATAATCACTCATTTATAACTAACCTGACAGCCATAACAGCCCTCGGATTACCACAGCAGCCCCTCAGACTACTTAATAACCGAGATTGAGACATATACAATGATGCATCAAGGCCCGGCATATAAAGCAGTACTACCTTTGATATCAACGGTTTATTCTGCAGATCGGTAACAATTAAGCTGAGATAATTACAGTTTAGTAGCAGCAAGCCACAAGAATACTGGGTGCTAAAGAATCCAAGAAATCCATTCCTAGCATCTACATAGCAAATAACAAAAAGAAAACAAACAGGTGACGCAAATAGAAAGAGGAAGAGAATGAATTACTTTGATAAATATCCATGATGGCATCACTCCATCCCCAAGAATCCAAGTAATTAGCCCTTGAATATCCTTTTAGACAATCAAGTTCTTTATTATTTCAGTGTCTGCCTCTTTATATGTCAGGATACATGACAAATAACCAATCCTTCAACATGTTATGCAACAAATTTTAGCTTCTTTTTCATTACAGACCTGTAAACATAATGCAGTGTGGGCTTCCGGTGTTTTCAAAATAGCTTCTGCCCTTGCCTGAAATAGGTAATATAATACAACAAGAAGGAAAAACCAATGTCACCAGATAATTCGAAATAGCTTATGATATACTAATCCACATAACAACAATATTCTTACCAAAGCCAATATACTTGGCTATCTTGACGTGTCTTATAAGAGGATTAAACATGCATCTCACTTAATCGAAACGTTCAAACTAAGAAAGGAAATTGTCTACTTTAGATAGATCAAGTATGACAGTTGACCCACAAGACAAATGATGAAACTATGGCGCATCGAAAAATCATTACTTAGTAGACAAATAAAACATGATTTCGACATGCAATCCACTTAAGAGATGATCACAATATGATCATGATCATTCACGTGAGTTGTGCCACATGGTAGTAATGTAGAAGGCTTTAGTTCATAAAACCAGCATGCAATAAGTGAAAATTCCCAAACAGTCAAGTAAGAAAGAGCTTAAACCTTAGTAATAACCATAGGCAAACAGTCTTCATGCAGACAAATCCATATTAAACAACTGCAAGAACAATTCTAGTTGGCCAACATTTATGGGGATGTAATTCTAAGATCGCTACCAGTTTCATGCAGTGGAAACTGGAAACATGCATACCTATATATTTCTCTATTCAATCATTACTCTATCGGCATCCATAAAAGAAACATGGAATGAAATGATTACATCATTGTTCTTGTAATTAAAAAGTTAGAACACAAGAATCGAAGAAAGAAAATGTTTCAATTATTCACTCCTAATATCTGTGCAGATCTCTCCAAAAGGACAATCGAAATGCAACATAAAATGTACCAAGGGGAATGGTTGATTAGTTTACCAACACAACAAATTGCTCATAAATCAAATTGAACAATTGAATGAGCTAGGGAGCTCTATAATGAATGGTTCGAAAGGCACAACACTTGCTGAAGGTTTTGCAAATCGGGTAGCAAGCTAAGCAAGCTTAATTCTGGGGGAAACTCCATGATTAAGCACACTTGAGCCGGAGTAGTACTGAGATGGGTAAACTCCTGGGAAGTCCAAGTGCTTCACCCCTATGAGCATCACCTAGATGCAATGAGTTCCAAGTGGACTGTTCATGCTCATGAGAGATGGGCTCTTGCAAGCCACCACTCATTAAATATGGGTCAATGTACATTTACTCGAAACTACAAAGATGAATTCTGAAAATCATCAAATAATCAAGTTACATTTGCATTGACTAATCCAACTACAACTTTATTAAGAATATTAATGTTTGTTTTAGACATGAAGTCAATGTTCCACCAATACAAATACATTAGTTCTCTGTTCTTTTTATTTTCCCTCTGATAGCCCCTGGCTACCAACATTGGTATCAGAGTATATGATCTATGGGCGAAAGGCTCAAAGGCATTGAGACAGAGATCTAGCATTCAGAACACCCCAAGAATAGGGATCATGGGCAGGGACATTATAAAACCATAATACGAAAGTAAAGCCATTGTTTTTAAATATTTTATAAAGAGAAAGTGGTGCTTCATAGAATCAAAAAGCTTATTATTGAGTCAAATATCAAAAAATTATAATAGAGTTTGAGTGAAGGTCAGTCAAAGATTGTCAAAAATTATTTCTAAAGTTTGTCCATGAAGTCAAACTCAACATTGGCAAAGAGTGATTAAAATTAAGCTACAGTAATTTGTAGATGATCACAAAGAGGCCCACTGCCACCATTGCAGAGGCATCAAGTGAGTAACAAGGTTAAATCATCGACGAAGCCAAAGAAGATGGCCATTTCCGAAAGCCAGTATTTTTAAGAACAAATTTGATATATTTGCACCCCTCTGTCATTACCCCTTGACTGTGCTATAGGAGTCTAGCATTCTACTCAAGGAAATAAACCCTCAGGTTCAAGAGAACCCTTGACGGAACAACTTATATAATTGTAGAAGCCATACCTGTAACAAGAGGTGCCAACCTTTCAAACCTAAAATATGGAGGATAAACATTGCAGAGACACTAGACGAGTTATTATAGAAGCATCTCGTTCATGAAGAAAATAAAACCCTTAAAACCAACAAACTGTAGACCAGAAAAAGCTGATTGCCTGATGATTTAGACACTTGTAAAAACTAGCACTTATGGCTGACATGTAATCCATACGATACAAACACAGAAAATCCCTGCCCTAATGCCATGTATTAATATAGCTGACAAACGTCTCAGAATCTGCAAGCATTGACTTATCATCTCAACAGACAGGCATTCAGAAGTCCTGTAGTAGACAAAAAAACATTATTTCATACCATTGGCATTTATTTTTTGTAGCAGACTATCCACAATGTTTTCAGCTTACAATCAGTTATTTAAGGCTACAAAGAAATTAAAGGGGCATACATTTGTCTTTGAACGTTGGTACATATTTTATGCTTTATAAACACAAAAAAATCACATAAATGAATTTATACAAACCTATGGAGAGAGAAGCAGATTTTTAGTCACAATAAACAAGTAAAACTTTGGAGAGAAGCGGGTTAGGAGAAATAAACAATAGACAAACAAGTTAGGAGAGATAAGTAGGGATTAGTAAAGGTAAACAAGACTGTCAACATGGGATCATTTCAAAACATGATGATTCCTGGTACATATAAGTTGGCAAAGAAGAACTGTCTTACACAAAAGCAAAACTTGCCCACTCTCCTTGAATTTAAATATTATGTAATATTGTGACACATAAAGAAGTGATAATTCTCATATTTGCAATCTTAAATGGGCTACTGCTATCACGTATTAGAGGCACTGAATTTGCCTGTGATACTTGAAAAAAATTACTGACCAAATATGAGATGTGGGACAAACTTCAATTATCACACTAAGATACCAGCTCTCTAGTATTCAAATGTTAGAAACACACAATATTATTTATCATCTGCTATTTGTTTTTGTGGGATATTTAACCATGGATATTAAGTCAGCTCTTTGATGACCAATTCCCACGAGTAGTCATTTCTCTCTGAACTTTCTCTCTTGAACATATTGGTAATGATCACAAAGCAAGGGGACCCAAAAAGTACACAAAAATCTCTAAGCAATGTTATTACTAGAGAGAAGGAAGATGTTAGCACTTCAGCCCAGGTACTTTAGCCTTACCCCAAAACCTGTTCCAGATTGGCAAAGCTTTTGGTGCATGTAATGCCTTATAAGCCTGTCTTGTCTCCCAATTATTATCAACACGGGATGGATGATCACAACCCAACACTATTAATTTTTTATTAATTGGAGCTTCCATGGTCAACTTTATTTGTAATTTTTATTTGTGAGGTGTATTTAACTGTGTATATTAAGTTGTCTCTTTGATGACCAATTTCCATGAGCATTCATTTCTCTATGACCTCTCTCAAGTACATATTGGTACTAATCACATGGCAAGGGGCCTCACAAAGCACACAAGCAACTTCTAACTGCTGTCAACGAAAATAAATATAGAAACTTCTTATGCTAAAAAGGGATCAAAAAATATAGAAAACTGAGTTGACAAATAAAGATGAAGGGATATCATCTTTGAAGAATAAAATTCAATCCCATGATGAGCCAGAAAAGAATAGAACGAACACAACTCATGAATTCAACAAAAAGTTCAGATAACCAATTTGAATTATTGCATTCAATCTCTTGTTGAGGAGATGAACAAATTAAAAGAAGCACATTAAGAAGAAGCAGCAGAAAATGAAAATGAGGAAACCCTAACCTTGGATCAAGAAAAGAGGGAAAGGTTCAAGAGTTTTGTTTCTAGCTAGAAAAGATTCAATGTATATGTTGATGGATGTTTTCAGAAAGAGGAGGTCATTGCCTCCATAAACCCTAACAATAGGTATAACTTCATCAACATTGACTTGGCTAAGTGGTTTCTGATTCAAGAAAAGACTATCGAAAAGACACATACTTTGTGAAAAGGTTGGTTTGAAGATTTGAAGCTCATTATGGACATATATATTCCTCTAGAAAGTTTGGATATAGTACTTGGTTAAGCTTGGTTAGAGATTTTGGAACTGTTGACATTAATATGCAAAAAAAGGTTCATGAAGCTATAGCATGGAAAAAAAAATGTCAACATTGCGGGTATTATTCATTATATAAATGATGGGCATGAAGTTAACATTGCAGGGTATTGATCATTACATAAACGATGGGCATAATGAGAAGGTTGAAGAAGAAAATGAGGAGAAGGCTGAAGAAGAAAATGAGGAGAATTTGAAATGATAAAGAACATAAAGAATATCATAAGGAAGATAACATGGAAAGAGGAGAAGAAGAGCATAAGGAAAAACCTGAAAAAGACAATAAAGAATATACAAGGAAGAAGACAAGGAAAGATTAGAAGTAGAACATAAGCATTGATCTAAAGAAGAGTACAAGGAATATTTTGGAGATAAAGAAAAGGAAGAATCAGAAGAAGAGCACAAGGAATAATTTGAGGATAAAGAAACAGAAGAATCTGGAGAAAAGCACAAGGACGAATTTTAGGTACTTGTGAAAAAAGCTCACACCCTTTAACTATAGGAGCTAAAGGAGCTGGTGGAAGGCAAGGTTGAACAGTCAGAGGATGAAGAAATAAAAGCCAAGAAGGTTGCGGTATATACATATCCACACCCATGAGAGGAAATAATCATGAAGGCACAGCACAAAGCATTGAAGGAGCAGTGATTGTGGGTACATATGGAATCAAAGAAGAAAATATTATAGATAGGCTTGGCATCAAAAGACAAATGACCATGGACCTACATCGAATCAAAGAAGCAACAACTATAGTTGTGCACAACATCAGAGGAGCGGAAACTATGGACAAGAATGTAATCAAAGTAGCACAGAGGAAGCATGGCATCATCGAACCATCACCTATCAAGATTACATACTTTATGGATAGATGATCAGCCATTGATCCATACGAATCCAGAAAAAACAATCCATTCATCAAAAAAGAAGATAAAACCCCGATTTCAATCATCAACAAAGCTTTAGAGGGAGAGTTCTAAGCTTGGTGACGAAACCACTACTTACTGTAGGCAGTGGTTATGTAACAGTCGAGGTGGTTACGTAACCGTCAGTTCCTGCAAAGCAAAGGTTACGAAATTGCAAGTTTGCATTAACTGGTGGTTTCATCCAAGGTGACCATACAAGTACGACACTGATAAGAATTGTCTCTCTTCAAATTATAAGATGATAGGAGATCCTTTAGTGCACAAAAGGACATCTCTAAGTATTATAAGATGGCACATATAAGAAGATAGGAGGGGTTCAATCAGTGAACAGAGTCAATGTATAATTATTTGTAGTAAGGACTAAAGCAAGGAATAGTGAGAGAAAGCAAAGTGAGCAAGAAAGTAGTTTGTTGTACTTGTGTTGATATCTCATTGTAATTCATCTTTGGCAAGAAGATAGGAAGCAATGCAATTGCCTCTTCCCAACTAGATTTTCCGCATCCTAGGTTTTTAAGATCAAAAATCTCACTATCTTTTTGTCTCCCTGTTCATGTGTTTTGTTTCATATTTCTTGGATTCACATTTCAATTTAGGAAGTTCTATTTTATATCTTCCGACAATGTAGTGCACTAATTCTAAGTCAGTATGAAGTAAATTCAAAGTAGAACAAATAGTGATTTTGTCGAATCAAGCAAGCTTGTACTTGAGAGTTTATAGATTTTTTTTTAATAGCAATTTCGCTTTGGGTTATTTTGGAAAGGTTGATAGATTTATATCACGGTGACGATCTCATGAAGGAGAATTTTGCTTTGTTGCAATCAAGGTATATTTAGAAGAAGGTGGAATCAATAGGTGATAGAAATGGCCTAAGAAGGCAAAGAGAGTCTTGCCAAGAAAGTAGTTACACACGAATCATGTATGGAAAGTATGATGAAGTCCCAAGACACTCACCAAACAACAAAGACTCACAACTAGAAATCAAGGATCCATGGACAAAATGGTCTGTGCTATAGTCAAGAAGCTTAGCATAGAAGAACCCCATGAAGAAGAAGATGAGAGTGGAGAAGAGTTTGTGGATGAGTATAAACAACCACCTGAAGATAAAGGTAAAGTTAAGGTAAAATCTCAACATACCCCTTTCAAAGTTGAGACCAAGGTTGAGATTAAATCCTTTGAAGGACAAATTGATGTTGAGATAATAGACAAATGGTTGAAGAAAATTGAGAGATATTTAAGTGTGCATAAAGTAACTGAGGCTCAAAATAATTCTTTTGCAAGTCTCAAGATGGAAGGCCGTGCTTTAATTTGGTGGTAAAATTATCTAACATCTCCTGAAAAGAAGCCAGTTGTAGAAAAGTGGGATGGTTTTACATAATTGTTATGTAAGAATTTTTATCCTATTGGGCATAAGACTGATTAGAAAATTAATGTGGTAATATTATAGCCAAGGAATAGGTCAAAGTGTCCAAGTTTATACCACAAAATTCCATAGACAAGCCATGCTCATGAGCTTCGATTTAGAAGACAAAGACCATAATTTTTAAAATCGTACTTGGCAATTACTCGGCAGCCCAAAATTTTGACCCATACTCAGGACTCGACAATTACTCAGTAACTTTATTGCTACTTTAAAAAATATACAAATTCATAAAATAAACTGAAATAACATGTAAAACACATTAAAAAATTAAATGACTGTAAAGAACACATAAGTATGTTTTATATTAGTTTTTGACCAAATAAAAGTACAATGCTCAATTTTAGACAAATAGAAGAGTACAATGCTCAAAGACTAGTCATCAATGCACCATAAAATTATCTCCATCTCCTTTGTTGAGCCCTAGAAGTGGAAGTTAAAGATTCCTCCTTTGGAACATCATCCACAAACATATCATTCAAATCCTCACCAACCCCTCTCGATGCCTCTGCTTCCCCTGCCGCTATCACTTCTTTTGCTTCCCTACCCAAATTTGTAATGTCTCCAAATTGGGACAAGTCTACAAAATAAGGGTTTTGCAACAAACCCTACCCAAACTGAAAATAATCTGAAATCTGATCCTTAAATCAACAAACCCTAGAAGAATGACCAAATTCCAAGCAACACACACTCCAATATAACCCCAAAATTGCTGAATATGAAACTGAAATGAAATACCTCTTTTGGCAAGGTGGAAATGGCGATATGAATGAAAATTACCCGTGCAATAATTCTGATTTTCAAGTTCCGGTACAGCTGCGTTTTCTCCTTCAAATCTACCTTGAAACCCTTGCAAAAACTCCCAAATAATTATCCAAAAATCATGTAAAATATTAGAACCTCCAATGAACACATTTATGGCTTCAAATTGTCAAACTAACCCTCCAAGGAAGTCGCCACACTTGGGGATAAATTATAAAATTAAATATGAGTATCAATCCCTCAAATTTTCCCTTCCACAAGCCTTCCAAGTCTTCCAATGCAAGTCGCCAAGATTGGAAAAATAATATAATAATTTTATGAATATTTTTAGGACACAGAGTGGCCCTCAAACCCTACAAGTTATCCCACAAACAATTCGCCAAGCTGGAATAAATTGCTAAAAATACCTCTAAACCCTAGAAGAGGGTTTCAAAGCCAAATAGCCCTCTAGAGAGGGGTCATCGATCCTCAAACCAATTCGCCACCAAAGAGATGGCTTCCAAAACCAGCAGATAACTCTCCAAGCAAGTCGCTCACCTCTTTTACCTGCAAAAATACAATCACCAAGCTTCCAAAGGTGCTCGCCAATCCTCCGAACAAGATGGTGTTCCAAAACACTTTTGTAAGACCAATTGCATGCAACCATGCAAATCTGAAGCACAATTACAGCCCTTGAATAGCGTTGCCCTTTTTGAAGGAATGGAGGTTTTCGTCCTCAAACCCTTGGCACACTTGAAGGTTTTTGTCCTCAAGTCACGGTGAACAAATTTGATATATTTGATCAACTATTCAATATCCAAAATGCATAACCCTTCCAAATGAACCTCTCCTTGACTTTTATACCCAACCTCCAAGTGTAGTGCTCAAAATTAGGAAGGATAGTTTCCCTTTTTCTTTTTAAAAGAAAGAAATATAAAAGCTTCCTTATTAAATTCACTTTAGGCCTTAAGTGCCCATGACCCTCAAAAACGTCCCAAATTAGATCATATAGTGTTTTTCCATTAAATGCTCTTTAAGCTCTCAAATGTTCCCCTTTTTGCCTCTAATTTCCTTAGCCCTTGGGAACAAAAAGACTAAGAGTCTCCTTCCAAGACTAGTTCGAAAGGGGGACATTAACAATTTTCAACCTCCTCCTCGGTAAACATGGGCTCTTGCTATGCATCCTCAGACTCAACAATCTAGTTTGCGTATAGATCAATATCATCCAAGTCAATTGCCTCATGACTATCTTGCCCTTCCACTTGTCTCACAAAAAGATAAAAATTGTACCGCACAAAAACAAAGTCATTGACGCCTTGTGTTGTCAACTTATTGCACTTCTTTGTGTGAATGGCCTCAAACATGCTCCAATGTCGTTCACACTCAAAAACGCTACATGGCTGAGACAAAATGCAGATGGTTAACTTTTTAAGATTTCATGTTTTTGCACCATAATCTTTCCACCACAAATCTGCAAATAAAACATTTATAACTTTGTAAATCAATTAAGTGTGCATTTGTAAAGAAGTAACGAGACTACAATCAAATGACTCAATTTGAATTTTGTTTATAACTGATTGATGGGTCATTCTCCTTTGAATGTATAGAGGTGAATAAAAGAGCCTCCCCTCTACAATCGTGTAAATATTCAACTCATCGACAATTATGTCTCTAGTGGCTTCATCAAGGATCATACTCTCTATGCATGAGCTTAGGCCACATCCATGACCTTCTCATCAGCCTAAATGAATCGACGAAGAAAAACTTGGGGTTCAAGTCACAGGCCATTGAATGTATATGTCGGTGGAGTTGCTTGTTGCATCTCTAATCAATTAGGCGCCAAATATGCTCATTTTTTTATTTTACCCATAATAATTTATCATGGCCTCCTTGGCCTCATATAGATACTCCATTAAATTATTTTCTCCATCCACCAACCATAAACTCTAACCAAAGAATCTAAAAACTAAAACAAAATAATGTACAATTTTAAAATTAAGCTTCATAAAAATTTGAGCTAAAAAAATTATAAATAGAAAATAGTTAAGTTTAAAATTACCTTGATGACTTCGTTTGTGATCTTTGCAAATACATCATCAAAAATGATCTTCACGACCTTTTTCCGTTTGGCCTTCTTGCTATAATGAGACTCCAACCACCATGTGTTCACAAACATTTGCTTAAGAGATGTTAGGGAGGCTGCAATGCTCTACAATGTGATGAAGTACATGGCAAATCGCATGGCTCCCGATCACACAAGCTCCTTTGAATTGGTGTGTTCTCTCATCAATCTTAGCACCTATGGATGATTATAGATGTATTTTGTGATATTTCTCAATTCTTCAACCTCATTTTTACCCATGTCATCCTCCTTATGTCCTCAAGTAGGAGATCAATACAATGGGTTCAACAAGGGCTCCAAAAAAATGATGAGTGTCTCTCCTCAAGAATTCTCCCTGCGGCTACATACATTGTTGCATTGTCAGTTATCTCCACCATAGTAGAAAAACTCAAGAACCGCGGTTACTCGACAGCCAAAAATCATGACCCATACTTGGGACTCGACAATTACTCGACACTTTTATCGCTACTTTAAAAAAATATATAAAATCATAAAATACAGTAAAATATATTGTTGAACACAACTATCTACTGAGAGGGGGGGTGAATCAGTAGATCAACTAAAAACTAGTTCATTAAACTTTTTAAAGAAGACACAAATGCATATGCATATTAAAGAACAAATGCAGAGATCACATACACACACAAAAACACATTACACCAGATTTATACATGGAAAACCCAAAGGGAAAAACCACAGT
Source organism: Torreya grandis (assembly GCA_037957365.1). NCBI lineage: Eukaryota > Viridiplantae > Streptophyta > Pinopsida > Cupressales > Taxaceae > Torreya > Torreya grandis. The sequence continues at coordinate 717,838 of JARHVA010005343.1, forward strand.
GAGAATCGCTACTAGAATCTACTGTTCTAATCCAGCCTCACAGTTAAACGCCTCACTGGCAAAACCACATTGGTTACATTTAAGGACACCCATCCCCTGACTGAGCACCAACTCAGTTTGTCTGAGGGCACTAACCAATCAGAACTATGGAGCTACAACTCCAATATACAAGACAAATTCATAAATGAATCCAGTTCTATTTCTCTGTTACAAGTCTGGTCTGTAACTACTCAATCTCTGCACAGTCTCTGTGTGCCCTTTCTTCTTCTCTGCTTCACTCTCTCTGTGTCTGGATATACCTTTTTAGACACTTCATCTCTCTGTCCCTCTAACTTTTACTGTGTCTGCATACGTCTTCAATCGCCACACTTCGAGTCGCTCTAGTTGCACCTTTGGCAATTGCAACAGCAACGTATGACAATGTTCTAGATGCTGTATATATGGACAATGAATCTAGGGTTTCATGTCTTCAATGTGTTCACACTGCAACTACACTCATTTATCTCCATGACTTGACCTGTTGATTTCCCATGTCTTGGTTCATGCTTCACGCCGTAATATTCAGGTCTCTTTACTATCTATGGCAACTACTAGATTCAGTCATAAATGCGCAGCCTCCTTAATCATAGATTGATTGGTTGGATCAATCAATCTCGAGCTCCATGTAGACATATCGAGTTCATTCACAACTTTTGTTTGTTCCTCCACTTGACCGTTAGAACATTTGAAATGTGGGCCTTTGATTTCTTTCTTCATGCCACCTCTAAGCTCTTTTGCTCCATCAAATCTTTGTGTGTTTTCATTCCAACTTTGAAACGTGTCCGTCGATCTTTCCATCCAAGTTTCGCATGTTGTTAGATCTTCATGCTTGCATAGACTTTATTGTTGTCTTTTGTTAACCATCGTGTTTTTTCGTGCATCTCACTGTTCCCTATATTTTGGTTCGTTTCCACTCCTTTCGATATACTCTAATATGCTTGATCCATAATCTCCCGTTGTGTCGATAATCATCAATCACCTTGTTCCACTGTGTCCTCGCGCTCCGTTGGATCTTCCTCATTCAAATTTCCGTGTGCCCTACGATCTCTTGAAGATGCATGATCTTTACATTAGCTTGGTCGTTAAACTTTGGCATGTTGACCTCATCTTGCTTCTTTCGGTGACAATGGAATGCTTTCGCTCTATCGATCTCTTCAAACTTGCTCGACCTTTATCTTGTCTTGATCCTTCGACACTTGTGAAAGTGCCCTACACTTCTTCCGAATTATCCTTCGAAGACTTTGTAATGGTCCTTCAGAGTTTCTCAAGGTGCCCTTCGGAACCTTTTGTTGCGGCCTTTTTGTCTAAGGGACTTCGGGACAATTTCCCCAACAAAACATCTAAGTGCCCTTCAGAACTGTTGGCATGTACCCTTCGGGACTTTTCAAAAAGCCTTTCAGAAACTTTGCAAGTGTCCTCTGCTCCATTCGAACTATCCTTCAGAAAAATCTCAAGTGTTCCTTCGGAAATTTTGCAACAAACCCTTCGGAACTTGTGCAAAATTCCACATACCTTTCGGAACTTTTACAAATGTACCCTTCGGAAACTTTGTTAGGGTCACTTACCCTTCGGCACTTTAACAAAGCTCCTTTTGGAATTTTTGTTCGAGACCCATTTCTTTCGAGACTTTTGTTCGGGACAATTTTTCCGACAAAGACTTAACCATTTTTCCCAAAAGAATTCGCCGAACCACTTTCTCCGAAAGAATTCCAAATTGCACCCATTTCCTTCGGAAACTTTGTTGCGGACATTTTGTCCGACAAAGTCTAAACCATTTTCCCAAAAGAATTTGCCAAACCACTTTCTCGAAAGAATTCCAAATTGCAAAAACGACTAATTGTGGAGACCAAACATTTTCCCGAAGCACTCTTTTCAAACAAATGCAAATTTGTAAAAACGACTAAGTGTTCAAACGCCTGGGAGCCCTACTTTGCACCTGCATAACTTTTGCTTCTCTCATCTGCAAGACATTGAAACTTGGTCCACCAAGACTAGGCACAAACTTGAGTAGCCCGGTGTGATTGTTTCCTTTAAATGCTGCCATGTATGCAAATGTTGTCACCAACAACCTGTGTACTCAGCCATATCCAAACAAAATCGGAAAGGCATTCATATGACTATTCTTGGAATTCAAGGTACGCACAACTCCATGAGGTCTCGACAACTTGACCATTCGGCTCAACATCTTTGTCATTAATGTATAATAGCACAAACTGCCTTTGACATCAATGATAATCCTTCATACATCAATGACTATGTCCAACATATATAAGAAAATGAAATGAATGTAGAGATTCAGAAAACACAAAACTCAGTCATAAACATATTTTATATTAGTTTTTAAGCATATAAGAGTGCATTTTTGTTAAATTATTTAGGTTGCCAGTTTTTGGCCAGTGACTAGACCAAAAACCACGGTTTTCGAAGGGTAACCACTCTCAAAAAACCGTGGTTTTTGGCCTGGTAACTGGCCAATGGTTAACCAATTGTCTACCCTTTCTACAACAAAAATTAGGTTTTTTGTGGGTACCCTCCACCTCCACTTCCATGACCACCTCGTCCAACATATCACACAAAGTGTTAGCATTTTTCACTTTATGGGAGGCATCGATGGACTTCAAGGACACGAAATTCCCACTCGAAGCCAGTAGAAAATTAATCAAGGTGTGGTTCTGATCCGCACCGATGCACGACGCATCTCCGCGCCTCCCGGTTACCGGACTACCTGCCACATGTTCCGATCGGGAATCGCCTCAGGTGTCCTCAGACTGGCCATATAGTGGTCTGGAAGAGGACCTAAATCACTCCGGAGCTTTTGGTGTGACGGCCAGTCTTCTATTGGTATCAGAGCTAGGTCTCGCGGTCGAGTCCCACGAAAGCTGGTGGGCCTGATCCGCGCCGATGCACGACGCATCTCCGCGCCTCCCGATTACCGGACTACCTGCCACGTGTTCCGACCGGGAATCGCCTCGAGTGTCCTCAGACTGGCCATATAGTGGTCTAGAAGAGGACCCAAATCACTCCGAAGCTTTTGGTGTGACGGCCAGTCTTCTATTAGTATCAGAGCTAGGTCTCGAGATCGAGTCCCGTGGAAGCTGGTGGGCCTGATCCGCGCCGATGCACGACACATCTCCGCACCTCCCGGTTACCGGACTACCTCCCACATGTTCCGACCGGGAATCGCCTCGGGTGTCCTCAGACTGGCCATATAGTGGTCTGGAAGAGGACCCAAATCACTCCGGAGCTTTTGGTGTGACGACCAGTCTTCTATTGGTATCAGAGCTAGGTCTCGAGGTCGAGTCCCGCAGAAGCTGGTGGGCCTGATCCGCGCCGATGCACGACGCGTCTCCGCGCCTCCCGGTTACCGAACTACCTGCCACGTGTTCCAACCGGGAATCGCCTCGGGTGTCCTCGGACTGGCCATATAGTGGTCTGGAAGAGGACCCAATCACTCCGGAGCTTTTGGTGTGACGGCCAGTCTTCTATTCCTGATCCGCACCGATGCACGACGCGTCTCCGCGCCTCCCGGTTATCGGACTACCTCCCACGTGTTCTGACCGGGAATCGCCTCGGGTGTCCTCAGACTGGCCATATAGTGGTCTGGAAGAGGACCCAAATCACTCCGGAGCTTTTGGTGTGATGGCCAGTCTTCTATTGGTATCAGAGCTAGGTCTCGAGGTCAAGTCCCGCGGAAGCTGGTGGCCCTGATCCGCACCGATGCACGACGCGTCTCTGCGCCTCCCGGTTACCGAACTACCTGCCACGTGTTCCGACCGGGAATCGCCTCGGGTGTCCTCAAACTGGCCATATAATGGTCTGGAAGAGGGGACCCAAATCACTCCGGAGCTTTTGGTGTGACGGCCAGTCTTCTATTGGTATCAGAGCTAGGTCTCGAGGTCGAGTCCCGCGGAAGCGATGCACGACGCATCTCTGTGCCTCCCAGTTATCGGACTACCTGCCACGTGTTCCGACCGGGAATCGCCTCGGGTGTCCTCAAACTGGCCATATAGTGGTCTGGAAGAGGACCCAAATCACTCTGGAGCTTCAGGGGGTCCTGATCTGCGCCAATGCACGACGCATCTCCGCGCCTCCCGGTTACTGGACTACCTGCCACGTGTTCCGACCGGGAATCGCCTCGGGTGTCCTCAGACTGGCCATATAGTGGTCTGGAAGAGGACCCAAATCACTCCGGAGCTTCACCGGACTACCTGCCACGTGTTCCGACCGGGAATCGCCTCGGGTGTCCTCAGACTGGCCATATAGTGGTCTGGAAGAGGACCCAAATCACTCCGGGGTGAAGCTCCGGAGTGATTTGGGTCCTCTTCCAGACCACTATATGGCCAGTCTGAGGACACCCGAGGCGATTCCCGGTCGGAACACGTGGCATGTAGTCCGATAACCAAGAGGCGCGGAGACGCGTCGTGCATCGGCACAGATCAGGTCCACCAGCTTCCGCGGGACTTGACCTCGAGACCTAGCTCTGATACCAATAGAAGACTGGTCGTCACACCAAAAGCTCCAAAGTGATTTGGGTCCTCTTCCAGACCACTATATGGCCAGTCTGAGGACACCCGAAGCGATTCCCGATCGAAACATGTGGCAGGTAGTCCGGTAACCGAGAGGCGCGGAGACGCGTCGTGCATCGACGCGGATCAGGCCCACCAGCTTCCGCGGGACTCGACCTCGAGACCTAGCTCTGATACCAATAGAAGACTGGCCGTCACACCAAAAGCTCTGGAGTGATTTGGGTCCTCTTCCAAACCACTATATGGCCAGTCTGAGGACACCCGAGGCGATTCCCGGTCGGAACACGTGGCAGGTAGTCCGGTAACCGGGAGGCGCGGAGACACGGAGTGCATCGGCGCGGATCAGGTTCCTTCCATCCGACCACCCATCAAATAAAATGTTGTAGCACTTTCTGCATCATGTTCTTTTTTGCTCATATACAATTAGTTGTATATTTTTTGCAACGTCCTCCAACAATGGGCCTCCCAAAGCATCAGAAGTAGGTGCCTTGAACCCCTTTCTAGTAATAGTCAATGCAGCCACCAAATTCTCACAATACATGTTTTTTGACACATTAAATGGAATGTTGTAGTACCAAAAGTTTGTCATAGCCACCCTTGCTTCATTCTGCAATTCCCGATTCCAAGTCATACCTTCGAGCAAAGGTTGTGCCCCAGGGGTATTTCAAGGACCAAAAAAACCATGTTCAAGTGAACCTGAACTGTCTACAGTAGATGAGCCCCATCCCCAAACTACCCTTATGGCAACAGAAGAGCCAAAGGCTCCTAACTCATTAGAATCAAATGTCATTGCCCCCTATTCATCATGGTTGCAAGTGTTTCAGCAGCCATCTTTAATTATTTTTTTTCTCCTCATAGGCAGCAAGGACAACAACCATCTCTTTGAACCTTAGGTGGCGCTTTGTCGCACAGATGCACGTCATCCCTGGAATCCGTGTCATGTGGTATTTGAGTTGATCGATGCTACACTCATCTTAAACCCACAATAGTTGTATATGACAAAGTTGTTCTCTAGGATGTCATAGCAATGCTTCCATGCAAGGTCATCATAATTCCTAGGCCTACGGGAACCAAAAGCCATTTTTTAAGTTGAAACCTTATATAACAAATGTTAAAAATAAAAAATAAAAACTTAGGTTTTAGCAGTTGGAAGCCTAGAAGAAGGAAAAAAAAAAAGAAAAAATTAACCCTAGAATTTAAATGAAGCCAATATTCTTACCTCGATGATAGCTTTTGGACAATGACCATTTTTGCTTCCTTCTCTCTCCTTAGCACATTGTGGATGTAACAATATGTATAGCTTTTGCCTTTTGGACAGTTTTTGGGATTAACACTATTTTCCACAATGCCAAATAGCTCTACCTCTGACTATCAAATTTATGATAATGTTGAGTTCGAGGGGTTCTACTCCACTCATTAGTGAAGTTGGGATGCACATTTGGATGTTTGGTAACGAAATACAAAGGAATGCTACGTCTTGTCTGGGGAAGTCAGATTTGTCCATTGAGACTACTCCAACCTTTGTATCAAAACCTGCGAGCACATTGTTGGTCGCAATTGCAGGTTGTGATTCTTTGTTCTCCATGTGATGGATGCACTTGCAGGTGTGATTTGTTTGACCAATGATAAAATTTCCAGCGGAAACTTGCAGAGCAGAAAATCGCAATACAGCAAAAGAATGAAGTATTTTTTTCACCCTAAACGTTATGTTTTCCACTTTCCATGTCGATGACAGTTACCCGCAATTTTCGACAAGTAACTGCGGTTAGTTACTTGCCAAAAACTGTTGGTAATTGTCCTCAACTAGGGCACACGGTAAGTTGACCAAAAAACCGGCTGTTAAAATAATTTGGGTGCACGTGAAAAACCACCGAGTACCCACTACAGATGGGTTTTAATACAAAGATGAAGACAACTTGACCAAGTACTTGAAAGGTCTCCATATGTGCCTAAGGGAACGGATCATCTCAAATAAGCCCCAAGTCATTGATGAGACATGCATGCAAGCATACTACATTGAGGAAGAGAAGCAACAAGAAGAGGGAGAGCCCTCAAAACAAAATCAGTCCACAAATCATATCAAGGAGCAAAAACAGCCTTAGAAAACCTTCAAGAAGAGTAGGTGGGAAGGTAAGAAGAATGCCACAACTTTGCATAGTTGTAAGGATCCTAAAAACCATTGCAATCATTGTGCTAATAGATGGTTGTACTGATGGTAAGTGTTGGAGGTTACATCCGAAATCACATCCCAAGAATCGTTCCAAGGAGGACTCGTAGCAATTTTGAAAGAATCTAAGGTAGGGATAGAGGACACTTTTGGTGTTGATGAGAAGCTTGGTTGCACCACCTCCAACACGAACAGCAAGGAACAAGAATGAGACGAGATGAGAAAGCCATTCCAAATCCAGATTCATATCAAAGAAAGCCAAGGTAAATGCACTTGTTGATATTGGGTCTCAATCAAATTTGATTTCAAATGAAATTATTAAGAAGCTTGGTTTAATGATCATCCTCGTTCATATCATTTGGATTTGGTGAAGAAGGGTGTTGAAATACAAGTGACTAAAAGATGTAAATTCAAACTTGGGATTAAACCACAATAAATTGATGAGCTAGAAACAAATGTGATTCCTCTTGATGCATTTGATGTGGTGTTTGGAAATCCTTGTATCATGGAGATGCTATCTTAATAAGGAGGACTAACAGGTACCAATGGAATCAACTATGTCATCAAGGCACATCAAAGCAAACCTAAGCCTGCCCTAGTAAGTGGCAGCCAAGCAAAAACACTCATTCAATCACATGATCAGTTCTTTTTACTTCATTTGAAGGATAAGCAAGAGGATAGATTAAAAATATCTGAAATTGATAGTGTTAACAAGGGATTGGATGGGTTACTAAATTCTTTTTAAAATGTGTTTACTCCTAAAAATTTGCCTCCAAAAAAGTAAAGTAGAACATGAAATTCAATTGTTGTCTAAATCTCCTCTACCTAACATTGGTTTGTATAGGCAATCACTTTTGCAGAGTAATGAGCTTAATAAACAACTTCAAATCTTATTCCACCTATTAAATCTTTAAGAGAGTGAGTGAAGTGGTGATGTGTATGATATGAGTTCAAGAGTGAGAGTACCTGGAGAGAAAACATGGTGGTTTGTGTTCTTTTCTTGGACAAGCTATGAGAGCATGGGTCTTGTATAAGTCAACTCTGTGCTAAAAGGTGCCTCACTGTCTTCCCTGCTTGTTCTCCTCTCTGTGAGTTGGCTCAACGTGAATCAGAGTGAGGCTGTAAGCTTTAAAACGTTTGGTTGTGGATTCTGAGATCATTTGTTTGACCTGAGACTGGTGCATTTCTTTTTGACATGGTTTAGTTTTCTTCAGTTTGTGTGGCTTTTGCTTTATTGCATGGTGTTGTATAGGGTGTCATTTCATTGGGCCCTTGGATATTAAATGTAATCTCCTTTTGAGTTTTAACTGAGCGTGGTGAAGTATACCATCACCTGGGTGTTGTCATCTTGCTAAACATTTTCAGTTTTAGGGCCCATTAATCAATAGGTTCCTTTAGTGAAAAAAAAAGGTGTTTGATAAATTCATTACATGACAGTTCAAAATTAGGTGTTGTATAGGGTGTCATTTCATTGGGCCCTTGGATGTTAAATATATTCTCCTTTTAAGCAGTGTGGTGAAGTAAACTGTCACCTGGGTGTTGGCACCTTGCTAAAATTTTTTGGTTTTAGGGCCCATTAACCCTAGGTAACTTTAGTGAAAAAAAAGGTGTTTGATAAATGCATTACATGACAGTTTAAGGTTAGGTGTTCACAACCTGACAAACCCCACATCATAACATTATTATATGAGTGAAAATGCATACATCAATACAAATACATCAGTTCCATGTTATTTTACTTCTTTCTATCGGTCACCCAACTACGAACAAAATTAACTACGACACGCACTTAAAATCACATTGGAAATATTTATTTGTCAAAATTAGATTTAAATACATCAAAATTTGTAAAGGTGTCATGAATAACCATAAAATCAGCATATTAGATCTATCCCACTTATAGCTCTAAGCTGGAAAATGTATAACACCAATTAGTTGGGACGGCAGGACCTTGTTCTTTAGGATCTGCATTTGTAGTAGTATAAAGAGGTATTGTTGAGGATTCTTTATAAAAGGTTATTGGATTGGATAGTTGAGGGATATCTTGGATTGTACTCAAATGTGCAAACTCTACCTACACTGCTTATAAGTAATTAATCAGATAGGGCAACCTCTGCAACAATATTGAATAGGTTTAGTACTGCTTCAAATGGAATGGCCATCCTAACCCAACCAAGCATTGAAAATAAGTGATGTGTGGTCTGACACGAGCACGACTAGACAAGATGGAAATAACGTGAAAAGAAACAGAGAGCTAAAAATTCAGGGAAGCGGATGCAATGAGTCCTAAACAGGATGAAAGAGTAACACTAGAGGTGGGCAATAAAAGTTGTACTGAAACGACTGGAACATTCTGTATTACATTTGTCAATTCTTACTGCTTTTGATCAATGTCGTTTTGGAGTATTTATGTAGTCTTTATAACCTTTGCCTTCTCTTTCCTTTACTTCAAAAACAATGCATTTAATTTTCCACAACTTACTTGCAATTGCTGGATTGTACTCAACTGTGCAAACTCTAATTGCTCTGCTTGTCAAATAGTGCAACCTCCACTACAGTATCGAAAAGGCTTAGTACTGGCTCAAATGGAATGGCCATCCTAACCCCAACCAGGCATTGAAAGTATGTGACGCATTGTAAAACAAAAGAGCACAACAAGACAAGATGAAAGTAACATGAGAAGAAACAAAGAGCTATGAATTTGGGGAAGCGGATGCAATAATTCCCAAACAGGATGAAAGAGTAACACTTAAGGTGGGAAATGAAAGTGGTACTGAAACCACTAGAGCATTATGTATAACTTTTGTCAAGTCTTGTTGTTTTTGATCATAGGCCTTTAGGAGTGTTTATGTAGCCTTTAAAATCTGTGTCTTTTGTTTCATTTACTTTAATACAGTTGCATTTAATTGTCATAACTCGCTTGTTGCTGGAAGGTGGCAGTTACTGGATGATATCATGTTTTAAGAGCTGACAACAGTGAACACGATAATGCCACAATATACTGCACAAAAGGACCAAATGGCAATAACTAAGTTGATATCTTTGAAATGGTCAGCCTCATAACCCTCAGGAAAAAACAACCTTCATAGCATACACCAATGGGAATATATAAGATTATCCCTTAGCAATCCTAGTGCCCTTATATACAATCATATAACCTGACTGTTTATTGCAAACCAAAATGCTCTGATACATCTGCTATGAACCAGAAATCTGAAAACTTATAATAAAATATAAAACCGTAGAAATTTAAAAAAGTCTAAAACCAAAACCTGATTTTTTGTGTTGATACTGAAAACTGAAATATTCAAGAAACCTACATTATATGAACAAAAGTGGAGTATTCAACAAAACACAGAACAGGGGTTTACTTTTATTAATCGAAAGATACACAAATGAGCAAATAAACTTTCATGAGAAGGTATCGGTGCCAACTCAAGACCAATCCAAGAGCTGTATGGCTGTTGCACTTGCCAAGGTTCAATCCTTCCACAACCTCCTGCTCAATATTTTTCCACCCCAAAACAATGCACCTTTACTTGATGACAACCTGTCTGACAAGTTACTAACTGCATAATTCATGAGCACCTAAAATAGTAACTAACGTGTAGCTGATGATTGCATCATGCCATAACTGACATATCCACTCATCACTGATTTATTCCAATGCATAACTGGCATTCTCCTGCATAACTAACTTATTTCTGCATAACCGATTTATTCCTGCAAAATTATTGTAGGTGGCATAACGGGTACTTGGGTGCATTTGCAATCATAACTGTTATGGACTTTCATTGCTCTCTATTGTATGATGCTATAAACTGCTGTGAACATGTGCTTTTACATTACCTCTGATCTTGTTGCTAAGAACACAAGCAAAGTTTGTACGTATATTATCATTAGTGAACCCATCAGAGAAGTATGAGAGAAGATGATGTTATTGTATGTAGTTAGCAGTTTCAAGCGTCAAAGAAATGATTAAATTCCACAAAGAAAAAGGCAAAGACCAAGCAGAGAGTCAAGAGGGATAACGAGGCATGAAAGGCTTTCGAAGAAGAATCATCCAATTTCTATCGATATCAACCAAAATACCTGTTTCAGAAACAGAAGTTGGTACATTATCTACATAGTTGGGAGAGTTCAAAGTCACAAAAAAGGTCATTTGAAGGGGTAGAAGAAACCTCAGTTGCCACAGAGGATACAAAAATACAAGTCTACACTAGGAAAAAAATAAGCAGAAATCACTTGGACCAGTTCATTGCCCACAAAAGCAGACAACAGTAGAAATCAGTATAAGATCACTGAAAAGAAAAATAATGGAAACAGAGCCATCCATGATTTCATAACCAGCAAGATTTGGTGGTGAACAAAATCAGGATCCTATTGTGCACTATTTGGAATGGAAATATTACTTAATTCCTAATTGGATAAATGAGAATAAAACCCAACTAAAATATTTCCCAGGAACATTGCAAGCTTATGCCATTAGGTGGTATGACTAGTTGAAAAATGAAGAAAAGGATACACGGGCAAAAGTGGAAACTGCATTTAATAAAGTATTCAAGAAGGGGCATGTGAATGCCCAAACTAAATGAGATGACTAGTCTGAAACAAGGCAAATACGAATCAATCAAAATTTACAATCACAGAATGTTGAATTTAGTTCAAATGTTAGAAAACCCACTGGGGGAGGACTTAAAACAAAACAAATTGTAAATGGTTTATGAAAGTAATTAAAGAAAGGTTGCAGATAGTACTGATCTCAAAGAACCTAGAGACATATCAAAGAATGTTGGATGTAAAGCACCAGCAATATCTACAAAAACAAATAGAGTATTGATGAGGATGAGGGTGAGTCCAAACTGGAAAAAATACTGAAATTTTTGAATAAAAAGGAGGGCAACAAAGTGCAAGTAGAAAGAAAAGGAATATGGTGTTTAAAATGCTGAACATAAGGGCATAAGGAAAACGAACACCATGTTAAATACATGATATTAGTGAATATCCATTCAACACGAAAAACGAAGCAGACAAGCAATACATGATGAAACAAACTCCATCAAGTGGAGGATATAGAAATCGAAGAAAAGAGAGGTCGTCAAGTGATAGTCGTAGCGGTAGTAGAGGACCAAGAACACCATTCATACAAAACAAGAAAGGAAGACCTGTAATATAATGCTTAAAATGCAACAAATGGGAGCACTTTGCAAAGGGATGTCCCAATGCACTAGCACAAGTCTCCAATTAGTGTACGGAATGCAGTCCTGGTGACTGATGATGATGATGTTTGTCCAGCCAATATGGTTAAAATTTAAAGAGAAAAAGAATTTGTTGACACTCACAAAGATAGCCAAGAAGAAAGAAGTGGACATGTTGGTAGAATAATAGAGAATTCAAGATGCAATTAAGGATGTCAGACATATCAGTCATCAATCAAACAATATGGGGTGAGTCCAAGAGACCACCACCACAAGAAGTCTAAATGGGAAAATCACGACCCAAAGAGATGGCAGCATAGGGAGCAAAAAAGAAGCAAATCCATTGCAACAACTAGTATCTCTAATTATTGGTATCATGGTTATAGTGCCAGAAAAGTTGTAAAAGGTCTTTTTAACACAATTAGCCCAAGCTCAAACATTGGCACAACCACAAGTGGCAACAAAAAAAATGGAATAACAAGATGTGTTGATTAATTTGTTACTTAGTTAATTTATTTAGTGATTAATCAATATATAAACCCTTGTTGTACGTTATCCTTCCGTTGTGGAGACTTTCAAAAAATTACGTGGTAACAAAGAAAGATCCATTTCAAATACTGTTCATGGACACAATTTTAAAGGTGGTGGCAGGAAGCAAATTATATTCATTTTTGGATGGATTTTAGGCCATAAAAAAATTAGCATTGCAGAAGAGGATATGCTGAAAAGCACCATTATATTGGAATATGGAACATATGCATATATTAGAATACCATTTGGGTTGTGTAATGCACCAGCAAAGTTTCAAAGAACCATTTTGTCCGTATATAGGGAAATGTCGGCAAAGGATTTAAAAAGCTTCTTAGACAATTGGTGCATCAATGGCATGAAGGATGACCATCTAAGGGAAATGTCTCAATGTATGCATTTGTGTTGGGCAGCATGACTTTCATTGAATCGAAATAAATGTTAGTTGTTAGTAGTAGTACCATATAGAAAGTTGATACGACGTGGTTTGTAAGGCGGGTATGAAAACAAACTCAGACAAAATAAAGGTAATTAATGGGTTGCAAAGACCCAAGGATGTTGGGAAGGTACACTCCTTGGGACATACTGGGTATTATAAAAGATTTATAATTAATTTTGCAGGTTTATCACATCCATTAGACTATTTGTTAAGTAAAGAAGCACCATTTGAATGGGGACCTAAACAACAGGAAGCTTTTCAGAAATTAAAAATGATGTTGATGAATGCCTCAATTTGATTATATCCCAAATGGGACAAAAAAATCTACTTTCATGTAGACGTGACTAACTATGTGATTGGCTTTACATTAGCACAAGAGGGAGTGCATCATTTGGACCACCCATTGTACTTTGCAAGTAAGTTGCTGGGTAAGGCTGAGAAAAACTAAAAAGGGAGGCACTAAGAATGGTATATTCTGTACAAAATGATAGATATTATCTTTTGCCAAATCCATTTATAATTTTTGGGGACCATCGTGCACTATCATACCCGATCAATTAACTAGTCATACATGCCAGAATCTCACAATGTTTGTTATTGTCACCAGAATTAACCATTTATATAGCGACACTGAAAGGAAAAAACCACGTGATTGAATGGTAAGCCAACAAAAGGAGTTAGTGATGCCAAAATGTACTCCCCAGATTCATGGTTATTTCATATTGCAGTATTGCCAAAATAATATAAGGAGATTGGAGAATATTTGTCCACCAGAAATTTTGCAGCAAATATGCCATTGGCACAAAGAAGGAAGATATTTCTGAAATCAAGGCCATTCCAACTGATCCATGGATTGTTATCTCATTTGGGAAAGGATAAAATTTAAAGATGTGTGATGGAAGAGGGGAAATCCATCCTAAAACAAATTTCCAATAAAGGAATGGCAAAGGCCTCTAAACTCAATTTGTCACCCAAAATTGCTTCCTCACCATATTTCCAAATTGCATCCCAAATAGGTCTCATGATCAAATCCATCCCAGGACCCAGAACCCTGCTTGAAATTAGAACAATGTTTCTAGCAATTCATCTGGTGCAGGAAACAACCTGGGATGATGGACCCGCTTGAATAGTTTTTTAAATTTTTGTGGAGGGTTCTAAAGAGTTGTCCTCTTCAGGACCCCGTCCCCCCCCCCCCCCGGCTCATCAACAGCCATGATATCCTTCTTGGCTTCAATTTCCATCAGAAGCTACTCGAACTGATAATTATAGATGTCCACAATGCACCATGTCATATTCCATATCTATCAAGGTCTTGTCTACTCCCTTAAGATCCCTCCACGTTTAAATTCAAATAAATCAATTTGGCTTGGCAATTGGAGCAAAAATCCCTTCTCTACCCCAAAACATCAGTATCAGCAGGGCTATTTGCCTCACAACCCCTATTGTAAACAATGCAAGTGTCATACTTTAGCAGTCTGGAGGGCTCACAAAGGCCCCATAGACTCTGCAAGAAGTATGCTACAAGGGAAAGAACCAATTCTCACAGTTTACAGTCCCCAAACGATGAACCTTAGGCCTATATATCTCTCTAATATTGCTAGAGATCCTTGAAGGCTTCCTGCAGAATTTAATCATATAGGTTGGGGCTAGGAAATTATCATAAGAATTGCAAAAATAATAATACACTTCACAACAAACTCTCTTTGTCCATGACTAGACTAGTAACACAAAAGTTCCCCAAAACGCTCGAAAGTCCTTGCTTCTCTTGCATATACTCAAGTTGGAAAACTTATCACTTTGTTGGAACAAAAGTATGTAAACCAAATGGGAATAGAATCTAAAACTACCCCCAGCTACTACTCCTGAAAATCCTTAGCCATTTGCTTTGACAAATAGACAATGTAGTCATAAGCAATGTGTGTGTATTTAAAAACATTTATAAGGAGCTACAGTAATTATCCATCCCAAAGATTTGGGATTCCATTGAAATGCCATCTTGGAAGTAACGCTTGAACCATTTTCTATTCATTGACACATCTATGTTGACAGGGACAAGGGCATCTGGAGAAAAGGGAAATGGGATCCTTTTGGAATGATAGTTCTCGGCTAGAGCACAATTCTTACTAACATAGCTTGGATATTTCTTACACATTGCATTTCTATCAATGTAGACCAAAGACCCTGCATGTAGAAATAGCAAACAACTTAACAATAGTAACGCCACAAGCATCACAAATGACATTTCTAAACAGGTGTAATGTCCCCTTCTTGCACCGGATCAGTATGAGCTTTCCATTAGCCTATTCTAGGGTACCCGTAGGCTAATTGGGTATGGTCAGGGGACTCAGGTCCTATGTTGGGCTTTGTGGAGATTTTTCTGTGTTTTTCGGTGGGGGTTACTACTTTTAGCAGTGGCTATTTTTAGAGCTTATTATTTTTAGCAAGTTTCAGTGCTTCTCAGATTGAGCCGATTTGGTGTTTGGACACTTACTATTTTTAGCAATTTACTATTTTTAGTAAGTGCTATTTTTAGTAGCCGGTCTTAGCCTCTGTTTCTCTAGCAGTTCAGTGCAATATTTCCCATTATGGCTTTAGTGAGTTCTAAGGGTGATCGAATTAATATTTATTATGTCACTTAAGTTCTGTTATAAAGTTACTTTATAACTTAAGTGAGAGTGGTGTGTTCATAAAAGACCCTCTTGACACACGCCTAGCTAAAAAAAAAAAAACAGGTGACTTCAAGTTGTTTTAAAAAGCTAATATTAGCCTCCAAAGTGGACACCATATTTGGGGAGGGATAAGGGAAAAAAATTAAAAATAAATTAAAAGGGCTCATGAGAGGGGCGTAGCATCTTGGAGGGAAAAGTTGGAATTTGAAATGCATTGCCCTAATTCCTCCTCATCTTCTATATATATGCACTTTGGGCCTTCATTGGAGGCTTTTGAATTGGCAACATAACGTGATGCCGCTAGATAGTTTCCAAGTTTCCCTTTCCTGCTGGTTGAGGATGAAAACCCTCCTCTAGTTGTTGGTTTCGATGGTAAAGGCCCACCCTAGCTGGTTGGCATTTGGATTTGATGATTGACAGTGGTTTTGGCTTGTGAACAAGCATTTTGGCGCTGATATAATGAGGATATTTTTAGTATTTTGAGTGGATTTGTAGACTTTGGTTTGGTAGATGATTTGCATCTTTTTGGAGTGTATTTGGAGCTGTTTTGATTCACTTTCTGGGGTCTGATATACCTTTTTCTGAGTTCTGGAAAAGCACATTTTCTGAGTAGCTGGAAACACAAACTGTTTGTAACTCCGTGTGTGGGAAGAGTATCGTTCTGGGTGATGATCCTATGGATTCCTTGCAGCTGGGCACCTCATTTTGAGCCCTCATTGCATTGTTGGGTGAGGGACTGATTTAATAAATCAGATAGCCCCTCCTAGGGAGCTGTACCATTTCACTGGGCATTGGTCTTGGTCTGAAAATCAGATTCTGCCCTTTCAGGGTCTGCAACACGCTGTTGATGGTGTCAATTCACAGTAGAATGATGGTCAATGCAAAGAAGAAGGCTGGAGTTTGATGGTACTTTCATTTGGTGTCTTTCATGAGGAGTTATATGCATTTGTTGCTCAATGTATGACCGCAAAATGTACTTTCTATGACTATGACCAGGCCTGCTATAAATTTCCTAAAGTCTGATTTCAATTATTGTTCAATGCCAACATGATTTGTAATGGGTTTAATACGATATGATGCAAATACATGTTCATTTCCTTTCTATGCAAAGATTTCTATGTATGCCACAACATGTTGAATGGAACTTGAAAACAAACACATTCTGCAATTTCCGTCTTACTCTATAAACCAACACAAAAAAAAAAAAAAAAAACAGAGGTGGTTATTACAGTGGTATCAAAGCACAACTTTCCTGCCAACCTGTGTTAGTCATCTACAATCAGCTATACATCTTCTATGAGTGAAAGAGAGCACTGATATTCCAATAGGGAGCAAAGAAAAAATCAGTGGCAGCCCCCATAGGTTCCAGAAGGAGAGACTATTTCAGGTATCCTTGGGATACATCAGGGCCCTCCTATTGATAGTGAAAATACTCCAAGAGACATGGCTGAAAGAGATAAGGGTAGAGTTGGTTCGGTTAGCCCAAATTCGAGGATGGAGAGAAAGTTTGATACAATGATGGACATGATGTCTCAGTTGTTGGGTAAGATTAGACAATCTATAACAGTAAATAACTCACAGAGCAACCCAACAAATAATGGGGAAGGTAGTTCCACAAATCAGCAAGGTGGAAATGGGGGGCAGCGTATAACAGCAGGGTCAAACACTATTCCTAGGCCTTTCCAGCCCACATTCATTCAGAGAGAGTCACCACAGATTGCTCATGACACTCCCTTACCATTGGTGGATGAGCTAAGAAACACCTATGCTGAGTATGACACCCTTCCAAAGGCACTAAAAGACAATATAACCTTCAATGAGTTCATGGATCAAAAGAAGAAGAGCGGTGGAAGACCTGATCATAGAGGGCCAGCAGTTCAGAGAGACCTACAGCAGGCTTTGGGCAAGGTTACACTTGCTCATTTCGATGGGAGTGATAAGTGTTCAGCTAGAGCATGGGTGCAGAAATTGGATAATACCTAGCTCTTAGAACAATGGTAGAGGATAAGGCAATTAAATTTGCCACTTTGCATTTGGATGGAGTTGCTCACAAGTGGTGGTACCACGACCTTATCACTTTGGGTCATAGATCTATCACTACTTATGATGAGTTTACTAATAAACTCATTGAAAGATTTAATAAGAGATCCGGAGTTGCATTTTAGGGAGCTAGCACAGCTGAAGCAATATGGTTCAGTGGATGCATATATAGCGAATTTTCAGAGGCTTTCAGTTATGGTTCCAGGGATAACAGAGAGAAGATTGGTGGTTTTGTTTAGTGAAGGGCTTATGGAGCCATTAAGGGGGTGGATTAAGGCATTTGACCCTCCATCATTGCATGAAGCTATGAAGAAGGCACGAAGCATGGATTGGACAGCTCCTAAATCAAAATTTCAGTCCAAATCATTCCCACATAAAATGGACAAAAAACATTTCACAGGGGACACCAATCAGCCCAAAAAATCAGTCACAAGACTTGATGTTGATACTTTAAATGACTTGAGAAGAAAGAATTTATGCTTCTCATGCAAGAAGCCTTGGAATCCCAGTCACAAGTGTGCAACAAAAGGCAAAGTGAACAAGATAGAATACTATTCAGCAAAGGAATCTTCATCAAAAAAATCAAACCAGCAATCTGATTCAGAAGAGAATGAGGAAGAAGAGTCTTCTGAGGAGTCCAAAAAAGAGGAGGCAAGGGATGGGATGCTTGCCCAACTTTATAGCTTCCAAAAGAATGAGTCCCTACACATCAGAGGAGTTCTTAATGGGCAGCGATTGGTTGCATTGATAGATTCGGGGGCCACACATAATTTCATAGATGAGGGACTTGTAGCACGCAGGGGTCTTCAGACGCAGGAGGTAGATGGCTTCAGAGTGATGGTTGCAGATGGGTTTACCATTACATGTACCAGGATGATTCCCTAGTTAAGCCTTCAGTTGGGTATTTACGAAGTCAAGGATGACTTCTATGTGGTTAGTATTGGAGACACAAATGTTGTGATGGGTATTTAGTGACTACATTCTCTTGGTGAAATCACACTTAACTTTCAGACCATGGAGCTGAAATTCAAATCAGAAGGTAGGAATGTGGTCTTGAGGAGTATATCAAATGGAGGGCCACAGGTAGTTTCTCTCAAACGCATTGAAAGACTATTCAAACATGATCAGGTAGAGTGGGCAACAGAGTGTGTAGTGATGCCCACAGTTACAGAAGAGGAGAAGTACTCTTATCCTCCAAACATTCAGGCTTTGCTATCTAAGCAAAGCAAGGTTTTTTATAATATAAATTCTGTTAGGCCTCTTGATAGAGGTATTGAGCATGTGATCAAGTTGGAGAAGGGTGCTAAGCCCGTCATTACTACACCATACAAGCATCCAAAGAGACACAAGGATGAGATTGAGAAAGCAATTAAGGAGCTTTTGAACATGGGGCATATTAGACAGAGTACGAGTCCATTTGCTTTTTTTGTTGTGCTAGTGGAGAAGAAGGATGGAACTATGCGCATGTGCATAGATTACAGGGCACTAAACAAAAAAGCCATCAAGAACAGATACCCCATTCCTAGGATAGATGAGATCATTGATGAGCTACATGGAGCAATCCATTTTTCTAATATAGGCTTGAGATCTAGATACCATCAGAATAGGGTCAAAGAGGAGGATATTGAGAAGACAACGTTCAGATGTCACTATGGTTATTTTGAGTTCCTTGTGATGCCCTTTTGATTGACTAACGCTCCTGCTACATTCCAGTCATGTATGAACAAGATATTCAGTAAGCAGTTGCGTAAGTTTGTGTTGGTATTCTTTGATGATATAATTATTTACAGTAGGTCATGGAAGGAGCATTTGAAACATTTGGATGAGGGTTTGAGCATTCCGGAGAGTGAGTCTTTGTTTGCTAAGGGGTCCAAGTGTGAGTTTGGCATGACAATTGCTATATCTTGAACACATAATCAGCTCTAAGGGGGTTCGTGTTGATCCTAAGAAGATCAAGGCTATTCTTGATTGGCCTCCGCCTATCAATCTTACACAGTTGAAGGGGTTCTTTGGACTTTGTGAATTCTACAAGAGATTTGTCAAGGGTTTTTTTCAGTTGGCTACCCCACTTACAAATTTGACCAAGAAGGGAGCATTTGTTTGGTCTGAAACAGTGCAGCGATCTTTTGACCACTTCAAGCAGTTGATGAGCACATGCCCTGTTTTAACAATCCCAAATTTTTCCAAGCCTTTCGAGCTTGAATGCATCAGGTGAAGGTATAGGTGTTGTCCTTATGCAGAGCAAACATCCAATCGCATTCGAGAGTAGGAAATTGAGAGGGGGTGAGAGAGGTTACTCCATCTATGACAAGGAGATGTTAGCAATAATGCATGTTTTAGCTAAATTCAGACAGGGCCTTGTTGGAAGGAGATTTGTTGTTAAGACTGATCATAACAATCTTAAATACTTCCTAAATCAAAAAGATCTTAATGAGAGGCTGCAGAAATGGGTAAGCAAACTCCAAACCTATGACTTTGACATCAAATATGTCAAAGGGAAGAGGAACGTAGTGGTTGATGCTTTGTCTAGAAGGCCACATTTGTGCTCAATTTCAGTTATATCAGTAGATTGGAGGGAGAAGATACAAGCTGATTACGCAAAGAATGCACTTGCAAATGGCATTCTAGATGGTTCATTGCAGGATGATAAGTACCAGGCAAGGGATGGTCTCATATTTTACAAGGAAAGAATTTGGTTAGTCCCTGGGTCTAAGATTAAAGTGCAGATTTTCAAGACTTACCATGACATTCCAATGGCTAGTCATCTTGGGCATTACAAGACATACAGGCAAATCTGAGAAAGATTCTCATGGAAGGGAATGAAGGATGACATTCTTAAGTATGTTCGTGAGTGCCAGGTGTGCCAACAAAACAAAAACGAACATACTTAACCTATTGGGTTATTGCAGCCTTTACCAATACTTACTCAAAAGTGGGAAAGCATATCGATGGATTTTATTATAGGGCTTCCCAAGGTGCAGGGGAACAATTGTATCTATGTGGTGGTGGATAAATTAACCAAGTTTGCTCATTTTTTGCCATATCAGCAGGGTATACAGCAGTACAAGTGCAGATTTGTTCTTCAAAGAGGTGTTGAGGCTCCATGGAACACCTAAGATCATCATCGCTGACAGGGACAGCAAGTTCATGAGCTTGTTTTGGCAGTTGTTATTCAAGTTATATGGCACAGAGTTGACCCCTAGCACCAGTAATCATCCCCAGACTGATGGGCAAAGAGAGGTTGTCAATAAATGGGTGGAAGGTTATCTATGCAATTATGTTTCAGAGCAGCAGAAGGCATGGGTTAATTGGTTGCATTTGGGAGAATTCTGCTACAACTCTACTTTTCATATATCCATCAAGATGTCTCCATTTATGGCGTTGTATGGTTATGAAGCTCCCAGCTTCATTGATTTACTTTTTGGAGACTGCAGGGTGCCTAGAGCTAGAGATATTCTTCAGGGAAGTCAAGACGTCATGAGATCTCTAAGGGATAATATATAGCATGCACAGAATCAGCAGAAGTTGTATGTTGATCAGCATCACATTGAGCGGGCTTTTGAAGTAAGAGACGTGGTTTACTTAAGATTGCAGCCTTATAGGCAGTCCACTCTCAAGAAGAATGGGTCAGAGAAACTTAAGCCCCGCTTCTATGGACCATTTAGAGTCACTAGGAGGATCGAAGAGGTGGCTTATGAGCTTGAGCTACCTGAGAGTAGCAAGGTACACGTCTTCCACATTTCTCACCTTAAAAAGGCACTTGGTCAGAATGTGGTTCCTTCTACAAAGTCACCTCCTTTGGATGAGGAAGGCAAATTGATATTGGTTCCAGAGGCTCTGATTGATGTCAGGGAGCATACTATGCGAAACGGGGTGATCAGGGAGTATCTAGTGAAGTGGAAGGACTTGCCAGTGGAGGATGCTACTTGGGAGAGTGAGCAAATATTTCAGCATCTAGAGTTGCGATTGCTTGAGGACAAGCAATCTTGGGGAGGGAGGACTATAATGTCCCCTTCTTGCACTTGATCAATATGATCTTTCCATTAGCCTATTCCAAGGTACTCGTAAGCTAATTGGGTATGGTTAGTGTTGTAGTCTAGAATTGCACCCTTTGTGAAAGAGTTTCTCAGGCTCTCTCACTCCTAGCTACAAGCATTGGGACAACCTCAGGCTGTGGGTATCCTGTAGTGAAGTTGAACCTCTAGGCTTTTTTATGAGGCTAGTTCCTCAGATGCTTCACTTCAGCTCTTATTTTCCACACTAGAATCTACTGTTGACTAAGGAAAAGGGATAGGAGGATAACATAAAAAAGAAATCTGAGCTAAAGGAGGTGATGCACTAAATAGAGAGTGATCCACATTCAGACTGGGAACCTTAATGACTACTACTGAACTTAAACAAGACACAGTGTAGCTGAACCTATTTCAAATCCGCGAGCATGAGTAGTTGTGTGGAGGTAAAAGGGGAGGATGCACTTCGAAGGGCAGGAAGGAATATGTCTGCAGAAGAGCCACTATAACTTGTAACGCTTCACAAAGGCACCAAAGGCTAACACATCACACGACCTGCAAGAAACCAAGAAAAACTAAAGCAAGGTGCATAGAAAAATCA
Organism: Torreya grandis; assembly: GCA_037957365.1. Lineage (NCBI taxonomy): Eukaryota > Viridiplantae > Streptophyta > Pinopsida > Cupressales > Taxaceae > Torreya > Torreya grandis. The sequence continues at coordinate 740,055 of JARHVA010005343.1, forward strand.
CAAGTGATGAGAGAAAAACATACATTCTGCAAGTTAAAACTCCAATAATGCACACTTGACTTCAACAAAAATCAAAAAGTTGTCTTGTGTTGCTTCAAAAAAGTGTTACAAGGAAATTTTGACAGAGTAACTCTATCATCAGTCGAGGGATCTCTTTTTAGGCTCAAAAGCCTATATATATAGCAAAAAGGGATGAGAGAAGAGGGCTTGCGTGAGAAAACGGAGAGAGGTCATAAATGGCTGCAACCACCACTATGTCCTTGAACTCTTTTTGCCTTTAGAGTGTGCAACTGCTTGACCATGAAATGAACCGTTCAAGATCACCGTAAATCTCCTCGAGCCCTTCGCACATTCAAGTCTCCCTTTTTTGGAGCTAAGAGAGCCATGTCGTGGGTAGCTGCATGTTCCCACCTAGTGTACACGATTTGATCTCTTGCATTTAAAACCTGACGTGCTCCTTACTATTGTTTTGGACTTATATATTTTCTATTAAAATCGATACTCCCCTTGGCTTTTTGCATGTCCGTCGATCTTCTTGTGCATGGATGCCCACGAGTCGTCGATCTCCTACCAGTGGAATGTGTCTTTGACACTTGTCATGCACACTTTCGCCCTTGAGATTCGCTGACCCCTTTGACCTCCACCTGCCATTGATCTTCAATGTAAGATTGATTATGCGCCATCGGATCTAGCTCTCGAAATGCTGCCATGCGTCGTCTCTGCATTTGGCCAGAGACCCCTTTGACAACTTTTTAATGCCAACGGCTATTTTATGAGCTTGATCTTTGACACTGGTGCGAATGTCATGTTTCCTTCAAACACTTTCCTGCGGGCCTTTTTCTTTCGAGCTTTATGAAATGACCCTTCGGATTTATTTGCTTCGGCCACTTCTTCGAAAGAAAAGGTCTTTGGGACTTTTGGAAAGGTCCACTTCCTCAAGAGATACCCTTTGGAAATGCTGCATAAGACACTTTGGCATGGAAATGACTCTTCGAAAAAAGTGTTTTGGCCCCTTGCTTTGAAAGTGCCCTTCGGAAACCTTAAAGTGGACCGTTTTCCCTTGAACACTGTTGTTGGATCCTTAGAAAACCTTGCTTGGATCCTCTCTATTTGCAAATGTCGAATCCACTTCTAAGCCTTTGATCCACTACTTCATCAAACCATGCAAGAGCTTTATATGTGGGCGAAAAATGGCCAACATCTTTGGCGGCTCACAGGGGTTGCATGTCTGTTGATGCAAGAGAACCTAGACCATGTTGCCTCGTCAAATCCATCCATTGGGCATGGAGTCAAGTCACTTTTTCATTGAACCGGAACCTCCCTTTGAAGCAATAAGGACAACCAGAACAAAACAAACACTGTGCTCAAGGCACTTAGGGGAGGGAAACACAACTAAAAAGAAAGTTCACAAGGCACTTAGAGGAAAACATGAAAAGCTATACAAAATGTGCAATATCTACAATGGCTGCAAACTCTTTTAATAGCAAGGCTTTAGATAAATCCCATTGACTGGGATGGGTAATACCTCTCCATCTAGTTGGGCAAGCTGAAATGCATTATGTTGTTTGCATCCCTGGATCAAATAAGGACCACTCCACAAGCTGTCAAATTTGGTATGGTTCCCTGGCTTGGCCTTATTTGAATCCACTTGAGGACTAGATCCCCCTCTTTGAAGTCCCTTGCTATGGCTCTCTTGTCAAAGGCTTTCTTGACTTGAGCTTGATGTGACTCTAGTGTCTTCATTGCAAGGTCTATTGTTTCTTCAAGCTCCATGAGTTTTGTCAATCTCACATTCATGGGTTCATCTTCCAGCAGCTCCAACTGATGGGCTAGTTCTAATGCAGGCAGCTCAAGAGAAATGGGTAACTTGGCCTCCTTTCCATATACTAAAACATATGGAGAATTACCAGTGGTAGCTTTAGGAATCACCCTGTCAGCCCACAAGGTTGTCTTTAATTTGGTATGTCATGTCCTCTGATTCTCTTCCATAGTCCTGATGATTCTCAGCAAATTCTTATTTGTGGACTCAGCGAGTGCATTTCCTTGAGGATAATAATTGAAAGAGGTGTTGAGGTAGATGCCCATCTTGAAATCCCATTCACTTGTTTTTAGACCAAGGAATGCCAATGCATTGTCAGAAATGATAGTGGATGGAACACCAAATCTAGTCACAATGCTGTCATAGAAGTCTAGGACTGCACTTTCATTAGCTTCCTTCAACGCAATGGCTTCCACCCATTTGGTGAAGTAGTCAGTTGCAGTAAGCACCCACTTATGCCCTGCACTTGATGGAAGGTTGATCACTCCTATGAAATCCAAACCCCACCGCATGAATGGTTGCTCTGTCTGAATTGGGTTGAGAGGAAAAGCTGTTAATCTTTGCTTACCCATAAAAAGGGCACATTTTTGACACTTTCTTACCCATGCATAAGCATCTTTGAAGAGGTTGAGCCATTAATAACCAGTCCTCATTATCTTTGTTTTTGTAGTCCTTGGAGCAAAATGGCCTCCTGTAGGCCCATTATGGAATTGCTCCAAGAGCCTTGCCACTTGGTCATCATCTATGCACCTTAGAAGCACTCCATTGAGGTCATTTCTGAATAAAACCCCATCAACCAATGCATAAGGTATGGATTGAAGTCTGAAAAACCTTCTTTTTGCCTTGTCTAGACCTTGGGGGCATTCTCCTATTAGCAGAAAATTTGTCATATCATGGAGCCAGCGCTTATGAAGTAGAGGTGCCTCTGCATGTGAGTTGTCTTGAATCACCATGGCAACTTCTTTGTCTTTTTGAAGATCTTCCACCATGTGCTCACACAAACCTCTACCTCTGACCAACTTGGTCACTTTGATTTCCACATCACACTCCATGATTTTGGTGATCCAGCCAGCTCTTTTCTCATTCAAATTTTTGTTAAGGAGGAAATCCCTAACCCCAGGATGGGGTACCATGAGATAAATCTTGTTGTTGGAGAGCATTGGTCTGAACTTCTTAAGACTCCTCACTGCTGCAAGGATTAACATCTCTATAAAAGTGTACCTCACCTCATACCCTTCCAGCCCTTGACTAAAAAAGGCAATTCGTTGCTCCATTCCCTCACCATTCTTTTGTATCAGCAGAGCTGACAAGCTGTCAACGTTGGCAAAAGTGTCTAGCATGAAATCCTTGAAGAAATCAGGATTTATGAGCAAGGGTGCTTGGGCAATGGCCTGTTTGATGGCTTCAAAAGCATCTTTTTCTTTTCTTGGCCAAGAAAAAACTTGACTCTACTTTAACATGGCAGTAATAGGCTTGATTAAGCTTGCAAAACCCGGTATGAACCTTCTTACACAGTTTATTTTGCCAAGGAAGCTCTGAAGTCCTTTCTTATGCTTGGGGAGAGAGTGTTACGATGGCATCTACCCTTTCAGGGTCAATAGACAGCGCTTCTTTTGAAACAATGTGGCCCAACAACTTACCTTCATGCACAACAAACACACACTTCTTGGGATTTAACGAGATCTCATACTCCCTGCATCTTTCAAAGATCAGCCTTAGGTGGTCCATGTGTTCGCTAGCATTCTTGGAGAAAACCATGATGTCATCCAAGTAGACCAGCACCATTTGATTCAGTAATCCTTGGAAAGCCATGTCCATGGCTCTTTGGAAAGTTGCCCCAGCATTTGACAAACCAAAGGGCATCTTTTGGAACGCATACGTGCCCCATTTGGTGGTAAAGACAATCTTGTACCGATCTTTTACCAATACTTAGTTGTAATCTGAGTGTCCATCCAAAGAGAAAAACATTCTGACCCTGCAACTATTTGAAGAAGTTGCTCCATGGATGGTAGAGGGTAATGATCCTTCAAGGAGACTTTGTTCAAATCTCTGAAGTCAACACACAGCGTAATCTCCCCACTCTCTTTCTTACAGACACCAAATTGGCTACCCATGATGAGTGTTTGATGGGAAAGATAATTTTGGATTCAATCAACTTGGTGAGCTCTTTCCTCATAAACTCTTCTATTTTGGGGTTGATGGGCCTCTGCTTTTGCCTCACAGGCTTAGCATTAGCCTCCAGTTCGATGGTATGTTGGGCTAACTTTGGATCAAAACCTTTCAAGAAACTGTATTCCCAAGCAAATATGTTTGCGTATTCCTGGCAGAGTGCTATGAAAGCATGCCTCTCAGCGTTGCTGCTTACCTTCCCAAGCTTGAAAATTTTATCTTTGAAGATGAGGACTCTCATAGTTCTCTTCATTGGTTGACATTACCACCTTTCCTTTTTTTATATGGTCTCCCTCATGGAAAAGGCCCTCAAGTGTAACCAGTCTTTTAGGAAGTTTGTTAGACCTCAGTTGAACAATTTGATCCTCATACTGATGTTGAAATTTACCTTGGTTCATTGAGGAAAACTTTGTTTCTTGTTGCAAGAAGCAAGCAATTTGTTTGTCATTTTCAAAAACTTGCCAATGGACTTCATTATCTAGCACTGATGGCCTCACCACCACCTTGACGTGTGGTTGAACCTTGGCCTCTTTTAGCTTACTTGGAATATCAAATTGGGCTCCCACAGCAGCCAACCTGTCAGTATGCTGATTATGGTTCCTTGGCACTGCTTGGATGTTGAAGGTTTCAAAATCTTCAATTAGGTCCTACACTCTATTTTTGTAAGACCTCATCAAAGGATTCTTTGTAATGTTCAAGCCTCTGACTTGGTTCACTATAAGCTCACTATCACAATATGCTTGTAACATTTTGATTCCTCTTTTATTGGCCCATTGGAGACCACGGATCAAGCCTTCATATTTTGCTGCATTAGAAAAGCAACTAAAATGGAACCTATAGGAAGAGAAATGCTTATTACAAGAAGGGGAAACCAACATTGCCCCTGCACCTGCTCCATTTTTGCTCCTTGAACCATCAAAGGAAAACTTCCACATGCCATTGAAGTCTTCTTCAGGTCCAATGAGGGAAGGCGTGGGTTGATTTTCTTCATGTAGCAGATAGACACCCATGTCTCTTTCTTCAACACCCTCTAAAGGGTTGAGAAATTGGTTATCCCCCCATAGCTCATCTAAGAACAAGTCTAGAATCTCCTCAGGGTGAGTATTCAGCTCTTGACCAGTTGCGCATTCGTCTTCATCAAGACTAGTGCAATTCAAGTTTGTGTTATCTGGCTGATGGGGCTCAATGTGAAATTGTGCCATGGGCTCAGCCTTGATTGATACCTTCGTTCCATACCTCATTCTGAATGCCATGTATGATCAATCTGCTGAGAGATAGCCTCCTATCTTTGCTGTGAATTCTCTAGAAAGGCATAATGCAAAGCGAGGAGTTACATCAAGGATCAACACATCTTGAACCACTGAGACACTAGGACAAGCATGTAGGGTCATATTCAAATCCTTGATGATACCAGATGGCTTTGTGGAAGAACACTAAGTGCTAACGCCACTATCTACCAAGCAATTATGCACCAAGGAATCACCACTGAGTAATGAAATATAGAACGGAGGAGGTTTGACCACGTTACTTGACCGTTCTACCATAGGTCCCTTGGCTGCATTAGTGAGGACTTCAGCTTCTTTGCTTGGTTGTTTACCTGCAGTTGTTGTAACACCTATCTTGGACAAACTTTCTTGAAGGATATCCACTTGATCGGGCATGGAAAGCATGTCCCACATTGGTATGCTCACGTTGGATTTCTTCATTTGTTCAACAATGTTGATTGTTGTATTACTAACATTTGATTGTGCTTTAGGAGCCACTGCTGTTGTTTGTTGAATCTGTGAGCTTTGTGGAGGTGTCGAGACCTTTGGAGTGACAACAGGCTCGTTAGGCTTACACAATGGAGTGGTGGCAGGAGGTTCCTTGAATGCTCCCTAGTTGTCACCCATATTCCTTCTTTTGAATCTTGTATTTGCTACCACTGGGACATGAGCTTAACTGGAGTTGGGTTGCTGATTGGATGCATAGCACTCTTCTTGCTCACTGATGACCATTGTAGCATCCGGTTGGTTTGGTACCTGATCCGATCTTTGTTCTTGTCGAGACTGCTCTGGCTTTGTCATCATGGGAGTCTCCGTGTTTTGAGCCATTAAGGCTTGATCATATCCATAAGCAATACCCTACTGCCATTGGTTATCAAATACCTGGTTAGAACCATTAGTTGGGACAATGGATTGCCCAAAAGACTGGTTCCAAGGCATGGTCCCTTCAGCGTCTTGAGCCATGTTTTGAACAGGAACCAAGGAGTTGGAAGACCCTACAACATTTGGATTATAGTTATTTTGTCTAGCATAGTTAGGCTGCCCCTGTCCTTGACCTTGTCCTTGAAAATTTCCTTTGTAGGGTGGCCTATTTGCTTGATAAGACTGCTATTGAGGTTGATATGGAGCTTGATAAGGTTTATTGAACTGAGCTTGTTGTCTCTTGACGTTGACCACATCATTCTCCAAGGATTGGAGCATGCTCTTAAGTTCTAAGTAGTTCTTTTGCTCTTGGGAGTCGCTAGATCCACTAGTGGAGGCCTTCTCTTTCTTGGATGAGGGTATAGTGGCAATCGTTGGTGTTGGAAGAATAACATCAAGTGGAGGAACAACTATAGGAACTGGTCTAATCTCAGGGAAAAGAGGAATTGGGGGCCTAGGAGTAAGCTTGTCGATCTGAACTAGACAATTTTCAGCTTTGATAGCCACCTCGTAAACGTCTGATAATATATCTCCTCCCATGGATTGGATCATTACTGCTATGTCGTTGTTTAGAGCCTTCAAATAGTATAAGAGTGCAAAGTTAGGGGATGGTCTAACAGCGGCTGGAATTCTTCCCAAGCCTTTTGGAATCTTGTGTTGAAGTCTTGCATAACTTCATGGGAAGCTCTCTTGATTGTGGTCCATTGTTCTGCTAGTGACAAGTGATCACTCTTGTCTACAAATCTTTTACATAACGTTGTTCCCAACTAATCCCATGATTGAATAGAGTTAGGAACTAAACCTCTATACCAATCTAAAGTCTTTCCCTTAAAGGATATAGCGAATAGTCTGCTAGCTACATTTTCTACTATGACATTATGGATATTGCAGAAATTGGCTATGTCTGTGATGTGTTCAGTAGGAGTTACGGCTTGATCTCTTGTGAAATACGGGACGTTTTTGAGAGTTGCTACTGGCATAGGATCATATTGTGGCAAATTCAAAGGACTTTGGCCACTGAAACCTACAAAATCTCTTTGGGAAATCATGGTAACAAAAGGAGCTAACAAAGGTCTTGCGTAGGTATACCTCACAACTAGTTTAGGAAAATAGTTTCCTACGTATGGGTGAGCATGGGCGAACCCTAACCTTCTTGTTGAGTTTAAAGGTAAATCAACAAATTCAAAAGGAATACGTCCAAAAACTGATCTTGTAGTCACCTTTGGCACGAAAGATAGTTACCGTTCTGCCACCAAATTGTTGAGTGTTCTTTGGAGTCGCCAGATACTGAACGATGGAAGCTATAACCACTGCAAATTGATCAAACTAGCATCAAACTTGACCAATCTTCCTTGAAAATAATCCCACCGAGTGTGCCAGAAACTGTTATAGTCTAGAATTGCACCCTTTGAGGGAGAGTTTCTCAGGTTCTCTCACTCCTAGCTACAAGCATTGGGACAACCTCAGGTTGTATCATGTAGTGAGGTTTAACCTCTAGGTTTTTTTATGAGGTTAGTTCCTCAGATGCTTCACTTCAGCTCTTATTTCCATGCTAGAATCTACTGCTGACTAAGAAAAAGGGATAGGAGGATAACATAAAAAGGAAATCTGAGCTAAAGGAGGTGATGAACCAAATAGAGAGTGATCCATATTCAGACTGGGAACCTTAATGACTACTATTGAACTTAAACAAGACACAGTCTAGCTGAACCTATTTCAAAGCCGCGAGCATGAGTAGTTGTGTGGAGATCAAAGGGGAGGATGCACTTTGAAGGACAAGAAGGAATAAGTCTGCAGAAGAGACACTATAACTTGTAACGCTTCCGAAAGGCACCAAAGGCTAACACATCACACGACCTGCAAGAAACCAAGAAAACTAAAGTGAGGTGCATAGAGAAATCACAGGTGATGAAAGAAAAACATACGTTCTGCAAGTTAAAACTCTAATAATGCACACTTGACTTCAATGAAAATCAGAAAGTTGTCTTGTATTGCTTCAAGAGAGTGTTACAAGAAAATTTTGACAGAGTAACTCTATCATCAGTCGAGGGATCTCTTTTTAGGCCCAAAAACCTGTATATATAGCAAAAACGGATGAGAGAAGAGAGGGCTTGCGTGAGAAAATGGAGAGAGAGGTCATAAATGGCTACAACCACCACTATGTCCTTGAACTCTTTTTGCCTTTAGAGCGTGCAACTGCTTGACCATGAAATGAACCGTCCAAGATCACCATAAATCTCCTCGAGCCCTTCGTGCATTCAAGTCTCTCTTTTTTGGAGCTGAGAGAGCCATGTCGCAGGCAGCTGCATGTTCCCGCCAATTGTACATGATTTGATCTCTTGCATTAAAAACCTGACGTGCTCCTTACTATTGTTTTGGACTTGTATATTTTCTATTAAAATTGATACCCCACTTGGCTTTTTGCATGTCCGTCGATCTGCTTGTGCATGGATGCCCGCGAGTCATTGATCTCCTACCAGTTAAATGTGTCTTTGACACTTGTCATGCACACTTTTGCCCTTGAGTTTCGTTGACCCCTTTGACCTCCACTCGCCGTTGATCTTCAATGTTAAGATTGATTATGCGTCGTCAAATCTAGCTCCCGAAACACTGCCACGCATCATCTCTGCATTTACCCAGAGACCCCTTTGACAGCGTTTGAATGCCAACGACTATTTTATGAGCTTGATCTTTAACACTGATGCAAACGTCATGTTTCCTTCGGACACTTTCCTGCAGGCCTTTTTCTTTCGGACTATTTGAGAATGACCCTTCGGATTTATTTGCTCCAGCCACTTCTTCGAAAGAAAAGGTCTTCGGGACTTTTGGAAAGGTCCACTTTCTCAAGAGATACCCTTCGGAAATACTGCATAAGACACTTTGGCATGGAAATGACTCTTCGGAAAAAGTGTTTTGGCCCCTTGCTTTGAAAGTGCCCTTCGAAAACCTTAAAGTGGACCGTTTTCCCTTGAACACTATTGTTGGATCCTTATAAAACCTTGCTCGGATCCTCTTTATTTGCAAATGTCGTATCCACTTCTAAGCCTTTGATCCATTGCTTCATCAAACCATGGAAGAACTTTATATGTGGGCCAAAAATGGCCAACAGTTGGAAGACTCATGTCCTGTGTTGGGCTTTGTGGAGATTTTTCTGTGTTTTTCGGCGGGGTTACTATTTTTAGCAGTGGCTATTTTTAGAACTTACTATTTATAGTAAGTTTAAGTGCTTCTCAGAATGAGATGGTTAGGTGTTTGTGGACACACTATTTTTAGTAAGTGTTATTTTTAGCAGCCAATCTTGGCCTCTGTTTCTCCAACAGTTCAGTGCAATATTTCCCGTTATGGCTTTGGTGAGTTCTAAGGGTGATCAAATTAATATTTATTATTTGTTACTTATGTTATAAAGTTACTTTATAACTTAAGTGAGGGTGGTGTGTTCATAAAAGACCCCCTTGACTCACGCCTAGCAAAAAAAAAAATGTGACTTCAAGTTGTTTTTAAAAGCTAAATATTAGCCTCCAAAGTGGATGCCATGTTTGGGGAGGGATAAAGGTAAAAAAATTAAAAATAAATTAAAAGGGCTCATGAGAGGGGCGTAGCATCTTGGAGGGAAAAGTTGGAATTTGAAATGTGTTGCTCTAATTCCTCCTCATCTTCTATATATATGCACTTTGGGCCTTCATTGGGTTATTTTGAATTGGCAACATAACATGATGTTGTTGGATTGTTTCTAGGGTTCCCTTTTCTGCTGATTGAAGACGAAAACCCTCCTCTAGTTGTTGGTTTCGGTGGTGAAGACCCACCCTCGCTGGTTGGCATTTGGATTGAAGATTGACAATGGTTTTGCCTTGTTGACCAAGCATTTTGGCACTAATATAATGAGGATATTTTCAGTATTTTGAGTGGGTTTGGAGAATTTGGTTTGGTAGATGATTTGCATCTTTTTAGAGTGTATTTGGAGTTGTTTTGATTCACTTTCAGGGGTTTGATATACCTTTTTCTGAGTTCTGGAAAAGCACATTTTTTGAGTAGCTGGAAACACAAACTGTTCATAACTCCGTGTGTGGGAAGAGTATCGTTCTGGGTGATGATCCTAAGGATTCCTTGCAGCTGGGCGCCTCATTTTGAGCCCTCATTGCATTGTTGGGTGAGGGACTGATTTAATAAAGCAGATCGCCCCTCCTAGGGAGCCATACCATTTCACTAGGCATTGGTCTTGGTCTGAAAATCAGATTTTGCACTTTCAGGGTCTGCATCATGTTGTTGACAGAATCAATTCACAGTAGAATGATGGTCAATGCAAAGGAGAAGGTTGGGGTTTGATGGTACTTTCATTTGGTGTCTTTCATGAGGAGTTATATGCATTTACTGCTCAATGTATGACCGTGAAATGTACTTTCTATGACTGTAAACAGGTCTGCTATAAATTTCCTAAAGTCTGATTTCAATTATTGTTCAATCCCAACATGATTTGTAATGGGTTTAATACGATATGATGCAAATACATGTTCATTTCCTTTCTATGCAAAGATTTCTATGTATGCCACAACATGTTGAATGGAACTTGAAAACAAACACATTGTGCAATTTCCGTCTTACTCTATAAACCAACACACACAAAAAAAAAGGGGGGGGTGGTTATTACAACACGACAGCCAAAAAGACTACATGAAAATTTCAGAAGCATGATACGTAGTGGGGATGGTAGCTCTAGCTAAATGGATGCCTAAAGTTTCTTTTGAGTTCCATCTTTGAAGGACAAGAAACATACCTTTTTTAGAGTGTATGGTCCTTGGCATTTTTATAGTTGTATGTGTCATAGATGGGTAATTTTGTCCCATCTTTGCTTTGACTGGCTTACTTTCATGAGTGATCTTTAGCCTTGGATCCTCGAAAACTATAGTTCTCTATAAACTTCTATGCTCTCAGAAGACAATACTTTGACCGTTTTAAAATGCTCTCACAGAACTAAACCAACACTCGTGCAATTCTCACACTCAACAAAGTGAAGAATTCAATCTGACCTCTGTATTTAAAAATTTGAAGCCCCGTGCATTAATAAAATCACAAATCTTCTCTCAACCACAATTCTTACTCCAAGTTACCGAGTTAAAGCATGACTTTTTTCATTTAAAGAAAAATGGTTCGATGAATTAAAGAAATCCTAGAATAAAGTTTCGCAAATCAATTAACTCAAGTGACTTGATCTTCTCCATGATTGCAAAACAGCCACCTATGTCACCCTTTAAATTTGGACTATAGATTGGTCTTGATCTACAACTGTTACCAGTTTAAAGCTCTACCTAATCATCCCTGCAACAACGAAATCAAAGTTAGGCACCAATATATTAATTGACTCGGCCAGCACATAGCCTTGGGCTGAGAGTCATTATGACCACCCACCATCAGGCTTACGACTTTAAGACTTCCTTTAATAATTGTAACCCCACAGCGCCAAAGCCAAAGTTGAACTTAGGGATATGAAATTTGTTTATTTACATTTAAGTGTCAAGATGCTTGAGCCTTCAAGCCTAACAGATTATCACTTATCTGGACTACTCCACTAATAAACATGCTCACTATAATAGTCCAGCTAATGGGAATTGCCACGTGTTCTAAGCCCCATACAGTCAACCTTGAACTTTAATCTGACCCGAATTACTAAAGAAATCCACGAGGCACTTCCTTGGACATAGATCTCTAGAATAATGAACTCACATATCTAATCCCACAGCAACAATATGTCATAACCCCACTTCGGATACCCTTACATTACTGCATGTGACATTGTGATAAGCCTGAATTGGTTGCTCCAAGTGATTGTTTGACTTGGACAAATTATTTTGTTGGATACGACCTTGTCTATTTGATATACTTCAGTTGTAGTATGAGGCTTATTTCTGACACTAACCGTTTTTGGAGACATCATTCTGATCAGGATGTATTTGTCATGCTTAGCAGATGTGGACCTAATTTACTACTACGGTTAACTGCTTCATTATTTCAACTTATGATTATGATTAGTTTACGGTTGTGGTATTTAATATTTTGTTACATCAGAATTTTATTTTTGTTGATATTTTATGGCTCATGCAAATACTGTTGATGTCTTGTTTCGGTGAATGCAAGAACCTGAATAATGAGCTAGGCTCAATGGTTACTTCGACCAACAGAGTAAAGCGACAACAAAGTTAATATTCAGTCGAGTGTGACTCCAAGAGGTAAAAATGATAAAACAAGGATTCTTAAGCCATTGGTTAGTTTGAGTCTTTTGTTATCATTCCTAGTTTGACTTCGTTACTGCTCTCATGGTTTTATGTGTTGATGGTCCTTGTCATCACACTCTATGTTATCCTCTTCACCAACCCATTCCAGTATCTCTGCCTTACCAAATGTCATCCTCATGAATCTCAAGCTCTTCATGCCTTCAAGGCAGTCTTGAATGACTCGAATAGCAATTTGAGGTCATGGGTGAATAGCACTGGCTACGACACACTATTTATGAAGTTATCCACCACAATGTGTTTATATATATATATTCGAGTGGGGGTTCGTTTTGTGTACGGTTGAAATACTAAGTGGTTTGTATATATACATACAAGTGGGGAGTAGTTTGATATACACTTAGAATACTATATATATATTCGAGTGGGGGTTCGTTTTGTGTACGGTTGAAATACTAAAGTGGTTTGTATATATACATACAAGTGGGGAGTAGTTTGATATACACTTAGAATACTAAAGTGGTCGGTATGCGAAATACTTAGAGCCATTTTTTGGGAGGCGAGATGGGAGAAGAAAGAGTAAGATGCATTTCCTACGTTGGGCGATCTGAGATGTAGGGGGCTTTTGAAACGAAGGAAGAAAGCTATTTTTAGGGAAAAAGATGGGTTGTCATATCCAACGCAACATACATACACATATGGACACAAGGTCTTTGGAAGAGGAAGTCGACAGAGAAAGGGAAAGAGAGAGTTGACACATGGGTGTAGAGAGAGAAAGCTGAGGAAAGGAGGGTCTAGACCAGGGGTTGGGAGAGAAAGAAAAGAGAGAAGAGGGTCGACGTTGGAGGAAAGGCCGAGCCAGAGGAGGTAACCATTCTTCTCCACCGTGGTTGAACTGCCTACTTGCCAAGTAAGTAAATTGTTGTTGAATAAAGCAAGTCAATTGGGGTTTCCTTTGTTTGTGGAATCATGGAGCTATGATTCTGATCAATTCGATTTGGGTTTGTTGCAAATCATTATTTTCTGTTGGAAAATGAATTTTTGGGGATTTTATTCATAAATTAATCACTATACATTTGATAAGTTGCTCAGTATTTTTGGGGCAGAATAGTTACTATGCGAAATTCAATTTGTGTAGTTTTATTTCCCCAGCATGATGATAGTAGTATTTTGGCATCAAACCCTAAGAATGGAAAACTAGATTTCTTGTCCATGGCAATAAATTCTAAATGGAAACCCTGCAGAATTCTGAATTGTATTTGTTTGTTATGACTTTGATTTTTGCATGGAAAGATTAAGGAGTCGTGTTACTTCACTTTGGAACTGTTGTATTGCAACATGAGGTGTTGGAGATTCATGAAGAAACCACAAACCCTCAAACCATTCCTTTCATCCCCAAAATTTACCCGTACTTCTATTCGACTTAACCATGATTATTGCATGAACTCGATTTTTGGCTATTAGCGAGATTTTGGTTGGTAGTGTACAGTTGAGTATGAGATGAGTGTTGCATTTGATATTTAATTAAAAAAAAAGCTATACTCAATTTGTGACTTTCTTTCTTGTAGCCATTGAGAGGGAGTAGTTGTCAATTTATGCTGATAGGCTATTTGTAAACATGAAAGGCTTTCTTCAACTATTGTTTAGAATGGGATTCTATTTTTATATGATTGGATTCCCGTGTATGCTTGATTTAATCAGTCATTTTATTGGATTCATTGATTTGGAAAACCCACCACTGATGTTATTACTTGGTCTATGATTTATCGAGTATCTGTGAAGGTTGTATTGAGTCATTTACATTGCGTTTTAATGTTGGAACCATTCGAATGTTAATCAACTAGATTTATGATTTAGACTCAACATAAATCATTCTTGCATGCTGAAAATAGCACTTTGACGGAGTTGGACTACCTGCTCCGGTTTTAAGCATGACCCTTCGGAACTTATAGATTTGAATCTGCCGTAGATTTGTTTTTGTAAGCCTTGCACAAACTCCAAGAGGCTATTTTGAGCTGTTAGGATTTCTATGAGTTGCTTAATATTCTTTTGGTGCTCATTTGGGTCTGTAATTGTTTCGGTTTTTCTTGTTGTTCAGTGGTCTGTTGTTGTGAATCGAGTCAGTGGCTTAGAATCCCTGTTTGAATTTGAACCTCTTTGCTTACTCTCTACTGAATCACCATCCAACTAATGGATGGAGTGGTTAGGGCCACCATGTGGATGGGCTCATTTGACTGCGCATGAAGATTTGGCCTCAAACTGATTGTTGCATTCCTCTCTCTTGGATGCTTGTGTCAGTGATACTTGTTGGCCATTTTTGACCCACATACCAAGCTCGTGCCCAGACAGATCAGGTTGCTAATGGATGCTCAGATGGACAAAAGTTCTAGATGGAATGAGTGATCCAAAGATCTCATTTTACCTACAAAGCTTTTGAAACACTTTAAGTTCACTTAAAGTGTAAATTGTTAATTTCTAAAGGACAGGTTTGGAGTTGCAGAGACCGTATGGGGTGTCAAGAGTGCTTGGAATGACTATGAAGTGCATGGTATTGATCTGGTTTTCATTGTGTTCATCTTGACATTTTGGGTCTAGTGGCAAAAATTTTGAGTAGGCAGTTTGATGACGTCATAATTGCCAGGTGTGGATGAGACGGGGGGAATTGGTCATATGGTTGTGATCGCATTAGTCCCAAGAACATATGCGCTAAATTTCAGGGCATGCGTCTAAGTGCAGTAGAAGATATAAAGACTCAAAGTTGGTCTCTCAAACAAAATTCGCTCCATATCCAATATGCAAAGGAATTCAAATAGAGCCAAGTGAGCATATTGATGGCATCGTATCTCGCACGTGTGACAGTCTCAGGAGAAAATGATCATATGAGTTTGTTCAGCTTAGTCCCTAGTTGCTACGCGCTAAGTTTCAAGCCATGTGTCTAAGCACAACAAAACTTATGCATGTTCAAAGTTGGCTCCTCAGACAGAATTCACTAAGTTTCACTACTTAGCCATTTTTGACCATGACAGGGATACGGACATCATACAAAAACACGCAGGTCAGCCCACTTGAACATTTTGTAAACACTTAGGAAGCTCCCAGGACCAACGGATCAAGTGGGTTCATCCCTTTTAGTATCAATAACATCTCCTGAAAACATAGTCACAAGGTTCGAGTTCGAGTTCGAGGAGTATAAAATTCGGTTCGAGTTCGTCAGTGGATAAAGTTCGAAAAAAAATTCGCCAGTAAGTTCAAATCATAGAAAAACATAAGAAATATATAAAAATAAGTCAAATCAAAGTATTATGGATACTTCTTGAAAAACTAAATGTTTCAAAATGTAAATAAAAACTAAATTAAATAATTTAAAAGACTTAATATAAAATAATAATAAAAATAAATAATATTTGTAAAATATTAAAAAAATAAGAATTAAATTATAAATTAAATTAAATAAAAAAAGAAACAAATAATATAATTTTATATAAAAATAAAATAAAATATAAATTTTAAAATAAAAGATTAAATAAATAAAAATGAAAATTATTAAAAATGAATAAAAAATATAAAACAAATTACAATTAAATTAAAAAAAATTTAAAATATAGTAAAATTTTTAAGAAATACAAATAAAAAAATAAAAAAACATCATAAAAATAAATAAAAATAAACATTTTATATAATAACAAATAATAATTTAAAAAGTTAATAAAATTATTAGATAAAAATAAATTAATTAAAAAAAAACATAGAAATTAAATAAAAACGACAATAATTATTAAAAACAAATAATTTTAAAATTTAATAAAATTATTGAAAAAACTTAACAAAAATTAAAAATTAAAAAACTAAAACCCTACCTTCTCTCCCGCGCTGCCTGCCTACTGCTGCTGCCGCGCTGCCTGCCTGCCGCTGCCGCGTTGCTTGCCTACTGCCGCTGCCGCTTCCACGCTGCCTGCCTGTCGCTGCGCTTGCCGCCACTGCTTGCCTGAATCAAGGTACAGTCGCCGTTTTTCATTAAATTCGCCGAACCAGCCGAATTTGACCAAATCTCAAGTCAACATCATGAGATTCGGCGGATTTCGAATTTTAACCTAAAAATTCGCCGAACCCTATGACAGTGCCTGAAAATTTCGTGCCTCCATGACTTCTTCGCTTTCAGATCCAAGCCTTCAAAGTTGGTCAAAAGGTGATTAACGATCGCGCGAACGTCAAATTTAAGACCCAGTAAGTAGCCGTTGGTTTTCAAACAGTGGGTCCCAACAGATCTAACGGTCCACATTGCATCGTATATCTTGATCCAATGGTGCAAGATGAGTCAAAAGGTCAAGGAGCTTGAGAGATTGACATGTGGCGTAAGCGCTAAAGCTGACAAACTAACAGCGGATCCTGAAATCAAATGCGGGACTACCAAGTGGCACTAGCTCAGAGAGAGATTGACAAGCCAAAGGCAAATCAATGACTTGCGGTCATTTGTACCGAGCAAGATCAACGATGCAAGATGGGTCAATGAGTCAATGATCCGAGCCTGTGTTGCAGAGGTATGCCCCCTCCCCAACACATCTTTTCCGGATATGCCTCTGGCATGGGAACGTCTCGGGCCCGTAGGCATCCTGAAGGCGTCAGTGGCCCTCCCGAAAACTTGCGGCACGACCACGAATGCCTCTAGGAGTGCCCGGGACGTCTCTAGGCATGCTCGAGGGATTCTGGCAAAAAAATGACGGAAAAACTTTTAAAAAAACTCAAAAAATCCTTTAAAAAAAACCCTAAAAACTAAGCAACCCTAAATGTTGCTGATGGCTTATAAAAGCAGCCCTTCCCTCTTCCTAAAACCACACCAAGCGACCATTGTTTGCAGGGTTTGCTGAACCTTGAAGACAGTGAAGAGACAGCAAATTTGTTTGGAGAAGAGACAGCGAATTTGTTTGGAGAAGAGACAGTGAATTTGCCACGAGGAGAAGAGTGAATTGTGGAGTGAAACCGAGCCGGAGTGACGAGTGAAGCACTGCCGCCACCGTGGAGGAGTTTGCGAGCAAGTATGTTAAATTTTTAATTTAGTATTTACTATTTAGTATTTAGTTAAAGCTTATAAGTTTTAATATTTTATTTTAAGTTGTATTTAGTTTTAAATTTTAATATTTAAAATTTTAAAATAATAAAATATATAGTATAGTATTATAGTAATTAGTATATAGTATATAGTATTAAAATATATAGTATAGCATTAACTATTAAGTATATAGTATAACTATTAAAATAAAATTTAATATTAAAAATTTAAAACTAAATACTATTTAGTTTTAAATTTTTAATATTATATTTTATTTTAAATTTACTATATAACTTATAAAATAACTATATGCTATATAGTATAGTATTTAAATTTTATTTTAAATATTTTTAATTTTAAAATTCTTTTAAGTTTATTTATTTATTTTAATTTTCTACAATGTTAAAATTTATGAAGTTTATTTATTTTCATTTTCTGTAAATAAAAATATATATACATTTTTTTTATTTTTTTTAACATTAAAATCTTCCTTATTTATTTTAATTTTCTGTAAATAATATTAAAATTAAATATTACTTTTTTTCGTAAATAATACTAATTGGTAAATTAGTAATTATTAAAAAAAATCAAATGTTTATTTTCTTTGTTTAAAATTAAAAGTTGTAATCGTATTAAAATTTATTTTTTTTATTTTTCCCGTTTCCATAAATATTTATTATTTAAAAAAATCATTATCAGATGTATATTTTTTTATATAAGTTTCTAAGTTCTAACCCTAACTTCTACGTATGCTCTTCTCTCGTGCGTAATTGCGATCTTGAGAATCAGAAACAGAGTTAGCTACATTACATTTAATTTTTATTTTTCCAAGTTTAAATATTTAAAAAAATCAAATGTATATATTTTTTAAGTTTCTAACCCCAACTTCAGCGTATGCTCTTCTCTCGCGCGTAATTGCGATCGTGAGAATCAGAAATAAAGTTGCATTACATTTAATTTTTATTTTTTCAAGTTTAAATATTTTAAAAAATCAAATGTATATTTTTTATCTAAGTTTCTAACCCTAACTTCTGAGTATGCTCTTCTCTTACGCGTAATTGCGATCATGAGAATCAGAAACAGAGTTAGTTATACTTATTAATTTTAACTTTTTATTTTTTTGTTTGGTTTTAGAATCTAATTTGATAATTCATAATTATGATATCTATGGCATCCAGTTCAATGTCAGGGGGAGGGCATGATGAAGCAAATCGGGCCGAAACCTTGCTTCAAGTGAAATATGGACCTGCCTCCCCTCTTTGGAAACATGTGACGATACTTGAGATCATTGTTGGTGGTGGGACTCGTGTGTGGATATGCAATGATTGTCATGCCACATACAAATCCTCGTATACTTGGGTCAAAACTCATTCGACTGGGTATGGGCCACCGGGTATCAAAAACTGTGATAAAATTCTCAAGCCAAAAATAGTTGAGTTCATGAAAGAGTAAGAACAAGCAGATGCAACAGTTGCTTCAATAAACCGTTCTAAAACAATACCTCTCCAAAGAGGCAGATCAGGGAGACCACCCATAACCCCTGCAACTACGAGTCATCCTTTCATTGAAATTCAAACTCGAGCTCATTCAGTTGCAATACCCTCTGATGATGATGCAAATGTCACTTCACTGAAAAAACCAAAAGAACTATTGGAAAAAGCTTTCAATGTCGCACAGAGGGACATTGTTGATGAGTTGATTGCTAGATGCATTTATGCATGTGCGCTACCCTTCAATGTTTTGAGATCGCCTTATTGGAAACAAATGTTAAAAGCGGTCAATCAAGCTCCACAAGGTTACAAAGGCCCTAACTATGAGAAAGTTCGAACCACACTCTTGACCAAATTAGTAAAACATATTCACACTTCTTTGCAGCCAATTAGAGATTCGTAGAAGGATTCAGGGGTGTCCATTATCTCAAAGGATGGAAAGATGCTCGAAATAGGCCTTTGATCAATGTTGTTGCAATATGCCCTAAAAGGGCAATGTTCTTGAAAGTAGTGGATTGTGAGGGCGAAGTGAAAGATGCTCAATTCATTGCAAACATTTTGATAGAAGTTATTGAGTTAGTGGGCCCCCAACATGTTGTCCAAGTCATCACGGACAACGCAAAGAATTGTAGAGCAGTTGGGTTGATTATAGAAGGCAGATATAAGCACATATTTTGGACACCTTGTGTTGTCCACTCCCTCAACTTGGTGCTGCAAAAAATTGGTAAAATTCAATGGATAAAGCAAGTTTATGCAGAGGCCAGTGACATTCAAACATTTGTCACAAATCATCACATGTCTCAGGCCATCTTCAGGAAATTCTCAAAGTTGGAGTTATTGAAGGTAAGAAATTCGAGAACAAATTCTTAGTCTTACTTTTGAAGTTGTAACTTTTTAATAATTAATAATTTAATTCTAGTTGTTTATCAACGTTTACAGTTTAGACAATTAAACTTGGTCTTATTTTATTTTTGTAGATCGTTGAAACTAGATTTGCTTTTCACACGCTCGTCTTGAGATGACTTGTGAAGGTGAAAGAGGCACTAAGCAGTACGGTGATAAGCAATGTTTGGGGTGTGTGGAGGCAAGCAAGCACCACTGGCATTGAAAAAGCCAATAAGATCAAAGCATTGATCTTTGATGATAACTAGTGGACCAAGATTGAATGTGAGCTCAATTTTACAGAACCTATTCTATCTATGATCCGATTTACGGATTCAGATGCAGCTTGCATGGGAGAGGTTTATGATGAGATTGATTCCATGCTTGAAAGTACGAGAGAGATCATACAAAAGAAAAGAGTAAGACCCAGAAGAAATGTTTTATAATGAAATCAAGTCTTTGGTCATGAAGAGGTGGAATAAAATGACCACCCCATTACATCTCCTTGCTTATGCTCTCAATCCGAAGTATTATAGCAATGAAATACTTCAACGACCCAATAGCCAACCACCATATGATGATGTAGAGGTTGCAAATGGAACTAGGCAAGCATTCAGAAAGCTTTTTCCTGATTCATCTGTAGCTAGTGCGGTCCACAATGAAATGGGCATGTTTGTAGCTTCAGAGGGCAGCATGGGAGAAATTGAGGCTCTTTTTGACAAATATGGCTTGTCTCCAATCAAGTGGTGGTATGTACATAGTCATGATGCCAAGTACCTACGACCCATTGCAATCAAGATTCTATCACAGGTATTCAATTTGAATTAAATAAAAAAAATTATTAAGTTATTGACATTTTTTTTACATTGTTACAAATTTTAAATTCGAAAATTCTAACAATTAACAACCATTTTTTGTGACAGGTGGCTAGTAATTCTTCGGCAAAGTGAAATTGGAGTACATATGGATTTATCCATCCTGCTAAAAGAAACAAGTTGGCATCCAAGAAAGCTGAGGATTTGGTATTTGTGCATTCCAATTTGCGCCTCCTTTCACACAAGTCTAAGGACTATATGCGAGGGCCTAACAAACTTTGAGATATCCTTCCAGAGAATACAAAGTTGGATGCCTCCACATCTACATTTGCCCAAGTTTCATTACTTGGTGTGAATGATGTCGATGACAATGAAGAGGATTCAACACCAAGGGTGAAGAGTGGAGCTAGTGGGAGTTGTCCAAGTGGTGCTAGTGGGAGTAACATTCATAATTATGAATATGAGGACAATCTAGATGAATTATGAATCTATGATTTATTCTACATTTGCATTTTGAAAATTTGAATGTATTTGCAATGTATACTTTGAACATTTTGAAATTTGAAGCAATGAATGAACACTATGTATTTACTATTTTCAAGTGTTTTACAAAAAAATTGAGTAATATGCATTTATATATATATATATATAGACGTACCCACGGTATATCCAAATCAAGGTTCTAGAAAAATGGCGTACCCACGTACCCGAATTGTACCAGTACCCGTATCCAAACAACGTAGATCCGAGCCAGTATCGATGACCAATAAGAATAAAGGTTGAGAAGCCAAGGTCAGTTTTCGACGGAAGCAAACATAGGCATTGCAAGGTCATTCCGTCGCCATTAAAGCTCGTTCGAGCACCATTAAAAGGCCACAACCATGAAGTATAAAGAACATAAAGGGACCGCCATTGGAGCTTAATATAGACCTTTGATTCGACATTTTAGAGCTTGCAAGGTTCGTCTGTGACTATGTTCGCCATTCTCAAAGGCCCTATGTATACAATGAACTCTTGGTTCCTGTAGAGATAGAATGGGTCTATTTGGACCTATTATAATCCAGAAAAAGGGGGCTATATAGTCTATAGTTTTGTATTAATATGCTAGCTATAGGAAAACCAATAATCTTAGATTGGTTTTCGTCTATAGGATGGACCTATGATCCAAACATAGAGATAAAGCAGATATGTGGTTAATGCAAAGGATCGTCCTTCAGCATGCCCAGATTTTCGACAAGCAGTCGTCTAAAATGCACAAAGCCATGATTTTTGTCAAATCCATGAGCATGAAGTTTTGTCTTCAAGTGAGAGATGGTGTGAAGGATCAAAGAAAAGGTCTAGTGTTGGGAGCTGCAACTAGGGGCATTCAATGTGTCCTCGGAACCTTTGGGGACTTTCTCACTCAATAAGCCACGAGCAATGTCCCGATTGATCAAAAAGGTGTCAAGGCTTTCATTGGCTAAGGAGCAAAAGGTGGCAACTCATATTCAATTAATGACCCGAGATGGTGTGTTCTCTCCCTGATGGCGTGCTTCCACATTCTTTCTCTCTCTTTCTTCTCCTATATATCCTGGTCTCATTCCCATTGAAGGGGTTCTCAGCTCTTAGAATTTATCATTCTTTTCTGGGACAAGGATACTCATTGAGACTTGCAAAAATGTGCTCATTTGATATGGTTAAAACCTGTCAAAATATTGTAAGAACTGCCTTTTGAAGTAATAGAATCAACTATTTGTCTATCTCGTCTTTAACCAGTGCTTACTATGCTTGTGTATGGTGAATTTGTGAAGGCGATTCGTCCTAATTTATTGTCCCTCTGCTTGCCTCTTTGAAGGTGTTTTCAAGCTAACTTGCAGGTCTAGATTAGTGTTATACTTGGAACCTCTTCTATGAAATATTTATGCAACTAGTGAGATTGTGAAATTGAGTAAGCCATAGTTGTCTTTTGTTGATCCAATGTGTGTTTCAAGCTTATATGAGTGTCTATTTAACTTTGGTGCATCACTTTTTTAGCTTTCTTAGGAGCCCTCAACCATCTTTCTAACCCTTTTCCCTGTGAAGGATTAGTTTAGCATTAGTTTAGGTGAGCATCAAGAGGAAATCGGCCTTCTCCGGAGGTCCAACCCTACCATAGGTCACCTACAGCCTGGGGTTATTCCCATTGTGTAGCTCAATTGGAAGGAGCTTGAAGAACTCTCTACATGGGTGCAAATTGAGCCTACAACAGTTTTTAGCACACCCTATGGGACCACAGTCCAAAAAGAAGATTGATCAAAGTTGATACTGGTTTGATCAAGTTTGCAGCATTTAAGCTCCCAAGCAACAGCATCTAACGACTCCAAAAGGAAGAATCAACACTCTGGTGCAAAGCGGTAGATATCTCTTATGCCAAATGTGACAACAAGGTCAACTTCAAGAGGTATGCCCTTTGAATTTGTTGAACTACCTTTAAATTCAGCAAAAAGACTAAGGTTTGCCAATACACATCCATATGAAGGAACCTTTGCTCCTAGGTCATTTTCAAGGCCTACCCCTGCAAGAAGACCTTTATTAAACCCTTGCATAGCCATGACAGCCCCTAGAGCTTTTGCGGCTTTTAATAGCCAAAGTCCTCTGGACCTTGCCCAATATGATCCTATCCCAATTGCAGCCTTTAAAAGTGTTCTTTATTATGCTAGTGACCAAGCTACAACACTTTTTGAGCACCTCATGGACATAGCCAATTTTTGCAATATCCATAATGTCACTGAGGAAAATATAGCTATTTTAAAGAAAAAGCCCTAGATTGGTATAGAGGCCTCGTTGCTAATTCCATTCAAAGATGGTACCAATTAAGAGAAGCCTTGTGCAAAAGATTTGAGGACAAAAGTGATCATTTGTCACTTGCAGAGCAACTAACTGCCATTAAGAGAGCTCCTTATGAAGTCATGCAAGACTTCAACACAAGGTTCCAAAAAATTGAGACAAAATCCCAGTCTCAGTTAAACCAACCCCTAACTTTGCCTTATATTATTTGAAAGCTTTAAATAGTGATATAGCAGTGATGATCCAATCTATGGAGGGGAATATACTTCCGAATGCTTATGAGGTGGCCATCAAAGCAGAAAATTTTCTGGTTCAAGTTGGCAAGCTTACACCCACACCACCAATGCCGTTATTTCCTGAAATCAAACCACCTCCTATTGTTATCCCTCCACTAGATGTCATTCCTCCTACACCAAAGCAAGAGAAAGCTTCCACTAGAAGAACTTCCCAGAGCTCAAGAGCATGTTTCAGTCTTTTGGAAATGAGCTAGTAAATGTTAAAAGACAGCAGGATTCAACAGGGCTTATCAAGGTTCATATCAACCTCAATAGCAAGCTTTTCAAGCAAATAGGCCACTATACAAAGGGAACTACCAAGATCAGGGTCAAGGTCAAAACCAAGGACAAGGGCAGCATGGCTACAATAGGCAAAATAATGTCGCTAGCACTTCCAACACCTTGGTACCAGTTCAAAATAATGTGGCTCAAAAAATAGAGGGTACCATGCCTTGGAATCAATCTTTTGGTCAACATATTGTCCCAAATATTGACCTCAACCAAGCCTTCAATGATCAATTTTGGGTACAACCAAGCTCTCATGGCCCAAAATGCAGAGGTACCTATGATGACCAAGCCAAAAGAGCCTCCACAAGGTCAAGGGTCTAATCAGGGACCAAACCAGTGAGATGCCACCATGGTCCATTATGAGCAGGAAGAGTGCTATGCATCTAAACCAGCAAGCTAGTTCTAGCCAAGCCTACATACATCAAATACAAGATTTAAAAGAAGGAACATGGATGGTAGCCGGGAAGCAGTCAAAAAGTTTCCTACCATTACTCCTTCACTGACAAAGCCAAATGAACCTGTTGTCACTCCAAAGGTTCCAATACCTCCAAAGAATCAGAATCAAGGGAATCTTTTTGTGCCCCAAGGCTCACAAGTTCAACAAATAACAGTGGTGGCTCCCAAAACACAAGCAAAGGTTGGTGGTTCACCCATCAACATTGTTGAACAAATGAAGAAATCTGATGTGAGTGTGTCCATGTGGGATATGCTCTCCATTCCTGGTCAAGTGGACATTCTTCAGGAAGGTTTGTCCAAGATTAATGTTAAAACAATTGCAGACAAACCACCAAGCAAGGTAAACGAAGATCTCACCAATGCAGCCAAAGGGCCTAATGAAGGGCAATCAGGTAAAGCAGTCAAGCCTCCTCCCTTCTATATTCAGTGATCATTGGCAACTCTCTAGTGCACAATTGCTTAGTGGACAGTGGGACTAGCACCTCGCTAATGCCAAAGTCCATAGCTGATCAGCTTGGTCTAAAATATGAACCACAGTCCAAAGGAGTATTGTAACTTGATGGTTCTTCTCCCAAGCCATCTTGCATAATCAAGGACCTCAATATGACCCTGCACGCTTGTCCAAGTGTCTCAGTGGCTCAAGATGTTTTGATCTTGAATGTACCTCCTCGCTTTGCACTATGCTTATCCAGAGAGTTCACAACAAAGATAAGGGGCTATCTTGCAGCGGATTGGTCCTATATGGCATTCAAACCAAGGTATGGGGCCAAAGTGTCAATCAAAGTTAAGCCCATTGCACAATTCCACATAGAGCCCTATGGACCAGATAATGTCAACATCAATTGCAGCATCATTGATGAAGATGATTTTGCAATGGGGCAGGAACTAAACACTCATCCAAAAATACCAAACATGTTCTTGGATGAGCTATGGAACGAAACCCAATCGGTGGACCCTTTAGAAGGTGTTGAAGAAAGGGACTTGGGTGTCTATTGTTTGCATGATGAAAACCAGCCCATGCCATCCCTCATGAAGCCTCAAGAAGATCCTAATGGTCTATGGAAGTTATTCTTTGATGGTTCAAGGAGCAAGCATGGAGTGAGTGCAGGTGTTATGCTAATATCCCCTTCAAATGATAAGTATTTCTCTTCATATAGGTTCCAATTCAGCTGCTCTTGTAATGCAGCAGAATATGAGGCTCTCATCCATGGCCTTCAATGGGCTAGTAAGAGAAGGATCAAGTAGTTGCAAGTCTATGGGGACAGTGAATTGGTTGTACACCAAGTCAGAGGTCAGAATGGCACTAAGAACCCCTTAATGAAGTCCTACAAACATAGAGTGTGGGCCCTGATTGAGGACTTTAAGGCCTTCAACATCCAATCAATGCCAAGAGGCCAAAATCAACATGCTGATAGACTAGCAGTTGTGGGGGCTCATTTTGACATCCCCAACGAATTGAAAAAGACCAAGGTACAACCACATGTCAAAGTGGTAATACGACCATCAATGCCAGATAATGAAGCTCATTCGCAGGTCTTTGAAAATGACAAGCAGATTGCATGTTTTTTGTAGCAAGAAGCAGAGTTCTCCATCAACCAAGAAAAATTGCAGCATCAGTATGACAAGTAGATTGTTCAATTAAGGTCCAATAAGCTTCCTAAAGGGCTAGTCACCCTAGGTCTCTTTCATGAAGGGGACCGTATGAGAAAAGATAAAGCAGTGATGTCAACTAATGAAGAGAATTATGAGAGAGTCCTTATCTTTGAAAACAAGCTCCTCAAGCTTGGAAAGGTAAGCACTAAAGCTGAAAGGCATGTTTTCATAGAGCTTTGTAAGGAATATGCAGACATCTTTGCTTGGCAATATAGTAACCTAAGGGGCTTTGATCATAAATTGGCCCAACACACTATAGAGCTAGAGGCTAATGCCAAACCTATCAAGCAGAAGCAGAGGCGCATAAACCCCAAGATTGAAGAGCTCATGAGAAAGGAATTGACCAAGCTTATTGAATCCAAGATCATTTTCCCAATCAAGCACTCCTCATGGGTAGCTAATCTAGTACCTGCTAGAAAGAAGAGTTGGGGGATCAGACTGTGTGGACTTCAGGGATCTTACTATGGTCTCTTTGAAGAATCATTACCCTATCCCATCCATGGAGCAACTCCTACAAGTAGTTGTTGGTTCAGAACACTTCTCTCTCTTAGATGGATATTCAGATTATAACCAAGTGCTAGTGAGAGAGGAAGACCAACACAAGACTGCCTTAACCACCAAGTGAGGCGCATTTGCTTATCAGATGATGCCTTTTGGATTGTCCAAAGCTGAGGCAACCTTTCAAAGAGCAATGGAGATGGCTTCCAAGAGCTGCCAAATCAAATGGTACTGGTCTACTTGGATGACATCACAGTCTTTTCCAAGAAAGCTAGTGAGCACATGGACCATATGAAGCTGATATTCCAGAGATGCAGAGAGTATGGGATCTCTTTAAATCCCAAGAAATATGTGTTCTTAGTGCATGAAGGTAAGTTGTTGGGTCATATTGTTCCAAAAGAAAGATTATCCATTGACTCTGACAGAGTAAGTGCTATCTTAGCCTTATCCTTGCCAAAGTACAAGAAAGGGATTCAGAGCTTCCTTAGGAAGATCAACTTTGTGAGAAGGTTCAAACCTAGTTTTACAAACCTAGTCAAACCTATCGCCACCATGTTGAAGAAGAGCCAAGTGTTTGCTTGGTCAGATGAACGCAAGGCAGCTTTTGAAGCCATCAAGCAGGGCATTGTCCAAGCACCCTCACTCTTAAACCCTGATTTCTCCAAGGACTTCATCTCGTACACCTTTGTCAATGTTGACAACATATCAGCTATGCTGATGTAGAAGAATGGCAAAGGAATAGAGCAATCAATTGTCTTTTTTAGTCAAGGGCTAGAAGGATATGAGGTGAGATACACTTTCATTGAGAAGCAAGTTCTTGCAGACTTGAGAAGCCTCAAGAAGTTCAAGCCCATGCTCTCCAACAACAAGTTCCATCTTATGGTGTCTCACCCTGGTGTTAGGGAGAGATGCCCTGGAGTTAGAGGCTTCCTCCTTGACAAGGATTTGAATGAGAAGAGAGTAGGCTGAATCACAAAGGTCATGGAATATGACGTAGAGATCAAAGTCACTAAGTTGGTCAGGGGCAAAGACTTGTGTGAGCACATGGTAAATGACCTCCAGGAAGACAAGGACGTTGTTTTGGTGACCCAAGACAACTCACAAGCAGGTGCACCCCCACTTCAAAAGAGTTGGCTTCAAGATATGGCTCACTTCTTGACAACAGAGGAATGCCACCAAGGTTTGAACAAAGCCAAAAGAAGGTATTTCAGGGTTCAATCTATACCTTATGCATTAGTTGATGATGTTCTTTTTAGAAAGGACATCAATGGGATACTTCTTAGATGTATAGATGATAACCAGGGGACCAAACTCTTGGAGCAGTTCCACGATGGACCTACAAGAGGCCATTTTGCACCTAGAACCACCGCAGCAAAAGTAATGAGGGTTGGTTATTACTGGTCCAATCTTTTCAAAGATGCTCATGCATGGGTTAGAAAATGCCAGAAGTGTGCCCTTTTTGCAAGAAAGCAGAAACTAGCAGCCCTTCTACTCAATCATATTCAGGTGGAGCAACCCTTCATGTAATGGGGGTTAGACGTTATAGGGACGATCAATCCACCATCAAGTGCTGGGCATAAATAGGTGCTCGTTGCAACTGACTACTTCAGCAAATGAATGGAAGCCATTGCTTTGAAAGAGGCTAGTGAAGGTGCAGTTTTGGACTTCTATGACAACCTTGTGATCAGATTTGGTGTCCCAGCCACCATAATTTCAAATAATGCATTGACATTCGTTGGTATGAAGACAAGTGAGTGGGCTCTCAAACTGGACATCTACCTGAGCCCCTCTTCCAACTACTATCCTCAAGGAAATGGACTGGCAAAGTCCACAAACAATAATTTGTTAAGGATCATCAGGACCATGGAAGAGAATCAGAGAACATGGCACACTAAACTAAGGACAGCCTTATGGGCTAAGATGGTGACTCCTAAAACTACTATTGGCAATTCTCCATATATTCTTGTGTATGGAAGGAAAGCCAAATTACCTCTCTCTTGAGTTGCCTGCATTAGAGTTAGCCATCAGCGTGAGTTGATGGAGGATGAGCCCATGAATGTGAGGATGATAGAGCTCATGGAGCTGGAAGAAACCAAAGACCTTGCTATGAAAACACTAGAGTCACATCAAGCTCAGATCACAAAGGCCTTTGAAAGAGAGCTACAGCAAGGAGCTACAAGGAAGGGGACCTAGTCCTCAAATGAAACTCAATTACAGCCAAACTAGGCAACCATACCAATTTTGGCAGCTTGTGGAGTGGTCTTTCTTTGATCCATGGATGCAAGGAACACAATGCTTTTCAGCTTGCCCAACTAGATGGAGAGGTATTACCCATCCCAATCAATGGCATTCATTTAAAGCTCTATTATTGAATGGATTTGCATCCTTTGTAACATATTGTACATGTTAGAATAGCTTTTATGCTTTCCTCTAAGTGCCTTGTGCACATTTTCTTTTCTGTTGTGTGTTTCCTTTTCAATAAGTGCCTTGGGCACTTTGTTGTTCTGTTTCTTTTGATCTTGTTGCTTCAAGAAAGGTTCCAGACAGGGATAACCTTGTGTTATCTTCATGATTAGTTAAAAGAAGACTTGGGACTCCATATGCCCAATGGACCAGTCAAGGCAAAATGGATTAGATTCTTAAGCATAGCAGGCATGTTTCCCTGCGAGATGCCAATGATGTTGGCCATTTTTTGCCCACATACCAAGCTCATGCCCAGGTGGATCAAGTTGTTAATGAATGAACAGATGGACAAAAGTTCTGGATGAAATGAGTGATCCAAGGATCTCATTTTACCAACAAAGCTTTTGAAACACTTTAAGTTCAATTAAAGTGTAAATTGTCAGTTTCGAAAGGACAAGTCTAGAGTTGCAGAGACCCTATGGGGTGTCAAGAGTGCTTGGAATGACTTTGGAAGTGCATGGTATTCATTTGGTTTTTCATTGTGTTCATCTTGACATTTTGGGTCTAGTGGAAGAAATTGTGAGTAGGCAGTTTGATGACGTCATAATTGCCATGTGTGGATGAGTCAGAGGGAATTGGTCGTATGGTTGTGATCACATTAGTCCTAAGAACATATACGCTAAATTCCAAGGCATGCGTCTAAACGCAGTAGAAGATATGAAGACTCAAAGTTGGCCTCTCAGACAAAATTCACTAAGTTTCTATACTAAACGAATTTGCAAAGGAACTCAAATAGAGCCGAGTGAACATATTGATGGCATCATATCTCGCACGTGTGACAGTCTCAGGGGAAAATGATCATATGGGTTTGTTCAACTTAGTCCCTAGTTGCTACACGCTAAGTTTCAGGTCATGCATCTAAGCGCGACAAAAATTATGTATGTTCAAAGTTGGCTCCTCAAACAGAATTCGCTAAGTTTCCATACTTATAGTCATTTTCGACCATGACAGGGACGCGGACGTCATGCAAAAACACGCAGGTCTACCCACTTGAACATTTTGTAAAAACACTTAGAAAGCTCCCAGGACCAGCGGATCAAGTGGGTTCATCCCTTTTAATATCAAGAACATCTCCTGAAAAGTTGGTGCCTCCATGACTTCTTCGCTGTCATCTCCAAGCCTTCAAAGTTGGTCAAAAGGTGATTAACAGTCACGCAGACGTCAAATTTAAGACCCAGTAAGTAGTCATTGGTTTTCAAATAGTCGATCCCGATAGATCTAACAATCCGCGTTGCATCGTATACCTTGATCCAATAGTGCGAGATGAGTCAAAAGGTCAAGTAGCTCGAGAGATTGACATGGTGTAAGCACTGAAGCTGACAAACTGATAGCGGATCCTAAAATCAAATGCGGCACTGCGAAGTGGCACTAGCTCGGAGAGAGATTGACAAGCCAAAGGCAAATCAACGACTTGTGGTCATTCGTACCGAGCAAGATCAACAATGCGAGATGGGTCAATGAGTCAATGATCCGAGCCAGTATCGATGACCAATAAGAATAAAGGTCGAGAAACCAAGGCCAATTTTTTACGGAAGCATAGGCATTGCAGGGTCATTCCACCGCCATTAAAGCTCGTTCGAGCACCATTAAAAGGCCAAAACCATAAAGTCAAGTATAAAGAACATAAAGGGACCGCAATTGGAGCTTAATATAGACCTCTGGTTCGACATTTTAGAGCTTGCAGGGTTCATCTGCGAGTATGTTAGTCATTCTCAAAGGACCTATGTATACAATGAACTCTTGGTTCCTGCAGAGATAGAATGGGTCTATTTGGACCTATCATAATCCAGAAAAAGGGGGGCTATATAGTCTATAGGTTTGTATTAATATGATAGCTATAGGAAAACCAATAATCTTAGATTGGTTTTCGTCTATAGGATGGACCTATGATCCAAACATAGAGATAAAGCAGATATGTGATTAATGTAAAGAATCCTTGTCCTTCAGCATGGCCATATTTTTGACAACCGCCTAAAATGCACAAAGCCATGATTTTGTCAGATCCATGAGCATATAGTTTTGTCTTCAAGTGAGAGATGGTGTGAAGGATCAAATAAAAGGTCTAGTGTTGCGAACTGCAACTAGGGGCATTCAATGCGTCCTCGAAACCTTTGGGGACTTTTTCACTCAATAAGCTATGGGCAGTGTCCTAATTGATCAAAAAGGTGGCAAGGCTTTCATTGGCTAAGGAGCAAAATGTGGTAGCTCAAGGTCAATTAATGACCCGGGACGGTGTGTTCCCTCCCTGATGGCGTGCTTCCACATTTTTTCTCTTTCTTCTCCTATATATCCTGGTCTCATTCCCATTGACGAGGTTCTCAGCTCTTAGAATTTATCATTCTTTTCTGGGACAAGGATACTCATTGAGACTCTTGCAAAAGTGTGCTCATTTGATATGGTTAAACACTGTCAAAATATTGTAAGAACTGCCTTTTGAAGTAATAGGATCAACTCTTTGCCTATCTCTTGTCTTTAACCAGTGCTTAGTATGCTTGTGTATGGTGAATTTGTGAATGAGATACTTCCTAGTTTATTGTCCTTTTGCTTGCCTCTTTGAAGATGTTTTCAAACTTACATGTCTAGTTTAGTGTTCTACTTGGAACCTCTTCTATGAAATATTTATGCAACTAGTGAGATTGTGAGATTCAGTAAGCCATAGTTGTCTTTTGTTGATCCAGTGTGTGTTTCAAGCTTATATGAGTGTCCATTTAACTTTGGTGCATCACCTTTTTAGCTTTCTTACGAGCCCTCAACCATCTTTCTAACCATTTTCCCTGTGAAGCATTAGTTTAGGTGAGCATCAAGAAGAAGCCGGCCTTCTCCGAAGGTCCAACCCCATCATAGATGACCCACAGCCTGGGGTTGTTCCCATTGTGTAGCTCAATTGGAGGGACCCTGAAGAACTCTCTCCAAGGGTGCAAATTGAGCCTACAACGATACTATTGTAAATGATTCAGGGAACGACATTATTTCTTATAGATGTACTTGAATAAGTTATTATGGTTTTTTTCATATTGTAAGAATTTTTTTTAGATGCTCTTGAATTATGAACTTGTATTGTTGGCATCATGTGGGTAATTATTTCTCGAACAGTACTGTTGGTTGCATTCCGAACATGTAATTGCAATCTCATTGGAAGTTGCATAAGGTTATTTATGGCAGCTTATACATGTTATTATTGTTCTCATCTCGTGATTATAGTGCTGGAAATATTCATGTTGATTAGTAGTTGACTTGAGTTGATGATCTTATCGCTTGTAAACATGTATGTTGTGATATTG
Source organism: Torreya grandis (assembly GCA_037957365.1). Taxonomy (NCBI): domain Eukaryota; kingdom Viridiplantae; phylum Streptophyta; class Pinopsida; order Cupressales; family Taxaceae; genus Torreya; species Torreya grandis. The sequence continues at coordinate 772,406 of JARHVA010005343.1, forward strand.
AGAATGGATTAGCTGTAGTATACAACCACCTACAGCCGAGTCATGTATTTCATACGTTCCATTTTGATAAATGAAGTTATGTACAGCTATTAAGAGGCTTTTATATGCATATGTTATAATGCACATCACTTGAGAGTGTGACAAGGGTACATGAAGTAAAGAATAAGATTGTTGCATGCATTTATGATCTAGGTTGTTTTACAATTTGCATCTTAAATGACTACAATGTATGAGTTGTAGGTGACAAACACCTACAGCCAATTTATGAGTTCTTATATGCCCTTTGTCAATGTTGTGAGAAAATATACAGCCATTAAGAGGCTGCTCCAAAATCTTGTTGTATCTTAATTTGATTACCTTATGTTTTCATAGGCTAGAATTGGCCATAGCAAATGAATACCTACAGTTATGCTAAATGTTTCTTTTATTATATTGTGTAAAGGAAAAGGCCTGTACAGCCATGGAGTAGCTGTCCTAAATGTGCATTTTGTCGTCACTCTTTGACCTTTGGTGGTATATGCTGAAATTAATCATACTATAGTTGAGTGGATGTATTGTTACAGGTTGTGTATAACAAGGCCATTCATTTCATTCGCTTCCATGCTATGCTTTGGGAAAACATATTGTTACAGCTATGAATCATTCTTGTATCAATTGTACTAAATGATTGCAAATATCATACATATTACTATCACCATGGTTGAAGTGGGTAACAAGTCATATTAGTTTTAATGCATTTTCTCACTTCTAACGTTTGGTATCACCTTGAAGGAGTTGTATGATTGATTCATATGGTATTGAGGCAATTTAATAACACTGAATGTCTTGGGTCAACATAGGTGATTCGATGATTGTACAAACATGCTTCTTGTGGCAATAGTTATGATCTTCCATTGTATGAATAAATGGGCAATCTCTTAAGAGTTGTGTTGTTTGATTTGTTATTGCCATTCCCTTTACTTTCCAAGGAATGACGTATCAGGACCTTCGTTGGTTCGAATAATATTGGTAGGAACTTTGGGAGCCATTGCAAGAACAATCAATTATTGGTTATTTGACATTATTCCACTTTAACTTGATAATCAATAGTAAATGTTTGACTTACCAAATGAAGTTATGAAACCATGTGCCTTACTTCTCTTATACCATTTCCTTGAACTGATCAGACTTGGTTATTGGATACAAGTTATTAATTAGAACAAAAGATATGATGCAAGGACCCAAGAACCAGAGGTTAATTTATAACCCAGTGGCTAGCATCATGGTAAGAAGCTCTTCTCATGCATTATATAACAATGTTCATTATGATAAGTTAATATTGAGTTTAACAGTTTCATTAATTTTTTAAACCATCTCATAAGATTATGGCTTAATGATACAAAGACTTCGTTTATATTATAACTCAAAGGATGTTAATTCTCCCTTGACAAGAACGGTCAACTTGGAGTTATTTTCAATAACTAGTGCGATGATGGCTGTCTATAAATATGAATAAAATGATAAGTTAGTTCTTGATATAGATCACCACTTAGAATCTGAAATTATTATTGAAGTTGATTATGTTCTTTTACCTATGGTTGTAAATGGTTGATAGTGAGTTAATAATGAGCAAGGGTAGGGTGTGCAAGGACCCTAAGCTGAGAATTAAGCTATCTAAATTTCAATAATTAGAACTTTTACCCACACCGTTAAATGACTCACTTTCATTAACAATAATAGGATCCTTTGCATGTATAATATGCATGATTGTGCTAAATAGATATTTGAACTACTTCTGCTAATCAAGGGCGCAGTGAATAGAAGTTATCATTGTATATTTTTGGTAAGCATGGGTAGATGCTCAAGGGTTAAATGGTAGGGGTAATTAGGGTATGCAAGGTTCCCAACCTAAAATTTAGATATGCAATCTCAGTGGGTAGCACCTACTTAAATGCTTTTATCACCTATAGTGTTATTGATTTGTAAACCACCTAAATTATAGAATCGCATATATTCTCTGAGGGCAACAGCTCTTTCTTACAGGATCCTTTATGGATTTTTACCCTTGGTTAAGTAGTCTTAGTCTACCTCACATAGTTTTTAGGTGCACATATATATGTATGCGAGAAATATGTTATTGTATGTATCAACTAGATGTGTAGTGGGCCCTACATGCATTCTTTGTTTGCACTCTTATAAGTAATTTCTGAATTTATTTATTTATTTGAGGTTATTTCATCTGGTATCAAAGAAAGGTTTTTTCTCTCGAGAAACATATAACATAGAAAATATTTTATATGATGGGACCAATGAATTATTTCATTTGGGCAGAACTATAAAATGAGCTGCAAGGGAACTTAGCCTCTTAGGACTGAATAAGGTGGTGTTATTCTATAATACTAATATGTTGGAAGTTTCAAGCATTTATTGAAAGTAATGAATGTGTAAACAATCTGAATCTGTGTGATGATCATTATTATTTCACCTATCCTTGGTTGGGTTAACCCTTCCCAAATCCGGTTGCATCAGGGCAAGCCTCACCTATCGACCATTGACTTGTATGGGTGAGTCAATGGCAGATAAGTGATAAGGGCTTCACTCTTAGAATTAAAGGAATAATGTTTGGTATCTATTGTCTAGTTTGTATGGGCAAATCCATCACTTTATGATTGGAATATTATTAGCTCAAAGAAGACCAAGGGTTCAAATTAAACTTGGAAGGCTAAATACAATGCGAGAGGTTGATTTACCTAGGATAAGTCAGCAGACCTTGAGCTCCCCACTGCCAAGGGAGTGTCGAAATTGCAAAGTAGAAATAGTTGTGAAAACTGTTGCTGATCCTATGGATAAAACTGCTATAATTTATTGTTCAGTGCACTGAATACCCTATTTAAATTGTTGAAAAGAGCTCAAATGCTGAAATTACGAAACTAGTATGTCACTTTTAAGATGAATGGGTGAAAGTGGAGAAAAAATGTCTCCATGGGTTTAAGTTGCTCGCAGTTGAGCAAGGTTGTTTCAAGGCAAGTCTGCCTTTGGGAGGTGTAATAGTAGACCTTGGGAAAGGTAACAATGAGTTGCAACATGTAAACAACTATTGTGTTAGCAGCCGTGTGTTGTGTGTGTTGTGTGTGTGTGTGTGTGTGTGTATAATCGGTTTGGTTAATTGAATTGCGCCATGATGAGATCCGATATAACACTACATGCTTATGAGGCACCGTTGGGTCCTCTATAGATTGGCAAAAATATCAAGGGTTACTCCTTACCTCATTTTCTAAATTTTAACAGAACTTGTAGTCAAACATAAAATTTTCTGCCACTGTATTTTTTTTTTTTTAGAGCTAGGATAAACAACTGTAAGTTTTTGTTTGGCTTATGTGTCACTATACATGACTAGTTGCAACCATGCAAAATTTTAAGTATGTGACTAATGCTTCGGAAGCCTTGTTTTGTCCAACGCAGTGGACTTATAAGCAAAGGACCAGGAAGGTTTTGTTTGCTGAAATGCTGATATGGTTGGCTGATTGGAACCATTATGTAACCCAGAAGTGAATAAGCACTATGTACTATGATATTGAGATGCTGGAAAATCTATGCATTTCAGATGAATTAATAATTGTTGAAAACTTCAATTTCCACGATAATAATATGACACTCACCCGACCTTCGCTGAGTCCATCCTTCCCAAGGCCACGTTACGTAGAACAAATAACACTAGTCAACCATTGGCTTGTTGGGTCAGGCCAATTGAGGGATTAGTGATAAAAGCTTCTTGTTGGAAACAAAGGCACATGAAGGTTTGGTGTCTGTTGATGGCTTGTTAGATGAGCCCTCATACGAAACTTGAAGTTTGACATCCTTGGGAGGACCGAGGGTATGACTCAAGCCTGGATGGACCAAGTGAGGGTGAAGATGACTGACTTGTTTGGGCAAGTTAGAAAGCTTTGGGAAGCTTATAGTATATTTGATGTCATCAAGTGGATTGATGAGATTTTAAAACTTTTGTGCATGACTAATAAATGTATTTGTGTGTTATGATGTGAAAATACCCTTGACATAAACACCTAAATCAGAATGTGTATCATATTATATGTGGTTCCTTCATATATGTAAACTCTTACATGTTGTGTAAACCCATGCCCCTAGCATGACACATGAATGTAATCAATTATGTGAAGCCTATATTTGCTCCATATTTCCATATTGGTGTATGAGTTTTTTGTATAGATGTCATGGAATAAGTGTGACCTTGTGTTGTTAACATGTTAATATGTGATAATATGATCATGAACCACTTTTGGGATGTAACTTCCGCTCTCGGAATCAACCTCTATTAATTGAAATCTGCCAGGGTATAGTGATTGTATTGTGTGGTGTAACTCTACATTGTTGCTCTAGTAATGAGCATTCATACAAGTATGAAGTTGAGGGTGGAGAAGTACTATATCTGTAATAATTTAGACTGAATACGCGCTAGAAAGTGGAGTCTCTCATAAGCCGAAAACTCACTTTTCCCCTTTGCATAGGGTAGCCACCTGATTCATTCGGATTGTGCACCATGAGTGCCCACAAGTTGGTCGTGAGATATTTGTGCATAATGGTCACCTTATGGATTAAGTGTTCTTTTAAACCACCTCTTGGAGATAGTTGTCAAAACAACCCTTGTGAAATTTCCTTGATGTAGCCTTGAAAAACACTAATAGTCCTAAAAGTTGGACTTTTATGCAAAAATAGCAAGATTGAACTTGCAGAAATACAGGCACGTATTGGCTTGTAAAAGCAAGCGTGCTATGAATGAGATAATAGTTGATTTACTTGAAAAAAATATTCTAGAATGAATATTACGATTTAAAGGCATGTGTTGGCTGGTAAATGCAAACATATTGAGAACATGGTATTGTTTTATGTATACCTAAAATCAATATTCTAAAATGAATATTTTTAATTTGTTTAAAACATGACTAGAATGTATGCTGATTTTATGCTCCGAAAAAGCAATGTAAAGCCCTAATTAGATAGGTTTTAAATCCTAAGTACTTTTAAATGCTGCCACAAAGTAAATGCAGAACGATGGTGGGATTGTAATACCTAGAACCATCATGTGAGCTCACAAAATATTAGAGAGCACGCTGAAAACTTTGGAGTTGCATGTGAGTGCCTAGAATGGCTTCTCCAGTGTTCGATGTGATTTGTGCAGGATATTGCACTGACCCACAAACAATGTATTTCTGGAAACCACAGCGGTATAGTTTGTTGTTGTTGATTTCATTCTGGGATAAATGACAAATTATACGTGAAACATAACTAAAAGTGGTGGAAATCCCACATAACAGTATGATTATTGTATTGATTAGCGTTATGTGGTAAAGGATATAAAGTTATGCGTAATACATAACTAAAAATGTTGTGGAAAACACCACATCAAATCTAGAAAATTTGTTGAGAATCCAATTGGATCGGACTATTGCAACTATTGTCATAAAGAGAAAGAGTTGCAGATTTATGTAATAATATCTCCTCATAATAAAAAGAAGGATTAACTGAAACCTGTTTTATTATCAAAATTATGATTCCAAATTCATATCTAAACTGAAAATTTTTTAATACATTTGTCTTGTACGAGCTAAAAAATGTAAACTATGCTTTAAAAGGTACTAAAAGCTCTCTCGTTGACAAATATTGAAATTAGACTAATCACCACAGCCTAGAAGACATGCTTTTGCAAGAATTATTTAATTGCATATCCGCACAAGTCGCTGGCAAACAGGTAAATTTCAGAAGTATTGCGTTAAAATCAACAATTTGTCGATAAACTTTTTCAAGATAAGGGCAATATATGGAATATCAACAAGGTAAGGCTGCATATTTCACTATAAGAGTTTGATACATCTACTTGATATACTTAAGAGGTAAGTATAAGGCAATATTCGTTGTTTTAATTGATGAGTCGCGTAAGTACACAGCAAACATGACAATTATTTTGATAATAATTGATAAAATTTATTGACTTGGTTGCTTCAATTCTAGAACTTAACTATTAGAGTTTTTGTACTGAGAAAAGTTTTGCGAAAAGAATGATAAATTCTCTTTTTGATGTAACATTATTCATGATTGTTAATTAGTCGCCGGGCTGGCTCCTCTATAAGAGGGGGAGGATGTCATAACCCCACTTCGGATACCCTTACATTACTGCATGTGACAATGTGATAAGCCTAAATTGGATGTTCCAAGTGATTATTTGACTTGAACAAATTATTTTGTTGGTTATGACCTTGTCTATTTGATATACTTTAGTTGTAGTATGAGGCTTCTTTCTAGCATGTTGTTTTTATTGCTGACACTCTAACCGTTTTTTGAGACATTCTTCTGATTAGGATGTATTTGTCATGCTTAGCAGATGTGGACCTAATTTACTACTACGGTTAACTGGTTCATTATTTCAGCTTATGATTATGCTTAGTTTATGGTTGTAGTATTTAATATTTTGTTACATCATAATTTTATTTTTGTTGATATATTATGGCTTGTGTAAATACTATTAATGTCTTGTTTCGGTGAATACAAGAACCTGAATAATGAGCTAGGCTCGATGGTTGCTTCGACCAACAAAGTAAAGCAACAACGAAGTTAATATTCAGTCGAGTGTGACTCCGACAAAGAAAAATGATAAAACAAGGATTCTTAAAGAATTGGTCAGTTTGAGTCTTTTGTCATCATTCCTAGTTTGACTTCGTTACTGCTCTCATGGTTTTATGTGGTGATGGTCCTTGTTATGTCATCGCACTCTTCGTTATCCTCTTCACCAACCCATTCCTGTGTCTTTACCTTCCCAGATGTCATCCTCATGAATCCCCAGCTCTTCATGCCTTCAAGGCAGTCTTGAATGACTCGGATGGCAATTCGAAGTCATGGGTGAATGGCACTGGCTACGACACACTATTTGTAATGTTATCCACCACTATATATATATATATATATATATATTTGAGTCAGGATTAGTTTTGTGTACGAATAAAATACTAAACTCTTGTTGGCAAATATTGAAATGAAACTAATCACCGCAGTGTACAAGGCGTGCTTTTGCAAGAATTATTTAATTGCACATCCGCATAGATGGCTAGAAAACAGGTAAATTTCAGAAGTACTACGTTAAAATCAACAGCTTGTCGATAAACTTTTCCAAGGTAAAGGCAATATATGGAATATCAACAAGGTAAGGCTGCATATTTCACTATAAGAGTTTGATACATCTGCTTGATATACCTAAGTGGTAAGTATAAGGCAATATCCATTGTTTTAATTGATGAGCCACATAAGTACACAGCAGGCATGACAACTATTTTGATAATTTTTGATAAAATTTATCAACTTGGTTGCTTCAATTCTAGAACTTAACATGTGACATTGTGATAAGCTTGAATTGGTTGCTCTAGGCGATTGTTTGACTTGGACAAATTATTTTGTTGGTTACAACCTTGTCTATTTGATATACTTCAACTGTAGCATGAGGCTTATTTCTAGCATGTTGTTATTATTGCTGACACTCTAACCGTTTTTGGAGTCATTATTCTGATCAGGATGTATTTGTCATGCTTAGTAAATGTGGACCTAATTTACTACTCGGTTAACTGGTTCATTATTTCAGCTTATTATTATGCTTAGTTTACGGTTGTGGTATTTATTATTTTGTTACGTCATAATTTTATTTTTGATGATATTTTACAGCTCGTGCAGATATTGTTGATGTCATGTTCGGTGAATTCAGAAGCCAAATAATGAGCTAGGCTCGATGGTTGCTTCGACCAGCAAAGTAAAGCAACAACGAAGTTGATATTCAATCGAGTGTGACTCCGACAAGTAAAAATGATAAACCAGGGATTCTTAAGCCATTGGTCAGTTTGAGTCTTTTGCCGTCATTCCTACTTTGACTTCATTACTGCTCTCCTGGTTTTATGTGTTGATGATCCTTGTTATGTCATCGCACTCTTTGTTATCCTCTTCACCAACCCATTCCTATGTCTCTACCTTCCCAGATTCCTCATGAATGTCAAGCTCTTCATGCCTTCAAGGCAGTCTTGAATGACTCGGATGGCAATTTGAAGTCATGAGTGAATGGCATTGGCTACGGCACACTATTTGTGATGTTATCCACCACAATGTTTATATATATATTTGAGTCAGAATTAGTTTTGTGTACGGATGAAATACTAAAGTGGTTTGCATATATATATATACAAGTGAGGAGTAGTTTGGTATACGCTTAGAATACTAAAGAGGTTGGTATGCGAAATACTCAATGCCATTTTTTGGGAGGCGAGCTAGGAGAAGAAAGAGAAAGGAACTGTCATTTCCAAGCCTAGGTAATTTGAGATGTAGGGAGGTTTTGAAAAGAAGGGAAGGCCATTTTTAGGAAAAAAGATGGGTTGTGATATCCAACGCAACATACATACACATGGACGCAAGGTTTTGGAAGAGGAAGTCAACAGAGAAAGGGAAGGAGAGAGTTGACGCAGGGGTGTGGAGAGAGAAAGTTGAGGAAAGGAGTCAACGCTGGGGGTTGGGAGAGAAGAGGGTCGACGTTGGAGGAAAGGCCAAGCCAAAGGAGGTAACCATTCTTCTCCACCGTCGCTAAACCACCAACTTGCCAAGTAAGTAAATTGCAGTTGAATAAAGCAAGTCGATTGGGGTTTCCTTTGTTTTTAGAATCATAGGGTTATGAGTCAGATCAATTCTATTTGGGTTTGTTGCAAATCGTTATTTTTTGTTGGAAAATGAATTTTTGGGGATTTAATTTCATAAATTAATCGCTGTACATTTGATAAGTTGCTCAGGATTTTTGGGGCAAAATAGTTACTGTGGAAAATTTGATTTGTGTAGTTTTATTTCACCGGTATGATGATTGTAGTGTTTTGGCTTCAAACCCTAAGAATGGTAAACTAGATTTCTTGTCCATGGAAATAAATTCTAAATAGAAACCCTGCAGAATTCTGGGTTGTATTTGTTTGTTATGACTTTGATTTTTGCAAGGAAGGATTAAAGGGTCGTGTTACTTCACTTTGGAACTGTTGTATTGCAGCATGAGGTGTTGGGGCTTCATGAGGAACCCACAAACCCTCAAACCGTTCCTTTCTTCTCCAAAAACTACGCGAACCTCTATTCGACTTAACCATGATTAATGCATGAACTCGATTTTTGGCTATTAGCGAGATTTTGGTTGGTAGTGTACAGTTGATTATGAGATGAGTGTTGCATTTGATATTTAATAAAAAAAAGTTATACTCAAGTTGTGACTTTCTTTGTTGTAGCCATTGAGAGGGAGTAGTTGTCAATTTGTATTGACAAGTTGTTTGTAAACATGACAGGCTTACTTCAACTACTGGTTAGGATGGGATTCTATTATTATATGATTGCATTCCCGTGTATGCTTGATATAATCAATCATTTTATTGGATTCATTGATTTGGAAAACCCACCACTGATGTTATTACTTGGTCTACGATTTATCAAGTATCCTTGAAGGCTATATGGAGTCATTTACATTCAGTTTTAATGTTGGAACCATTCGAATGTTAATCGACTCAGATTTGTGATTTAGACTCAACATAAATCATACTTGCATGCTGAAAATAGCCCCTTGGCGGAGCTGGACTTACTGCTTCGGTTTTAAGCATGACCCTTCGGAACTTATAGATTTGAATCTGCCTAAGATTTGTTTTTGTAAGCCTCGCACAGACTCCAAGAGGCTATTTTGAACTATTAGGATTCCTATCAATTGCTTAATATTCTTTTGGTGCTCCTTTGGGTCTGTGTCTGTTTTGGTTTTTCTTGATGTTCAGTGGTCTGTTGTTGTGAGTCGAGTCAGTGGCTTAGAATCCTTGTTTGAGTTTTGAAACTCTTTGCTTACTCTGTTGCCATATCCACCATCCAGCTGATGGATGGGGTGGTTAGGGCCACCATATGGATGGATTCATTTCATTGCGCACGTGGGTTTGGCCTCAAACTAATTGTTGCATTCCTCTCTCTTGGATGCTTGTGCTGGTGATACTATTGTAAATAATTTTGGTAACGACATTATTTCTTATAGCTGTACTTGAATACGTTATTATGGTTTTTTTCACATTGTACAAATTTTATTTAGATGCTCTTGAATTATGAACTTGTATCGTTGACATCTTGTGTGAGAAATTATTTCTCGAACAGTACTCTTGGTTGCATTTTGAACATGTGATTGCACTCTCATTGGAAGTTGCATAACGTTATTTATGGCAGCTTATACAGGTTATTATTGTTCTCATATCATGATTATAGTGCTGGAAATATTCATGTTGATTAGTAGTTGAGTTGACTTTATGATCTTATCACTTGTTAATATGTATCTTGTGATATTGAGAATGCATTAGCTGTAGTATGCAACCACCTACAACCATGTAATGTATTTCATATGTTCCATTGTGATAAAGGAAGTTATGTACAGCCATTAAGAGACTTTTATATGTGTGTGTTATAATACACATCACTTGATAGTATGACAAGGGTATATGAAGTAATATATAAGGTTGTTGCATGTGTTTATGATCTAGGTTGTTTTACAATTTGCATCTTAAATGACTACAATGTATGGGCTGTAGAGGACAAACATCTACAGCCAATTCATGAGTTCTTATATGCCCTTTGCCAATGTTGTGAGAAAATATACAGCCACTAAGAGGCTGATCCAAACTCTTGTTGTATCTTCATTTGATTACATTATGTTTTCATAGGCTGGCATTGGCCATAGCAAATGAATACCTACAGCTGTGCTAAATGTTTCTTTTATTATATTTTGTAAAGGAAAAGACCTGTACAGCCATGTAGTGGCTGTCCTAAATGTACATTGTGTCGTCACTCTTTGGCATTTGATGGTGTTATGCTGAAATTAATCATATTATAGTTGAGCGAATGCATTGTTACAAGTTGTGCATAACAAGGCCATTATTTTCATTCGCTTCCATGCTATGCTTTGGGAAAACATATTGTTACAGCTATGAATCATTCTTGTATCAATTGTACTAAATAATTGCAAATATTATAACTATTACTAGCACCATGGTTGAAGTGGGTAACAAGTCATATTAGTTTTAATGCATTTTCTCACTTCAAATGTTTCGTATAACCTTGAAGGAGTTGTATGATTGATTCATATGGTGTTGAGGCAATTTAATAACACTGAATGTCTTGGGTCAACATAGGTGATTCAATGATTGTACAAAAATGCTTCTTGTGGCAATAGTTATGATCTTCCATTGTATGAATAAACGGGTAATCTCTTAAGAGTTGTATTGTTTGATTTGTTATTGTCATTCCCTTTACTTTCCAAGGAAAGACGTATCAAGACCTTTGCTGGTTCGAATAATATTGGTTGGTAATTTGTGAGCCATTGCAGGAAAAATCAATTATTAGTTATTTGACATTATTCGACTTTAACTTGATAATGAATAGTAAATGGTTAACTTACCAAATGAAGTTACGAAACTGTGTGCCTTACTTCTCTTATACCATTTCCTTGGACTGATCAAACTTGGTTATTGGATACAGGTTATTGATTAGAACAAAAGATATGATGCAAGGACTCAAGAACCAGAGGTTAATTTATAACCCGGTGGGTAGCATCATGGTAAGAAGTTCTTCTCATGCATTATATAACAATGTCATGATGAGGTAATATAGAATTGAACGGTTTCATTGATTTTCTAAACCATCTCATTAGATTATGGCTTAATGATACAAAGACTTCGTTTATATTATAACTCAAAGGATGTTAACTCTCCCTTGACAAGAACGGGTAACTTGGAGTTATTTCAAATAACTAATGCGATGATGGCTGTCCATAAACAGGAATAAAATGATAAGTTGGATCTTGATATAAATCACCACTTAGAATCTGAAATTATTATTGAAGTTCACTATGTTCTTTTACCTATTTTTGTAAATGGTTGATAGTGAGTTAATAATGAACAAGGGTGTGGTGTGCAAGGACCCTAAGCTGAGAATTAGGCTATCTAATTCCAGCATGTAGAACTTTTGCCCAGACCGTTGAATAGCTCAATTTCATGAACAACGACAGGACCCCTTTGCATGTGCAATATGCATGATCGTGCTAAGTAGATATTTGAACTACTTCATTAATCAAGGGTGCAATGAACGAAGTTATCATTGTATCTTTTTGGTAAGCATGGGTGGATGCTCAAGGGTTAGATGGTAGGGGCATTAGGGTGCAAGGATCCCAACCTAAGATTTAGATATGCAATCTCGGTGGGTAACACCTGCTTAAAATGCTTCTATCACCTATAGTGCTATTGATTTGTAAACCACCCGAATGATAGAACCGCATATTCTCCGAGTGCAACAATCTTCCTTAACAGAATCCATTATGGATGTTTACCCTTGGTTAAGTAGTCTTAGTCTACCTCACATGGTTTTGGGTGCACGCATATGTGTATGCGAGAAATATGTTGTTGTATGCATCGACTAGACGTGTAGTGGGCCCTAGATGCATTCTATGTTTGCACTTTGATAAGCAATTCCTGGAAAAAAAATTGGAGTTGTTTCACAATATTGCACAACATGACACTTCCTCGTGGCTTTACATTTGTATCTAGCCCACCTTCTGATAGCAGCACAGTCCAATAGGCTTCCACTTGGCATCCATCAGATAGTTATGTACAAACTCAATTCAATGGCCATATTAGCTACAGCGTTAGCGAATCACTTGCATCTTGATTATTTCACAACAGCGAGATCTTGATCAAATGGTGATTTAGGCTATGATGTTAATAAACATTCTCGCTAGAATAATCTAGCTAAAGGCAACATACAATCATGTGTCCTGGGCCGCAGATGCTTCAAAAACACGAATATTAAATCATATAAATCCACGTGGCTCATCCTCGGGCTTACACCACTGAAATATTAATGTCACAATCTTAGCCCTGTACCAATGATAAGCCACAATATATTTATATCCAAGCTCTCCCTGCAATAATGATGCAATCCCAGCAAGCTGCACATGCCAACCATCTGATGGCCCTATACCAATTGAATCAACAATCTCCATTAATTCCTTAGCAAATTGTCAGCATCTTGATAACCTCGCAATAACGAGATTTGGATCGACAGCTACAGGTACTGCTGCCTTATTAACCTGCCAATTATTTACAACCCCGCAAAAGTGATACTTGAATAATTACCTACGACCCATAGGCAATATTCCATTTTGTAGCATTCTATGGTCCAGATTAATTCTCAGAGATCATGTCCATCCCCCTTACTAGCTAAGTTTTTTATCAAATATATTAGTCCCAGTAGCATCAAAGCCAAAGTTCAAACTCTAGAAAACATTTTAATCCAGATACTCAATCAATCCACCTATACATCACAATTATCTCCAAGGTTCTAAAAGATTTAAATAATTTTGAGCACATGTTGACAGACTCATGGAGCTGATTATTATATGCTTTTATTTTAAAAAGATATCCCCAAAACCAAGATCCAATCTAGGCATATATACCATACATCAATTTAATTGTTGGTTAAACATGATACCAAAATCAAACTGTATCATGATTTAAATATTCCATTTGTCACGTGTTTCAAGCTTACACTGCCAAGGATGGATACCTCATACCTTAAACCAGAAGCAACAAAATGCAGGCACGTGGACAATGGAGCCCACCTTACAATCTAAACCAATCATAAGCAGCACCAGGATTAAAATCTCAGCAAAAACAGATAATCTTCATAGGATCTTGATGGCAACAAATGGTTGAGATTCACCGACAAAAATTCAACAGTTGTCGATGTTATTGGGTTAGCCAAGTTGCGCAGTCAAAGTAGCTGTGCAATGACAATGAGCTAAGCAAGATCTTGACATGTCATTTCTTATCCAATAGAATATTCAATCATCCATGTTGGAAAACCTATTGGGTTCAAAAGACTTGAGCAACCACAACATGACACTAGCATCTATGAAGGCCAATCACACAACACAATGAAACTTCTTCAGCAAAAACTTAAGTAGCCAATCCTGGTACAGGTAAAGGTAAAATAAATAAATAAAATTTTAACGTCCACGAGACTAAAAATAGCCTATGGGACAGCAAGACAACTCAAGCAGATTTAAGTAGCACTGTTCGCTTCTTGTGTAGGCTGATGATGAGCCCCCCAATTGCTCAATGTACTCTTCGTTGAATAGGTTATGCCAAGAACTGTCACATATAGTATCCGCAAATTTATCTTTGCTATCCTTGTAGGCCTCACATTCTAGAATAAAGTGTTGTTCAGTTTCCACTTTCCCAAAATTGCAAAATCTGCAAATTCTCTCTTCCCAAGCCTCCTTTGGCCTCTTCCAACGCCCGGTCTCACAACGAAGTTGGTGAGAGTTGGTTCTCATCTGAGCAATAAGAACTTTAGCCCTCCAAGAAATGTTGGCTCCTATGTACGCTTTTTGGAGTTGATCACAAGTGGGGTTGAACTCATTTATATAATATAGTTTCTTCCTCCCGATCTCGCTTCCCCAATTTCTCTTGTAGAATTTCTCCATAACAAAGACTTTTATTTCTTTAATATTTGTGGAGCACATATTGAATTGAATATTCCATTTGCTCATCCATTTGATGTTTTGTTGCATCCATCTCCTTTTTCGCTTACATAGTGTGTCACTAAAAACAACTTTAGGCCATCTATCCTCTTCCATTTTTTCGATTCTTTTTACATAGCTTAAAAGGCAAACCATAGCAAGTGCCTCAATAGGAACAGCCCCCATTTCACTTAGCATGATGTCATATGGAACAGTGCTTTTGATTTTAAACTTGCTTATAATCAAGCGCTTTTGGATTCCTTCGATTTGTTTCCATTGTGCTATAGTAGTGTTGCTAGCCCATAATTCACACCCGTAAAGAACAACTAGCAACACAAGAAGACCGAACAAGGTTTGAATAGTTTTCCAATCCCACAACTCCGCTTCACGGCACTTATTCTGAAGAGCATAGAAAGCCTTCCACCCACCTAATGTCTTTTTATACCTATAGCTAGACCAGCTTAGCTTTTTGTTGAAATCGATGCAAGGTATTTATAATCCGCAACCTCTTCGAGAAGACTTCCATTGTAATAAAATTCATGTCGATGCTGTTTTTTATTATTAGAGAAAATCATAGCCTTAGTCTTGCTGATATTGACCTGCATCCCCACCATTCTGCAAAAGTGCTCAAGAGAAGATAGATGGTCTTGCAAACCACAGGCAGATTTGGCAATTAAAATGAGATCGTCCGCATATAAGAGCAGCTTTATAACAAATTCACCTAGCTGAATGCCTTCACCCTTTTGCATGTTTAACCACTCTTCCAGTTTGTCAATATATAAACCAAACAAAGTAGGAGACAAAGGGCAGCCCTGTTTGACCCCGATATCGCTCCTAAAACATTCTGAAATGCCATCTGAAGTTCTGATTTTCACTTTCACCTCTTCGTACATCCTATGAACAGCAGCTCTGAGATGCCTAGGAATCCCCAATTCTTCCATTCTGAACCAAAGTTTGTCTCTCGGAACGGTATCAAAAGCCTTTTTGAAGTCAACAAAGCAACAAAAAACCTCTTCCTTTTCTCCCACTCTTTTTCAATAATGTGCCTCAGAGTGACACAGTGATCCACTGTCGAGTGCTTTGGCCTAAAACCAGCTTGCCCTTTAGCACGTTTATGATTTTTTTCTGCCCATTTGCTGATCCTAGTTTCTATCATGCTGCCAAAAAGTTTAGCAAAGAGGGGATTGATCATTATAGTCCTGTAGTTGGAGGGATTGTTAACATCACCACTCTTAAAAAGTGGTATTGCAAGGCTGATTGTCCAATCTTTCGGAAACCCTTCTTGGCAGATTTTGTTGAAGATTTCAGTGATGTGCGGTGCAAGAGTTTTCATGCCCCACTTCAAATATTCGGCTTGAAGTGCAACAAGATCTTTTGCTTTACCTCCACCCAACTTCTTAATCCCTGTCTCTATCTCTTGCACAGTGAAAATGTTTGTAGTATCGTTGACCAAAGGTGGCCGTCCCACTCCACCCTCTTGTTCATAAAGTTTCTTAGCATATTCAAACCATTGGGTGGCAGTAATATTATTTTCAGTTTGCTTTCTCCTTGGTTGGAGTTCTTTCCAAAAACGTTTAAGGTTATTTATGCCCAAGAAAATTAACTCCTCTCTCCTTGTGAACATAAAATCAGTTTTTTTCTTCTTTAGGATCTATTTGTAGGCCTTAATGTCAAGGTTAGTTTTATTCGACTCCCTTAGGTTTCTCCTAGCCCTCTTGCATTCCTTGTCAAACCATGCATCGGTTGGAAAACAATTAGTTTCAGATTTTCTATTTTTTGCTCTCTTGCATTTTGAAAGAGCCTCGTGAATCAGATTTGATAAGTCATGACTGTTAACACCATGCTTATACATAGGGTGTCCCATACAAAGTTCCTCAAGAGTAGCTCTGAAAGTGTTACTGTTTTCTTAAGTTAACAAAATTCTGCCCTAAGAATGTGGGTGTTGAGGGCCTTGGATTTTTGCCCCAAGCCGCCTATCCTTTGCCCAATACAAATTTATGTACAGCGGTCTATGATCTAATTTTAGATCCCAAATGTGCTCTCCAATTTCAACTTCTTTAATATTTTTATACAAATTCTATGAACAAATTACATAATCTACCACACTTGCCCCGTTGTATGTGTTGCAAGTGAAATTGCCCGACTTAGCCCATCTAGCCAAACCATTACAGATTATTAGATCAAATGTGCCACATAGAGTGATCAATTCTTCCCCAAAATGATTGCAGCCTTTAGCATCTTCGGATATTCTTTCCCATTGCTGATTTCTCTCTTCTGTGAGCCAAATAGGGTTATCATTTACTTCGGAGCTGAAAATACTTGCTTGCCAATTTGCTGTCCTAGCATTGAAATCTCCAACAAGAAGAACATCCCCACACTGCGAAAAAACAGCAACATCTTTCTTTAACGCAGCATAGGGGTCATTGTGATCTAAGCCACACTTTTTATAAGTTTTAGATACTTGTGGAGCAAAGTAACAGGTTGCGATTTTGAACCATATAAATTGTTTATTAGAATCAGTCTTTTCCAGCTGAATGGCATGACCTTCTCTTTCTTTTACTAGAACCATTATACCTCCATGACCTTTACCATTTCCCGCTGCCTCATTCCACACTGCCATCTTCCAGTAGCCTTCAAACAATGGGGTCTTACATCCCTCATGCTCATGTGTCTCTATGAGACAAATAATGTCTTTGCCTTCCGCGATAGGTCCTAACCCAGGCCACGTCTCCACGGATAACCTCTGCAATTCCAACAAACTAAACTTAAGGACGCCTGGGTTAAGCTTGATTGCTATTTGTTTTGATGTGAAAGACTCGAAGTTGAGTTTTTATCGCTAAACGTGATTGTGGATCTTGTGGTATCGCTGCATGTTAAGGTGTTTGTTGTCGCACTTTTGTTGCCTTCTTGCTGCCCTTCATTGGAGCGGTGGCCAAAATGAGCAATAATTGCTTTTCCCTTGAACATCCAAGCTCTTTTGCCTTCATTTCTAGCTGTTCTGATTTTTTCCATTTCCATCCTTCTTTCTACTTGCTGTCTCATAGTTAAATCCTTCTCTAAAACGAAGCGAGAACCCCTCAAGAGCTGTTTTTTGTTAAGTAGATTCTGTTTGTCTCTAATGCTGGGCATAACTACCTTGATTGGCCTATTTCTCTCAGCGTGTGGTTTGCCAACCCTCCAAGCTTGGCAGATTTGTCCTTGCCACAACAACACATCTTGTAGGAAATCCCTCGTTAAGTCAAGGGTATGTTCGCCTTCCCCATAGTCTTTTATCCCCTTGATAATTATATTGGATGCCCTAAGCTGCCTTTCTTTGACCTCTCCGTCTTGTGTGTTCACACGAATCTTTGCCTCTTCTCTTGCCATATCAAGGTGTTTGCTGTTTTTGTCCCAAGTTTTGGTGACTTCTGCAAAACTTCTCCTCTCCTCTTCAACCTCTGCCTTTCCTAGCAAACTAGTGTGAAGAATCGTTTTCTCTTTATTATGAGATGACTCGGTATTTGCTGTGACCTTGTTTGTTTCCAATGTAACATTCAATTTTTTCCATTCATCCTTCATGTTCTGCCATTCAAGCTTCCCGGCTGAAAGTGTTTCTTGCAGCGTTGAGATTTGAGCTTTTAAAGTGTTGTTATTGTCTGCAAGAGTTTTATTTGCTGCAATTAGCACCTGTATGGATACAGCGTTCAAGTATGCCAGTACGGCATTTTCGCCCAGGTACCACTTGAGTACAGCCACACAACAAAATATTAAAAATCAAGCCAAATAAACAAAATACTGTGTAAATAATATACTAATAGTAAATACTGTGTAAATAATCTAATACTAAATAGTAAATAATAGATATTAAATACTAACTTAAGTCAATTTTTTAAAACTAAATATTAAATGCTAACTAAATTACTGTATAGTAAATACTAGCCTAAACTAAATTACTAAGCTGAGATATGTAATAAATATTAAATAATGTTAATGGCACAGCCCCCTGAGCCTTAAATTCTATTTATGTCTAAGGCAATGATGCATAAAGACAGGCTCATCTTTAAAGTGCGAATAAAACAAGGAACCTGCTGAAAGGAAGCAGAAGAACACCACACAAGAAAACAGATGTAATACGAAGAAGATCCACCCGTTGACCTTCCCCTTGCAGGTGTCTTTATATGTACAGGCTGATGGCTGTAACGAGACACATAGAAACCAGCAACACCATACTCGATCCCATATGATTTGTGTGAAGTCTACTCATGGCTTTGATGGCAGACAGCATGTTCTACAAATCCTTCCACAGTCTAAACACACACAGACCCTTATGCCCATGACTTTTGACATTTTTAGGTTTGTTTCAAAGTCAAAACCCAAAAATATAAAAAAAGATGGCAGGTCCCTGTCAGGTACGCCCCTGGTACCACAGCAAGGCCAGGTATGCCCAGGTCCATCTTGGGATGAACTCCGGTGTACCCAAACCTGTTGGGCGGTACCCAAGGCATACCGAACCAGAACCAGTACCTAGCATGTGCCGTACCAGGACCAGTCCTCCTGGGGTGAAGGATCCAGTAACGTAGGCAAAAGCCACAAACCTCAGACAGGAATTCAGATATCGGTTAACACACAGACACACTCATTAGGAAAATTAGAGAATGATTAGATGTTCTCGTTATAAAAACCCCTTTAGAACCACAAGCTTCATAACTTGCTAAAGGCGACCAATGGCTGGCTTGTGACTAGACTCGAGACTTCCAGCCATGTCTGCCTATCTGATGCCCTAAAACTAGCTATTGAAAAGTGGGTGCTAACAGAAGGGATTAAAAAAGGGAAAAATACATAGGCAAAAGAGCGTGTATTGATGAAAATTGTTTGTACCAAACTAACAAACTTTATGGACCTAATTAAAAAATAGTAGTTTTTCAAACAGTACGAAACCCAGATTTCAGAACTTGTATAAGGGGGGAGGATAATGCAAAGCAGCCACACTGTAGATGATATATTGATATTATGTCTCTTTTGTTTTACGTCAGTTTATCCAAATGAATGTAGGCCCGGATGTAAGCCACATAAATCCTAGACCACAAAGCCTAGCTAATGGGGAATAATTGGGAGATTCTTGGGCAGCTGTCTTGGAAAATTATTCAAGTTAATGAAGAAAAGTTGAAATTTTGAAAAACCAACAACTAAAATACTGAGCAAGGAAAACCATAAAAAAAGAGAGGGAAAGTGCAATAAAGCGAATAGGTGGTCTTCAGGAACAGACAGCAAAAACTTTAAAAATAAGTCTTCTACATTTCTCACAGACTAGAGGTTCAGAGATGGAAGAAAGAAAACATTACATGGGAGCGAATTAAATCAGGAGATATGGGTCTCTGCAGTCACCCTGCATGCTCCTGTTGGGAGGCAGAATTGAGCAAACGAAAGTTTTCTTTCTTTATTCGGTTATGCAACCTGAAGGGATAATAAGTAATTACCGTTTGTGCTGTATCACGTATGAGCGTTCTGCATTTGAATGAGATACTTCTATGACAATATGCTCAATTAAAGAGTAAGAGCATTCTCTTTCCAAGAAATTTAATATTCGAGAAAAAAAACTAAAATGCTTAGTCATCTTGTTGGCCAATATTTGTGTATCATTTTGTCCAGCAGGCTTTGGCCTAGAGGCAAAGCAGAGTGATTGCCATGCTGGGCAGTCTCCCCATATTAAAGTGTCCACAATCTGATGCAGCTGGGTACAAGTCCCGGTCAAATTTTGGCAGGATTAAAAATCCCTTGGACATGGCTTCCAAGCCAAAAGGTGTTCTAAGATAGATGGTACATTCAACATGTTAGTCGACAGTAGGATGAGTGTTCCAATTTACCTATCAAAAAATAAACATTTTCTGTTCATTTTGATTTCTATTTGTGGGAATAAACAGATTTGTACAACAAAAGTCGCCTTTTTACCAACAGGTCCTGTCGCAAGAAACACGGTGGCTTAACGTTGTTGCGCATTAAAACAGCCAGAAACATCGACATTTTGGAACCAGCGTTTCCGGCCATTTCAATTCATTTATTTATGATAAAGTATGACCCTTAACCTATGTTACCGGTTTGCCCTATTTAGCAGGTGTTTGGCTCTCCGAAATGCACTGGGCTTGGGTACGGGCACGAAATGCGAACCCCAATGCCCAAGGTTCGTCCCTGGGCAGAAGAACCCGAGCAAACCTGGGTGCCCAAGGGCAAAACCTGGGCGTTAGGGGACAGAACCCGCAGGGTTTTACAGTCAAAAACAGTCAATGATGGAATTTTCTTAATTTTTTATCATTTTCCTTGAAAAATGACTTAAAATAATAAAAAACACATTTTTATACGCGTAACAGTAATCATGAACAGTATGCGTGAGCCATCCCTGCTGATTCCCTGTGCTTTCAGCAGCTTAATAAAGTGGGTATTATAATTTATAATATTTAAATGTTATTTATTATGACAAATAATAAATAATACCCAGAAATGCTGCTCTAGACTACAAATGGTTCACTTCATTGATTATTTTCATATATATATATATATATTTTTTTTTTATATATCAATATGCATATTGTGTGGGTAATGACAATGTCAATAATTTCCTATTTGTTAGGCTAAAATTTCTATATTTTTTATTTTTTATATATTTTTTGTACAGATGAACCCAAGACGAACTTAAGAGGGAAAAAACTGCCGTAATGGCGAACCCGGTTCTTCGAACCCGAACCCGGACCCAAACCGGTAACTTAGCCCTTAACAATACCTAATTAAGTACTGCCATAATGCCATAAAATTCTCAATTTCCAATCAAACAATTACACTTGAAATACACTAAGCAAAAATCTCTCTGTGGCAGAAATGAGGCATTTAAGAAGTATGATTGGATTTAGGGCTCCATATTCTTTAAGTAAAATACGCCACCTTGATATTGTATTTTGCCATTATTGCTAGCTTCAACAAAACAAACAGATATATTTGTGACAATTAAAACATCTGTGTAGTGAGGTGGACCTGTGCTTTTTTTCTCTGGTTGTCATTAAAACTTAAAAATCCATCTTTCTATTATTTGTAAGCTCTCAAGCTTTTAACACAGCTTTGTGGCAGCCTATTATATTCAGGTATTTATGCTTTATATTCTTCTGTTCGCTTCATCACTTGTATTTGTGAATTTATGATTTTTGTAAATTAACAAATATGAATATATAGAAATCTCATTTCTCATCCAGTCCCATTTCTCGTCACGTTTCCATTGTCATCACATTTCTTCGTTTTCTAGTTTCTTGCATAATAGTCAACAGGCATGTTTGTAAGTGGACTTGAATACAAATGTTAGGGTTTGAAATTGCAATGTGGGATGTGTAACTTTCTGTATGCATGCTAATTTACTCACTTTAATCATTCAACTAACCTTGCCAATTATCCCATCTAATTTCATTTAACTAATTAACCATTTTCTAATTAATAATCCAATCTCCCTTACCTCTATATATATTTTACACCATACCAACCTTTCTACATACTCCATATTATATTAATCCATGACTTATCCCATTAATATCACATTAACCTAATAATCCTATTTTATTTAATCCCCACTTGCCCACTTGCTAATTTTAAATTCAAAATATACTAACTACCCCCTACCCATAGCCTTCCTTACAAACCTAGTTCCTTAATCCTATCTAAAACCCCTATCTAATCCTCATTAATTCCTAATGAAGTCTAGAGTTATCTAACTCTAGAAACTTCCTCCAATCTCTACACTCCTCTAGAACCCTCTAAATCTAAAGGATTCTTAAGAATTTTAAATTCCTTTTTATTCCTTCCACCACCCTTATAAATAGCCATGCAAAGCTCTTGGCCAAACTAATTGAAAAATCCAGAAGCTTGCATAGCCTTCATACTCTCTTAAGCTATCACATCACATTCATAATCCTTGTTTTGCATCCATAGTCATTAACCCTTTTACATCCCTTTGAAGTCTTGAAGCCACCTTGTCTTGCAATTCAACATCATATAATCAAATTGTCTTGGAGAAGCATTTATGATCTTGGAGGGAAGACTCAAGGAAGCGAAGTTATGGTGAGAATGTTATGATCAAATTCTGATTGCTTCCTCATTCTCTCTTTTGATGTTTTGTAAATTTTGAGAAGATTATAGCTTATTTCGTAAAGTTCAAATCTATTGCTCAAATGTTGCATCATACACTTTCATATCTACATGTCTCACTTTTTTCTTTTGTTAGTATTATGGGCATCTTTGTGACCCATTACATTAACTAAAACTAAAGAGAATAGTGTCACTCTTTCAAAAAAAAAATGTCAGTCATCTCTGTTAGAATTACAATTGAATATATTTCACTAGAAATAACACAATTTGTTGTTTTCCCAAGCTTAGCTTAATTTAAATTAGTAAGTGTTGGCCAATTTCCACCCCCAGGTTTGCACCTTTCAAATATGGCCAAGTCCAGTACTTAGCTTTTCTTCAGAAGAAATGTTCTTTGACAAAGCCCGCAACAAATGCAAATCTTTTCCTTTCGGAAAGTTCATTTTGGTCTTTGCTAAGCCTTTGTCGAATTCTTTCGGACTTTTTGTCTGAAGCAATTTGCCTTAAGTATTTCTTTCGGACTTTTCGTTTTCAACTTTCCCAAAAGATAAGTCTTCAAAAGTTACCCTACGCATTTTTTCCGAAAGATATCTTTTCAAAGCCAAAGGGTACTTTGCAATTTCTCCAAAAGGTATTTTTTCCTTTCGAACGGTCCAATTCATCTTTCCAAAGGGCTCATTTCAACTTTCCTAAAAGGCATTTCACTTTTTCCAAAGAGTACTTTGCAATTTTTCCTAAGGGCACTTTTCAAGCAGGATGCACTTTTCAAAAAGTATGAATGGTTCTTTTGCAGGAAAATGGACCAAACAGAAATTCCGAAGGGTACATTTGCAAAAGTCCAAAGGGTACCTTGCAGCGGAAATGGTCCTCCACAAAGTTCCGAAGGGTATTTTTTGAGTAAGTGTCCTTTTCAGAAGGTCCATTTCACAAAGTCCGAAGGAATTCTTTCGGAAAGATGGCCCAAATGAATTCTTTCGGAAAAAGGGTGAGAGACAAAAAGTCCGAAGAAAAGATCATTTTAGAAAATTCGAAAGACGCTTTCATCTTTTTCGAAGGAATTCTTGTGAAAAAATGCCTGAAACAATTCTTCCGAAGGGTATTTTTCGAGTAAGTGTCCTCCACAGTTTTTCCGAAGGGTATCCCTCCGCAGCGAAAAGGACCAAACAAAAAGGCCGAAGGAAATGTTCGGGAAGATTGTCCAAGGATAGCCGTTGGGATTCAAACAAAGGGATGACGGCCTGCAGGGAGTCAATTTTAAACTGCGGAGAATAGTCGTTGCCATTCAAAAAGACTTAGTGAGAATATGAAAGCAAATGTGGAGATAGCAAGTGGTTGAATCCCGAGCATCTGGTGCAAACAAAGCAAGCAAAATGGACAGGTCGACGGTTCGAGTCATTGCTTCCATGAAATCGACAAATACATATGTCCAAAGAATAGTGAGCAGTTAGCAAGAACATTTTCTAACTACCGTCATGAGTTCCATTTCCCTCAGCATTGTGATGTGTCGCTTTTCTGTTTTCAGTTTTGAACACTCATGGATGATCTTCGATGGAAGCAGTTTCCCATGCCACTCTTGAAGGTTTTATGCCACTTGCCACCATTCTCATGACTTGTTTTGGGCAAGTAAACCTCCTAGCATGACATGGCTCGCCCATCCATCTCTCTCGTGCATCTGTAACTAATCCTCATACGTGGACACATGTCCTTGTGCCTCTTCAGCTTCTCTTCTCTCTCTCTTCCACAAAGTTCTATAAATTGAGCCATTTTGGCCATTGTAAGGGACCACATTTTTGGTATGGCGAAGCCATGCTAAAATGACATTGCACTCTGCTTTTGAACATTGAATACAAGACCAATTCTGAATTGTGAATTTTTGTCCGAGTATGTGAGTGATGTATAGTGGAGCCAAGTGATAGCATCATCCTTACTCCCTTTATCCTTCATGTTTGAACAAAAATTATGATGTTAACAGGTCATGTGAAGTGTGTTAAATGTGTTAAACTTTCTATCAAATATACAATTGTGTTTATTGTGTGCAATCTGCCCCTTAGATCGAGTTTCTTGATTGTTTCAAGCATGTTACCTTCACATTGAAACGTTGTGTTAGTATCTTTCAATGCATGGAATTAGTCTTGGAAAGCATTGTTACTCAATAGAAGTGTGATAGTCGGTGGATAAATTCATGGTGAATCACCTCTTTAGCATAGTTTTTTTTGTTTTATGCAAACTCTTGACTCTTTTCATGAACAAGCATTAGATTAGGTGATAGACACTCAAAGAAAAATTCAGGGAGCTAGCCCTTTTCAATCCTAGAGACTCATCTCTATTACGAGTTCCCACAAACTTGAGGGATGATTCAATGTTGCATCAAATTGCAAAAGTTTCATAGAATGTCCTAGGGTGCACAATTTGATGACAAGTCTGGCATGCCCTATGGGACAGCTGGTCCTAATTGTTTTCACGTCAAGGTGAATGCTGACCTCGACAAGTCCAAGGTTGCAGAAGTGTTCTTAATTCAACATTTGGCGACTCCAAAAGGTGAGAATCTATGTTTGTAGATTAGGTTTTCCACAGTATACTTCATGGTCCTCACTAGATCATCTTCTAGTAGACTTTTCAATCAAGTCCCTCAACCTGAAACTCCTCTCGAATAACAACACCCTGAACCATTTCTAACATTTAGAGATCCTGAACAAGAAGGTTTTGAAGAGGAAGAAGAGGAGGTTGAAGAATTAGTTGATCAAGAGGAAGAAGAAATGGCTAGAAGACATCCTTTCCCAGTGTTCAACACCCAAAATCCAATTAACCTTCCTGCGTATGATCCTATTCCTCCTAATGCTACCAAAAGTCTCCCCAATTTCAATGGAGAGGGTCCTGTTACCCCATCTGAGCATATTAAGGACATTTCGAACTTTTGCAACTTCCACAATATCACTCAAGCTAACATAGCTATTAGACTACTTGCCATGTCCCTAAAGGGGAAGGCACTTGATTGGTATAGGGCATTGAAAGGTGGTTGTAATACTAATTGGGATGGTTTTGGAGAGTTGCTGGTAAATAGGTTCGAAAATAAGAGTGATCATACTTCATTGATTCACCAGTTGAATGTGATAAAGAGAGGTCCTAATGAATCCTTGGGAGATTTCAACGAAAGGTTTCAAAGAACATGGCATAGGTTACCATCTATTATGAGGCCTCCTCCAAGCTTTGTATTCCCCACCTATCTTAAGGCTATTAGCACCGATGTAGCAATAATGTTGCAATCAATGGGAGGATTTACTTTACTCAAGGCATATGAGATAGCCATTGAAGCTGAGAATAGTCAGATACAAGCTGGGAAATTACCTCCAAGAGTCTCCATGCCTTTGTTGTCTCATAATTCAGTTGAAGCCCCAAGCATAGCACAAGTCCCCAATACTAATGTCAAACCTATAACTGCTCCCAAGAAGGTGGACGATGCTATAGATAAGGATGAGATGATTCGGTCTTTGCAAGCCCAACTCAAGCAAGCACAAATGTATGCAAGTGCTCCGCCCAATCTTCAATACTATCCTCAACAAGGCTATAGGCCTCCACCCCAATACACTAACCAAGGAAGAGGACAAGGTCAACAAAGTTTCAATAGGCAGCCCAATGCCTATAATCCTAATTCCATTTCGTCCACAAAGGCTGTTGTTCCAGTGCACACCAATCTAGTTCAAGGAAAGGAACATTTGGATCATTGGGGGCAATCTCAAGGTCAATTTATACATAATGGTGGAGAAGGTAATCAAGCTTTGGTAACTCAAGAAGGAGCTACTCCTTATGTTACATCAAAAGAAGCGAATCTCATGCAAAGGGATGTTCAAGGAGAAGGTAGCAGCCAAGGTACTGGTTTTATGAATTTCCCAATAGAAGACAATTATGTGTTGAATCAAAATACATCAGTTGCAGCCAACACAAGGGCTAAAAAGAGGGCTTTAGGAGATACTTCAACAGCACAGGTGATTCCAAGAAGTGCCTCTCCAAGGCCACAAAGTGTAAGTAACAATGTAGCAAATCCTACTAGTCACACTACTCAAAGTCAAAATGTGAGCAAGGCTACCAAACCTCCAGTACAGCAAGTTCAAGTTCCCTCATTGCCTTCAAGAGCGCAAGAAAAGGTGATTTCTTCCCCTTTAAACAATATTGACTCTTTAAAGAATACCAAAACTAGCCTTTCTCTTTGGGAAGTATTGCATATGCCTGGTCAAAAGGAAATCCTACAAGAACAACTTGTTAATATCAATGTAAATCCTCAAGCTCCAAAGTACCATGGTGTGGCCCTTGCCAACACACCAAATATTGTTTTAGAGCCCTCCACCAGATTTGAAAAGCCTCCACCTTTCTACCTCACGCTCATTGTGGGAGACAAATTGGTTCACAACTGCATTGTGGAAAGTGGGGCCAGTACCACAGTTATGCCTGAAGTGGTTGTTGATAAATTGGGATTAAAATATGAGCCTCATAACAGGGGTGTATTGCAGTTTGATGGAACTCCAGCCAAGACTGTGGGGTTGGTTAAAGGTTTAAAAAATTTATTGCATGATTGTCCAAGTTTTCCCATCCTACAAGACATTGTGGTGGTTGATCTTCCAGCTCATTTTGCTATTTGCTTGTCAAGAGACTTCACGGCTAAGATTGGAGGGTATCTTGCAGCTGATTGGTCTTTTCTAGCCTTTAGAACAAAATATGGAGCTAAAATGACTATAAGAACACAGCCCTTGGCAAGGTTCCACACTGAACCATATATGGAGACAAGTTCAAATCAGAATTGTACGATTAGTGAGCAAGAAGAAGGTGCCATTGATGGTGAAACATCATTTCCCCTTGAAGGTATTTCTGACCTCTTTCTTGATGAGTATGGTATTGAAACTTATGAACATGACCCCTATGCATTCATAGAAGAAATTGAATTAAGAGTATATTGTATGCATGAGAAGAACATTCCTATACCATCACTCACTAATGAGGATCATGAACTTGAAGGGACATGGGAAATGTTTTTTGATGGCTCTAAAAGCAAGATAGGGGTAGGAGCTGGTGTCATGTTGGTTTCTCCCTCAACGAACCAATATTATTCTTCATATAGATTCCATTTTAGTTGTACTTGCAATGTGGCAGAATATGAAAGTTTGGTTCATGGTCTCCAATGGACAAAAAAAAAGGGAATTAAGAATTTGAAGGTATATGGAGATAGTGAATTGATTATACATCAAGTGAGAAACCAAGCTACATCCAAGAACCATTTGCTTAAGTCTTACAAGCATAGGGTGTGGGATCTAATTGAAGACTTTGATGCTTTCAATATCCAACCTATACCAAGAGACTCAAATAAACATGCTGACAGGTTGGAAATGATAGGAGCACATTTTGATATAGTTGTTGATGTAAGCAAAGAGAAGCACCAACCTCACATCAAAGTCATTGTGAGACCTATTCCAGATAATGAAGTGTCTTGGCAAGTGTTTGAGAGTAATAAACACATTATACACTTCATTCAAAGTGAAGCAGAATTTTTCTCAAAAAATCAAAAGAAGCTTCACAATCAATATGAAGAACGGGTTATCCAGCTGAAGACAAACAAGATACCAAAGGGGCTGGTTACTTTGGAGAGTGTGTTCAATGAAGATGATCAAAGAAGGAAATAAAGGGTAAGCATGTCTACAAAGGAAGAGAACTACGAAAGAATCTTGATATTTAAGGACAAACTTCTGAAAATTGGTAAGATTTATTCTTTTTCTGAAAGACAAGCCTTCATTGAATTGTGTAAAGAGTTTCATGATATATTTGCTTTGGAATATAAAGATTTGAAAGGGTTTGATCCAAGTCTAGCTCATCACACCATTGAGTTAGAACTTGGAGCTAAACCAATTAGGCAAAAACAAAGGCCTATCAATCCCAAGATAAAAGAACTCATGAAAAAAGAGCTTACCAAATTGATTGAGTCTAAGATTATTTTTCCTATCAAACACTCAACTTGGGTAACTAACCTTGTACCTGTTCAAAAAAAGAATGGAGAGATCAGACTCTGTGTAGACTTGAGGGCCCTAAATAGAGTTTCACTCAAAGATCATTACCCACTACCTTCCATGGAGCAGAATTTGCAACTAGTTTCAAGTTGTCAACGCTTTTCACTACTTGATAGCTATTCAAGTTATAACCAAATATTGGTGAATGAGGAAGATCGGTTCAAAACAGCATTCACCACAAAATGGGGAACATTTACATATAGAAAGATGCCTTTTGGTTTGTCTAATGTTGGTGCTACCTTCCAAAGAGCAATGGGCATGGCCTTTAAAGGTTTGATCAATGAATTTTTGCTCGTGTACCTTGATGATATAACTGTTTTTTCCAAGGATGCTAATGACCACATGAAACATCTAAGGCAAGTCTTTGAGAAGTGTAAGGAGTTTGGAGTTTCTCTTAACCCAAAGAAATGTATTTTTGTTGTCCACGAAGGCAAGTTACTAGGTCACATTGTGTCAAAAGAAGGCTTGTCTATTGATCCTGAAAGGATTGAAGCCATTCTGGGCTTGTCTTTGCCTCTACACAAGAAAGGTTTGCAAAGTTTCTTAGGCAAAATCAACTTTGTAAGAAGGTTTATCCCAAGATTTGCTACTTTGGTGAAGCCTATTACAACCATGCTCAAGAAAAAACAAGCTTTTGCTTGGACAAAGGAAGGTAAGAACAGTTTTGAGGCAATCAAACAAGCAATTGCCCAATCTCCTACTCTCTTGAACCCAAACTTTACCAAGGATTTCATATTCTATACTTTTGGTAATCTTAACACAATCTTAGCTATGTTTATGCAAAAGAATGATGAGGAAGTTGAACAACCCATTGCATTCTTTAGTCAAGGATTGGAAGATTATGAGGTCAAGTACACATTTGTTGAGAAGCAGGCTCTAATTGTGATAAGAGGTTTGAAAAAGTTCAGGCACATGGTTTCAAACAACAGGATACATGTCATGGTCTCTCATCCTAGCACCAAAGAGTTCCTCTTAAGCAAAGACCTCAGTGAGAAGAGAGTTGGGTGGATCACAAAAGTAATGGAGTATGATGTTGATATCAAGGTAACCAACTTGGTAAGAGGAAAGGCGATGTGTGAACATTTGGCTTTAGATCTTCAAGGGCCAAGAGAAGAGGTCTTGGTTAATCAAGTTCATCCCCAACTAGCTGGTCACATACCAATTCAAAGTTGGACACAAGACATCATTGGTTTCCTCCAAAATGGTGATTGTCCTAATGGTTTGAACAAGTCACAAAGAAGGTATTTTAGATTGCAAACCATTCCTTATTGTCTTGTAGATGGTATTCACTTTCGTAAGGATGTGAATGGCGTGCTACTAAAGTGCGTTAACAATGATCAATTTGGCATCTTGTTGGAAAAGTTTCACAATGGTGTAGATGGAGGTCATTTCTCCCCGAAAACAACAGTTGCAAAGATAATGAGGGCTGGGTATTATTGGCCTAGCCTTTTCAAGGATTGTTACTCTTGGGTTAGGAGGTGTCCTCAATGTGCCTTCTTTGTAGGCAAACAGAAACTTGTAGCCCTTCCATTGAATCTTGTCCAGGTGGACCAACCTTTCATGCAATAGGGCCTTGATTTCATTGGTATGATCAACCCTCCATCAAGTGTTGGACACAAATGGATATTGACTGCTCCTGATTACTTCACAAGGTGGATAGAAGCTGTTGCATTGAAGGAGGCAAATGAAAATGCAATCTTGGAGTTTTATGAGTAACACAACAAGATTTGGAGTCCCCTATTCTATCATTTTTGACAATGCACTTGCTTTCATAGGTGTTAAAACTTTTGAGTGGGCAAATAGGAATGAAGTTTACTTGAGTACCTCATCCAACTTTACCCTCAAGAAATGGGTTAGCTGAGTCTACTAACAAGAATCTCATCAAGATCATCAAGAGGACATTGGAGAACAATCAAAGAGCATGGCACACCAAATTGAAGATAGCCTTATGGGCTGACAGAATTACTCCTAAGAAATCAATTGGTAACTCTCTTTTTATGCTTGTCTATGGGAGAGAAGCTAGGTTGTTTATCTCTCAAGAGCTCCCTGCTCTAGGACTTGCACATTAGCTGGAACTACTTGAAAATATTTCAATGTAAGTCAGATTGATAGAACTAATGCAACTGCAAGAAGCAAGGGACAATGCACATAAGACCATGGAACACCACCAAATACTCATGAAGAAGTCCTTTGACAAAAAAGCAAGTACAAGAGTGTTCAAGGTAGGTGACTTGAAACTGAAATGGGACAAGGACAGGGCAAAACTGGGTAAACATACAAAGTTTGATGCTTTGTGGAGTGGCCCCTACATCATTAGCAAGTGCAAGCAAAGCAACTCCTTTTAGCTGACCAAGATGAATGGAGAAGAATTGTCTATCCCTGTGAATGGAATACATCTTGCAAGTTTGTCTTGTAAATAATAGCATAGGTGTGTGTGTTTAGTCTAATTTTGTTTCAGTTTGTTGTGTTCCCTAAGTGCTTTGTAGCACAGTTGTATTTCCTTCCTTTTGTTCGGTGTGTCTTTGCCTGTGTGTGTCTTGTGTAATGTCAATTGTCTTGTGGTCAATTCAAGGTCTGTTCATGACAATCTGAGTGCTCATTTGCATGACTCCATGCCCAATGGAAGGATTTAGGCAACTGGTCTTAGGCATAGCAGGGATGCCATACCCAGGAATCACCAAGAATGTTGGCCAATTTTCACCCCCAAGTGTGCACCTTTCAAATTTGGCCAAGTCCAGTACTTAGCTTTTCTTCAGAAGAAATGTTCTTTGACAAAGCCCGTAACAAATGCAAGTCTTTTCCTTTCGAAAAGTTCATTTTGCTCTTTGCTAAGCCTTTGCCGAATTCTTTCGGACTTTTTGTCCGAAGCAATTTGCCTTAAGTATTTCTTTTGGACTTTTCGTTTTCAACTTTCCCGAAAGATGTCTTCAAAAGTTACCCTACGCATTTTTTCCGAAAGACATCTTTTCAAAGCCAAATGGTACTTTGCAATTTCTCCAAAAGGTATTTTTTCCTTCCGAACGGTCCAATTCATCTTTCCGAGGAGCTCATTTCAACTTTCCCGAAGGGCATTTAATTTTTCCAAAGGGTATTTTGCAATTTTTTCGAAGGGCACTTTTCAAGCCGGATGCACTTTTCAAAAAGTCCAAAGGGTTCTTTTGCAGGAAAATGGACCAAACAAAAAATTCCGAAGGGTACATTTGCAAAAGTCCGAAGGGTACCTTGCAGCTGAAATGGTCCTCCGCAAAGTTCCGAAGGATGTTTTTCGGGTAAGTGTCCTCTCCAGAAGGTCCATTTCACAAAGTCCGAAGGAATTCTTTTGGAAAGATAGCCCAAATGAATTCTTTCGGAAAAAGGGTAAGAGACAAAAAATCCGAAGAAAAGATCATTTCAGAAAAGCCGAAAGACACTTTCATCTTTTCCAAAGGAATTCTTACGGGGAAAATGCCCGAAACAATTCTTTCGAAGGGTTTTTTTCGGGTAAGTGTCCTCCACAGTTTTTCCGAAGGGTATCCCTCTGTAGCAAAGAAGACCAAACAAAAAGGCCAAAGGAAATGTTCGAGAAGATTGTCCGAGGATAGCCGTTGGGATTCAAACAAAGGGATGACGGCCCGCAGAGAGTCAATTTTAAACTGCGAAGAATAGTCGTTGCCATTCAAAAAGACTTAGTGAGAATATGAAAGCAGACGTGGAGATAACAAATGGTTGAATCCCGAGCATCTCGTGCAGACAAAGCAAGCAAAATGGACAGGTCGACGGTTCAAGTCATTGCTTCCACAAAATTGACAAATATAGGTGTCCAGGGGATCGCGAGCAGTTAGCAAGAACATTTTCTAACTACCGTCATGAGTTCCATTTCCCTCAGCATTGTGATGTGCCACTTTTCTGTTTTCAGTTTTGAACACTCATGGATGATCTTCGATGGAAGCAGTTTTCTATGCCACTCCTAAAGGTTTTATGCCACTTGCCACCATTCTCATGACTTGTTTTGGACAAGTAAACCTCTTGGCATGACATGGCTCGCCCATTCATCTCTCTCGTGCATCTGTAACTGATCCTCATACGTGGACACATGTCCTTGTGCCTCTTCAACTTCTCTTCTCTCTTTCTTCCACAAAGTTCTATAAATTGAGCCAGTTTGGCCATTGTAAGGGACCACATTTTTGGTATGGCGAAGCCCTGCTAAAATGACATTGCACTCTGCTTTTGAACATTGAATACAAGACCAATTCTGAATTGTGAATTTTTGTCCGAGTATGTGAGTGATGTATAGTGGAGCCAAGTGATAGCATCATCCTTACTCCCTTTATCCTTCATGTTTGAACAAAAGTTTTGATGTTAACAGGTCATGTGAAGTGTGTTAAATGTGTTAAACTTTCTGTCAAATATGCAATTGTGTTTATGGTGTGCAATCTGCCCTTAGGTCGAGTATCTTGATGATTGTTTCAAGCTTGTTACCTTCACATTGAAACACTGTGTTAGTATCTTTCAATGCATGGAATTAGTCTCGAAAAGCATTGTTACTCAATAGAAGTGTGATAGTCGGTGGATAAATTCTTGGTGAATCACCTCTTTAGCATAGTTTTTTTTGTTTTATGCAAACTCTTGACTCTTTTCATGAACAAGCATTAGATTAGGTGATAGACACTCAAAGAAAAATTCAGGGAGCTAACCCTTTTCAATCCTAGAGACTCATCTCTCTTACGAGTTCCCACAAACTTAAGGGATGAGTCAATGTTGCATCAAATTGCAGAAGTTTAATGGAATGTCCTAGGGTGCACAATTTGATGACAACAATAAGGTAAAAGTAATTTTCTAGGTCACATCCTAACCAACATGCCAACTCAACTTGGGGTATGATATGAAGGGTGTTTTGACAAATTTACCTTGTGCAACCAGAACTGCTAAATGCACTTTACTCATCCAACTTATGGACCCTAAGATTAAAGAAGGGCTTTACTTGGTTTATCTCTTGGCAAGTGTACTCTTTTATTGGTATGCATCCTTTCCTAGCTACGTTACCGGATACGGCCCCCCCCCCCCACCTGGGCTGATATGGATACAATACGTATCCGATACGGATATGGGCTGGATATGCAGGGGATATGGGAAGGATACATCCTTCCCCCTGTGGACATGTCTGGATACATTTTGGGACGTATCCAGACATATTCGCAAGGGGGCATGACGTATCCTACCCATATCCCTTGCGTATCCAGCAGAAAAATGTATTTTTAAAAAAAATTAAATTTTACTTAATAAAAAATAAAAAACGGACTTCAAAAAACAATCAAAAACAGAATAAAGTATGAAAACCTCTCTGCAGTTTCAATGGCTGGCTGTGTTTTCAAAACGTGAGCCTCAGTCGATTCATCTGTATCTTCTTTATTAGGGCTGTGTACAACAGCTATGAAGGTTGCCAGAGCAAGTCAGCAAGTCTTCCAGCTATTGGATCATGTTTCAGCCTTGCCAAAATAAAGGAAATAAATGTCTATAACATGATCAAGATGAGGAAGAGATTGAAACCAATAATGTCTTTATTTGTTTATCCTTTATGTCCCAAAAATATGGTTCTCCGGGACTCTTTTTTATGCATTACATATGGTAAGATCACTTGCACAAGAATAATACGAAAACTCAGCTCGTGAATAAGCTCAAAGAAGAGAAAGGGCCATAGTATTAAGTTGATTTAACACCAGGTCATCTCATTGTAATCTTCACCAAACTGCAGACAGTGCATTTTCTTTTTTTTTTTATTTTTGTCCATACATTGTCACATTTGCTCTATGTACTTGTAATAAGACTAATCTTAGTTCGACCATTGAATATTATGATATTTGGCATTGAATTATTACTTTGTTTTGTAGTTATTTAACTTATTATGTTTCCTCTATGCATATTATGTGGTTAATTTTGCTTATATGGCTATAATTTTAATTTTTTATATATTTTTTGGTACGGCCATATCCAAAACATATCCAAGCCCCCAAAAAAAAATCCCTGTATCCACATATCCAATTCCTGTACCCATATCGGTAACCGCATCTGTATCGGTAACGTAGTTTCCTAGTAATGTCCCCTCTCTCTTATTGGATCCCAACTTTCTTAATCTTCCTTTCAGCAGTTTCTCACTTCTTTGATAATGTTTTGAGTTCTGAGGGTCCCATAGACTGTTTTGGTTTTGTGGACGTTAAACTCTATCTATCTCTTTGTATGCCCCTAAAAATGGCCCCTAGGCATTTATTAGTTATTAAATTGTATATTTCTAGGATGTTCGTGTACTTGTTGATTATTGGTTTAAATCAGGCATTATTGGCAATTTACTGACTTTTAGTGGTCCCCGCACTTATCATTTTCATTCCCTCCAGATTTGGTCTTGTTCTGCTCTCCTTGTAGGGAGAGTGATATCATGCTCCAGGGATGTCCAAACAGTGCATTAACGCTTTGGACATGTCCAATGCATCAGTGTATGGTTATGATATGTTTTTCTAGGGCCTTTTGTCCCTCACCCTGTGTGACCCTTATCCCGCCTTTTTCACTTTTGGGACTGTTGGATGTCGGTTTGTGCACCAATAGAGTCCTAGTTTGAAATCAAGTCATCTATAAATACACAAGCACCCTTATGCATTTAGGCATCGATGCTCAATCTAGAGGCATTCAAGAAGAATCAAGTGAAAGCTAGAGAATTCATATTTATCGTTCAAAGGAGTCTATCAAGCATTTAGAAAAATCAAACAATCATTAGAGTATTCAATGTAGCACTAAGGTTCACATTAGTCACAACACATTACATTACACTGGTTTCCCTGGCTGATGAATTGCTGCAATATTAGAGCACTGCTTTTGATATTGCACTGAGGGGCATGATATTGCATTACACTGGATTTTAAAGCGCTGCCTTTGATATTGCACTGAGGGGCATGACAAATATCAAAATAGTTCAGCTATTCCCTGGTATAATGCAGGCCCCAAAACATATATTGTTTTATTTACAGTTTTCAGATCTAACGGCCCAGTTAGGGTAAGAT
Source organism: Torreya grandis (assembly GCA_037957365.1). Taxonomy (NCBI): domain Eukaryota; kingdom Viridiplantae; phylum Streptophyta; class Pinopsida; order Cupressales; family Taxaceae; genus Torreya; species Torreya grandis. The sequence goes on from JARHVA010005343.1 coordinate 808,174, forward strand.
GAAGAAGTCCATTTTTCTAGTAATCTGAGTGAGGTGTTTGGAGCCCTGGATCAGACGAACACAGTCATCAAAACAGATTTCCCGTGTCTGACATTTCCCAAACAGAACTTGACAGTTTAGACATGTGCATAGCAGAACTTAATGGTTTGGACAATCTTCTATGTTCGTCACAAGTTACCTGGGTTTTCTCTGTCTTGCCAAAAACCCTTAAATTCCACCGATAGACTATGACAACTGTCACCTAATCTCCCGATATTCAAGGTACATTTCTAAACCCTACATTTGTCTTTATTCCCCTAATTTTGGAAAATTAACTGAGTCTGATTTACTGTTTTGTATCTGGTTTAGACCTAGTTAAATGTTTCTATGTATTTGTATTGCATTCAATGTAAATCCATTTATACGTATTATTCTCTGTGTGTTAATCAGATTCTTTGCGGCTGTTTTGTATATCCCAATGGCATGACATGCTTCGTGGATATTAAGAGTTATTAGTAAAAGTTGCAAAGGGGATTTGATATTAACATACATACTGTACTATAATGTACTGGGCATAGATACTCTTGGAATTTCTGCCCTATGATGTGAATAAAATTTTAATGGCTTTGAGCAGCAAATTAGAATATCCACCCCCTTTAATAAAGAAAGAAAATAGACGTTACATACCTGGGGACCATATACATCAAAATAAGCAGGAGCATTTGCATGTTGATGTTGAGGTGAAGACGATGATGATAATGATCCCATTGTGGATGGAGGAGGATAATTGATAATCAAGGAAGGAAGCAAGCAAGCTGCAGTGACTATGTTTTTTTGGCCTTGCGTTCCTTTACTCTTTCATCCTGCTTGTCAAACCAACAAACGCCACAGCTATTCGAACATCTTTTATATTGGGGGAGTAATAATAACTATTTTCTATTTTTATTTTTAAATAGTATAATAATAATTAGATTGGCTTTTTTTTTTTTAGGGTTCCATGACTACATGCAAGGGTAAGGGTAAGTTGAGTGTTTTTTGGTATGTGTTAAAAATATATACTAGTAGTTGTCCCGATGGTGTAATAAATGTTGGAAGAGATGTAATTTTTTATTTTCAGGGGAAATATATTGGCAACATGTATGAACGGAAGTAACAAGATAGATTATTGAACTTCAATGTCTTTTTCCACATTAGGAACATTACATCGTTGTTTCTAGCTGCACGTTAGACTTGGAGCCCTGTTTTAATCAAATCATCTTTCATGACATCCTCGTTCAATTTAAAAATAAAAATGACAAATCTAAAATGTTGCCACCCTGCAAACTACATACTCTTTTACAATCGTTAATGTAGGTCATATAAATCCAATCATTATCTTGAATCTAGGTTCGGTGTAAAAAGTGGGGATCCTAGCATATGGTATCACATGAAATACCCTATTATCGCCACTCAGTGTAGTAGATTTACATGACATGAACCTTTCACAAAGGGGTTTGTAACTTACAAGGTGTCAACATATTTAATTGGTCATTTTCTATTGTCAAATGTAGATGAAGACATCATGAGTGTTGCTTTAGTAGTGGTAGGCTCCACATGATGTATTGATCAAAGCATTATAATGCCCTCACATGGGGACATGATATTGAGTTTATAAAATTTATATGTATATATACTAATTTTAAAATATATATATAATAGTATGTATAACTCTGTTAATAAAATTAATATAACTCTAAACATATATATTATAATGTTATGATACATAAAATAATATAGTATATATATAAAAATATATAATATTATTAAATATAATATAATATAAATATATTATCCATAATAGATGATGGTAGGGGTTTGAAGCTAGAGGCTAGATCTACTCTTGTTAAAGATGGTGATGGCGTAAAAGAACTTAAATATTTGTGACCCTCCTATGTTGAGGCCCTTTCAAGGGAAGGGCAGTTTAAGCCTTTAGTTGCTACTAAATTTAACCCTGATATTTGTTTTGATGAGAAGGAGCTTTGACTGATACTAGAGAGGGAAGATTGGCTCTCTAAGAATGAAATGATTTGTCGGTTCAATGGCTTCTAGGCTAGCCTTTCAAACCTCCATGATTGGATAACCAGACATTAGCAAACTCTAGTATTCGATGATATCTGGAGGAGTTGTGTATAAGTTTCCTATGGTAACATAAATGTTGTGTTTTGATGTGCAATGGAGATGTTGTTACCCAATTAACAATGCCTGAGTATTGTCCAAGCTTTTCTTGATTGTCTGGAAGCATGTATGTCTGCCATATCCATATGACTTTCCCTGATGAAATGTTGAGCCTGACTAGGGTTCTTATGAAGGTGCAACATTCGTCTATGCTCTGTAATTCATGTAAAACCAAGAGTTACCTTAAATACATACAATATTTTAAATGCCTAAACATCATCTCAAAGCCTAATGGACATAAATAAAATCTATCACAAAATTTAGATGGCACATTTTGCATGAAGATTTGGAATCATAATGTTGATGATTATTGGCGTAGATCATGCCTAAGTATAGTATGGAAATGAGTTTTCATCAACAAAACCCAATCACCCATAGTTTTTCCAACCCGGATGAAATATTTCAATTTTGAACATGTAGGGCAATTTTGACTATTTTCTATTTGATTATAGAAAGAATCAACGTCCATTTTGTGGATCGAATCAACAATGAAATGATGTTGATGTGGAGGAAATGCATTGAAGTTATGGAGTTGATCTTGTTGCTTCTGTTGTGGTTGAAGTGAGTGATGATGCTTTTGTGAAGTGCATGCCACGTGGATAAATAAGAGGGCATTGTTATATAATATATAATATATTAAAACAATCAATATAATAGAATATAAAATATATGGAATAATAATATTTGTTTTTAAATATATTAAAATACATGTTATATAATATAATATAATATTCAATTATATATGACATGATATAATATTTACGTTATATAAATAACAAAATTATATATAAAAGATTTACAAAACATATTTAAATTGATAATTAATTAAAATATATAATAAAAATACATAAGCATTGTAACGGGCAGCTACTCGGTTTGGTACCTACACATAGCCAATGACTCAATAGGTGTATGCTCATTGTTCCTCATCAAGGCAGTTGTTGCATGTTCTTCATTTATTCCTCTATTATATATGGAGGGCCTTATTCTATTATTTGCTCGTGATGTAATCTAAATGATAACATCTATTAGATTTTGTAGTTTGCTTTAGGATAGGTGAGGATAGCCAAAGGGCCAATCCTAAGATATTGCCATGAATACGACTATAATGATAGCTTATTCTTCAGGTAATATGCATATACATTAAAGATATGATGGATCCTCATGAAGGGGAGAAGGTCACAGGGTAGACATGGTTTTTATTAGTCTCAAATAAACCAAAATGGCATTCTTCCTCTTCCCTGCCCTTCCCATTTTCAATGAAAAGTGCAAAAATATATGTCTCAATGGTTCGTCCAGGTCTCTTTGACATTCTAACAATGGATAAAACATGATTAATTAGATTATTGTTGTAAGTCCAGGAATTATCCATGGTAGCCACATTGTTGCCTTTAAAAGACCACCCACTTTCAGTAATGACAATTGGAATATTGGGTTGTCCCAATTTTTCCATGGTTGATGTAAAAGAGTCAACAAGCGTGTTGAACAAGCTCTTATACATTCAATCACCATCATTCAAAACAACATTTGTAGATCTAAACAACGCATAGTCTATAGAATTTTGTTTTCTATTGCCTTTGTAGCTAAAGTATGGATAGGCCTAGGTCATGGAGGGTGAGCTATTATCTACCAGAAACTTGGGGATAACACTCATGGTGTCCTTGATGTCATTATGAAGGCTCCTTGAGATGGAGGATACAAACTTGACAAAATGTTTATTGCATGTGTTATGGATACCTTTATGTTCTACAAATTGGTGTTATAGATTGAAGTCTAAATGTTGTGCATTACAGGCAATAGATGCGAAAGAGATTGCAAATTTGGCATAACCTCATTTCCAACCACAATGTATTTGATGTTGGTGGATGGATAGAATGGGAAAATGTTGTCATTCACCCATCCATTTATTGTAGCCTGGTCATTTGCTATCTTTTGAAGCTTAGTATTGCCAACTCCTACAATCACTTCAATTCCATAATTCTTTAACGCCTATTGTACATTCTAATTCAAATTGTATAATCCAACCTTTCTTATGTTACTTGATTTGAGCAAATTTACCACCTGGTTTGGAGGAGGCAAAATTTTTTTTGAAAGCATTTCATAACAAACTCCTATTTTCTCACCATCTGTGAAGCATAAAAACAAAATGTAAGCCATCCACATGGCAGGAAAGGATCCAATGTAGGGAGGAATCTAAGGTTTGTTCCCCATAGTAAATAATGCCTCTGACGTAAATACTCGTAATTATCCTGAAGGTGCAAAGAACATCAGGAGGGATTTGTCTTTATCTTTTAATTTTTTTAAAATAAGTGTTTAAAGTGTGAAGCAGGTGATGAATAGTAAAGAGTGAAACATTTTTTTTTTGAAATGCATTCTTGTTTGTTTATTGAGAAAAACTACATTTGTTTTAAATGTTGTAGAGTCTTTTATTCTTGCATATAAGTCAAATGTAAATGAAGGGTTGATATAAAGGTCAGACAGAGCGCACTCTTGATATGGCAGTGAAGTTCAACCCTTGACGATTAATGTTACCATTATGGTAATCATAATCTATCAAATTATCCAAATGAATTTAATGATGAGAGGTATGGCCATCGACTAACGCTTGTTGATATTGTTTCGTAATGTCATGCTTTGTGAAAATCACTAAAAGGTTTGCATAATTTTCTTTCATATTTTATAATTATTGTGTGCTTCAAGCCCTTTATAACACAACTTTTATCAAAAACAAAGTTTTGTTAAGCACGTATATTAATTTGATCACTTAGTGTTACTTCTAATATTTGATTCTTCCAACCATGTTTTTTACCATCACTCCTGTCCCACGTTACCTAAATAATCATTCTACACCAAACCCCTAATTTTATTGTATATCTTGAAACACTCAATCATCATTAGTTAAAGAATTGATCTACTACAAAACACGTTCTAATCACTATAAAATCTCGTCAACATAGTTATATTTTTTTATTTTCAACTATTAACAAAACAAATTTACCACAAACCAATATTGTTGCAGATTCCATCATATAAACATAGAAAAGATATTTTATAATAAATAGAACCAACATATAGTGCCTAAGATTCATACCCTAACATGATTAAAGTTTCCATTTTGGTAAAGTGGATATTTGTAAATTGAAAGAGTGCAAATCGACAGTTGCATTGCACTTGAAACCCATGACCTTTGACCTCATCTAACATTTTATTCACACACAATAAGAAACAATAATTTGATATTTTGTTGTAGAGATAACGATGTAAAAATGAGGTTGTGTGCTTCTTCATACTACGTGGAAATGCATTGTATGGGAAGGAGACATTTTGTTTCTACTTTTGTTATAATATAAGTATACTATAATATAATGTAGCAATTACTATAATATATTAGGATATTGTTTAAGATGATATTATTATAATAATAATAATTACATAATATTATAATATTGTCTAAAAGCTATGGTTCTCCTAATCATTTACATATAATAGATATATATGTTGACACATAACATATTTATCTTGTAAGGACATGTAGCATATTTTTCATAGATTTGACATACAAATGACAAAATTTAACATAACAAATGTCTAGGTGAATACATGACATGTCACACATAAATTCATATTCTTCCCCAAAGGTGCTTAGTTACAAGTTAAAATTTGTGATCTCTAACCCTAAAAGTGGCAACAATCTCAAGAAGACAAAAACAAAAGACATTACAAACCACTCAAATATAGAGATAAACAATGTTTTATATAGAATCATTCTCAAACCAATTGAAATATGGCATTATCAGCATATAACATAAAAAAATGGAAAAAAGGCAGACATTATGTTGAGCTTTCCTTTTCTAAGAAAGGGATTGTTAATAATTTCCTGAGCCAAATTGAAATACCCATGACCTTCAACATAACATTACATAAGTGGATCTCTATATTGACAGTCAATCTAAAAATTGAAATTAGATGTATTTTTACTGTATCTTGTTCTTATCTTTTTATACGAATAATATTGTCATCAAATTTCTGAGAAGGCCTTAATCATGTTCAAATACTCATTTTGAAACATAATAACTGCATGTTTTCAGAGAGCAATACCATATACATGCATCAATATGGCCATATAGGTCCAACTTATTTAAGCCAACCAATTGAAGTATCAGTGAACTCATCTAACATGTTTTCTAAGAATTTATCCTTTCCCTTAAAAGCATACAAGTACTTGATGTAAAGCAAGAGAGATTCTCTTGGCACAATTGTTTGTATAGATAATACAAATAAACAATGGCATTCTTATGTCATTATAGAAAAGATAAAGTAGGGCTTTACTTGACTAAAGAAGAAAGAAAATGCATTACTTTAAAGGTCAAGTTTCACCTTTTGACCACCAAATAACTCAAGATTGGCCACACAAAATTTAGGAAATTATGATAAAAACATCTTCACAACACATCTTTAATTACTTTTTGCTTTATTCTTTACTCTATATAAGAACATATTTACAAGTGTTTATGTGTGTCCCTACATGCTTTAAAATGGGCAATTGCATGCTTTAAAATGAACAACCCTAATGTTTTGCATAACTATTAAGGCTATGACAAGGAATTCTTGTGACACCCAGTTGTGACCTGGCATGTTAACATGTAAATCCAACTGCTACCTCAAATCCAAGTTTGGTGTACAATATGGACCCCCTAGCATATGGTATCCCCTAAAATACCCTATCATTACCAGCCACCCTCACCACCCAACACATGTTGAAATATTTTAACACTTGCATGTTATTTAATGTGTTGCCCTTTCTTCTAGGGATCCAAGATTGGTGTGTCTACTATGTGTTTGGTATAACTCTATTGTTTTTGTTGAATAAATGAAGATTTGTTTAGGTTTCACTATCACTACCCCTCACCATCATCGCCCAACTCACCTTGAAAATGTTCTTCACTTACATGTTTTGTGAGACATGGTCAACGATCATAGGTTTTAAGCGAGGTCTAACTTTCAATTTACAAAAATTTATTTGACAAAACTTCACTTTACAAAACAAGTGTTGTGATGCATAGAACATAATTTGCACTGAAATGGATGTAAGTTTATATTTTGGTAAGAGGGGGTTTGTAAATCAAAAGAGTGTAACTCGACAGTTGCACCTCACTAGAAACCCATCACCGCTGACCCTCTCTAACCTTTTGTGCATGAAGCGTTAAGCAATAATAATATGATATTCATTTTAATAATCTTTCCAAAACATCTTTTTCCTGACCCTATATAATATGATATATATTAGTATAATATTTTTATATATTGAATGTTAATTATTATATAAATAATATATATTATATTATTTTTATACATGAAATATTAATTACACCGAGAGGCATTCTGCAATGGCAATAGGGAGGAGAGGCATTTGATGTTGTGCCCATGTTAGGGAAAATGATCGACACCACCTTGTAAACTTCTTTTGAATATAAATATATAATAATTTAATAAGAAAGCAATGGACACAATATTTGAAAAACTATATATAGAAACAATATAATAAAAAAACAAACAAAATTGAGATTTATCATAGATATCCTAACACAACGAGCATGTGTTCATGGCATATGGGACCTCTTTGCAGGAACAAGAGCACCTTACTCTTTTGATGTATGTATATATGTAGTTTTAATTTTTTACCCTGTAGCTACTTAGTATTATACAATATGTTGTTGCAATACTCTGATTGTGTTTGTATATAAGTGTGATGTTGCGAACATACACACTTTGTATTCTCACATATAAGAGTTGAGTGCAAATAATAACGAACAATAACTATTGTGGTATGAGTGTTCCTTGGTTCTCATAACAATCTTGATGGCTCTTTTTGTAGTTGTAGCATAAATTCATTCTACATTTTGTTCTAAGTTCTTAAAAATGGATTTACGTAGATGATGTTTGCATCATGCTTGATATTACAGATCTTTGAATATATATTTAGGGAAATTCTATGAAATTAAATCAGTGAATTTGTATGCAATTTATTGATAGAAAAAGTATGACTAAAAAAGTTTATATTAAAAATATTTTCTTTCATCCATCTAATATTGGAAAGTTTTGTTCTAATTTTAGGAATACATGTTATGGTAGCATAAATTGATTATCTTTCTAAGCATGACAACTTGGATTTATCTAAATTTATTTAACTATATTATATTATTTGCTATGAAGTAACTTTTTTGTTGAATAAAATACACATTTTGATACATGCTATCATCCACAAATGCCAATAGTCATTTAGCCTTTTTCACCTTCCAATATTAATCAAGTACTAATCCTTTCATTCTTATGGATATAAATGCAAGCGTCCATGTTAACTATATTTAGTGAAACACAACAAAAAGCAAAGAAAATGTATAAAATAATTGTATTTGAAGTATAAAATTTTGTGGTGTAAATTTATTTTGATATAAACTCTCTAGTTGAGGGTGTTGCAGATCCATTGTGGAAGGGTGATATAAAGTTGATATGCTTTTGATCAAAGTTTGTCAAACTTTTTAAAACTTATTCACTTTGTAATATGGAATGACTTTGTTCTTTGAGTAATGCAGGCATTATATTATATAGTCTATTTTCTTTATAAATTACTAATATTCAATGTATGGGTTGATTGGATTGCATTTCATCAGAAAATAAAATGTAAATTGATGTTGGAAACAAGGACAATCGATATTTTTTAGCTATGTACATGCCTTGCCTCACAGTTGTGCACATTAACATATAAATATAACATAGTTTTTATTGTATGAACCAAATTCTATATAGGATGCCAGTAACGCCGAGTGTTTTTTTGCATCCCTGTAATTATCTCAATATGACTGAAATACAAAGGCTAATGCATGAAAAAGACTCAAAATCTCAAATTTGTTCATTGTGGTAATATATTAGGCTAATTAACATTAAACAGTTCCAAAACATTTAACTTATAATGGTAGCTTGGGGTGATGGTGGACTGTAATGTTTGTGAGATGGTAATATGATGCATGAGCATATAAGGTGAAGGGCAATCTTGCATCAACCAAAAATATGTTAGCTTAGAATTTTATTTTGGTTTGTGTTCATGGGCTTGTTTGCTTAAACTTTTTAACCTCTGAGAAGGATGTTGTAAAAGTGTTTCTTGTCGTAGATAAAGTGTAAAGATATTTCCATGTTTCTATCAGTCTATATGGATAGTCAATATATAGGTATTTGTTAGTAATGGTTCTTAAACTAATGTAGGAATCAGATGTTATAATTTTGTAAGGTCATATCATATGACACTTACATCATCTATAACAAGTTTTAGATCATTTAGAATCATCATAGAGGCGTACCAATTATTACACTAGTAGGAGGTTTCCTTATTTGTGGTGATTTTATGGAAGGAATTAGATGTTGAAACTTGGTGAGATCATAAAAACTAATACTTATAACCTCTACACAAAATTTTAGGTCATTTAGAGTCACCGTGAAGGCATACCAATTGTTACACTAACATGAAGTATCCTTACTTATGGTAACGTTGTGGAAGGAATTAGATTTATAAATTTTGTGGGTTCATATAATTTGACACCCAAAATACCTATAGAAAATTTTAGACCATTTAGAATCATCACAAAAAATTTGCGGCTATTTATTTTAGGCTATGTCTACATCACTTGATAGAAGGTTCATGACCTTGCAGAATAACTAAGATAAGAGTTAGATAACCAAATTTGGATAAATGATATAAATTGTAGTCTAAAATTTGTGTTCCAAATTTCATCTCAATTGAATATGTGGCACCAAATATATGATAGTTTTTTCATTGTCATTAGCCAAAAAATGCATTTACCTAGTCTATAAAAGGTCCATGACCTTGCAGAATATTTTTGGAATGAGTTAATTCACCAAATTCATATAATTGATATAATATGTATCCTAAAATGTGTGTTTCAAAATTTTATCTTAATTGGATAAGTGGAGTAAAAATTATGGTAATTTTTGTGACTATTTTTAACCTAAAAACATGCATCTATCTAGCTTGACGGTTCACTACCTTGTGAAAAAATTGTGGTGATAATTAGGTTACTAAATTTAGTAAGTTGTTATAAAATTTAGTTAAATTATTATATTTAAAATTTTAGATCATTTAAATGAATAGAGTTATAATTATGAAAGTTTTAGTAACTACCATTTAACCTAGAAAAGTCATATGTGTATTGTACAACACTTGGCAGGTTGTTCTTCACTTGCGGTGACCTGTGGTAACCTATGTAAGAGTTAGTTGGTTAAATTTATAGTGGTGATGTAAAATGTAGTCTTAAATATGTGGTTCAAAATTCATATCAATTAAATTAATGACACTTAAGTTATGGTGGTTTTCATAACTGATGATCAACCTGAAACGTCACATGAGAGCTGTTGATAGTTAGGTGTTGATATTGAAAACTAAAGGCCACCCAAATCTTGGACATTTTGATAATGTCATTTAATTTGAAGAGTCACCCCATGAATCTAGGTATGTTAGAGGAATACTCTAATTTAGTCATAAAAGTCAGTTTTTGAAAGGGGGTAAGCTATGTAGAGCAGGGGTAGAGTACAGTAGAATAGAGTGTAATCTATTTTTCACATTTTTATCTTGGAAAATAAGCATGTATGGTAGTGTCATGTATTATATATGATCCAACCATTATAATTATTAAATGAATGAAGATCTAAATATTTGAATTATTATTGTTGTTTGCATGTTTGGTTTGATTTTACGTCTTGGTCTGAGTGAATATATAAGCATCACAAAATTAGAGGTTATCCTTGAGTGGATACTATGTATGTGCTTGCATCATTTGGTATCAGAACCACATTTTTCTTATTGGGATAATTTGTCATGAATAAGACTTTGGTTGAGTCTATTGTCACACTGTGAAAGATAATTTTATAGTGTGGGAGAGATGGCATACAGAGGAAACATTGTTAGAAGAGGGGGAAGACCAAGAGGACCCCAAGTTTTAGATTTAGCTGAGATGATGAGAGAAATACAAACAAGGTTGGATTAAATGGAAAAATCACTAAGGAGTTAATGCATGGTGGAGATGTGAATGAGTATAAAGAATAAGAATCTCAAGAGCTTGGCATGAAGGACATGGATAATGATGCTAAGACTAGATTTACTAGAGTTGTGGTAAGGATTGGTAGTAAACCAAGGCTGGAAACACCTTAATATAATGGGATTTTGAATCCAGATTAGCTTATGGACTAAATAACAAAGATGGAGAAGTATCTTGACTATGATTCTATAGAAGAACATAAGAAGGTGAATTTTTTTTGCATAAAGGTGAAGAGCCATGCTTATTTATGGTGGGATCATGTGTAGGCTGGGAGACAAATGAGAGGTAAGGAGAAGATAAAATCTTGGGATAATATGGTGACAAAATTGAAGGCCAAATTTTTGCCTTCTAACTATTAGATGAGTACATTCAAAAAAATTGTATAATTTGAGACAAAAGGAGATCAACATCAAAGAATACACAGAGGAGTTTTATAGAGTCACTATAAGGGCTAGACATATAGAGGATGATCGCAAGAAGGTGGCAAGGTATGTGAATGGACTATGTTTTGCCATACAAGATGAAATCAGTTTTTTAAACTTGATAACTATAGAGGAAGCCTATTAATGTGCATTGAAGGTAAAAGGGAGGTTGATGAGGAAGTAATAATCAAACTCTAGAGGTAAGCAAAGGTATTCAAGGGATGAGGATAAAAAAATAGTGGAAGAGGTCAACAAAACAATGGTGGAGAGGTGAGTAGTTCACAAAATCAGAACTCGGGCTAGAGAGGAGGATACTATTCTAAAGGAAGAGGCTTCTATATACAAGGTTGAGGTGGAGGTTTTCAAGGTAAGTGATTTGGATGTAATAAATATGTTGGACATAAAGATAAGGATTGTCTAAAAAACCCTTAGAATAATAGTAAGAGAGCTAAAGGAATAACTCATATAGCCTTGGGAGATGAGGAGAGTGTTGGGTATCATGTACATACATAAGAGCATGAATAAGGAGAGGATTTGTTGATGAATAGAGTATTGTTAAAACTAGCCAAGGAGGTAAATGAATCAGCATAGAGGAAGAGTTTATTTCAAACAATATGCAAATCTAGAGGTGAGTGTTGCAAAGTTGTGATTGATAATGGTAGCATGGATAATTTATTTTCTCAAGAGATGGTGCAAAAACTTGGGTTGAAGTGATTAACACATCCTACACCATATAAGGTTTCTTGGTTGTAAGGGGCACCATATGCTAGTGAATGAGCAATGTGTGGTGAATTTTAATTTTGGTTCATATAAGGATGATTTATTATGTGACATAATGCCCATGGATGTATGCCATGTGCTATTAGGTAGGCCATGTCAATTTGATAGGAGAGTCATTTATGATGGAAGAGCAAACATTGACACCAATATGAAAAATGACAAGAGATTCACATTGAGCCCATTGGAGGATAAAGGAGATGAGGTGGAAATCAACTCCAAAGTGATGATATCCAGTAAAGAGTTTTTGAAGGTGGCCAAAGATGAATAAATGTGATTTCCACTAATTTCAAGCTTGTGCACCTTGTGACAACCACTACAGTAAGTGTCCTACCTATTAAAATTTAGAATATGTTGAAATATTATGTTGATATTATGACAGGTGAATTTTCCAGACAAACTATCACCTATGTGGAGTATTAGTCATCTTATGGATTTAATTCCAGGAACAAGCTTTCCTAAAAAATCAACCTATAGGTTGACCCCAATGGAAAATGAGGATATAAAAAGTCAGGTGTAGGAGCTATTAAGAAAGGGGTTAATTTGAGAGAGTCTAAGTCCATGTGTAGTTTTAGTGTTGGCACTGAAGAAAGGTGGAGAGTGGAGAATGTGCATAGATTCAAGTACAATAAGCAAGATCACCATTAAGTACAATTTTCCATTGCTATGAATGGATGACATAATGGACTATTTGAGTGGAGAAATGTACTTCACTAAGATAGATTTTAAAAGTGGATATCATCAAATCTATATAAGAGAAGGTGATGAGTGGAAGATCGCATTCAAGACAAATGATAGGTTATATGAGTGGCTGGTCATGCCATTCTATATGTCAAATGCTTTGATTACAATCATGAGACTCATGAAAAAAGTGTAGAATCCTTTCACGGGTAAGTTTATGATAATATATTTGGATGACATTCTTATTTTTAATAATTCTAAGGAGGAGCATTTAAAGCATTTGAAGTTGGTCTTGGATAAGTTGAAGGATGATAAATTACTAGTAAAATTGAAAAGTGTAGCTTCATGCAAGAGGAGCTGATATATTTAGGATTTGTAATCTCAAAGGATGGGTTAAAGATGGATGCTGAGAAGGTGAGGGTAATTTTGGATTGGCCTTCACCGAAGAGTATGTTTGAAGTGATAAGTTTCCATGGGTTGGCAAGTTTCTACAAAAAGTTTATCATAAGCTTTAGTGGCATATGTGCACCCATCATGAAGACTATAAAGGGAGATAAGAAGAATTTTTAATGGACTATTGTAGCAGATAATAGATTTTAACTTTTTAAAGGAAGGTGACAAAATAACTAGTGCTAGCCTTACCAAATTTTGGAAAAGTGTTTCACGTTGATTATGATGCAAGCAGAACAACTATAAGAGCAATGTTGAGTCGAGAAGATAGGCCCATTGCCTATTTCAGTGAGAATTTGAATGAAGCTAAGATGAATTATTCGATATACGCCTAAAAATTATATGTAATGGTGTAGGCTCTTAAGAAGTGGTAGCATTACCTATTGCCAAAGGAGTTCATTTTATATATAGACAATCATGCTCTACAACTCATAAATAACCAATATAAGCTAAATCAATGACACATGAAATGGGTAGAATTTATTCAAATCTATTCTTTTTATTTTGAAACATAGAGGTGGAAAGTCCAATAAGGTAGCAAATGTCTTGAGTAGGTGAGCTCTTGTAGTGAATGAGCTAAAGGTGAAAGTCATTGGGTTTGAATCAATGACAACATTGTATGAAGAAGACTTGGATTTTTTAGATGCATGGAAATCATGTAGGAATCTAACAAACATAGACAAAACTCCATGGTTAGAGTATATGATTCAAGATAGATTGTTATTCAAGAGAAAGAATTTGTGTATACCTCAAGGTTCCATGAGAGTGAACATATTGAAATAAAAACATGATGGAGGTTTAGCTAGTCGTTTTGGTATGATAAGACTTTGACACAACTGAGTGACACATATTATTGGCCTCAAATGATATGTGAAGAAGTTTGTGCAGAAGTGTAGAGTTTGCCAACATGCTAAGGGTAAAAGTTATAATGTTGGTTTGTATTAGCCATTGCCTATTGTCGATAAACCATGGGATGTATTGAACATGGCTTTTGTTCTTGGATTTCCAAGAACACAAAGAGGTAATGATTCTATATTTGTTGTTATTGATAGATTTTATAAGATGGCTCATTTTTTAGCATGTAAGAAGACTAGTGATGCCACACATATTAAAAATTTATTTTTTTAAGAAGTTGTGAGATTACATGGGTTGCCAAGGAGTATTGTATCAGATGAAGATATAGAGTTTGTTGAGCACTTTTGGAGGACTTTATGGAAGAATTTGGGAATAAGGTTAGACTTTAGTTTATCCTATCACCCTCAAATTTATGGGAAAATAGAGGTTGTGAATTGGAGCCTCCATAATTTCTTGAGATGTTTAGTTGGTGATAAGCCAAAATAGTGGGATTTGTTGTTGGTGCAAGCTGAGTTTTCTTACAATTACTCAATCAATTGAAGTATAGTTTTGAGTACTTTTCAAATAGTGTATGGGAGCAACCCTATAGGTGTATGTGAGTTGAAGAGAACCAATGAGATGAATAAGAGTGTAGAAGGCAAATACTATGCTCAAGTTATGCATGATGTGCATAAGGAAATCAAGGAGAGACTTGAAGATACTGCTATAAAATACAAGCAACATGTTGATAAGTGAAGGAGAGAATTGAATTTTGAGGTTGTAGACTTGGTTTTGGAACATTTATGCAAGGAGAGGTTTCTGAAAGGTGGGTGCAACAAACTTAAGTGGAATAAGATTGGACCTTGTAAGATTTTGAGGAAGTTCTTAGCTATTGATTATGAATTGGAATTGCCATATGGAGTGAGCTTATCACCTGTCTTAATTGTAACAAATTTGTACCTATACATTGAGGGACAAATGAGTGACAACATGGGTTTTCTAGTCATGGATTGGAGAGAGCAGTTACTTCAAGCAACTAAAGAAGAAATGGAATCCATTCTAAACATTATGATTGGCAAGAAGACACAAGGAAATGAGTACAAGGAGTACTTGGTCAAGTGGAAGGATGGAGTAACTGAAGATTCAGTTTGGATGAATTCATTTGAAGTTGAAAAATATGGTAAAATTATAGATGATCTGATAATAGGTTCATGAGCAGGAACTCATGGACATTTTCATTATTAAGGGTGTCTGATGCATTAGCATCTAAGGTGAAGGGAAATCTTACATCAAACAAAAAAATGTAAGCTTAGGTTTTAATTTTGGTTTGTGTTTATGGCCTTATTTGCTTAAGCTTGTTAACCTCTAAGAAAGATGTAAAATAATTTTTCATCGCAATCAAAGTGCAAAGATATTTTACTTGTTTCTATTAGTCTTCATGTACTGTCAAGATACAAGTTTTCATTGATAATGGTTCTTTAGTTACAATAAGAATTATATGTTTTAAGTTAAGAAGGTCATATCATACAACACAAACAACATTTGTAATAAGTTTTAGATCATTTAGAGTCACCACAGAGGCACACTATTTTAACCTTTTAGGGTTTAGCTTATATAAATCTTATGTTTGATTAGTCTAAATTAGGGAAATAGTATGCATAAAAAAACCATTGATTTGTTACAAATTTTGAATAGATTTAAAACTATAAAAATAGTAATAAATATGTGCAGATAAAGACTTATCTAGAAATCACTTGATACAGATGATCTGAGTGCTGGAAACTGAGATAGTAATAGGTCTAAGTGTTGTCAATTGGATCCTTGTATTATATCCCCTCCTGGAAAGTAGCACCACTTTTGGATATAGGCACCGTGTGGCTCTAGTGTCTTGATAATGGTGTTAATGTCCTCTATGCAAGATTGTCCTAAACTTCTAGGTGCACCTGTGTCTATGTTTTTGGATTATGTTCCTACACACATGAAGTTTAGAACTCTGTATTATGCCTATAATAGTTTATTTATGATGTAAACCCTAATATTCCTTGCAAGTAAGGCATGAGATGGAAAGTGTGTTCATTATTAGGATAGGCTCAACATCCTCAACACTCTATTGTGAAGAGAGTTGCCTACATACCAATATTGTAAGGAGGGATCAAGCTCAATGTAGTTTTCTCCACCTAGGGGTTGGTGCAAGCGATGCTAGTATGATAGTGGCCTTAAGTGCCTTGAGTGTTCTTGAGATTGGAAATTTAGAAAATCTGGGCTTAGGGAAACTATAGATGGTAGTATACAAAAGTAGGGTAGAATAGGGATTAATAACCTTGATTTTGCTAAACTTGTTTCATGTTTGAATAGGTATTTTACATCTAATTCCCATCCAATGGATATAGGGATAAAATTCATGTATATATAGTTTTATGTTGCTTATGTGGATAATAAAATATGTTTAGGCTGACCTTATAAGGGTTTTACCATTGAAAACATATTTATTTGGGGAAGCTAGGCTAAGAGGCATAGGCACCATTTTGGGGACACTAGCATGACATGGCTCTAGTGTTCTTAATGTGGCACTAATGTCTAACTAGAAAAACACTAGGCACAAAGGGCCAATATTAGGAAATGAGGGTCTCAAATTGCATTTAAGATAATAAGGGATGCATGTGGCTCGCATGAAAGCTAAAAAAGTGTGATAATAAACTCTAAGATAGGTCTAAGGCTACGCTAGGAATGAGTAGTCTCAAGTAGCACTTTTAGTACTCAAATACCACTTTTAGGTGATTACATTCCGCCCGCACCCCCCAACTCACCCCCCCGCCCCCCACACTCTATGCTAGGAACAAAACAAAGAAAATAACTACTTTAAATGAAAAAGAAGCGTACCTAGACTTACCTAGGAAGTAAAACTAGATCTGAGTATGTGAAGTTGGGTTTATGTATGTGAAGCATGATCCAATGCATGACCTACAAATGAAACATGAATAAATTAGTCCTCACTTAAGAGATATCAAAAATAAAAGACTATATTGAGTAAATAAGTAACTGAGTAAAGAAATGCGAAAGAAGAAATGAATGAATACACCTAGTTGGGTATGCAAACTAATACATAAACCTAGTGACAACCTATGTATGTGTGTGTATATACTGATCAATTATTGAATAGCTTGGAATGAGTTGATAGCTTGTTTAATCCTCATGTGTGGGTGGCTTAATAACTCAAATTGGTTTTGAATCCATCATTGGCCACACCTATTTGGTGGATCATGACCTATGAATAGCTTGGATTGGACTGATAGTGTGTCAAACCCTCTCATGTGGGTGGTTCTAGAACTTGAGTAGGCTATGACTCCATTATTTCCCACCCATGTGTAGTAGATGCATTTGACATTGAACTATGCAAAGTACTAGAAATGTCTAACTGAGTATATCTAACTATGTATGTTGGTTCCATAGCCACTCGGGTACATCAGGCAGCTCTGGGCCACTCAGGAATGCCAACCACTACAGATGGAGTAAGGCATAAAATTGGTGATCTACTAGAATATGATGTTAAGTGTCTACAATGTAGATAAGTACATGGATTTTTTCATTCCATCTGATCAACTAGTGTGTAACTAAGCATATGGAGATAATTTGTCGTGCACATGCCCCCGATATGGTATTAGAGTATATTGATTCTAGACTAAGTTGTAATAAATGTATCTAAGTATCTAAATTGAATATGGGAATGATCATACAACATATTACGCCCCCAATCTTAGCAACTAATATGAATCTGAGTTGAGCTAATATGAATCTAAGTAAAAACTAAGTATAACTATCAAACCTATAACTGGATCTGTGCAAACCTATATTTTACCTGGTGTACTATTTTGGCCAATATGAGTTGTCCTAAAACTAAGGATATTAGATAATAGTGCCACATCTTGGATAGTAGCACCTTGTGGCATTAGTTTCCCTACTTGGGTGCTAATGTCTTTTTGGTCTAAGTTATATGTCATTGTACTACTTTCAGAGTCACTATTTTTCCTTTGTGTTTACCTGTGTTTGATTTTTTTAAATTAAGCTTTTGTGCTAATTTTTTTTTTGTGAGTGTAATATAGGATTCTAATCTCTATGACAAACCCCTGTGAATATCCCCTCTTTTGAGGGGAGTTGTTGAACCTGTGCAAGAACTATCCTCAAAAGAAAATGCTCTGTAAAACGTGTGTTAGTCAGAGCATATATGATAATTGTGTGATAATCCAATATAATGTTCAATCATAAAATTATAATGTATGGTAATCTAAGCATAGATATGTAATATAAGATTTATGTCATGTCTAGCATTGCACAAGGGTGTCAAGATAGATGTAATAAATGTATGTAACAATAAATCTGAGTAGAATGGAGTAGTTACCTAGGGGATGGGGCATGATGTCCATCATGACACCTAAGTAGGAAGGGTAGATGTATGAGGTCCCTCATGACATTGAAAACTGGTGTATGGAATAAGCAAATACAAGTTTCATGGCCATGATGCATACAAGAAAGCACAAAGCACACATACCAAAAACATAAAGCACACATACAAAAAACATAAAGCACACAAAATAGGCCAAGGTACAAAAATACAAGGGACATGGGCACATGTCACTAAATCTGAGAAAACAAGACATACAAAGACATGTTCAAATGTCCACATACGTAAGTAACATGTAAGTTGGCTTAGATCCACATAGAAGGACATGCTCAAATGTCTGCATACAAAATTAAGAAGACACCCACAAGGG
This sequence comes from Torreya grandis, assembly GCA_037957365.1. NCBI lineage: Eukaryota > Viridiplantae > Streptophyta > Pinopsida > Cupressales > Taxaceae > Torreya > Torreya grandis. The sequence continues at coordinate 827,407 of JARHVA010005343.1, forward strand.
ATATGGGCACATGTCCAAGGCATACATATTATGAATAAAAGTGGTGTAGAGCCAAAGAGTAATGGCATATTCAAATACCCTCAAAATAGAAGAAGCATAGAAATATAAGCAAGTCTAAACCATGAAAGCTAGAAATGAAAGCATGCATGAGTATGGAATACAAATCTATGTAAGAGCTAGGATGTACATATGTTGAGTCTAAAGTAGTAATAGTCGATAAAAAATTTGAGAAAGAATAACAACGATCAATATCAAGATATAACAATGCTAAAAATGTAATGTATAATATGTAAGGATAGAAACTAACAATAGAAATTGTGTATAGGATGCCCCCAAGTGGATGAATGCTTCAAATGAATAACCATGAATCGATGTATATGCTCCAAGTGGATAGATAATAGCAAGTTTGGATTAGTTTAGTGGCCCTGAGATCTGTATGCAATTTACAAGGACTCAATAAGAATAAGTGAAGTATGTAGTATGATAAAATTGAATAAACTAAGGTAGATAACATATGCAGTGTCTATAAAATATAAGAAGTATAAACATAGAAATGCATACAATCTATAAATTTTGTGTTTTTTGAGTAATATTTGAATGTTTTTATGTTTTTGACATATTATATTATTTTTGTATTTTCTAGAAATAAACTATGTACAAGCAACATGAAAATGAATTATGTACAAGGAACAAGAGATAAGGAAAGTATGTACAAGAGGAGAGAAACCATACTAACTACTAAGTCTCTTGAGAGACTCACTATTACTATGACCTGTGTCAAATAAGGGAACTATGATCATGTGTGCTATATGAAAGAGCAACTATGATTCCATAATCTATTGCACTAAATGGTCTATATTTGTATGTCTTTATAGTTGTGTTAGGAATCTGTAGCATTGACTATGGTGTCCTATGAGCTGTAGGGGTCTTAGGAATGCATATGGTAGAAGAGGTTATAGGAGACATATGTGCCCTATGTTGAGAACCCCAAGAACCCAATAATATTAATCTCAGTAAAAAGTGAGTGGAGGAAGGCCCTCTAAAATATGTGACATATCTTTAATGCATATGTCTCTCTAATAATGGTATCCATGGGAGAGTATGTGTACGTGTTGATACTATAGGAGTAGACCTCACCTCCAATGGTGTCTCTACTAAACTCTATGATGTATGAATAATAACTATGCTCTAAGCTGTGACTGATAACTTTGTTATATCTAGTAACTATGTTGGAACTATAACTGATGACTATGACGTAACTACCTATGGGATAGGTAGAGGATACTCATATGGAAGATCCTCAACTTTGACCACCTGATTTATGTGTATGTATTTTAGGCATCTATGCACTATGAATGGGATGGGCCATAAATGCTATATCCATTGCCTATCCAATAACATATCAAACACACATGTATTAGGTACTACTAAGAATCAAGTGGCTATAAGTGCTGGTCTAACCTGTAATAGAAGCACAATATCCCTAATCGAGCTTTGGACATGACCACTCAAACCACTAATAACTATGTCTGTGGTGAATATATCTTGATTTGAGTATCCCAAATGCTGTAAAAGTGTCATAGTGCACATGTTAATGCTTGACCCATTATCAACTATAACACTCTGGATATGATGATGATCTATGTATGCTCGTACAGAGAGTGCATGTAAATTTATATAATCATCAACAATATCCTACTCTGAGAAGGTGATGAGTGGTCAAGATAGAACTATAGTATGGTACATGCCAATAATGTTGTGTAATGGATGTACCTCCTCTATAATAATATGATATGGAGCTGGTGGTAGATGTGCCTGATATGTGTAGTGAACACTTGATGTTCTCCTTGCCTCATTTGTTGTGTTCTTTGGAAACAAATTTGAGAATATTTTTAATGCCTTAGCTTCCATTTGTTGTACTTTTAGTGCATTTGTGGGTGTGCCCACATCAATAAGATTATCCTCAATCAAATCTTGTATCTTATGTTTTAGGCTTATGCATCTATTTATTGTAAGGCTCAATGTCCTATGATACTTGAAAAATGCATTAGAATCATAGCTCTTTAGAAGAGGCTGTGTCATATCAACCTCTCTAATGGGAGTGAAAGATATGACATTGCATTCTAAGAGCTACTGTAAAAACTGTGTTGGTGACTCTGGAAGGTTGGTGAAGATTTAGAGCTAAAGAGTAGACAAAACCAATCTAGGAGATGGCTCTAAAGTTGTATTAATAGTGGCCTTTTGATCACCCTTATTCTCGATGGCCCTTACCTTGTATGGAGGCTTATTTGAATTCCTATCAATTGATTCTAATCCATTGGTATATTTTAGTTTGCACATTGATAAAAGCTTGACCTCTCTTTCTTTTACTGTGTGGCATTAATCTGTGAATGTAGGAGACTTATTAAATAAGATAGCTTCATCTAATGGTGGTAAATGACTCTATTTGAAGATGTCCTGAAGCTCTTTGTCTACCTTGGGGCTAGTCAATTTAGCTAAGATATCATGTATCATAAGACACATTCTACGATAGGTTCATTTAACTTTTACTTTAACTATGCAACTTGGGCATATGATATCTTGTCATTGATATTGATGGATAAGTGTGCTAAAAACATGTCTTTTAAAGGATTTAATGATGTGATAGATTGATTTGGTAAGTCATAAAACCACTATAGGGCATAATCCTTTAAGTTGTTTGGAAATAACTTCGTGAAAAGTCAATCATTAGACTCGTAGTCCAAACATGTTGCATGAAAAGCTCTAAGATGGTGCTTTGGGTCACCCTTTCCATCATATAATGTAAGCTTAGGTGTCATGAATCTAGATGGCAAGGGAGTTACCACCATGTGATGTGTCAAAGGTGTATAGAAGAGAATATTAGAATCCAATGCATGTGATGGCCTAGTCGCTCCCTTCTCAAGATGTAACACCCTAGCCTGTAGAGTATGAACCTTGTGCATAAGGGATTATACATCTGGAGTGGAGAAAATAGCCATAAGTGGTGTAGCTATCACTAAATGTTATTGATTTACAATTGTAGGTTGTCCTAGTTGAGTTGTTCCTACTATAGGTGCAACAATGTTATTAGCTGGGGGAGTTGAAGATTAACCATTATTTGTTTTATTCATAATTTCCAATATGGGTTGTAAGATTTGTGCATGATCAAGGGGTTGTTCTTGAATTCTATCTCTAAAGCTGATTAATACCTCATCTTTATTGATAATCATGTTATCATTGATAAGTGTAAGGAGAGTGTCCCAATTTTCAATTTGTGTATCATCTTGTTCTTGATTATATTGTTCATATTTGGATGCATTATTATTGAAATCCACATAGTCATGGTGTGAAGGATCAATATTTAGAGTTACAATAGGTCCCTTATCCATGTTATAGGCTTAAATAGCAAGAATTTGAATATGCTGTTTAAGATTACCACCTAGTTATCACTTCTTAATGGAAGAGATGTAGGTTTTTTAGATGGCATATAGTAAACAAATTGGAATAAAGCTACTAAAACATGATATATAAAATATGAAAAATTTAAAGTAGCTAATGAATATAGAAAAAAAGGATACAAACCCTAAGACCATCTAGGGTTAGGGTTTGAGCAATGTTTGAAGTAGGTCAAGTTCACCAAATGTTTTAACCTTTTTGGGTTTAACTTATGTAAATCCTCTATTTGATTAAAGGGATAAGTAGTCTAAATCAAGGAAATAATATGCATAAAATAGCCATTGATTTATTATAGATTTTGACTAACTTTAACTTTCTAAAAATAGTAATAAATATGTGCAAATAAATACTTATATGGAAAACACCTGATATAGATGATATGAGTGTTGGAAACAGAGATAGGAACATGTCTGATTGTCATCAACTAGATCTCTATATTAGAACCCTTCCTAGACAATAGTGCCACATTTAGAAAGAGGTGCCACATGGCTCTAGTGTCTTGATAATGGTGTTAGTGTCCTCTATGTAAGACTATCTTGACCTTTTAGGTGCTCCTAAGTTTGCATTTATGGGTTTTGTTCCTATGTGCATGAGGTTTGGAACTTTGTATTATGTTTATAATAGCTAATTTAAGATGCAAACCCTAATCCTCCTTGTAAGTAAGGCATGAGATAAAAAGTGTGTTCATTTATAGGATAGGTTGGACATCCTCAACACCCTACTATGAAGAGAGTTGCCTATTTACCAATAATCTAAGGAGGGATCAACTTGATGTAGTTCTCCCCACCTAAGTGTTGGTGCAAGTATAAGTGATGCTAGTATGATAGTGGCCTTGAGTGATTTGAGTGTGCTTGAGATTGGAAATCTAAAAAAATTGGGCTTAGGGAAACTTTAGATGGTAGTATGTAGAAGTAGGGTAGAATAGGGATTAATAACCTTGATTTTGTTGAACTTATTTTGTATTTGAATAGGTATTTTGTATCTAATTTCCATACTATAGATATAGGGCTAAAGGTCATGTATTTATAGTGTTTTGTTGCTTGTGCGGATAATAGAAGATGTTTAACCTGACCTTAGGAGGGTTTTACCTTTGAAAATATATTCATTCAAAGAATTTAGGGTAAGGGACATAGGCACCATTTCGGGGACACTAGCACCATATGGCTCATGTCCTTAATGTGGCACTAATGTCCAATTGGAAAAACATTGGGCATGAAGGGCCAGGATCAGGAAATGAGGGTATGGATGTGTTTGAGCTAACTATGAATGCCTGTGGCCCATACGAAGGCTATAAAAGTGTGATAATAGGCTTTATGATAGGTCTATGTCTTATCTTGGATTAGGTAGTCTCAAGTAGCACTCTTAGCACTCAAATACCACTTTTAGGTGATTACACATACCAATTAGTACACTAATAAGAGGTTTTCTTACTTATGATAATTTCGTGGAGGGAATTAGATGCTAAAACTTGGTGGGATCATAGAACCTAACACTTGAAACCTCTACATAAAATTTCAAGTCATTTGGAATCACTACAGAGGTGTACCAACTATTACACTGATGTGAAGTATCCTTACTTACAATAACATTATGGAAGGAATTGGATGATGAAATTTTGTGGGTTCATATAATATGGCCTCTATAATGTTTGCACCAAATTTCATACCATTTTGAGATATCATGGAAAATTCATGGTTGTTTCTTGTAGGCTATGCCTACACCCCTTGACAGAAGGTTCATGACATTACAAAATAGCTATGATAAGATTTAGATCACCAAATTTGGATTAGTGATATAAATTGTAGTCTACAAACCATGTTACAAATTTTAGCATAATTGGATATGTGACACCAAAGTTATGATGGTTTTTGTAACTATTTGTTTTAACCTTTTAGGGTTTAGTTTATGTAAATCCTATGTTTGATTAAAGGGCTGAGTAGACTAAATTAGAGAAATAATATGCATAAAATAACCACTAATTTGTTATAGATTTAACTAGTATTGACTTTCTAAAAATTGTAATAAATATGTGCAAATAAAGACTTATCTCAAAAATATCTGATACAAATAATCTAAGTATTAGAAACTGAGATAAGACCAAGTCTGAGTTTCATCAATTGGATCCTTGTATCATAACCCCTTGTGGATAGTAGTGCAACATTTAGATGTAGGCACCATGTGGCTCTAGTATCATAATAATGGTGCTAATGCTCTCTGTGTAGGTTTGTCCCAAACTTTTAGGTGCATGTTTGTTTGTGTTTTTGAGTTTTATTCCTGTTCACAAAAAGTTTGAAACTCTGTATTATACTTGTAATGACTAATTTATGATGCAAACCCTAATCCTCCTTATAAGTAAGGTATGAGCTGAAAAGTGTGTTTATTAGTAGGATAGGCTGGACATCCTCAACACCTCGTTATGAAGAGAGTTTCTTACATACCAATGCTCTAAAGAGGGATCAAGCCCAATGTAGTTCTCCCTACCTAAGTGCTGGTAAAAGTGCAAGTGATGCTAGTATGATAGTGGCCTTGAGTGTTCTTGAGACTAGAAATCTAAAAAATATGAGCTTAAGGCAGCTGTAGATGGTAGTATGTAGAATTAGGGCATAATAGGGATTAATAACCTTAATTTTTCTCAACTTATTTAATGTTTGAATAGGTATTTTACATATAAATTCCATCTAGTGGATATAGGTCTAAAATTTGAAGTTAACACATGAAGTTGATAAACATGGAGAATAATAAAACACATTGTATTATATTTTTGCAATACAATGGCTATTATATAGCCAAAGAAATAGGCAAAACAACTTCCTAAATAATAGGAAGGACTAATAACAAGTTACTTATTAATAGACTCACATGTATAACAAATTTAATATATTATTGTTACACAAAAATAATATATTAATTACTAACTTACTAAACTGTAAGTACTATTTACTTTATGGTAAATACATAACTTTTCACAACGTGAAAACTAGATTTCTCAACATTCCCCCCATAGTAATTACATGGTACAATATATCTCTATTTCTGATTATAGCGTGCTTCACCTTTATGTGCTCATAATCTTCATAATTATATGTTCAATAGTACATCTCTTCCGTCACACTCATCTACAATTGGTTTTCTAGTTTCACCAATAACCTTCGAAAATAGTTTTCTCAAGTTCAGCACTAACTTTACAAAATGTTTTTCACAGGTTTACCACTAACCTTACAACATGGTTTTAATAGGTTTACCACTAACCTTTCATCATGATTGCTATAATGCTATTTATATGAATAGTCTCCAATGTAAACATACAAAAGGGTTACATGGGAATATCATTCACACATGAACATGTATAACTATTCTTATTTGTCACACATGATGAAAAACAAATGTAATTACCACACTAAAATAACTAAAAACACACACCATATTGAAATGAAATACACACCACACTATTCAATAAAATTGCTTTTGCATCATCATCATGTACATCAATTTAATTCTAGCTAATTGATTTACAATGGAATGAAACTTACTGATGTGCTCCACCATGCTATCACCTTATTCCATTTTGAGACTGAACAATCTTTGCTTTAATGCAATTGATACACTTTCAACTTATGAACCAAACAATTTATTTAATGCTAACCAAATTATATTTGAGGATTTTGACAAATCAATATGATGCAAATAAGCATCAGATAGCCCCAGTCTAATGATGGATATAGTTTTTCGATCTTTGCACTCCCATTTTGTTGCTTGATCTGCATATTTGGGTTTTTTTCACTTTTCCATTAACACTATCCCACAAATCTTTGTTGATTATAAATAATTAGGTTCATACTTGCCAAGTGTGGAAATATTTTCCCTCAAATTTTTCAACATGACCAAACTTTTCCATTATGACACTCTCACAAGACATCGGTTTAAACTGAGAATGCATCCAAATACAAACTATTAAAAATGTTTCCTAATAATCACCTAAATAGGAATCAATGATAAACTCTAACATTTTTACAATATTATAAAACACTTTACAAAAAAAATGACTCAAGTGATTTTAACCTAACTCACCTAAATGACAATGATTCTTTTTACATATTTTGACAATTTTGACACTTTGAATTTTTGACAAAATAGAAAACATTAAAATAGAATGTTTATATTTTTTATTTTGAAAATGAAATGACTCTTTATTAAATAAAACCAACTATAACCATGACTATAACATGACACTTAAAACCTTATTGGAAAAAAACATGATACACAATTAAAATAACTTTGAAAACAATTAACTTTTAAAGACTTAACACAACTTGTAAATAAAATGACATGACTCTAAAAGAAATATACTAGCACTAATGACAAAAAAAGACCTATCAATGCTCTATGGCATGAGGGCATAGTAGAATGAACTAGTATGCAAAGAGGATCACATTAGAGAAGGATGCTAAGCTTTAAGGTATAATACAAGAACACAGTTTGTAGATCAAGTGACAAGGCATATATAATTCACGCTCATCACTTCTTCCACTGGTGGTACACGTAGATGAAAATGGAGAGATCACATGAACTTGGTGTTGTAGTAAGATTAAATATGCATTGGTTGTAATATGCAGATGTGTAGGTTGTATTGAAAATGTCATGAACAGATCCACCAAGGTACTATGAATGGATCAGACTGGAAAGATCTATGGAATCTAGTAGATTTGGATGTAGCGAATCCACATATAACACACACAGATCATGCTTCCTCTAAAAATAGCCATCACACATACGTTAGTACTGCATTTAATAATTTAGTTTTGTAACATCTTCATGCATGAGTTATTGATATGGTTTGATGGAGTTAGAGATATTAAAAATAATACTCATGGAAATATAATTCAATATTCTGTACTAATATAAGACACTCATGGTGGAGGAATTTTCTCTAGTACCAAATGAAGCTGATAAACATGAAGAATAATAAAACACATTGTATTATATTTCTATAATACAATGGCTATTATATAGCCAAAGAAATAGGCAAATCAACTTCCTAAATAATAGGAAGAACTAATAACAAGTTACCCATTAATAGACTCACGTGTATAACAAATTTAATATATTATTGTTACATAATAATAATATTAATTACTAACTTACTAAATAGTAAGTACTATTTACTTTACGGTAAATACATAATTTTTCACAATTGTAAAACTAGATTTCCCAACATTCATGTATTTACAGTGTTATGTTGCTTGTGCAGATAATAAAAGATGTTTAGGCTGACCTTAAGAGGGTTTTACCATTGAATTTTTTTTTTGGGAAACCTAGGGTAAAGAACATAGATGCCATTTTGGGGACACGGATACTACGTGGCTCTAGTGTCCTTAACGTGGTGCTAATGTCTATTTGGAAAAACATTGGGCACAAAGGGCCAGGATTAGGAGATGAGGGTCTGAGACTACATTTGAGCTGACTAGGGATGCCTATGTCCTGCTCTAAGGATAGAAAAGTGTGATAATAGGCTCTAGGATAGTTTTAGGGTTAATCTAGGAATAGGTAGTCTTAAGTAACATTCTTAACATTCAAATACCACTTTTAGGTGATTATATTTTCCCCCCTTTATGCTAGAAATCCAACAAATCAAAATGACTAGTATAAAGGAAAAATAAGCGTACCTGGACTTACCTAGAAAGTGAAGCCCATGAAGTTGAATTTGAGTATGCAGAGCTGAGTCTATGTATGTGAAGCATAATCCAATGCATGACCTTCAAATGAAATGTGCATAAATTAGTCCTTAAGAGATATCAAAAGAAAAAGACTATGTTGAGTAACTGAGTAAAACTAAAAAAGAGATGAGAAAGAAGAAAGCAATGCATATATCTCGTTGGTTACAAGAATTAATGCATGAACTTAGTGACAACCTCTGTGTGTTTATATATAGTGATCAATCATTGAATAACTTAGACTAAGATGATAACTTGTTCAATCCTAATGTTTGGGTGCATCAATAACTCAATCTGATTTTGACTCCATCACTGCTTATTCCTGCTTAGTGGATCATGACCTATGAATAGCTTGGATTGGAATGATAATGTGTCCAACCCTCATATGTGGGTGGCTCGAGAACTCAATTAAGCTATGACTCCATCATTACCCACCCATGTGTAGTAGACGCATCTGGAACTAAACTATGCAAAATACTATAAATGTCTAACTGAGTATATCTAACTATGTACATCGACTCCATAGCTACTCAAGTACATTAAGCAACTTTGAGCCACTCGATAATGCTAAACACTATAGATGGAGTAAGGCATGAAACTAATAATAACATAGAATATGATGTCATGTGTGTACAATGTAGAAAATAAAATGGAATTTGCCATTCTATCTAATCAACTGGTGTGTAATTGAGCTTATGGAAATAATATGCTGTGCAAATGCCCCCAATCTTGTATTCAAGTATATTGATTCTAGACTGAGTTGTAATGACTCTGTCTGAATATTTAAACTAAATATGGAAATGGTCATGCTACACATAATTCCCCCAATCTAAACAACTTATATGTATTTGAGCTGAATTAATGTGAATTTGAGTAAAAATTGAGTATAACTGATAAACTTGTAATTGGAGTTATGCAAACCTATATTGTACCTATTGTACTATTCTATCCAATCTGGGTTGTCCTAAAACTGAGGCTATTGGACATTAACACCACATCTTTTATAGTATTTCCATGTGGCACTAGGGTCCCTATTTGGGCACTAATGTCTTTATGGTCTAAAATCTATGTCACTATACTAGTTTTTTAGTAATTGTTTTTCCACTACGTTAACTTGTGTTTGATTTTATGTAACTGAGCTTGTGTACTAAAAAATGTATTATGAGCGTAATATAGGAGCCTGATATCTATGATAAATCCTTGTGAATGCCCCCTATTTTGAGAGGAGTTGTTGAAGTTATGCAAGAATTGTCCTCAAAAGAAAAATCTCTATAAGATGTGTGTTAACTGGAGCATATATGATAACTATGTGATAATCTAATATAATGTGCATACACAACATTATAATGTAAGATAATATGAGTATAAATATGTAATGTAAGATGTATGTCATGTCTATCATTACACAAGGGTGTCAAGATAGATATAATCAATGTATATAATACTAAATTTGAGTAAAACTGAGTAAATACCTAGTGGGATGGGGTATGATGTCCATCATGGCACCCAAGTAAGGAGGGTAGATGCATGAGGTTCCTCATGGCATTGAAAATGTGTGTATGTAACAAATAAAGACAAGTGTTATGACCATGCTGCATATAAGAAAACATACATACAAAACACATGAGGCATGTAAAATAGTTCAAGGGGCCACAATACAAGGGACATGGGCACATGTCACTAAATTTGATAAAACAAGACATACAAGGACATGTTAAAATGTCCACATACATAAGCAATACACAAGTTGGCTTAGATATACATAAAAGGACATGTTCAAATGTCTACATACATAATCATAAAAGCACACACAAGGGACGCGGGCACATGTCCAAGGCATACAACTATGAATAGAAGTGGCATAGAGCCAAAGAACAATTTCATATTCAAATGCCATTGGATAAAAGAAGCATAGAAATATAATCAAGTTTAAACTAGGTAAGCTAGAAATGAAAGCATGCATGAGTATGTAATATAAATCTATGTAAGAGTTAGGATTTATATATGTTGAGTCTAAATTAGTAATAACCAATAAAAAATATGAGTAGGATTAACAATGATCAATATCAATATATAACAATGTTAAAACTAGAATGTAGAGAATGTAAGGATAGAACTTGGTAATACAATTTGTGTATAGGATGCCCCTAAGTGGGCAAATGTGTCAAATGAATAACCATGAATCAATGTATATTCCCCCAGTGGGTAGATAATAGCAAGTCTGGATTAGTGTAGTGGACTTGAGTCCTATAAGCAATCTATGAGCACTCGATAAATATAAGTGAAGTATGTATGTATGATAAAAACCACCTATACTAAGGTAACATATGTAGTGTCTCAAAAAAATAAGAGATTTAAACATAACAATGCATATAATTTAAAATTTTGTGTTTTTTGAGTAATTATTTGAATGTTTTTATGTTTTTTAAAATGTTATTTTGTTTTTGTATTTTTTGTAAATAAGCTATGTACAAGCAAATGAAAAATAAACTATGTACAAGGATCAAAAGGAGAAGGAAAGTATGTACAAGAAAAGATAAACCATACTAATCAATGAGTCTCATGGGAGACTCACTATCACTGTGACCTATGTCAAATAAGGTAATTATGATCATACATGCTATGTGAAAGGGTAACTGTGATCCCATAATCTACTATACTTAGTAATCTGTATCTACCTATGTAGTGGTGCTAAGAATCTATGGCATTGATTGTGGTTTTTTATGAATTATAGGGGTCTTAGGAACCCATCTGGTCAAGAAACTATAGGTGATATAGGTGCCCTATGTTGATAACCCTAAGAACCCAATAATATTGATCTCAGTAAAAAGTGAGTAGAGGAAGGCCCTCTAGAATCTGTGAGATATGTCTGATGCAAGGGTATCTTTGATAATGGTCTTCATGAGAGAGTATGTAATTGCATCAATACTATAGGAGCAAACCTCACCTGCGCTGGTGGTTTTACTAGATTCTTGTGATGTATCAATTTGAACTATGCTCTGAGCTATAATTGATAACTGTGGTATATCTGGTAACTATGTTAGAACTATTACTGGTAACTATGAAGTATCTACCTATGGGATAGGTAGAGGATACTCATATAGAAGCCCCTCAACTTTGACCACCTAATTTATATGTATGTATTTTAGGCATCTGTAAAATATGGATGGGTTGGCCTGTAGCTTCTATATCCATGCCCTACCCAATAACATATCAAACATTCTTGCATTAGGTACTACTAAGAACTAAGTGGCTATATATATTGGTCTAACCTATAATAAAAGTAAAATATCCCTGATGAAGCTTTGAACGTGACCACTAAAACCACTAATAACTATGTATATGGGAAATATATCCTTCTTTGAGTACTCCAAATGCTATAAAAGTGTCATAGTGCACATGTTATTGCTTGACCCATTGTCAACCATAACACTTTGGATAGGATGATGATATATGTATGCTCATATAAAGAGTGCCTATAAATATGTATCATCATCAGTAATCTCCTAGTCTGAGAAGGTGATGAGTGGTCTAGATGGAAATGTAGTAAGTTACATACCAATGATGTTGTACAATGGGTGTGCCTCCTTTGTAATAGTATGATATGAAGCTGGTGATCGATGTGCTTGATATGTATAGTGAACACCTAATGTGTTCCTTGCCTCATTCACTATGTGATTTGGAAATGAACCTGGGAATATATTTAATGCCTTGGCTTCCATTTATTGTACTTTTGGTGCCTCTATGGGTGTGCCCACATTAATAATGTTATCCTTAATTAAATCTTGTATCTTATGTTTTAGGCTTATGCATATGTTTATTGTATGGACTAGTGATATGTGATACTCATAAAATGTTTTAGAATCATAGTTATTTGGAAGAGGTCATATTATATCAACCTCTTTAGTGGGAGGGAGAAATATGGCATTGCATTCCAAGAGCTACTATAAAACTTGTGCTGGTGACTCTGGAAGGTTGGTGAAGATTTAGCATTGAGAAGAGTATATAACCAATCTAGGAGATGGCTCTAAAGCTGCATTAACTGTGGCCTTTTGATCACTCTTATTCTCAGTGGCCCTTACCTTATATGGAGGTTTATTTGAACTCTTAGTAGCTGATTATTATCCATTGGTATATTTTAGTTTTCCCATTGATAAAAGTTTGAAATCTCTTTCTTTTACTCTATGGCACAAATATATGAATGCAGGAAACTTTTGAAATAAGATAACTTCATGTAATTCTGGTAAAAGACTCTATTTGAAAATGTCCTGAAGCTCTTTGTCTACCATGGAGCTAGTCAATTTAGCTAATATAGTCTTATATCGTAAGACATATTCTACGATAGGTGCATTTGACTTTTACTTCAATTGTGTAACTTGGGCATATGATATCTTGTCATTGATATTGATGGAGACATGTGCTAAAAACATGTCTACTAAAGCATTGAATGCTATGATAGATTGATTTAATAAGTCATAAAACTACTGTAAGCCATAATCATTTAAACTATGTGGAAATAACTTCACGAGAAGATAATCATTGGATGCATAGTCCAGACATGCTATGTGAAAAGCTCTGAGATGGTGCTCTGGGTCACCCTTACCATCATATAATGTAAAATTAGGTGCCATGATTTTGGATGGAAAGGGGGTTACCACTATGTAATGTTCCAAATGTGTATGTAAGGGAATATTAGAATCCAAGGCATGTGATGGCCTAGTGCTCCCTTCTTAAGATGTAACACCTTAGCTTGCAGAGTATGAACCTCATGCATAAGGGAATGTACATCTAGAGTGGATGCACTACCCAAAAGAGGTGTAAATGTCACTAATGTTTTTGAATTATAATTGTAGGTTGTGCTAGCTAAGTTGGGCCTATTGTAGGTGTAACAATGTTATTAACTTGGGGAGTTGAAGATTGACCATTATTTGATTTGTTCTTAATTTCCAATATGGGTTGTAAGATTTGTGCATGTTCAAGGGAATGTTCCTAAATTTTATCTTTAAATATTTTTAATACCTCGTCTTTATTGACAATCATGTTATCATTGTTAAGTGGAGGGTAAGTGTCCCAATTTTCAATTTGTGTATCATCTTGTTCTTGATTATATTGTTCATATTCAGATGTATTATCATTGAAATCCATATAATCAGGGTGTGAAGGATCAATAATTGGAGTTATAATAGGTCTCTTATCCATGTTATAGGCTCGAATAATAGAAAGTTGAATATGTTCCATAGGATTGCCTCCTAGTCTGATACTTCTTCTTAATAGAAGAGAGATAAATTTTAGATGGCATATAATAAAAAAATTGGAATAGAGATGCTAAAATAGAATATATGAAATATAAAAAATTCAAAACATCTAATGAAAATAGGAAAAAAATGATATAAACCCTAGGATCATCTAGGGTTAGGGTTTGAGCAATGTTCAAAGTAAGTCGGGTTCACCAAATGTTTTAACCTTTTTAGGTTTTAGCTTATGTAAATCCTATATTTGTTTAAAGTGTTGAGTAGAATAAATCATAAAAATAATATGTATAAAATAACCACTCATTTGTTATAGATTTGACCAGCTTTTGACTTTCTAAAAATAGTAATAAATATGTGCAAATAAAGACTTATCTAGAAAACACCTGATACAGGCAATTTGAGTGCTAAAAATTGAGATAGGAATAGGTATGAGTGTCATCAAGTATATTGTTGTATCATAACCCTTCTGAGATAATAAAGCCACATTTGGAAAGAGGCACCATGTGGCTCTAATGTCATGATAATGGCTCTAGTGTCCTCTATGTAGGACTATCCTAAACTTTTGGGTGCATTGGTGTCTGTGTTTTTGGGTCTGTTGCTATGTGCACAAAGTCTAAAACTCAATATTATTCTTTTAATGACTAATTTATGATGCAAACCCTAACCCTCCTTACAAGTAAGGTATGATATGAAAAGTGTGTTCATTATTAGGATAGGTTGGACATCCTCAACACCCCATTGTGAAGAGAGTTGCCTACATACCAATGCTCCAAGGAGGGGTCAAAATCAATGTAGTTTTCCCCACCTAAATGCTAGTGCAAGTTCAATCAATACTAGTATGATAGTGGCCTTGACTGCCTTGAGTGTGTTTGAGATTGGAAATGTTAAAAATTTAAGTTTAGGGTAGCTGTAGATGGTAGTACAGAGAAGTAGGGCATAATAGGGATTAATAACCTTGATTTTGATCAACGTTTTTCATGTTTAAATAGGTATTTTGCATCTAATTTCCATTTAGTGGATATATGGCTAAAAGTCATGTATTTTTAGTGTTCTATTGCTTATGTGGATAATAAAAGATGTTTAGGCCAGCCTTATGAGGGTTTACCTTTGAGAATATATTCATTCAAGAAAGATAGGGTAATGGACATAAGCTCCATTTTGGGGACACTAACGCCATGTGCTCTAGTGTCCTTAATGTGGTGCTAATGTCCAACTAGTAGAAGACTAGTCATGAAGGCTCAGGATCATGAAATGAGGGTTTGGGACTGTATTTGAACTAACTAGAGATGCTTATGGTCCACATGAAGGATAGAAAGTATGATAATATGATCTAGGATAGGTCTAGGGATAATATAAGAATATGTAGTCTTAAGTAACACTCTTAGCACTTAGATACCACTTTTTGGTGATTACACTATCATTTAGCCATAAAATGCATATGCTTGTCTACACAAGGTTCATAAACTTGCATAATAACTTAGATATGAGTTAAGTCACCAAATTTTGACCTATTATATAAAATATATCCTAAAATGTGTGTTTGAAATTTTAGCTCAATTGGATAAATTAAGGAAACATTATGATAGTTTTTATGACTATCATTCAACTAAAAACATGCATTTATCTAGCCTGATAGTTCACTACCTTGCAAAAGAGATAAAGTGATAATTACGCTACCAAATTTAGTGGGTTTCTATAAAATGTAATTATCTTCATATATTTAGAATTTTATGTCACTTGGATGAATGGAGTTAAAATTGTGAAAGTTTTAGTAATTATTATTTAACTTGGAAAGATAATTTATGTATTGTGCAATGCTTGGCAAGATGTTCTTTACATGTGGTAGGATATAGTTTGTGAAATTTTTAGGGTTGATGAAAATTTTAGCCTGTAATATATGGTTCAAATTTCATAGCAATTGGATGAATGATACTTAATTTATGGTGGATTTTGTAACTATTAATCGACTTGAAATATCACTTGGTAGTTTTTGACAATTGTGTGTTGATCTTGAAAACTGAAGGCCGCCTATATATTAGACATTTTTAGAATGTCATATTAGTTTAAGAGTCACCCCATGAAGCTATGGATTTCATAGGAAAACTTTGATTTGGTTAGAGGAGTTAGTTTATGAAAGGGGGTAAGTTGTGTGGAGTAGGGGTAGAGTAGAGTAAAGTAGAATAAAGTGTGTTCTATTTTTCATGTTTTTGTCTTGGAAAATTGTCTTATATGGAAGTGTGATGTAATGTAGTTAATCCAACATTTATAATGTTTGAATGAATGAGGATCCAAATATTTAAAGTACTGGTGTTGTTTGTATGTTTGGTCTGAGTTTATGTCTTGGTCTAAGTGAATATATAAGCATCACAAAATTAGAGCTTGCCTTTAGGTGGATATCTTATCTATGTTTTCATCATAATAATTAATAGTTGAACTTTAATTTAACATGTATTTGATTTCCATAGGGTAGTTTCAACCTAAAATTTGGCATCTACTTAACCATTATATATGGAAGTTTTCTCTTCTTACTTACGTAAGTCATTCTAAAAATTGTAATATTTTGAACATATGGTGGTTTTTGAATCCAAAATTTAAGAACCTATGTGATGGATATTCCATCTTTATAAATTAAGAGTTTAAGTTAAAAGAAAAAATAACTAAATCTATATCTCTTTTTAAAGATCCTGTCATGTTGAGATGACTTAAAACATGAGTAAAATCCCACAAAAAAATAATTATGTAATTAAATTATTTGTGGAAGCCTTCAATGAATACATATTATTATATGATTAGGTTGTAATCGGGTTAATATAGCAATTATAATAAAATAAATGATAATATGTGATTGTATTGTAATTGTTTTATTCATTCATTGATAAAACAAATACATGATAATATTTGATTGAATTATAATTGGTTTGACCCGAATTGATAAGAAAATACATGATAATATATGATCATGTTAATCCTAAATTAGTAGGATTTGTTAAACAAAAGTTACTTAAATTATTACATACCCCCAAAAAAAATCTAATAGGAAAAAGGTTAGAGGGTGAGAATCCCTTAAATAAATTCCTTTGCCTTATGTCTTGCACTTTTCCATTATTATTAAAACTAGCATACTTATCTTATATTAATTTATATTAAATATGTCAATTATTTGATCAAATTTAGGATTCAAAGTTAAAACCCTAGATGATAACACTACTGTGCAAATTAGGAGAATAATATAACAATGATAATTGGAACTACTGTATATTGAAAACTTTTTAAAAATAATAAACTATAAGTAGAAAACAAAAACTTAGTTAGAAAATACACCTCTGAAAGGAATCAAGGTCTGAAACTTGCCGTGTAGAGAGGTCTGGTGATTGGAATTAGGAATCTTGAACTAGATATAGGCCTATACAACAAAACTAGGAAGAGGACACTAGAGGGGTGGTGATCCTATCCAACATAGGGCACTCTTGACCACTTGCAGTGAGGAAATCAGGGTTATTGAGTTCTTTGTGCCTTCATCTACAAACACTGTATTTGGTGTGGGAGCTCATGATCACTTGTGGAGATCACTATATGATTAAATTTCCTTCACAACCCTAGTTCTTTGACATGTGAAAATCAAAGCAAATAAGTTTAGAAAAATAGGTAAGTGTTTGAATTTGGATGAAACCTCAACACCTTATGTGTTGAGTGTTTCCTACATACCAATACTCTGAAGAGGGATCAAACTTCATGTAGTTCTCTCATGTTACAAATCTGTGTGAATAAATGACACAATATTTTAGATATTGGTGCAATGTTTATGTGATTATGTGCCCTAACCATGACTTGTGACCTATAAAATATATTAAGACTTGAGTTCTAGGCTATTAGGGCTGTATATAATCAAAATTGGGATAAACAAGCATTTCAGTCTCAATGTGCAAGTGTGAGTCTGGTGCTTTTTCATGTGGTAGCCTCTTGTGTGCAAAATGATTTTTAAAGTATTTATATAGTCATATCATTGAAAATAATTTGAATGGGGATCATTAGGGACATATGTTAACCTTCTTATAGCTTTGAATTTAGAAAATTATTCACTATTTGGCAGGAAGATAGGAGGGGGGAAGGACACTAGAGCAATGCGCTCTTATCCCCTAAGGTGATCCTATCATATGGGTATTTTGATATTATTTTTATTTAGATAGGGCTTAAAGGATGTTTAATATTGATAAAAATGATATGAGTACATCTAGGGGTCATTTATCAGCTTATAAGAGTGTGCAAGGTGGTATAAAATGATCACAATGGGCTTTAAGATAGGCCTAGAGGTAAGTGTGTAAAATAGTGCTCACAAGTGTATGGTTTTAGCTAAATGTTAATTTTATGCATCTACATTTACCTACCTTATTTTTTCATTAATGAAACAAAATTAGAAGTAGTAAATTAAAAGGAAAAAAAGTGTGTACCTAAACTTACCTATGGCAATGAATCCTAGAGTAGGCCACAATGCTGAAATGCGCTCCACAAAAGACTATAATGAAACATATGTAATATAAATATTTAATTAATATGGATAGTTAAAGATTGAAATATATGAAACAAGAGAGTGATAAGGAATGAATACACCTGATTGGCTACATAAAACATTATACTTTTCAAGTGTAAAAGTTGGCACAAAAATTGATGACTGTGGCAATTTATGTGTTAATGTTGAATAGACTGGATTGGATTGTTTATGCCTTAATTATTACATCTTGATTATTCATCAGGAAAAATGGATATATTATCCATGCATATTTGTAGTCAACAAATATATATTTGGTTATATTTTTAATTAAGCTTAAAATTTATGTTATTTCAGGATAATAGAATGTTGTTTAGTTAGATGATAACACATGATTGATTATTATAAACTGGTTTAAGTATGTGTTTATTAACATATTGTTTTAGTTATATATTTTTTCTTGTGATTATCATGTGAAAATATATAATGACTTGCGTGTTGTGAGGTGGATGCAGGAGAATTCATCCCTCAAACATGTCAAAAGGAGAGCATCATCGGAGAGGGTGGTGTAGATGGAGACGTTGAAGGTCTATAGAGAGATGGAAAAACCATGCACACACACAAAAAAATTAGTCATGGTATAAATTCATTCAATTAATCATGGTGTATTTATTTTTATTTGCATTTGAAAGTTTATTCCTTTGAGTTTGCTAGCATAGTTTAAAGGCCTTTATGGAACTTGATCTATGTGATTGGTATGCTTAATTAGTAATGTTAATAGGAACATTATTAACATAATTAGATTTTAATTTGGGTTATTAATTTGTAAAAGTGTCATTTAAAAATTGAAATTAGGAAGATGATAATTAAATAAAGAAATTACAGGTTTTTATAATCAATAAATAAAACTTGAAATTATCATTTGAGACAAAAATCTGAAAAAAGAATTAGTTTGAAAATATTAAAATAGAACATAAAAATATATTAAATAAAAAAATAAAGTTATCTATTATTAAAAATAAAAGAATATAAAAACAAAAAGAAGAAAAAACTCATAAATTAAAAAAAGAGAGTTTCTTTTAATAAAAGAAAGATTTTAATAAAACAAATAAAATAAAGAAAAAGAAATAAAATCAAAAAGGGAATCTCTAAAACAATTAAAGCTACGCTGTAAGATGAATAAAAAGGGGGATGTCATTCTGGTAATGGAGAGAGACCATGGAAGTAATGAGGAAGGAAGAGTTTTGAATCAACATGAATTCATCCAGATACTCAGGTCAGGTAGGTATAACAATTTAAAGTATAGATGATAATTTGTAATTATCTAAACTGTATGTGTTATGCAATGATTTGCGGTAAAATGATATCTTTGAGACATTTAAATTCTTTATGTTGAAAGGATATATTTAGGAATTAGATAAATATATCTTTATGTGGTGCTAAGTCTAGGAGATCTAAAAAAATTATCGAATACTCGTAAAGACCCAAAAAATCATCTAATATAGCAAAATCAGATCAATTAACTTGCTTTATATATGCATATATGAAATTTCTTAAGGATGCTATAATGAAATTGTTGAATATGACATATAGCTATTTATATACTATTTATTTAAATATGGCAAAATTACTAGCTGTCTATGAAGTTTAGTGTCTATATTAAAAATGGTGTATTAAATTGAGTATCAATGATTGCTTATAAAATAGTCCCTAGTCTATAATTTAGTATCTTCTTTTAATTTTTTATTATTAATAGAGGCATCATTATTCCTAGGCATAGTTGTTGCTTAAAAAAATATATATACGTATATATTGAAATTATAAAATTATATGTTTTTATGTTTGAATGTAATCAGATTAGAGTGACTTATAACTAAAACTTCTACTCTATATGCTGCGATATAACTAAAAAACACAAGTGCAAACTGATAACATTAAAACATGTATCCATATAAATACCTTTTAGTGGTGATTTTATATGAGTATGGAGTGTCGTGATTTTTGACAGTAATTATATTATAATTGGTAGCGTGAATTTTATATATGTTTGAGTGTTATTAGTGGCTGGATTGTTGTTGTTGCCATTATAAGGCTAACCCATCACGTATTTTCTGATGGTGTCGCTATTTAATGGTTGGGAATGCCATTACAAGAGTCAGAGTCACTATTTAAGTAGCTAGAATGATCGTATAAATGATGGCATTGCTGATTAATTACTGCAAATGTCATTGTAAAGGAACTAAATGGTGTCGACTTTCTTTTTGGCAAACAAAAATTATTATTTTTGTTTAGGCATTGCCCAACTATATAGTTGAGTAAATTTTAAAACTCAAACCCAGTCACTGTACGGTGAAGTATCAATCTTTATGATGACTCTAACAATTTATATGTTAAATGTTCAATTTAGACAGCTTGAAGCAAAAAAAGTCTAAAATATGGTGAGAGCATATTATTTATTTATAACTATTTTGAATCGCTAATTTTTAGCATATGGACTATATGCTGAATCATTATTTTATCTATATAACATTATCTAATGTAATTATTTTACAAGAGAATATAATTAGTATCTCTCATCCATAATATGATGAGTGCATATTATATACATTCAATTCGTTACATATGCAAGACTATTTCTAGTCTCTCATTGCAAAGTATTTATGTTGAAATCAGTTTTGGGGAAAGTGGCCCCATTCTTTAACTAAGTGAGACTTTTCAAATCCTTATAAATAGGTGTAGTAAATAAATAGAGAATTATTAAATTAATTGGCTCAAATATTTCTTTCCATATGGCTGGAAATAGCATGATGTGAGCTTAAATTAGCCAAACTTAATTAGTTTATGAAAGTCTTACTTTCACCAGGTGTTTCTATTTAAACCTAAACTTTAGGTAAACATACCCTTTTGTATAGAAAATATATTGGAAGAAATCCATGTTTGTTTATCCTTATAGCAGGACTCAAATGGAAATTATAGCTTGAATTATAAAATGAATTAAATCGATAATTTACTATAATCTTTCTAAATTATGAGTTATGTATCCCAGTAGATTCAAAATTGATATTGATAAACTCTAGTATAAGAATAACACTATAGAACCATATTCTTGGTTATACTATGCAGATAATCATCAGACAGGTTTACTTCTTTGTCTTATGGGTTAAACCTAGAGGAACTCTTGGAATCCTTAAAAATATGGTAATTCATCATATAAAATATAGAATTAATTTATGACTTACACAAGTGGAATCATGGGGTCAAAATTACCAGAAAAAATATTAATTGAAAAGTAAAAGAATTGAATTAAATAATTTAGCAAATTATTGCTTAAAACCCCTAAATGTAAACTAATTGACAAACTAGATATCTAGGGTGTTTGGAAAAAATAAAGTTCTAGTATATTGTATGAAATGAGTGTATTTTATGTATTTATAACTACTTCATGAGTTGATTACTATGCTTAGTAGTTACAATTAAAACACTAAACTATGGTTTAGAGTTTGTACGGTATTAGAGTACGTATATATGATGCACGTTAGAATATGTAGGTATTAGTATATAAGAATTATACTTATAATTTATTATATGATTTAAATAAGTCATTAAGATTCATAGGAATCATGATCTATATCCTTGCAACAAGCTCCTAAAAATAATGAGTCATTAGGGTGCAAATTCATAATGGGATTTATGAATTCGCTGACTCACAATTAATAATATGAATGATTGTTTGTCATATGTATTCAGTATGGAATATTTCTATGAATTTACATAATATGAGTGTGTTAAATGTGTAGTTATAATTAGTGCATAATGATGTGTCACGATGCATATTTTTATGTTGAGATACCTTGGTATGTTTGTATGTAGATTATACCCAGATGGTATGATACTTTATTGTTTGCTTGTTGTTAACTACATGGACCAATTGAGTTTTGAAATTCATAAGTTAGCTTATGTGTTATGTATTTGGGAACCTAGGATAGTATGGGATATCATAGGGTAATATAATATAAAATTATGTTGTACCTAGATGGTACTTAATATAACTATTATACCTAACTCATAATTACATTTGTTTGTATATTGTATACATACTGGTTATTATTGTGGATAGTGTGTGTTTTTATAGTTGATAGATTTGTGTATGCATGCATGTAAACTTGGAGAATTTAGAAAATGCTATGTTAGAATGTTATTGTGTTCCATGGGAATGATGTCTTAATTTTTTATATATAGATACTTTTATAACGCTTGTGTTTCTATGTGTTTAAGACTACTTCATATGATTAATTGTGGGAAACTACTAGTTAAGTCTTAGAACACTAGACTATGGTAATATGGGTTACCATATGGTGTAGATAATTAGAAACCAAGTATATTGTTTGAATTATATAGTTCAATCATATGTTTATCTGGGTGGTGTATTTGTAGTCATTATTTTTAGTATGGGATAGGGAATAATAGAAAATTTATGCATATCTTTGATGGACTAAAAGTATGTTGTTATTACTCCTTTATATAGTGGGTTATGTGATGTATTTTCTAGTAGGATGTAGGTTGATGAATTTTGAGGTTGAATTGTTTTTGACCAATCTACATTGCTAATGCAGAGTAAGGAGTGAGATGGACTCATTAGCTTACTAACATTACAATGTTAGATAAAGGCAGTCTGATCAGGTGGTGTGTATGAAATTGATTGATCTAGATCATTATCTGTTATTATTTATAAATTTTTGAGCTAAAGTATGTTTAGTGAGACATTATAATTTCTTGAGTGTGGTTTATATGTTTTAGATTGAGGTAAAAACAGGTTTTGAAGGGACCCCGAAACCCTGTAACAAAGAGCAAAATAAAGAACGTCTAAGCTCACGGGCAACACCTAGAAAACACTTCAAAGAAGTTGCAAAAATAGGTTTTAAATGGACCTGAAACCATTAGAGACACATCCGGTCAAAACCCAGAAACCGAAATCTGGTAGCACAACATACAAAAGATAACAAAAGGGGAGCAAAGATCAGTACCAGTTTCTAAACCAACAAGAAGGACCAGATTATTCATCCAGTTCCAGTATCAAGTTCATGGCTTCTTTTCCTTTCAAAACATTTTCCTGAGTGGTAGCCTCCAGCAAAGCTCCTTTTTGTGTATCTTTCTTTCTGGAGCTTTGCCTTGTCCTTTTGCTGGGACCCTCTAGTGCTTTGGTCTCCTCATTGGCTCGTTTACCTATATTGATAGCAGTTGCACAAATGTTGGACGTTACTTCCTCCATTTTCTTTTTGTTGTCCTTTATTAGTTCCCGGAGGTTGTTTTCATAAGCTTTGAGCTTGACAAGGATCTCGCTTAACTGATTTTCCATGTTGTTTACTTTGTTCCAAGTAGCTTTCAGAGACTCTTCTAAAGTTTCCGCTTTTCTCTTGAGATCAATGATTTCCCTACACAACCAGGAATCAAATTGGGAAGAAGACTCAGCTTTACAGTTAACCCAGGTCGTAGGAGTGTGTGTTTCATCTTTCTGATTCTTCCCTCTCCAATCCTCAGACTTTTTATTAGGGCTATTCCTTTCTTCTTCAAAGATGTCTTCTTGACTCTTTTGTTCCCGCTCCTTGATTCCAGTTTGAATTTCCATATCCATATTTTGAATATCATCCTGGACAGAAATTTCCTTTTCATTCTTAGAAGTTGGGTCCTCAATAGGATCTTCCTGGACAAATTCATCCTCCGACGCTTTTTGGTTTTCCTCCGTCTCTTCTGTTCTGATGGCAGAATCCTCTTCTGTGTTGACATTATCTTTTTCAATTTCCACAGATCCTTCTTCATCATTACTAGAGTTGGTGTCCCAGCTCTCAGTTCCTTCTTCCTCCTCCGGTTTTTCCTCCTCGGGTTCTTCAATTCTCTCCCGACCCCTTTCTTCTTCTACAGTCTGTTTATTAGGACTAGGGGTCTTAATTTTGCCTCTCCTACTTACATTTTCATTCTTTTTGTTTCCTGTCAACTTATTTTCCCCCTGTTTAGGATACTTAACCAGTGCCCTGTTCTTGCAATAGCCTTCAATATGCAGAATAAGGCCTTCGTGGAGAATAGGGCGCATATCCTTTTTCCTATGAGCATGTAGGCTTTGGATCAGGGAGTAACAAAGATAGAAAGGAAAAGACAAGCTAACCTTATGCCTGAAGTGGTTGAGGAAGACAAAATGGAACTTATGCACTCGTTTGCTTCTTTCGTCCAGGATG
The DNA here is from genome assembly GCA_037957365.1 of Torreya grandis. Lineage (NCBI taxonomy): Eukaryota > Viridiplantae > Streptophyta > Pinopsida > Cupressales > Taxaceae > Torreya > Torreya grandis. The sequence goes on from JARHVA010005343.1 coordinate 852,542, forward strand.
AAGTACTCCCTTATACAGCTTAGGACCTCCCTCCATATCTCTTTAATCTGGTCCAGCTCATAGAAATCCCCATTTTTGACCAGCTTCTGCTCCTCCTCATCCGTTTTGGGGAACTTACAAAAGGCCTCGTTCGAAATGCTGGTCTGCTTGGAAAATTTGAGTCCATCCATTGGCAACCCTGTTACCTCAGCAAGAAAATCCTCTGTTAAGTTTACAGTTATTCCATGCAAGGTGACCCTATCATCAGACCAATTTTTGAAAAAGGTTGTCGTGATATGCGGTTTAGAGCCGTGGAGTCTTTCCATATAGCTCGCCACTTTTCCTTTCTGTAGAATTCTCCAGACTTGATGTTTCTCTCTCCATTCTGCACAGCTCTTGGGCTCCTGTTTACGGGGTTCTCCCTTTCTTTCACGCACCATACTCATTTTCTTTGAAACCCAATTACTGTGGATATTACCCTGGATCCTCCTGCTGTCAAATTGATTGGGACATCGACTTAGTTTGTGGCTTTTCAGGATCCGCTTCTCCCTCTTGAGGACCTTACTCTTTAATAATTGAGTTCCTTTCCCCGTGCTGCCACTCCTCCTACTCATTATGTTTTTATTACACTCCACTCTTACCTTCTTTCGCATGTGTGGCATCGAGCAGAATGATCGCCCTTAAACCCACGTTCCTTTTTAAGGTTTCATCCCACCTCACTTTTTGACCTTCCCGGACAGCACAGTTAGCAAGCTAATCTACAACACCATTGGCTTCACGATAGGTGTGGGTGATTTTTATTTCTTCAAATTTATTCAAAAGAGTTTTCATCTCCTTTACCTTATCCTCAATGGTCCAAGACGCTGTATTCTTATTATTAAGGATATTTATAACATTCAAAGAGTCCCCTTCAAGCCACAATTTGGAATATCCCAAATCCATAGCTAATTTAAGGGTTTGGAGGGTGGCTGTAGCTTCGGCAATGTGGCAATTAGATATACCAATGGGAATTGCGATAGCATCAATAACCATACCCACATGGTTTCTCAGAACACCACCACAACCAGCATTCCCCGAGTTCCCTTTTGCTGCACCGTCGAAGTTACCTTTAATCCAACCTTGAGGTGGACTAATCCAAGTAACACCTGATCTGAGGTTAATATGTTAGTGCATTATCTTGTAATATAATGAATTTCTATGATACACTACATATTTAGTTTAGAATCATACAACACACTAGTACTTGCTAGTCTCTTTGGATTCCCATGCCATCACTATCTACTCATCCATGTAGAGAGGGCCATTACCTAATGGGATAGTGTGGGGGATCATTGGTCTATGGTTGGGTGGAAAAACACTCAAATGATGCTCTCCCTCTCCACAATAGTACTACTATTTAGATAACACTTGAGATTACCACAAATACAAGAGAGCTTAGGGAACTCATGTTTCGAGGAGCCATGTATCTATATGTACATTATATTATATTATATTATATTTATTATTGAGTTGTAATTACTTATTATTATAAATCAATAGCAGTGGTTGTAGACTTGTTTCAATTATAGTTGAGTTAATGTGAATACTTTTTATATTCACAGTATGATGTGTACTCTCATCATATTAGAGATCAATATTATGTGATGTATTATGCTTGTTGCTATTATCACCTTGTGTATTTTTTATGGTCTCTATAGATTCTTGTGGTGTAATCTATATTTGGTATATGTGTTAATAAAAAAAATTTCGCATATTTTTATGTCTAATCTAACAGGGTTGTTAAACCAATCCTCATAAAAAACGGGTGTTATTAAGAACTCAAGGTGTGATTGACTCCATCACCACCTACCCAAGGTAGTGAATCAATTTGGAATCCTTGTGTGAATCCCAATAGATATTTCTTATGTGAAAACTAGTGTAGATACTAGTGCAAATAACAAACTAACCACTATAGATGGAATGAAGTTCAATTATAGTGTAAAAATGGTGAAAATATTGAGTATAATTTGGATTTGGTGTGTTGATTTTAGTTTTATGCACATTGATGAACCTTATGAGGTAGCATCTAATGTGTTAGGATCAGTGAAAAAGATTCACTCCAAGGCATGAGTTATGGGGTAATTGGTTTTTTAAACAACCCATTGGTGGAATAACAGTGAAAAGATTAATTATTTACCTCACATGGTTTAAATAAGATATGAATCTAAATCTACTTAAGATGGGTGGATTGATGATGGATCTAACCTAAGATGGGTCTAATCAAAATAAACTCAAAAAAGAAGGAAAGGTAGGACAGGAAAAAAAGTTCATGAATCAAACAAGATGAAACCTTTATAAGCTAGTTTTTGAGCTAAGAGTTGGATAAGAAATTAGGAATCAATATTTGATACAAGCTACTATAAGCATATTGATAATCAAATACAATACAATGAACTTTATCATATATAATCAAATTTTGATGCATTTGTGAGATTGCAATTGCACATATACAAAGGGAGATTATGTTTATTACACAAAAGCATTCAAATTAATAATAACATAATATGAATAACTATATTAAAAGAATACCCATGCATAACCAAAATATTAAGATACAAAGTTGATAGAACTTCTTGCAAGATTTACATGTTTGGATAAGAACAAGATTTACACATCAAGATTAATTATAGAATAATCCTCAAAATTTTCTATTAATCTTAATATCTAAAATTCTCCTCCCTTTGGGATTAGAAGGATAAAAGTATATATAAACTTCGGATGGGGAATCCTCATCTCTCAAGAAAAATCTAAATCTACATCTCCAGAAAATAAAACTGGGTGTCAAAAATTTATGCAAAGCATGCATGTACAAAGTGTATACATAAATAGGATTCCTTGACCAAAATACTGTGCCTTATGAGTTTGAAGAGGAAATAATATGTAGATTAGTCTCTTGTTTGTCTAAATAAGAAAACATCAAGAATAGTAATTCACTAAGACTAAACACTCTTGCCTAAGAACTAGGTGGAGCATAACACAATAAGCAAGGGCATAAAATAAAGATGAAGACAATAAAATTTTCTTACTTCCTTTATCGCATACAGTGCTTACTTGTTGGCATAAGAATGTTTGTGCTCAGTCTATCATAATTTTAGTATTTTAGAAATGCTCTTCCAAGGTAGTAGCATCTTTTCAATAGTCACTTGTGGCTTGGTGTCAAACTTGGCATAAATTGGACATTATATGATCTATAAACAATAATTAACCCCTGCTAATAATTACCATTTTATTTAAAAATATATTTTCATAATATGTCAATTTCCAAAATTTATTTGAACAAAATTGAATTTTATTCAAAATGTAAAATTTTTATAACAATTATGATTATAAGTATTTTTTTAACTCATATAAATCTATTATTCAATTAAAAACATTTGCTTCACATTTTATCTTTTTGAATAATCTTTTAATTAATTTCCAGTAATTAAATTCTCAAATATCAATGAATAATTTAAAAATGAGATACTAATAGAAAATCAAAAATAAAATAGAGACCAAAGATTATTTATGGGGTTTACCAATTAGCTACATCCCGAGGTTCATTCGAACCATTCTATTATAAATAAGATGTAAATACAACAATTTAAAACTTACATCCCTGAATGGTTCAAGGAAACTTACAACTCTGTATGAGATGGAGAACTCATTTGTAACACATAAAATGTTCTTCTCTTCAACCAAATAATATTTGTAAATGCTTATAATTCCCTTGTATGGGTTATTAATTTTCTCAACATGAGAAAAATAATACTCTCAAAGGATTTATAATAGATCCTTGGATTTCACAATTCTCTCTCTGATTAATACAGATAAAAAAAGATTCTGAAATAGACAAAATAGTCTCAATTGGGCTATTCCAAAATTCCACCTTTTTAAAAATAAACACGATCAATCCTCTGAATTTAATAACCTATGTTCTCCAGCATAATAAAATTTACTTGCTTGACATGTCCCTAGTTCAAATCCTATTACACTCCTATGTCAAAAGATACGTAACCTCTATATATTTTTTATTTCATTCTCTATCTTAGAATAATAATTATCCCCAATATAAAATGAAATAAAATTATTTATAGCCAATGTTGGCTAACAATCTCAACTTTGCTCTAAAGTGTGCTTAAACTCCTATAATAGGATTCATGCAAATTAAACAGAATAAAATCCCATCTTTTAAGGGTGGTTGAATGTCATGCTTAATTTAATAAAACCTTCTCTAATAATAACATGGTCCACGTTACCATGATCTTCAACCAAAACCACTGACTATGCTAAACGTAAGTGGATGATCCACGTGGTAAAAGGGGAGTAACATGTACATGTTAAGAAGGAGTTTAGCACTAAGATTTAATAATTCATGTTAAGCACCAAATATAACAAATGATATGAAGGTTTTTAAAAACATGTCCCATGTAAACAAATTCTCCCCCATGCAAAGTGAAAAGGAATTCCATATGGGAAAAGGTAAAGTGGGGTATAAAGTTTTTATTATTTTTTAAAAAAGAATATCCCATGTTTTTAAAAACATATCCATTGATAAATAAAAATAAGGAATGACCATCCATGTGCGAGTGGGAAATATTAAAATTTGAGACTTAGGTTTTAAAATATGCAATGGAATAATCAAAGTCATAAATAGGATATTTAGATTGAGATTTATTTTAATTTGGATTTAATATCCTATAGTTATTAATAATCATAATAAAATAGGATATTAGTAATATTTTAAAAATAGAGGAATTACGATGGGAATAATTAGTTATGTGGAAAGAATATTTTGGTGGTATTAGTAGAATTATATGATAAATTTGATAATGGCGTAACGTGGGTAAAGGTTGGTTTGGTCTCACATCTACAACACAACACCTATTAGTAACATAATAAAATAATTATAATATAAAAATTAATTGTATAAACTCTTTATATTTTTGCCACATGTTGACTTTCCATTGCGACACTTATCTTTTCCACATTTTTCCAAACTATATGAAAATCCTCTGGATCATTATAACATTGCTCTTCAAGGGCTTCAAAAAGATATTCCAATAGAATAATCTTGCACACAAAAAGTTATTTATCAATGGTGTGGGCACTTATTTTTATGACTCAAATAACTAACTCTAATCTTAGGTAGGTTAGGTTATATTCTAACTTGGGTTGAATCTAAATTAACCTAGATTGAACCAATCTAACTCTGGGTGGGGTTAAAGCACTTATGAAATCTTGACACCTCAATTTTTTATATTTGTGAGACATGACAACTAACTTTAGATATTTTTGAGGTGTGAGTCATATTTTTGAATATTTATGAGATAATAAATCACTTTATTAGCTCATTTGACTCTTTGACTTAATTTTTAGCTAAAATTTATTTTTTAGTAAATGAAATTCACTAATTTGATTTAGAATTTTTATTTAGGCAAGTTAATTAATATTTTAAATATAATTAGTATTTATTTATATTTTTTATATTTTGGAAATTGCTCTAAATGTCATGAATTAATAGCTTGACATACCAAAAGTGCCAAATTACTAAGTCAGAATTTGACTAGAGTTAGAACTGAACTAGGTTAGTGATGCATACATGATAATACACCAAATAAGTTAGTCTTATCACATTTATAGGTAATTAAATACCTTATGAAAATGAATTTGGGAAATTTAGGTGATTTCTAGGCTTAAAATGTGTCATTTTCTAGAAATTAAATTGAATGTCAGTTTAGGCATGAAAATGGCCAAAAAAGGAGTGTTTACAATTTGCTATTGTTTGAGAATGTGTTGCAAGACATAAGCATAGTAAAGAATTTTCAAAGAATTAAAAATATGTTAAGAATAAAATGATGATGATGATTGAGGAATGATGCTACAAACAAAGTTTGGGAAGCCTATGATGCCCTGTCGAGGGAATGGGCAACACAAACGATTGATAAATAGTCCCTCAAAAAGAAGCAAGAAGAAGAATGAAATTGACCCATGGGTGAGATTAATCCAATCAAGATAATGCTTACACACATTGATTTGAAAAATATTATTTTACCTAAAGGTAGTTATAATCAGGAATCGAGGTTGAGACACTAGTTTTTCTAAAGGTGATTATAATAAGTGGCATATGTATGGGTCAAAATAATGATTTTTCCATAGGTGATTATAATCATTAAGATGACTTGGATTGAATTGTTATTTTGACCTAGTAGGGTGAATCTGATCATGACAAATTGATTTTTCCTCAGTAGGGCAGATTAATAAGCATAACTCAAGGATATAACTTGTTACACAAATTAAAGATGAGTGGATACAAACATAGATGTGATGGTCTAATGACTGAAGAAGCCACAAATAACTAGGTATACAAGGATGCACAAAGTGATGTAAGAAATTATTGGAAGAATAAATGTGGCAGAGCTGACTTGAGATATGTCATGTATCCAAACATTGTCTACATAGTCTAAATAGACCTCAGGCCAATGTAGTTCACCTAGAAGTGGGAGAAAAGGGAATGAGGAATAGAATAAAAGAAAAAGAATTGATCAATGTGAAATATTTGGTTGTACCTACTAATGCATAGATGATCATCCTTATTAGTATTGATACAACCAAAATGATCAATGGGTTGATTTGATCAAGGAGGATGGGAGAATTTTCCAAAGTGAACAAGGAGGAGTTTCTACAACACTATTACCCATAAGCTCTGTCAGATTGACTTTTGTTCTTTGACTCATATAGATGCTTATTTATAAAAGCTCATCTGTATAAAAACATAATAGGTCATTTATTGCATTTGTTTATTATTCCTGAATTCAGGCATGTATTAGGGTATTTAGTTACTTTTATGATATACCAAAGAGATTTTTCTATTGATAGAAGATGTTTTGAGTTTGATTTTGCTTTAGCTTGTGATATTATGCATGATAGTTATGGATAACTAAAATTGCAATTCATATCCTACGTATGGAAGACTTAATTTAAATGTAAATATAAACAATTTAGAAATAAGATATGAATAATCAAATACTGAGTGTAAATAGAACAAATAAATCAATTGTAAAACTAAATATAAAAATTTAAAACCAAAGTACATGATATGAATAATCAAAACTTAAGTATAAATAAAATGTAATAATCTTACAACAATTGAGAAACATAAGGTAGAACAAAATGAACACAGAAAATAAACAAAAAAAAATCAAAACAAACAAACAAATAAGAATAAACAAAATATAAATAAAAATAACAATAAATAAATAAAATGATAAAACATGCAAACAAAATAGTAATACAAACAAAGTAAATAATGAATTATTTAGGGGTTTTGACACTATTTCAAATAATTTTGGAATTTTCTAGGCATCTCAACTCAATCAAGAATTACAAGACACAACATAGTTCAATATACAAAACAATGATAATGTGGCTAAGAGGTGACTAAGCTGAACTCAACATGAATCAAGCACTACCTATATAGTCCCGTTAGAACCTCAAGTCACTATAGTTCCACCTACACAAAAGGTGGTGAAAGATTGAAAAAATTATTTCCAATGATTTGGTGTTTTTAGTATCTCATCTCAATAGAGAATTATGAGATACAACATGGTTCAAATTCATAAAATGGTGAGAGTGTATGGAAAAAGGGTGACTGAGCTAACCTCAACATGAATCAAGCACTACCTACATAGTCCCATGAGGACCTCAAGTCACTATAGTTCTATCTATTGAAAAGGCATCCAATTGAGTAATAAGTTTGGGTAAAAGACAAATGACAAAGCAAATGATAACAATAATGACAAGGTGATGTGATAATGCATGATAAAGGTGTTGTCCTTAATTTATTTATAGGTAGTTATAACTAGGAAATAATGACAAAGGGTTAGTGGTACTAATTTACCCATAGGTAATTATAATTAGTATCATGAGGTGGGACACTGATTTGTCCAAAAGTAGTTATAATCAATGGCACCAGTGAATTTAATAATAAATGAAGGATGCAATTGCTAGGAACACTATCACACTACTTTCATATACTGCCATTCAAACATGTAATTCTAAAATAATTTTTAGAACTGAATTTGTCATCAACCATTAAACATGCCTAATGTATAAATGAATCAGAACCAAGGCCAAACATGTTATGTGGTGATAGGTAGAAAGAATTTTTTGGTGAAGGGTTAAGGGTATGGTAAAATGGTAAGGCAAGGAAAAAGGAAAGGCAAATGGTAAGGTAAAGGGAAAGGCACAGTAAATGATTCTATTATTCTTGCTGATGTGGAGATAGACATCCTAATAAACATATGATATAACTACAATGGACAATGGGCTATAATAATAATAGGGTTGCCCCCAAGTGACAAGGTAAGGTAAATGGTAGGGTATGAAACAACGATAAGGGCAAGGTAAAGTAAATGATTATGTTGTTTCTACTGATGTGGAGATGCACTTCTTGATCAACATATGATACAACTAAAATGGTCAATTAATTAAATTATTATTCGACACCTCTTATAAATAGTTTTTCTATCAAGAACCTATTGCTAATTTGTGTAGACACCTAAATATGACCACCGATAACCTCCAACTAGGCTTTTGACCAATTTCCACCAAAGTGCATAATTTGGTCTAAAAACACTAAAATGCATTAAATGAGTTGACATTTATATATTCAAATATTGATTTTAGTCAGAGTATCATTAAATGGGGTAATGAAATTTATTGGCCAACTAGATTTGATTAGATCATTTCGAGTAAAAATGTTAATTTTGCATTTAAGTCCTCCATATTGCTCTTTTCTATCAAATCTCTTAGATGAGACACGTGCCTTTGTTATTTGGTATTGGTAACATCCTAAATGGGATAACGGATCCAACACATCTGACATTGACTTTTAATTCTAATATAGTTAAAATTTATACCAATAATAAGATATTTTGGCCAATTTGATTAATTTGTGCACCAAGAGCCAAAATTTGCACCAAAATTGACTAATCATGTTTTAGGATAATTAAACCAAATTACGGCTTTAAATTAATTTTCCATGGAGCTTGTTGAATAAATCTTGATTGGAAATTGATTTCTATTAACTACATCATCAAGTGACATCATCATATGGGGTGGCATCAATAAGCAATAAACACATAAAATATCAAGATTATGGGTCTCCCATGCCTCATTTAGACCCTCCATGCCTATGCAATGCCCCTCTATCCCAAATATTAATGAAGATATTTGTAGAATGAATTTCATATTTGGATTTATTCATGACCACACATCTCAATCTTGAGAGGGATGGTTATGGTTGATCCTCAAACCATTCCAAAAATCTATAAATATGAGGCCTTGTCTATTTAATTTTAAGCTTAACTTGTGCAAAGTTACTATGCCAAATTGATTCTTCAAAGCTCTTACATGCCAAAGTCATGATACCAAAATATTGAAGCCAAAGCCAATCATGGTGCCAGGGAGAGATGGAGGTAGTCAAGCTTCCATTGATGCAAACTTCATGAACACAAACTGAGCAAGCCACTATAACAAAGCATTTAGAGCTTTCAAGGAAGGTGAAGGATTCTTGTTTTTCCTTACTTTTTAGTTGTGCTTTTTATTTGTTTTTGTTATTAAGCTCACCCTAGTAACTAGACATGAAGGTGTTAGTTTAGTGTCATTTTGATTTGATTTATCCACTAACACAATACTAATATCTCCTTCATTATCAAATTTCATGTTCACATAATGCCATGTTAGATAGGTTTATCTTCATGAGAGCACAACTCACAAACTTTTTTGTATTTCATAGTTTTAATTCTTTTTTGTTGTTTTTTATTTGAGTAAAAATGACCAATAAAGAATTCATAAATTTTTATTTAATTAATTTTTTTTATATAAATTTTTGTATGAACATATCTAAATATTTATTTGATATTATCTAAAAAATTTACAAAAAATTCTTTATATTTTAGAAGTTATGGTTGTTTTATTGACTATCACTTTTTATTTTTTCTTTTTTTGATAAAAATGGTTAGAACAAGTTAGTAATGTGTTTTTAATTGACTTTTTGGACCTAAATTTTTTTATAGACATGTTCCTTAGAGTTATTGACAGCCTCTAAAAATTTAGTGGTAAATCTATCTATATTTTAAAATTTATGTTAAAAATACCGACTGCAGGTTTTTATGTTTTATGTGCAAGCTTTTATGTGTTGTGTTATATTTTATTTTTAGCTTTCTAATTTTTTATTTATAGGTGTTTATATATTTAATATATTTTTTTTAAAGATTTTTTTGAGATTTTTGTTAACCAAGTCTAATCTAACACATTTTATTTCTTGGAATTTTGTCTTCAGGTTGATAGATTTTGCCCTTCAAGGTTACTTACCTCATTTGATAAATGTGCTTCAAGGCTAAACAAAGTGCTAACATTTTTCTTGCAGGATCTACATGGAAAGTCATATAAGAAAATAAATTAGTGCCTTTCACACTTCATTTGAGTGTTTTAAAATGAATTAAGAACTTTCTTTTTGGGCTTAATGAAAAGTTTAGATGCTCAAGTGAATGCTTTGATAATTGTGCTTTCAAAGTTACAACTTAAGACCAAAGGGTCAAAAGAACACCACCTAATCTTTGTTTTAGTGCTTAAAATTGAACACACTTATCAATTTTTGTTTTCAATAGTTGTTTAATTATAATTTTTTTTGGCAAAAATAAGGTTTCTGTGTGTATGCTCTTCCATTTGTCTCCTTTAAGGAACCCTTGTAATCAAAAGTGCCATCCTTATTACAAAAAATGTAGTCCAAACCTTAGAAAGAATGTCATCTAAAGCATTCCCCAAAAAAAATTCTTCATAGTTTGGGTGATCTTGAAAATGACCCTAAAGTTTTCTTTTTATGTCTTTCATTTCATTGCATCTTGGCTTGTGAGGGGGACTTCATTAACTCCCGTGAGTTCTTTAGAGAAGCTTTGACTTGGGGTTTCATCTCCCAACACTGACTTCAAATTTCTCCCACTAGGATCAAAGGTTTGAGTTGTTAAACCACCTTATAGTGTTGAAGTGCACATGAGACATAATTTACATAATTGGACATTGTACTACATTGAGCGAACAACATAATGTAGTGGTTGAAAAAAAGACTAGACCTTTTTACAACAAGCCATGTGCTCCAAACCCAAAATCTTTGATTTTATTTTGCATCATTTGACGTAAAAGTTATGTAATTTATTCCCCTAGAGACATTTAGAAACTTATAGATCTTAGATAAATCCCCACTTATCATGAAAGTATTGTTTGTGCAAGGTGCACCTTAAAGTCCATGTCGCAGACTATCATTTGAGAGAAGGGGGGTGTAAAAACCATACTATATAATGCACATTTACTTTTGAATGAACACTTAAAATCCTCTCAAATGATGTATATTGATGGATTCTAACAATACCAAGCAAATTTGTCAGTTTAGGATCTAAGAGTGATTAATTAATTAGTTTTCTCCTAGATTAAAGTTTTGTTTGGAGTCAAAACTTGGTGTGAACAAACAATACAAACCAAAACACATAGTCCTCATTTTCCTTTGAACAAAGAGGCGTTATGCTGCCCGCGTGAATCATCAAATTTTTTTGTTCAAAATTCATGAAAACTTGGAGTCATATCATCCACTTTGGCACAATTATGCTACCCAATTGAGTTTAGACCTTTGCTAAAATTTGTTTAAATCCTTCATTTATAATCTAAATTAAAAATTGAACCTTCATAAGTTCATAGGGTTGATGTGTTATGTGGATTTTATATTTGCACTAAACTTAAGGGAACTTAGATTCAATTTCCAATTTGGGTTGAAGGCTGTTTAAGACTCATGATCATTATCACCACTTGATAGACTTAAGTCATTTTGTGCTAAACGCTTGCACTTTTAGTCTATGCACTACAACATTTTGAGTTGAGAAAGGTAGTGTTATGCTATCAAATTTATGTAAAACTATCTTTACCTTAGAGAGTTTTTTAAACAAGCTTTTTGTCACATCTTTTGAGTAGTCTAGTGTTGTTACGCTGCCCAAGACATTTTAGATATTGTTTCATAGGCCCTCTTGCATAGAGTTCAAATTTGTTCCCACATTTTCAAACTAATCTAGGTGTACCTTTTTGAACCTTTATCTAGCATATTTACACCATTCAATTTTGTTTAGCTTATTTTTCAAAAGAACTAAGTTTTATACCATTATTTGTGAGAAAATAAACTATCTCTAAATGTACCTTTTGTTTCATACTTTATACCTATTTGATCAAGTCCATGTCCAAGAATCAAATGCCTAGTTTTTGTTAGAAGTGTTTCAAATTTGTTAGATTAAAATTTCATCTATTTCAAAGTATAGCTTTTGACACCGTTTGGCCAAGAGTCCTAGCGCATGCCTTATTTGAGCCTAGCTTTTGTTGCCGCATTTTGGCTAAAAAACCTAGCAACTTTTCATTTCCTAGATTAGACTGATTTGAAACACTTCGACCTTAGCATTTGACATTTTGATTTTCAGTTAATTTAATTAATATTTTTGTGTAAGATGTGTAATGTTAGATACTTAACATTAGCTTATGTTATCATAAATCTTTGCATAAACCTTTTGATCCTTTTGATGAATCTAGACCAAGTTTGAACATCATCTTTTTAGATAGTGTCTTTTTAGAATTTGAAGATGTCCCTTTATCACAAAGCATTTACTATGGATCCCAACATGTACTCCTACACTTGGAGTGGACTCATATATAATCCAGGGATTAGTAATGTGGTTTCATAGGAAGAAATGGTGCAAGACTCTAATACATATAATATTACTTATGATATGGATCGTTATCCCTCTTATAATACTCAATTAGGGGCACAAATGTAAAGTCCATTGGCTAAATATTTGGTTAATACACCACCTTATTCAGAATAAGACCAATAACAAACTGTATGATACCTAGCTACAATACCCACAACTAATGAACCAATTCTTCAATAATCATGCTTTACTAATATGCCTTCCACATATGATCCATTTTTATTTGAGCATCATTTGTTGGAGAAAAAAGATAAGATTTTGGTTCGAGCCTTAGAGGTAGGGGCCAAGTTTCTGATAGACTTCTCCCATGAGAATTTACCAAGACTAGTAAGAATGCCCCACAACATAATTAATGATCAACAAGATTCTTCTAGCAATCCTTTGGCTCTAGTACAAACAACATATCAAGACTCTAATATGCCTAACAGAGGAAAAACCTCATAGAAGACCACTTTAACCAAGTGCAGATGGCATATCAAACCTACTTGAATCTAGCATGTAATTTCAATCAAATGACCATGGTGAGCAAACCTTTTATTGACTTAGTTCCTTCAACAAGAGTTTTGATAGAGTTAACTAGTCCAGAAAATCAAAGTTCATACCCATTCATGAAAAACACTTTGATTGACAACTTATTTCATAACTCAATAATCAAAGAAGTCTCTTATAATTTTACATAACATAGTGGCCAAAATATAGTGGATAATGTGCAAGCAATGTCCAATCCACACCAAAGTAGTGTTCATATGCTAGTAGCTATAAAAAAAAATGTGTTTTTAGTTAACACTATAAGTAGTTTTCAAAATCAAGGAGTAGGAGTTTTTACATCCCAACCTCAACCCGCTGCTTCATTACGCGTGCAACCAACAAGATTAGGTAGTCAACCAACAACTAATGTCATGCCTCAATAATAGAATGTGATGAATCCTACTCTTCCTCAATAAGTGAGAAGTAGTATTCTATAACAATAGGCATAATCTATTGTACCAACATAACAAAGGCTAAATATTCCTCAACAAGGGGTAACTAATGTTCCACCTCATCAGGTAGTGGAAAACATACCTCTTCAGTCACATACTAGTGTACCAATCCAAACCCAAATGATGACTAGCCAATAATGTGTAAATATTGGTCAATGACAGATGCTGAGTCTTTAACATGCATTCACTTCCAAATAAGGATTTGTGTAAAAAAGAAGCTCCCATGTTTCTCATGTACCTACTAGGCAATATTGGTTCAAAATGTGCCTCAAGTTTAGAGACAGGGTCTTGGTTCACAATTTCTCACTCATCAAGGTTTGATTAGTTAGCAACATGTCCCTTTTTAATAACAACAGTCACATTATAGTTATATCCCTCCATCCCAACCACAAAATCCTTAAAGTCAAACCTTCATAGCCAACCCAAACCATAATATCACACAACTAAATATTCAATTTCAAGTACATACTAATCCATGTATGCATATTCCTGGTCCATTTCCCAACCAAACCAACATACCCCAACAAATATCTTCATCATACCCTGGTAAAAGTGTCCCACTTATGACCTCTCAACCATCTACCTAAGCCAATGTTCTTCATCAAACTAATGTTCCCTCCAGTTTCCTAGCCCAAGAATTGCAATAAATGAAGGATGTAATTGATACCATTCAACTTGAAAAACAAACTAGAAAGTTTAAGTTGGATGACGTGTGTTCTTATCCATTCAACATAGAGTACTTACAAATACCATTTCCTCCAGGATACAAACCACAACCACCAAAATTCAATAAATACAAAGTGAAAGGTGACCCTAAGGCCCATTTAACTGAGTTCTTTGTCGCATGTCAACCAGTGGTACATAGTGATATATACCTTTTATTGTTGTTTCCAAGGAGCTTGGCTGGACAAGCCTTGGAGTGGTTCTTAAGGTTCCCAAGAATTTAATAAGAAATTTTGATGATCTTTTCGATAAGTTTGTGCAACACTTTTCCTATAATCTTGAACATGAGATTTCATTGATTGATTTGACACAAGCAAAACAAAAAGCCGATGAGAGTTTTGCAAGTTATCTACAATGATGGAGATCCCTTTCAAGCTGATTCACTCATAGTTTACCAAATAAATAATTAGCCACAGTGTTTACTAAAAATTTGCATACTGAGATAGCTTATCATTTGAAATTACAATGTGTGCATACTCTCAAGGAGATCATCGACAAAGGCTTGTTGATTGAATGAGCCCTTATTAATTAAGGGATCATCAAGCTTACTTCAAGTAATTAGAATCAAGGTACCAATCAAGGAAGTGGCCAAAACCAACATCCAATCCAAGTGTATGTATCACAACCAACACATACCAATAACTAAGATAGACTAAAGCAATTCAACCATAATAGGAATGTTATGGGTAATAGAGTAATTGAGTCACATCATGTCCAAATAGTGCAAACATCATCTACACCACCTTTTTATTGTACTCCTATCCGATAACCTCTCCAACCAATGCTGTAATCACAACAACCAAGACCTGTGAAACAAATGTAGCAACCTTTACCATTGTAAACCCCTCTTTTGAGAAGAATTATACCTACTCATCGTGTCTTTAGTGACTTGGGAGAGCCTATTAAGTTTGTATTTTACAAAATTACCACTGTTAATCTGATTAGTTGGCCTATACCAAAGCATTATCTACAAAGCATTCCTTATCTTGATTGGTACCATGAAAATGAATTCTGTGAATATCATCAGGTTAATAGGCATAATTTATGAAGATGTGTGTAAATCAAGCATTTGATTGAGAATATGTTAGAGAATGGGGAGATGACATTGGATAATGGTACTTTCACCTTCAATCAAACTCTTGGGATTTATCAAAACCCTTTTCCCCAACATAACACCCATAAACAACATAATAGTCATCAACAACAACAACATCAAATGGTACAACAACAAAATACACAATATCAAAATCAAAGGTCAAACTAGTAGAATCAACAATAAAACCCACAACATCAGAACAATGGACAAAACTAAGGTCAATATGGTAATAACCAACAAACCTACCATATATTTTTACATGAATACAATAGGATTGTAGGTCATATTATGTGGGGTAGTGTTAATATCATATCCATTAATCCTAGACTGAACACTAATCAATTTAGACCATTGATAAACAATACCACTTAACCAAATTACACGGATAATCCTTCTTTGACCTAGGACTGGACATAAGAAAACCAACAAATCGGGACTTCTACTTTTGAACCTTATATTGATAACTCATCCTTATCATGTGACCACATACAAGTGCACCAAAAACCAAGAGTTGTCTTATCTAGTCCCACACCATTCCCAACATTTGTTAGCAATCATGGTCCACCATCTAATATTGATTGTGCAATCACAACTTAGACGTCAAAGATTACTATCCTAGGTCCACAACCATCTACCATTTTGCTTATTATTCAACCAACCATTAAGCCTCAAAATAAACCTTTCACCATTGACCAAGATAATTTTTTTGATATTATGGAACAATTACAGAAGACACCAACACAGATCTCTATTTTAGGTTTGTTTCAAACATCAATAATCCACAAGAACATTTAAAATGAGTTTTTAACCCAATCCACTATTACTAGTGACATATCCCTTGATAAATTTCAATCTTTGGTTGGACACCTAGTTCCAACCCAACAAGTCACATTCAACCAAAGTGATATGTCTTCCCTTGGCCCACTCCATAATAATCCATTATACATAGAAGTTTATATAAAGTGGCATAAAGTGAAACATGTCCTTATAGACAATAGATTAGGCCTCAACATAATGTATCTAAAGCTCATCAAGCTTCTTGGGTACACAATGGTAGATCTCTAGCCAAAAATGATAACTATCAAAGCCTATGATAATCAAGAGAGAGAATCACAAGGCACCATTAGCTTACCAATTATCATTGGGCCTTTGACCCACGATACACTTTGTCATGTGCTTGATCTTGAGTTATGATATAATATGCTTCTAGGAAGGCCTTGGTTACATAAGATTCATGTAGTCCCATCAATGCTACACCAATGTATCAAGTTCTCTCACTCAGGGATGAAAGTAGATATTCTAGGAGATTTGGACCCATATGAGCACTACAAGCACCTCGAGGTTGAGTTTCAAAGATACAATTACTAATATGGCATGAGTCTAATTTCCAAGAAGGATAAAGGAAATTCCATACTTATTGATCCTCCATAGGATAATTGCATATATCCCAATACCTTGGATTCCCTTTCCCACATGATACCTCATGAAGCTTCTAATCATTTCACCATTTCAAATAATGGCCAAAGGGAATATGTGACCCATGATACCTTCCATATTGCTAATCTCCTCAAAATCTAAAGACCTTTGGATGACCTAAAGTTACCTCATGTATGCATTAGAAAAAAAATAACAAAGATAAGGCACCTATCATGTTTGTACTAGCATCTAGCCTAGAACCAGACCCTCTTGAAGGAGCTGAATCATGGTTATATAATGATAAGTTGGTTGATTGTTATAAGAGTCTAAAGTATGCTATTCCCAATAGGATCATGGAGCATCAAGATTATGAAGGAAGAGGCCTCAAACAAAATCAATAAGGAACCATTGAACTAATTTCCATGACTAAGTACAAAAAATCCTTTGGACTTGGATTTAAATCACCTAGGGGTGACCCCACATATCTTATTTGAGTTCCATCACTGGTGACTAGTGATGATGATGCCGATAATGAAGCAAATTTTGATCATAGTCTTATCTTTGATAACCTAGCTGAGACTAACCTTTTTGATAACAATGCCATATGTACCCTTACCCTAATCATTCATCATAACCCATTGCCATTATATTATCCTCAATTGATAGATTGGGACCAACAAGAATCTAGTTTACCGGTTGATGAGTTTTAGAGTGATGAGGCATTCTATGATTTTCTAAGCCTTAGAGATAATGTTCTATTGGGAGATCATACATTAGGATTCTCAATCACATTGGATCTTGAAGCCTATTTTGGAGAGCAGGTGAACACCCTTAGCCAAAAACAAATAAATAAAACATTGAGGTCCCTAAGTGAAAACCTCTTTGAGGCACTTTTTGACTAGGGAAAAAGTAAAGATAAAGGCCAGTCTAATGGTGAAAACCTATTTTAGGTACCATTAGATGGGGGTGTTCATTCTTCTTCAAATTTAGACTAGAAAGCCACCAACGATAAACTTGCCTATGGAGCCAAGTTTAGTTTTGAGCAACAACAAGTGTTT
The DNA here is from genome assembly GCA_037957365.1 of Torreya grandis. NCBI lineage: Eukaryota > Viridiplantae > Streptophyta > Pinopsida > Cupressales > Taxaceae > Torreya > Torreya grandis. The sequence goes on from JARHVA010005343.1 coordinate 870,618, forward strand.
GATCAAATTCTTTAGGAATTTAAAACTATTTTTATCACATGGATAGACCTCCTGTTAGGGGACTTAGATTCATCATGCCTTAGAGAAGTTGAAGAACAAGTCCTAATAGAGGACCTTGATATAGTCCAACAATTCAAGTCTTTACCTACTATCCTAGAAGATGGTTCGACCCTTCTAGTCAAAGATACAACATAGGTAAACATTGAAACTCTATCAGGCCCAATATGGATAAAATTAGGTGCATCTCTCACTGAAGAAGAATGTGAAGTCATTACAGCTCTATTGAGAGAATTTGTAGATCTCTTTATATGGGCTTATTCTGACATGTTAGGTTTGGACCCTGCCTTAGTTTTACATCACCTTGTGGTAAATCCTGATGCCAAACCAGTTAAGAAAAAGTTATGCAAGATGCATCCTCACATTATTGTATTAGTAAATAAAGATTTAGAAAAACTCTTAGAAGTAGGATGTATTCGATCCATTGAGTACTTAGAATAGATATCTAATGTTGTACCTATTAGCAAAAATCTTGAAGAAATTAGAATCTATACTATTTTTTGAGACATAAAAAAAGCTTACCCAAAATATGACTCATTTCCTAATATTGACATGATCATCGATTCTAGGATGGTTTATGAAATGCTTTCACTCATGGATGGATTTTTAGGATATAACCAGATTAGAATAGCACCAAAAGATCAACATAAGATAATGTTCATCACTCCATGGGGAACCTTCTATTATCAGGTAATGCCATTTGGTCTTAAAAATTATAGAGATACATACCAAAGAGAAATGAATATCATATTTGATGATATGATGCATGATATTGTTGAAGACTAAATCGATGACATACTAGGCAAATCAAAAACTAGGGCCGACCATCCAATAGTGTTACGTAGAATATTTGAAAGACTATGTGAGTATAAAGTTTGATTGAATCCAAAGAAATGTGTGTTTGAAGTAACCTCAAGAAAGTTAATTTTATTCATTATGTCTCATAGGGGAATTGAAGTCAATCTAGCAAAGGTCTAAGCTATAATAGAGATGCTACCACCAACCAATTTGAAGGAGTTCCACAATTTGTAGGGCAAGATCTAGTCAATACAATGCTTCATATCTCAGTTAGCAGACAAGTGTCATCCACTTATACATCTTTTAAAGAAGAAAGTTTCATTCCATTGGGATAATCACTACTAGGCAACTTTTGGTAGCTAAAAGATTACCTAGCAAATCTACCTATTTTATTACCCCCTGTGCCAGGAAAATTATTTTTATTGTACTTATCAGCTACAGATAGTGCCTTGGGGGTACTTATAGCTCAACATGATGACAAAGGAAAAGATCATTTATTGTACTACTTAAGTCATACATTGGTCACGTATGGACATAACTATATGCCTATTGAAAAAGCCTGTCTAGCCATGGTCTTTGCAACTCAAAAATTGCAACACTACATCTTAAGCAATAAGACCATGATCATTTCAAAAGTAGTTCTAATCAAGTATGTAATATCTAAAATAGTGTTACAAGGTAGAATGGCCAAATAGATCATGCTTATTAGTGAGTTTGACATAGAGTATGTCAATTAGAGGGAAATCAAGGGATAGGTCCTTATAGATCAGCTTGCTGAAGCACCCCTTGCAGACATAGAGCCGCTCACTTTCCAATTTCCTAATGAATCCATAATGACCATCATTGACACACCTCTTAAGGATCAGTACTATAAACTATATTTTGATGGATCATTCATAGCACATAGATAGGGGGTAGGACTCTTATTTATTACACCACAGGGCAATCTAATCCCTAAGTCATTCAGGATCAATTTTCTTTGTATCAATAACATGGATGAATATGAAACACTTGTTGTAGGGATTTACCAAGAAGTATAATGGAATATATCTCATCTAATGGATTATGGTGATTCTCAGTTAATCATCAATCAAATTATAGACCATTTTCAGACCAAAGATGATAAGTTGGTTCTATATAAAGCCACGGTCGACACTCTCAAGCAACAAATAGCTGACATTCAATTTGAGCATATACCAAGGGCTAGTAATAAAACTGTAGATGCCATAGCTACTATTGGCTATCTGATTTGATAAATAGATAAAGCTAGAGAGTATCAATTCCTCATCAAGAATTTGGTCACACCAGCTCATGAACCTTCAAATGTGGTAATGATTTGTGATATTGTTGGTACTAATTCTATTTGATATTCATACCTTTATAACTATCTTCATAACCAATTTATACTACCTAACCTATCCTAAAAACAAACCAAAGCCTTTATCCATCACTCCACTCATTATACTCTACTTGGATCAACCCTTTACCATCATATTTTTGATGGAGCTTTACTTCATTATTTAACTTTGATAGAATCTACATGAGCGTTATGGGAAGTTCACAAAGGGGTATGTGGAGCCCACTCTAGCAAGGTCATTCTATCCAAAAAAATCTTGCATATTAATTATTATTGGCCCACAATGGATGAAAATATAGCTTCATATGTAAAGAAGTGTGACAAATTTCAACGACATGATAATCTGATTCATGCCCTAGCTAAGACTATGAAACCAATGTTGACACCATTGCCATTTGCTACTTAGGGCCTTAACCTCATTGGGAAGATCAAACCCACTTCATTTGATAGCCATAAACATATCCTTACTGCCATTGAGTATTTAACTAAGTGGGTTGAAGCTATACCCCTCACTTATGTGACTAGAAAGTAAATTTCCAAATTCATCTTCATCCATCTCATTTGGCACTATGGTATCCCCTTTGACATTATATTTAATAATAAAGGATCATTCAAGAACAAGGATGTCAATAAGCTATGTGTTGAATACATCACATAGCATTTTTATATGACATATTACCCTCAAGGTAATGGCCAAGTTGAAGCGTCGAACAAAACCATTGTTAACATTAGTAAAAAGATTATAAATGATACCATTTGTGATTGGAACCTGTAGATATTTTATGCCCTTTGGGCATATCATACCAATCATTGTACGCTCACAGGAGCCACTCCATATTAATTGTTTATGGTACTAAATCCATCCTTCTCATTGAGGTTGAGTTTCCTTTACTATGCATATCTTTCAAGCATGTCCTAGATGATCATGACTATCGAGTAGCTCACCTGCAAGAGCATGACCTACTTGATGAAAAATGCATAGCTATGCTCAATAATATTCAAGCATATCAGAAGTAACTCAAAGGCCACTATAATCACCATGTCAAGCATAAAACATTTAAACTTGGTGATCTTGTTCTTAAAGAAAACCAAAAGAATACCACGACTGAGAAGAAGCATAAAGGTAAATTCAAACCAAATTGGATAGGGCCTTGCATCATTATTCTAGATTATAGATCAAGAGTATACAAGTTTTCCACACTAGACAAAGATAAACTTCTTGAGCTGATGAATATTATTCACCTCAAGCGATACTATGCTTTAATGCTATGGTGTATTGTCTATAAGAACCATTTCAGTTGTGCCATTTTATCACTATTCTTATTTATACAAATATCATTCTTATCCATCCTCTTAGCCTTATCCATTTTACCATTCCATTCTATCAACCAACCATCTTTTGAATCTTATCTACCCAACCTATTTAACCTTAATTTTGCCATTGGTTACACTTTTTTAGTACCAATGAGTCTGATTAGTTTTAGTAGTTGTTTCTTGCATTTCAAATAGAGACAATATTTTAGAGTAGTATGACAAAAATTTTGGTAGTTACATCCTTTGTTTGTTGTTCTTTTCTTATCATTGGTCTTGTTACTAATTATAATCACCTATGGGTAGATTAGTACCATTGATCTAGGCTATTGTGTCCTAGTTATAACCGCTTATGGGAAAACTAGGGGAAACATTTGTTTATGGAGCCTTGACATACCAACTTGCCATTTCTTATGTCGTATTATGCCTTTATACCAATTCTGCCTATTTTGTTTGAATTAACTATTACACTAGTCAAATTCCTCTGTTATAGGGTAGAACTATAGTGACTTGAGGTCCTACTCTGGGACTATGTAGGTAGTGATCGATACTTGTTTAGGTCAGCTCAGTCACCCTTTCCACCACACTCTCACCATTTTGTGAGAAACTTAGGCCACACTCACCATTTTACGAGCAACCTCAGCCATGCTCTCACCATTTTATGAGCAATCTAAGCCACACTCACCATTTTATGAGTTTTCACCATTTAGTATCTTGTTATTCTCAATCGATTTGAGATAATCTAAAAATTCCATAAAAAAAAAAAAAAAAACATTTGTAAAACCTTTAGAAAAAACTAAAAACATTAACCACTTCTTTGCCTTAAAGATTCTGGGAACCCTTACAAGGTTTCAAGCAAATCACTTGTCACTTAGTTTCCCCATCCTTTTTGACCTTTTATCCCATGCACTTGCTATTTTCTAAGACCATTCTTATTCTTCTATCACATCTATTCTATTTGTTTTCATTAGTTATCATTTTCTTCCCATTTCTTGGGAGAACTACAATTGGCCTAAAGTTTTTGTTGGATATTACATCCATAGAACTATCTAGGTAGCATTCAATTGCCTATTGCATATGGAGATAGCTTGACTATCCCCTTCCTTTTCTTCTATTCCCCCATTTTGTTAGTTTGTTAAGTTGTTACCTATTTTCCAGGGCAATGTTCATATGGTTTATATTGAGATGTTTATTTGTTTATTTCTTTATTGTTTTGTTTGTGTGTCTATTTGTTTGCTTTCAGTATTTTTGCCTTGATTCAGTTTATTTGTATTCATTGGGTGATTCCTTGCCTACACTTACACTTGAATACATCCATATTCATATGTTTGCATTGTCATCATGGTTTCTATCATTGGTGTATTATTTTATATTAAGTATTGGATTACGAGAGTCAGTCCTTATGCGTATTTCAACCAAGTCCTCATGATGTTATACCATGATGCCTACCAACATGTGCTACAACAAACCTCATCTTCAAGAAGTCTATTCAGCAATGGTGACCTCAACATATCTTCAACACTGACATCTCGATTTAATCCCAATCACATTCCAAATAGAGTAATTAACCTTGAAAGAATTTCAACCTTTATTAGTTCAAACGAGCATCTCCCTAATTGTAGGTTATTCCAATTCATCATTACCCTTTGTGTTAAGTTACCATCATCAATCAACTGATCAATCATGTTTGCCATAATCGAGGTCCAACGATTATAATGACCTATGGGAAAATCATCGCACACCATCCCACCTATATTTCTCAATGATTATAACCACCTTTGGGAAAATCATTGTGTTGTCACCACTTTACTTTTTCTACCCATATAGGGGCATGTTGTTATCTTTTTTGTCTATCCTAACTAGGGTAGCTCCATCTTCTCAATGATTATAACCACCTTTGGGAAAATCATTGTGTTATCATACCATGTTTCCACTAACGAGGTATAATACTTATAACCACCTTTAGGCAAACCATTATATACCATCCCACTTGAATTCTCATTAATTTTAACTACTTTTTCAATCTCATTGTGTTCTCCTCCCACCATTTTATTTTCAATTGGTCCCCTTATCTCCATTCTTTCTTTTGAGGGATCACTTATTGACATTTCCTTGTGCCAATCAGTACCTCAAGGGGGCATCATGCAGTTAGTTCATCATCATTGAAGTTGTAGGCATACGTGACCTTTTAAATCTTTGAGAAGATGTTACTATGTTTATAGCTTGCAATGCGTTCCCAAACAAGGGCAAACTGTAGAAACCTAAATTTGGCCATTGATAACCTCCAACTAGGCTTTTGACTAATTTTCACGAAAGTGCACAATTTGGCCTAAAAACACTAAAATACATTAAATGAGTTGAAATTGATATATTTGAGTGCTGATTTTTTCTAGAGTATATTTAAATGGGGCAATGAAATTTATGAGCTAGCTAACTTTTATTAGATCATTTCAAGTCACAATGCCAATTTTACACCTAGGTGCTCTAGATTACTCTTTTCTATCAAATATCTTACACGAGACACGTGCCTTTGTTATTTGGTGTTGGTAACATCCTAAATGGTATAATGGATCTAACACATCTTACATTGGCTTTCAATTCTAATTCAGTAAAAATTTGGATCAATAACAAGATATTTTGACCAATTTGATTAATTTGTGCACCAAGAGTTAAAATTTGCACCAAAGTTGACTAGTCATGTTTTAGGTTAATTAAACCAAATTAGGGCCTTAATTTAATTTTATATGGAACTTGTTGAATAAATATTTATTAGAAATTGATTTTTATTAACTACATTATCAAGTGATGTCATCATATGAGGTGGCATCCATAAGCCATAACTCAAAATATCAAGATTATGGGTCTCCCATGCCTCATTAAGACCCTCCATGCCTATTTAATGCCCCTCTATCCCAAATATTAATAGGGATATTTTTAGAATAAATTTCATAGTTGGATTTATTCATGGCCATACATATCAATCTTGAGATGGACGATCATGGTTGATCCTTAAACCATTCCAAAAATCTATAAATAGGAGGCCTTGCCTAGTGTATTTTAATCTTAACTTGTGCAAAGTTACTATGCCAAATTGATTCCAAAAAGCTCTCACATCCCAAAGTTATGATTCCAAAATATTGAACCCAAAGCCAATCAAAGTGACAAAGAGAGATGGAGGTAGTCAAGCTTCCATTGATGCAGAGTTCATGAGCACAAATTGAGCAAGCCACTAAAACAAAGCATTTGGAACATCCAAGGAAGGTGAAGGATTATTGTTTTTCCTTACTTTTTAGTTGTGTTTTTTATTTGCTTTTGTTATTAAGCTGACCCTAGTAACTAGATATGAAGGTGTTAGTTTAGTGTGCTTTTGATTTGATTTATCCACTAACACAATACTAATCTCCCTTTCATCATCAAATTCCTAGTTCACAATTTGGGCTCTAATATTTTTGTTGTGATCTTCGTTGGTCATTGATTTTGTTTCCTCTAAACTTTGAGATAAGATATCTTCATAACCTCTATAAAGGAAAGTAAAATCAAGGGTGGTAAATAGGGATAAACATTGGCTAAAAGGTCTGATCAAGTAACGCAATATAGGTCTTGAATAAATAAATGGATTATAATAGAATGTATAATGGTTGGGCAAAAAATGAAGATTGATATTTTTAGGCATGCAAAATGTTGCTAATTCTAGATTTTACATAATTTGGTTTGTGGTAGGGCCAAAGACTTATGAATATGCTCTCGATAGGACCTCCAAAATTTTCTATTGTTTAAGCCTAGGAGATGTTGCATTTGATTATACTATAGAATAAAAGTTGTACTAATGTTATCTTTGATAATGTCTTCATCAAGTAGTGAAGAACTATTGTGCTCAAATATTGGCACCTCAGAGAGGTTTTCACCAATAAAGTTACCTATCTTGATTATCCCATAATGCCTTTGAGAAGTTATTACTAAAAAACATTTACTTTTGACTTTGATTGTCTTCAGTGATTCAAATAAGGTTTTACTAGAAGATGTTGAGTTTGTAATTTGATTTCCCCTTGGCACCTCTGAAAAGGTTTCACTAGGAGATTAGTCTTCTTCTATGTGAATGTGGTCTTGGTCCCCTTGATATTCTATAACTGATATGTCATCATGGATGTAATTCAATAATGTGTGATTCTTTTAGTCCCAATCGACACTTATGGGAGGTGGAATATCAATATAATGGCTAGTTTGGTTAGTGTTGATGACATGAAAAATGGTAATGGAGTGGGAAGAGGCATCACAATCCTCATAGAATATAATAGGAGAATTTATGTTGATGCTTAAGTAATCATCCTAAAAAATCATGGAAGGATCATGAATATATTGAAATTGATCTGCAAGACATGTGTAACTAATGTTATAACAACCATGAATGTATTCTAATACTGAAGTTGAGTCTAACTCAAGGGACTCTAAATGTAATGTTAAGACTAATTTTGTTTCTACTTACGATGTTAAATCTGATATCAGTTTAAAAATAAAACCTGGCTTTGATGTTGATTCTTCATTTGGTGAGGCAATAAAGATGCTATGTTAAATTTTTGGTATTTGATGAGTAATGTCTTAAGGTTAAACAATGGGCTCTATATAAATAGGATCAATTAAGAAGGACTCTATAGAGACTAACTTGTCAAAATGAGGCTTCTCAACAAAAGGAAAATGGTCATTAGGTAACTCCACAAAGACTGGCTTCTCAAGTAAGGCTCCTTAAAAATTGGACAATGGTTAAAATAATGATTTACCCAAAGGTGGTTATAATAATTAGGGGGTGACTCAATAAATACTGGCTTGTCAATGTGAGACTCCTTAACCAAAGGGAAAAGGTCAACAGGCAACTCCACAGAGACTGGCTTGTCAAAGTGAGGCTCTTCAAAGACAAGGTAATTCAACATAAGTTAACTCATCATAAATATGTGCTTTAACAAAAACATCATGAATTGGTTGGTTTTCTTGGCCTTGTCTTACTCTTGGTTACAAAACATTAGATTTGGGCACATGTTGGTTTTTGAAAGATGGCTCTTGGAGAGGTAATGATTGGATATGTTGTGACTCAAAGGTCAACTCGGATTTTATAAAGTGGGGGAAGGTTATCAATAGATGAATAATGATTGACAGTTTAATAATTATCTCTTTATAAATAGGCACATCTAAGATGGGCTTAACAAATATTGGTTATGTGTATAGGATGGTAACTATGCTTTGTCTAGCTGTAATTTTGTAATCTAGTTTAGATAATGAGCTACCAGATTTGGAAGGGAATAGAATGGTAATGAATGGGTGATGTGATACTTGGTTGCTAACATAGGCTAAAGGATGATGGCCTAGAATGGTAATCCTTGGGTGCTATTGAAATTGGTTACTAACGTAGGCTAAAGACCTTGATAAGAATAGGGTGTCACCAAATACTGCGTTAAAGGGTCATGCCTTTGATCAACGTATGAAATGTTATGATATGGATATGGATTCGTATCATAAGATACATCATCAATGACTCATGAATAAAAGGGTCATGCCTTTGTTTAAAATATGGAATGTTATAAGATGGATTGGGATCCATCTCAAAAGCTACATCATTATATAACTTTTGAACAAAAGGGTCATGCATTTTTTCAACGTATGGAATGTTATAAGAAAAATCAAGATCTATCTCATAAGCTACATTTTCATATGAATCTTGAACAAAAGGGACGTTGATCACAAAGTTTGCATAGTCCATATTATACATAGTCCTGCTACATGTGTAATGAGGCAAGTTTAGATCTATAGATATGTCGCATGAAAAACAAAGTGTTTAAAGGTAAAAAACAACTAAGGTCTAAAAACAAAGGAAATTTGGATTTAAAAAAGAGGTATAAAGGGACAAATAACTAAACTAGGCAAACGTAGAACAAAACAAACATGAGATCAGTCTAATAAAATGATACTGATTTACCTAAAGGCAGTTATAATCAATAATAAAAGTAGCATAAAGGTTTAAACTCATTTACGGATAGAGTATTGATTTTTCCACATGTAATTATAATCAATCGTAAGTGTGTCTAAACAAAGTGGAACAATTATGAAGTAGGATCAAGAGATAGCAATGATTTTCCCAAAGGTAGTTATAATCATGCTAAAAACAAGACTAGACTCAGAAACACAAAACTCAAACAAGAACTCAAAATCAACTAAGGTAATTGACTCAAATGACACTCGATAATTGTCTCACTTAAGAATCTAAATTTGACTCACAAAAACTATTAGAACAAAGGAACTAAGACACTCAAGAACTGGCATAATAAACTTTAAACAAAGTACATGGTAATAACTTGTCTTAAAAGGAGACTCTAAATAAGGTAAAAAACAAACAACAACTACTAGGTATAAGAAAGGGGTATTTTAGATCAAATATGAAACCAACCCAAGTAAGACAATCTAAACACAAAAGGAAAATAACTAATCCTAAATTAGATAAGGCTTCAGTGTGAACTTGATTATTTTAAGATCTACACTTTGAAAGGTTGATTTTTAGAGTTAATGTAAAAAGACTCAGATGTTCTAAGGCAAAAGGGCTAGACCAAAGTTGGTAACATAACCATGCATTTGAAATAAGATAGGTACAATAATAACTTGGAACTTGGTTTCAAAATAAATAAGAGATTGGAATAAATTTGGTAGTGTAATAATGTGCCTTCAAATAAATGACATGGGTTTTGACTAAAATATCCAAGGCAAAAAGTTTGAAATGAAATGGGCAGTGTAATGATGCCCCATTAAGAAAAGAGACACAAATGGTTTTGGAAAAAAACTCTAAGGCAATAAGAGCAACACAAATGAAAAGAGTAACACCTCTTAGGCTAAAAGGGTGTGATAACAACATGAATGTTTTGGACTTATTTTGATGAAATAACATAAACAAATAGTTTCAGTCTAAAAAAACACAATGTAAATTAAAGAAAATAGAAAAAACACTCATGGATCATCCTATTACCTATAACTAACATAGGTGGGCATAACTATAGCCAAAGTTTCCATTGATATACTAATGCTTATGAGGAATTAAGGGTTAATACAAAAAAAAAGTATAGGTGTAGGCAAAGGTTTTTATGCCCCTCTCTATCTCTCACGTATTGATACGTGGCACAAACTTAGAGTGAGTAGAACTCAACATTTGGCATGAAATTCTATGATAAGTGGGGTTTTGACTAAAATCTATAAATTTCAGATTTAACCTTTTAGGGTTTAACTATGTAAATCTTATGTTTAGATTAAAGGGCTGAGATGCCTAAATCAGTTAAATAACATGTAATAATTAAGCACTAATTTATTGTCTTTTGAATTCTTTTGGCTTTCTTTAAATAGTAATAAATATGATTAAATAGAAACTTATATGGAAAGTGACTATTGTAGATGATTTGGGTTCTAAAAATGGGGTTCTAGATAGTTCTAAGTGTTGTCAACAGTGTTCTAGGATCTATTTGCTCACTGGATAGTAGCGCCCCACTTGGACAATAATGTCATATTACTATAGTGTCCTCAAAGTGTTCCTAATGTCCTCTTTTAAAAATTGTTCCTATTTTTTGGGATCTCTAGCACCTATGTTTTTAGGTCATGTTCTTATGCGTATGAAATCTTGAACTCTATATTGTGCCTAGAAAACCTAATTTAGTGTGCAAACCCTAATCTTCCTTAAAATTATGGCATGAGCAATAATTGTGTGTTAATTAGTAAGATAGATTGGACATCCTCAAAACCTCACTATGAAGAGAGTTGCCTACATATCAATACTGTGAGGAGGGATCAAGCCCAATGAAGTTCTCCCACCTATTATTTGGTGAAGGTACAAGTGAATGCTAGAATGAGAGTGGTCTTGAATGCCTTGAGTGTGCTTGAGCTTTGAAATATTTGAAATTTTGGCTTAGGGTTATTGTAGATGGTAGTATGTATAAGTAGGGTAGAATAGGGATCAAATACCTTAATTTTACTCAACTTGTCTTTTGTTTGAATAGGATTTTGCATCTATTTTCCATCTGGTGAATAGAGGTTAAATAGACTTGTATTTATAGAGGTCTATAGCTTGTGTGAATAAGAAAACGTACTTAGGCTAATTTTAGGAGGGGCACACATTTGGAAAAGTATCTGTTCAGGAGAGTTAGGGCAAAGGACAATAGCACCCAATTGGGGAAACTAGCACAATGTGGCTGTAGTGTCTCAAATGTGGTACTAATGTCCACCTGGTAGACTATTGGGCAAATTGGGTTGGGATCTCAAAATGCTATCCTGAGACTATGTTTGAATTAACTATAGATGTATGTCGTTTGAATAATGACTAAAAAAGTGTGTCTAAAGCTCTAGGATAGGTCTAGGGATAATTTAGGAATAGGCTAAATCAAGAAACACTCTTAGCATAGAAATACCACTTTTAGGTGATTACATCCCCCTCCTTTATGCTTGAAATTCAACAACACAAAATGAATAGTATAAAGGAAAAAGAAACATACCTAAAATTACTTAGAAGTGAAGCCTGTGTAGTTGAGTCTAAGTATGTGAATCTAGGTCTACATATGTGAAACATGATCTAAAATAATGACCTACAATGAAACATACAATAATTAGTTCTTACTTAAGAGATGATCAAAAGCAAAAGACCATGCTAAATAAAGTAACTGAGTAAAGCTGAGTAAGGAGAGAGGAAAGGAATGAATACACCTCATTGGGTATGTGAACTAATGTATGAACTTGATGATAACCTATGTGTGTGAGTATACATAGTGATCATATCATTGAATAGTTTGAACTAAACTAGCAACTTGCTCAATCCTCATATGGGTGGCTCAAGAACTCAATCCAGTTTTAACTCCATCATTTCCCACCCCTGCTCAGTAAATCATGATCTATGAATAGCTTGGATAAGACTATAAGTGTGTCTAACCTCTCATGTGGGTGGCTCAAGAACTCAAGTAGGCCATGACTCCATCATTTCCCACCTGTGTGAAGTAGATACATCTATAATTAAACTACACAAAGTGTTGAATGTATATAACTGGGTAAATCTAACTATGTATGTTGGCTCCATAACCACTTGAGTACATTAGGCAGTTCTAGGCCACTTAGGAATACCAACCACTACAAATGGAGTAAGGCATGAATCTGATGACAACATGGAATATGATATCAAGTGTATATAATGTAGAGAATGACATGGAGTTTGACATTCCATTTGATCAACCTATGTGTAGCCGAGTATATGGAAACTACGTATTGCACACATGCCTCTAATATAATATTTGAGTATACTAATTCTAAACTAAGTATGTAATAAATAAATATATGTAATTAAACTAAATGTGGGAGTGGTCATATTGCATTTGATACCACCAAATCTAATAAACTAGTATGAATATGAGTTGAATAAATACAACTGAGTAAAATCTAAACATAATTGTCAAACCTATGATTGTATCTATGCAAATTTGTACTATACCTAGTGTACTAGTATGTCTAATTTGGATAGTCTTGAAGCTATGGCTACTAGGTAGTAGCACCCTATAATGAATAGTAATGCCTTATGGCACTAGTGTCCTAATCTGGGTGCTAATGTCTGTCTGGTCTAAAATCTGGGTGATGTGAACTATTTTCTAAGTATTTATTTTTTCCTATCTACCCTATATTTGATTTTTTAAATTGAGCCTTTATGCTAAAATTTATCTATGAATAGTAATATAAGAGCCTAATTTTTGTAACAAACCCTTATGAATGCCCCCTCTTTTGAGGATAGTTGTGAAACTTGTGTAAGAACTATCCTCAAAAGAAGTAGCTCTATAAAATGTGTTAGTTGGAGCATATATATGATATTACAATAAAATGTACAAACACAACATCATAATGTAAATGAATTTGAGAATAAGTAGGTAATGTAAGATGCATGTTGTAATCAGAAAAAAGTTATTACAGATGGAGTTTTGCACAATTATGGGGTGAGCTAGGGCCTGCATGCCCTAGCTTGTTGCGCCTATCGTCTGAACGCGGCGGCTGGCCATTTTGCACACATGGGAGGGGGGTTTTATGTTTGCAAGGGTATGGAGGGGGTTGGATAGGGGTCTGATCTCCTCCTATCTGTGGTTGGGCATTTTTTAGGGCACTGCCTAGAGCGTGGGTTTCTTGGATGGGGGGTGTGTGGCGGCTGGGGCATTTGGGTTGACTGCTTTGCCTCTCTCCCTCTTCAGATTGGTGCTTGAGCTTGTATAGTCATGGAGAATCAGGGTCTTGCTTCTTCCCTGGATTTGGAGATGGTGGATCCATCCTCTTTGATGCATGCTAGTAACAAGGATTGGACTGAGTTTCCTCCTTTTGGAGAGGGTACCTCAAAAGGGTCGTTTTGAATTAAAAAAGTAAATGGATGTTTAGAGAGATCAAAAGATAGATCGGTTTTGGTTATTCAAATTGAGTAGGTTTTAGCGGATGTTGATTACTGGTGCAATCATGCTCTCATTTGCAAATTTTTGGGCCTTCATCTTTCTCTTCCTGTGTTGGAATCCTGGGTACGTCAGGTTTGGAATCTGAAAGGAGATATGGAGATTCTTTTAGCAGCAAATAACTATTTCCTGGTTATTTTTTGAAGTATGTCAGACATGAATAGGGCTTTTGAAGGTGGCCCTTATTTATTTAACCAGGTTGGGCTCTTCATCAAGCCTTGGCATATGGGCTTCAACTTTGCTGAAGAGATCCCTTCGTGGGTCCCTGTGTGGGTTCATTTGCTGAGGCTTTCGTTGGAATTCTAGAGGGAAGATATCCTCCACTCAATCTCTTTGCTTCTTGGGAAACCTGTTGGATCGGCTTCACAGACTCAATAACATAAGGTAATTTCTTTTGCCTGTATTTGTGTCAAAGTTGATTTGAATAATCCTTTACCTAAATCTATGGAAATTTGCATGGGTTCTTCCACCTAGATCCAAAAGCTAGATTATGAAACCCTTCCATTCAGATGCAGAATTTGCCATGAATATGGTCATCTACACCGCAGCTGTCCCAGACTAAAATCTTCCCCCTTGTCTACCTTTAGACCTCCTAGGATGGACAAGGGGAAAGCTTTGGTGTTTGATGGCCCTATTGATAAGGAGGGTTTTATCCCAATTAAATCCTATAATAAAGGCAAAGGAAAGAAGAGATCCTGGAGTGATAGATAGAATGATAGCACATTTAATAGGTTTGAGGTTCTGGATAGTGTAGTCTAAGAGGATGGTATCCCAGTTGAGATTTATTCTAGGGTTAAGGGTTAGGTAGAGATTCAGGAGGTGGAAGCAATGGAGGAGCTAATTTTATCGTCAGGGGTTCAACAGGTCTATCAGCCGGCTTTGGACTTGCCTTCTCAAGTTTAGAATATTGGTGGCATCTAGGAGTCACAAATTTCGGTGGGTACTAATGGGTTGGCTCCTTGCCCCCAAGTAACGAAGGGATCTGAGGATCATGTGAAGGGTGCTAAGGCTCCTCCTACCTTAGGCTTGCAACAAAAATCCTTTAAAAATGGGCCTCTAGATAAACAGTCAAGGAGCGGAAGGAAAACTGATCAAGAGAAGGTTAAGATTATGGGTGATACTTTGGTTGAGTCTGGGTCTGTGAAACCCATTGATTCCCACTTCTCCACCCCCTAAATGATTGTTTTATCATGGAATGTAAGGGGGTTGAACAACATCCCTAGACAAAAGGCTGTTCATAGATTAATCGAGTCTCAGGCTCTGAATGTGGTCTTTATGCAGGAAACCAAGCTTACAGTGGATGGTTTGAATAATTGTGCTTTGCGTATCTAGCCCTAAGGCTATTGGCAAGGGGTGGGGGTGTTGGGTAGTTTTGGGGGGGTGGCTTGCTTCTGGAACCTGAGGAAAGTCTCCCCCTTATGGTGGGTTTCTAGTTAGTCTTCCATCTCTATGGTTGCCTCTAATTTTAAAACTGGCAAAAGATGTCTTTTCTCCAATATTTATGCTCCTACTGATCTTTTAGGTAACACACATCTCTGGGATCATATCAATTTTGTCCATTCTCTGGGCCCATTTTTCCCATGGATTTTGGCTAGTGACTTTAATGCTATTATTAGTATGGATGAAAAATGAGGAGGGGTAGCCAGGATTGATCCTTCTTCTCTTTTGCTTAGAGATAATATTGGTTTCCTTAACCTTGTTGACGTGAAGCCAAGAAATGGAGTTTTTACTTAGAATAATAGGAGGTGTGGTGATGAGGCTATCTCAGAATGGCTTGATAAATTTTTGGCTTCCTGTTATTGGATGAGCAGTAGGTGGACTACTAGTTTTGAAATCTTGGATTGGAGGGGATCCGATCACTGGCCTATCAAACTTTGTGTTTCATCTTATGAGGTCACTAAAAATCCTTTCAAATTTCAATCAATGTGGTTATGGGATCAATCTCTTCAGGATCTTGTGATGCATTGGTGGTACGAAGGGCTTCTTACCCGTGGGAGGGCCATGTACACTTCCAGTAAATAGCTTCAACATGTGAAGTATAGGCTTAAGAGGTGGAATAAATAATATTTTGGGAACTTGTAGGCTCAGAAGCTTGCTGCTCAATCCAAGCTGGATAGTGTCACTCATCATATTCGTGACCATGTGCTATCCTTTAACCTTTTGAATGCTGAGTCCTTTGCCATTAGGGGCTTAGAAGAGTGGGAGCTTCAAGAGGAGATTTTTTGGAAGCAAAAATCTCAGATTGATTGGCTTCAGGAGGGGGACAGGAACACAACTTTTTTTCATAACTCAGTTAAGGACCGTAGGCAAGGGAACTCTATTTCCAATCTTGTCTTGAGTGATGGGACTCAACTCTCATCTTGTGGTGAAATTTTTTAGGGAAGTTGTCAACTATTTTTCTAACCTTTTTTCTAGGGAGGATATTGCTGCTATATCTGAGGAGAGGGATATTTTGGATTGTATTCCCTGCTTGGTCTCAAATGAGATGAATGGGGCTCTTTTATGTCCAATCTTGTTACCTAAATTGGAGAAAGTTGTGTTTAGTATGAAAAAAGGTAAAGGACCTACCCAGATGGGTTTCTGATTGAGTTCTTCTAGGAATTTTGGGAAATAATAAAGTTTGATCTCCTTAAGGTGGTTTAGGAATCTCTTAGGAACAAACAAATATTTAAGTCTTTGAATTCTACTTTTCTAGCTCTCATACCTAAGAAGGAGGGGGCTAATCAGATGGATCATTTCAGGCCTATTGCTTTATGCAATGTTGTCTACAAGATCATCTCTAAGTTGATTTTTGAGAGACTCAAACCTCTCCTTGGTGCTTTGATTTCTACTGAGCAGGGAGGTTTTGTGGAAGGGAGACAAATCTTGGATGGTGTCGTAATTGCTACATAGATTATTCACTCTATGGCTTCCTATAAGGAGAAGATGATGTTCTTTAAGCTTGACATGGTTAAAACTTATGATTGGGTGAGCTGGGAGTTCCTTTAGAATATCCTCTTGACCTTTGGCTTTAAAGAGGAATGGGTGAGTTGGGTCCTCAGTTGTGTGACCTCATCTTCCTCTGTTCTCATCAATTGGGAATCTTCAGATTGGTTTAGTGCTTCTTGGGGACTTCAGCAAGGGGACCCTCTGTCCCCTTATCTTTTAATTATCATGTTGGAGGGTCTTGGTAGATTTATTAAATCTTAGGTGCAGTAGGGTCTTATTCATGGTTGGAGCTGGAACAATGATCTCCCTCCTTGTTCTATCTTTAATTTGTGGATGATACTGGACTAATGGGCTTGGCCAAAATTAATGAGGCAGTGAATTTTAGGAGAACTTTAGAAATCTACTTGAAAGCTTCTAGTCAGAGTATTAATGATGATAAATCTTCCATTTATTTCTTCAATATTCCTTGACTCATCCAGAATATGATTGCCAGGATTCTTAGATTCCAAATTGGCACTCTTCCCCTGATGTACCTGGGGATTCCTTTGGCTCTAGGACCTCAGCGTAGAGATTATTGGCAGGGGATTTTGGATAAGTTCTAGAGTAAGGTTAGTCATTGGACTTACAGATGGATCTCTTCTATGGGTAGAGTGATCCTCCTAAAAGCTGTGGTGCAGTCTCTCCCTATTTATAGGTGTTGTGTGTAGATTCCTCCTACCTCCTTTGTGAGGGATTTTGATGCTCTTTCTCGACAATTCCTTTGGTCAGGTAACCTCCTTTCCTCAAAGTGGAGTTTAGTCAAGTGGGAGTCTATCTATAGGTTGAAGCATGCTGGGGGCCTTGGCATTAAGTCTATGGCTCTTGTGGTTACAAATTTGGTGGCTAAGCTATACTGGAGATGGTGCAACAACTAGGATCAAGATTGGGCCAAGATTCTTACTTTCAAATATGTTCCTGGGGTTGAGAGCTAGGATGTGTCATGGATTGCTTTGTTAGGAAAAGGTTCTTGCATTTGGAATGCTCTTAAGAAGGGAGCTCAACTTGTTCAGAAGGGGCTCTTCTGGATATGTAATAAGCGCTCTGATGCTCTTTTTTGGTTGGATTCTTGGGATGGTCACCCTCCCATTCTCTCTAGTCTCCCTCAGCTTCTACCTCTTTACCAGGTGTTCTCTGATGCTGGTTGGATTAACATGGAGCATTTTAAAATAGTTAAGTGCATTGGTCAACTGGAGGTGTTTTGCGGGAAGGATCCGTAGGAGTGGCCTGTGGGTGGGTCTGATGAGGATCATGCTACTTTTTGTAAGGTCTTGGAGGGTAGGCTTTGCAACTCTCTGAATGAGACAGACAAGTTGGCTTGGAGTCCTAGCCCAAAAGGTAATTATACTATTGCTCAAGGTTATGCTGTGTTTGATAGGAATTTACATGGTCCTGCTGAGGTGCCCTGGTAAAAGATGGTTTGGAACAATTTTTCTTGGCCCAAGTGTAACTTATTTTTATGGTTGGTTGCCTAGAGGAAATGTCTCACTTGGGAGAATATTCACAAATGGGGGTTTCAGGGACAGTCCATTTGTTTTCTTTGTTTGTGCAGTGAAGAATGTTCTTTCCACTTATTCTTTCAATGCCCTTTTTCTCATGAGATTTGGCACAGATGGTGGGAGGATTGGCATCATGGTTGCATTCATGCTTCCTCTCTTATTTAGTTTTGGGAGAGCCTAGGTAGGCCTCCTATGAAGATGCCTTTTCTCCAGGTGGCCTGGAGCATTAGGCCTATTTTCATTCTTTGGAACCTTTGGCTGGAATGGAACCGCATAGTTTTTTGTGATTCTAGATTAGATAGTGGTCAACTGTGGACGAAGATTATCAGTAGACTTTAGGAGACTATTTTTGCTAAATGTGATATGTCTGAAAGTATTGATCCTGGGGATGTTGTGGTTGTGTGGGATCTGAGCTTGGGTGTTAATAGTAGGGGTTGCATTGCTGGCATTATGCCCCGTCATGTCAAGAAATAGGTCTATCGTGATGGGAAGTGGGCACCTCCTCCAAATGGGGTACTGAAGATTAATACAGATGGATCTTCTTGTGGAAATCCTAGGCATGTGGGTATTGGTAGAAGTAAAGATGGGGATGTTGTTTTTTGCTTCTCTATCTATAAAGGGCATTAATCTAATAACCTGATGGAGGCCCTTGCTATTAAGATTACTGTTGAGTGGGGTTGCTCTCTTAGCTGGAGGATGATTATCTATGAGTTTGAATCTTAGATTGTTGTGAATATGTTGAACAACCAGAGATTGGATGGTGTTAGTTGGCATTTAGCTTCGATGGTCAAACATATTTTTAGTTTTTGCAGCTCCTTGGAATCTATCTCTTTCTGTCATATCCCTAGAGAATGGAATAACGTGGTTGATTGCTTGGTGAAGTGGGCCTTAGAGAAAGGGTATGGCTGGGATATTAGTGATAGGAATGAGTTACCTTCTAATTATCTGGGGATTTTGGAGAGAGTTTTGTTGGAAGACAGAACTATGTAGTGTTATTGTTTAGTTTGTTGGTGGTTCTCCTTTTTATTGAGCTTGTGGCTCTTGCCTTGTATCTTGTTTTGGATTGAATAAATTTTTCCCCCCTTTTTAAAAAAAAAGAAAAAGAAAAAAAAGATGTATGTTGTAATATGGCATTGCATACGGGGGTGAATATAGATGTAATTCATGTATAACAATAAATATAAGTAACTACCTGGGGGGATGGGGCATGATGTCAATCACAACACCCAATCAGGAAGGGTAGATGCATGAGGTTCCTCATGGCATCAAAACCTAGTGTGTGTGTAAACAATAAATACAAGTGTCATGGTGAAGAAACATACAAGGAAACATACATACAAACACATGAGGCACACAAAAGTAGGCCAAAGGGCCACAATATAAGGGAAATGGGCACATGTCACTAAATATGAGAATGGAGACATATAAGGACATGTTCAAATGTCCACATACGTAAGCAACAACAATTTTGCTTAGATCCACATGAAAGGACATGTTCAAATGTTCACATATAGAAGTAGAAAATCACACACAAGGGTTATGGGCACATGCCTAAGTCATACAAATAGAGAAGTGGCATAGAGCCAGAGAACAATGGCATATTCAAATGTCCTCAAAATAGAAAAAGCATAGGAAAAACAACCAATTATAATCTAGGAAAAATAAAAATGAAGGCACGTATAACTATGTAGTAAAAATCTATGTAAATGCCATATATGCTGAGTCTAACTAGTGATAGTCAATAAAATATCTGAGCAATGAGTAGTAATGATCAATATCAAGATATATCAAAGCATAAACTAGAGTATAAAATGTAAGGATAGAACCTGGTTGTAGAAATTATGTATGAAATGTCCTCGAGTGGGTGGATGTATCAAATGAATAAACCTGGATTAGTGTATATGCCCCCAATGGGTAGATGGTATCAAGTCTTGTATGTAATTTTCAAGCACTCAATAAGAACAAGTGAAGCATATGTGTATGATAAAATTGACTATACTAAGATAGCTAGCAATATGCAATATTTGGAAAGTAGTAGAAATGTAAACATAACAATGCATACAATCTTTAAATTTTGTATTTTTTGAGTAATATTTGAATGCTTTTATATTTTGACATGTTATATTATTTTTGTGTTTTTTAAGTATAAGTTATATACAAGCAAATAAAAATAAACTATGTACAAGGAGTAAGAGAGAGAAATAAGTACGTACAAGAGTAGGAATCATACTAACTAATGAGTCTCATGGAAGACTCACTATCACCATGACCTGTGTCGAATAAGGGAATTGTGATCATACATATGGTGTGAAAGGGAAATTGTGATCCCATGATTTGTTGTAATATATAATTTGTCTCTAAAGATGCCTATGAAGTGATGCTATAATGTTGTGGCACTGATTGTGATGCCCTGTGAACTGTAAGGATCTTAGGAACCCATCTGATAGAAGAATAAGTTATAGGTGATGTAAGTTACTTATGCTGAGAACCCATAGAACCCAATGAAGCTGGTCTCAATGTAAACTGAGTAGAAGAAGTCCACTAGAAAAAATGACATATATCTAACATAGGGGTCTCTCTAGTAATGGTCTTTATAAGAGAGTGTATATACCATAGGAGTAGATTTGGCCTGAACTGATTACTCTATTAAACACTATGATGTATGCATAGGTGATATACTCTCTATTATAACTGATAACCATGTAATATCTAGTAATGGTGTTGGAACCTTAACTGGTGTCTATGCTATAATTGTAGCTAAAACTGCTTATGGGATAAGTAGGGGATACTCATACAGGACACCTTCAACTATAACCACCTAATTAGCATTTATATACTTTAGGCATTGGTGTAATATAGATGGGATGGCTCAAAGCTACTATATCCATGGTTTTCCCAATAATATATCGAATACACATGCATTAGGTACTACCAGGAACCGAGTGGCTATGTGTGTTGGTCCCCTTGTAATGGAAGCATAATCTCATTGATGGAGCTCTAAATGTGGACACTAAAGGTTTGAAACCACTGATGATTGTATCTATGGGGAATATATCTAGCTCTGTGTAGTTCAAGTTCTATAAGAGTGTCATGGTACACATACTTATGCTTGATGTGTTATTAACCATAACACTATGAATAGGATGGTGGTCTATGCATGCTTGTATGAAGAATTCATGTAAACATGTGTCATCATCCACAATATCCTACTCTTAAAATGTGATAAGTGGTCTAAGTGGAACTATAGTGTGATACATGCCAATAATTTTATGTAGTGGATGTGTCTTTTTTGTAACTATGTGATATGAATCTAGTGGTGGATGTGCATGGTATGTGTAATGAACACCTTATCTGCCCTTGCCTCCTTCATTTTATTCTTAGATCTAAAAATATATTTAGTGCCTTATCCTCTATTTGCTATTATTTTAGTGCTTCTATGGATTTTCCCACATCAATAATATTAGCCTAAATGAGATCTTGTATCTTGTGCTTTAGGCTAATGCATTTGTTTATCATGTGGCCTAGTGCCCTGTGATACTCATAGAATGAATTTGAATCATAAACCTTTGGAAGAGGCCATGTTGTATCAACCTATTTAATGGGAGGGAGATATATGACATTGGATTTCAATATTTATTATAGAACCCCTATTGATGACTCTAGAAGATTATTGAAGACTCTACATTGAGGCACATATAATAGTAAGTTGGGAAATGGCTCAAAAGCTGCATTTACTATGGCCTTTTGATCACGTATGTTTTTTTTGGCCCTTAATTTATATAAAGGTTTGTTTGAACTCTTAATATTTGATTTTGATCCATTTGTGTACTTGATTTTTCCCATTAATAATATCTTAACCTCTCTTTCCTTGATTGTATGGCACAAATTGTTGACTGTAGATTTTTTTTGAATAAGATAGCTTCATGCAATGCTAGTAGGAGACTTTGTTTAAATATATCCTAAAGCTCTCTATTTTCCATGGGGCTAGTCAATTTGGATAATATTGTCTTGTATCATGAGACATAATCTATGATAGGCTCATTTGAATTTTGATTTAACTATGCCACTTGTGTATATGATATCTTATCACTGATGTTGATAGAGAAGTGTGATAGGAACATATTAGATAAAGGATTGAATTCCATGATAGATTTATTTGGTAAACCATAGAACCATTATAAGGCATAATCCTTGAGACTACGTGGAAATAATTTTGAAAGAAGACAATCATTGGACACATAGTCTGAGCATGCTGTTTGAAAAAATCTTTGGTGATGGTTTGGGTCACCCTTGACATCATATAATATAAGCTTGGGTGCTATGAAACTAGATGGTAGGGGAGTTTACCCTATATGATGTGCCAAAAGTGTATGCAAGAGAATATTAGAATCCTAGGCATGTGATGGCCTATTGGCTTCCTTTTCGATATGTAACACCTTATACTATAGAGTATGAATCTTATGCATAAGGGATTGTACATTTGGAGTGGAGGAACTAGCCACAAGTGGTGTAGCCATCACTAATGGTTGAATAAATTTCTTAGGTTATGCTATCTGATCTAGTTGAGTTGCCCCACTAGAGGTGTAACAACATTATTAATTGGAGGAATTCAAGATTGACCATTATTTGTTTTATTCTTGATTTCCATTATGGCCTATAGGTTCTATATATGATCAAGGGGTTATTATTGAATTATAGATCTGAAGCATTTTAATACCTCATATTTGTTCATAATCATGTCATTATTATTAAGTAGAGGGAGTGTGCCTTGATTTTCAATGTATACCTCATCTTGATCTTGGTTGTATTGTTTATCTTCGAATTCATTATCATTGAATTCCACATAATCAAGTTGTAAGGGATTCATAGCTAGAGTTTTAATAGGTTCCTTATCCTTGTTATAGGCTAAGATAACCTAAATCTAAATATGCTCTATAATATTACCACCTAGTCTAGCACTTCTTCTTAATGGAAGAGAGATAAATTTTTTAGATGACATATAGTAAATAAAATTGAATAGAGTTGCTAAAATAGAATATATGAATGATAAAAAATTAATAAAAGCTAATGAAAATAAGAAAAAAAGGATACAAACCTTAAGAGCATATATGGTTAGTGTTTTAAAATCTAGGGTTTTTTGCACTAATTTAAATTATATGTAATAAGTTGAAACTTTAATATGAAATTGATTTAATTTAACTAAGTTGTCTAAAAAATAATTATAAAATTAGAACTATGCATCCCTCAATTATTGCACAAAAATTAGAATTAATACAAGCTAGGGTTTGAAACAATATTCAAAGTAAGTTAGGTTGATCAAATGATTTAACCTTTTAGGGTTTAACTATGTAAATCCTATGTTTAGATTAAGGGGTTGAGATGTGTAAATCAATTAAATAATATGCAATAATTTTTTATGGATTTTGACTTCTTTTGACTTTCTCAATATATATATATATATATATATATATATATATATATATATATGCTTAAATATAAACTTATTTGGAAAGATACTGTCGTGGATGATCTGGGTTTTGAAAACTAGGTTTTGGATAGTTCTGAGTGTCATCAATAGTGTCCCAAGATCTGTTTGCTCACTAGATAGTAGTACCACACCTGGATAGTAGTGTCATACTTCTGTAGTGTCCTCAAATTGGCATTAGTATCCTCTTTTTAAGATTGTTCCTATTTTTTAGGAGTACTCACCTATGTTTGTAGGTCCTATTCCTCCATGCATAAAATTCAAAACTCTGTGTTGTGCTTGGAAAACCTAATTTAATGTATAAACCCTAATCCTCCTTAAAAGTATGGCATGAGAAATAAGTGTGTGTTTATTGGTCAGTTAGGATAGACATTCTCAACACCTTGATGTGAAGAGAGTTGCCTTCATACGAATACTCCACGGAGGGATCAATCCTGATGTAGTTTTTCCACCTAGTGCTTGGTATAAGTGCAAGTGAATGCTAGAATGAGAGTGGTCTTACATGTTTTGAGTGTTCTTAAGCTTTGAAATATTTTGAATTTAGGATTAGGACTCATATAGATGTTAGTATGCAAAAGTAGGGTAGAATAGGGATCAAATACCTTAATTTTTCTCAATTTGTCTTTTGTTTGAATAGGCTTTTGCATTTATTTTCCATCTAGTGAATAGAGGTCAAATAGATTTGTATTTAAAGAAATCTATAACTTGTACAGATAATAAAATGTAATTAGGTTAACCTTAGGAGGGGCACACATTTAGAAAAGTATCTATTCAAAAGAGTTATGGAAAAATATAATAACACCCAGTTGGGGACTCTTCTGCCATATGGTTGTAGTGTCCCAAATGTGGCGCTAATGTCCACTTGGTAGACTGATGGGAAAACTAGGTTGGGATCTAGGAATGCTGACTTGGGACTATGTTTGAACTAACTATATATGTATGTGGTCTAAACAATGGCTAGAAAATCATGTCTAAATCTCTAGGATAGGTCTAGGGATAAGCTAAGAATAGGCTAACTCAATCATTACTCTTAGTATTCAAATACCACTTTGATGTGATTACAATCTCGTACGTACTAGATGGTCCCAAGTGTGGCTAATGCAAGAGCACAATAACATAAATTGGGTTCATACCTACTAATTTACTATGCAATGGTTTATTCCTTTGCATAGTGACTCCAACCATTTACTGCTTAATGGAGTTTGATGTTTAACAAGACTTGACCTGTATTTTTATTAGGATTAGATAAGCTAGCTCCTCAGCCCCTAGAAATCATAGTATCATGTGCCCTGATTTGTATACCACACCATGGAATAAGGTTATTACAATGTTGGGAGATGAAAACCTAGGTCAATTCATCCCTAAAGAACTCATGGGGAGGTGATGAACTCCCACCGATAAGCCAAATGCATAAAAAGAAATAAATGAAAAAGGAAAGACTTTAGATGTTATTTCTAGGTCACCCAAGTCAATCAAAGCTTAGGGAGAGCATACGTGACACATTGTTGACATAAATTTCAAATAAAGGAAATAAACTAGGTGCTTTTGCTTAGCTGAGTTCCCTAAATGGGATGGGGGAGAGCATACATGCAATAGTTCATAGTTTGCCATAAATAAAGAAACTAGGCTAGTGAATTTTGAAATTTAGCTAGTAATGAAAAAGAAACATAAAGTAGAAAATATTTTAAGATATCTATATGTATTTTTCTTTTAATAACACTAAATCAAGATTGAAATTTTGGCCCCTTGGCCTTGTTTGCACTTGTAAAAACTTAAAAAAAATCTAAAAGACAAAATACAACTAATTGGATTTTTAAGCACTAAACAAAATGTATGTGAGATTTAATTTTAAAAATGCTTAAAATTTTATCTCCACCTTAGGTCCTACAAATTTTTGGAGGGTTTGACAAAGAAAGTGAGTAAACAATAATTTAATTTGAGCTCTTAGGTTTCTATTTCTGTCCCAGAGAAAATGGACAATGATCACACAAAGATCCACACCGATTCTTGAAATTGATGATTTTAGATTATTGACATTTCCTATAAACACATAAAAATAACTCTATTTTGAAATAAAAATTGTTAATAAAAAATTTTAAGGCTCAATATTCTCATGGTTTCTACAAAAAAAGGTTACACAGATAAAAAATATGTTATCAAACATAAAATGAAGGCAAGGAAATCAAGAAAATTCAATTTTAGCCATGTTCCTGCCTTGCTCTATTTTTAACGCAGAGATCGTGGTTGATTCTTGGAATTGACATCAATCCAAAAAATTAGTGTCAATCCCTACAACCTTGTTAAAAAAAAGATGTAAAATATTAAGCTAAAACTTGAAACTTTAAGATTTTAGTGCATTTGTTAGAAAAAATAAGACTAACATACTAATCTTCTTGGACATACGAGATGCTTGGTCCCATCAGGTGTGCCATTATGTACCTTAAGAGTTTAATGAGGAAATAGTATGTAGATTAGTCTCTTGTTAGTACAAATGAGAAAACATCAAGAACAACAATTCACTAAGACTAAAATCTCTTACCTAAGAAGTAGGGGAGCATAACACAATAAACAAGAGCACAAAATAAAGATGAAGATAATACAATTTTCTTACCTCCTTTATCACATATTATGCTTACTTTTTGGCATAAGAATGTTTGTGCTTAGCCTATAATGATTGTATTATTTCAACATTTCTCTTCCAAGGTGGTAGCATCTCTTCAATAATCACTTGTGACTTGATGTGAATCATAGCATAAATTGGGCATTATAACATTAATCTTCAAGGGCTTCTAGAAGGTATTCCAGTAGAATAATCTTACACACAAAAGCTTGTTTATCAATGGTGTGGGAACTTTTATTCATAGCTCAAAGAACTAAATCTAACCTTAGGTAGGTTAGGTTAAATTATAATTTAGATTGAGTCTAAATTAACCTAGATTGAGTTAGTCTAACTTTGTGTGAGGTTAAAGCACTCATGAAATCTTGACACCTCAGTTTATGATATTTGTGAGGAATGGCAACTCACTTTAGATATTTTTGACGTGTGAGTCATATTTTTGAATATTTATGAGATAAAAAATCACTTTATTAGCTCATTTGACTTCATTTTTGCCTAAAATTCTTTTTTGAGTAAATGAAATTCACTAATTTGATTTGGAATTTTTGTTTAGTCAGGTTAATTAAGATTTGTAAAATAATTAGTCTTATTTAGTGATTTTTAGATTTTAGAAATTGTTTTAAATGTCATGAATTAATAGCTTGACATGCCAAAAGTGCCAAATTACTAGGTTTTAAATTGATTAGGGTTATAAATGAAGTAGGTTGGTGATGCATACATGATAATACACTAAATAAGCTAGCCTCATCACATTTCTAGGTAATTAAATACCTTACACAGATGAATTTGGGAAATTTAGGTGATTTTTAGGCTTAAAATGTGTCATTTGCTAGAAATTGAACTGAATGCTAGTTTAAACACAAAAGTGGCCAAAAAGGAGTGTCTATAAATACTACACACACATACACTTAGGGTGGCTCCTGATGTGGCACTGTTGAAGAGGAAAATGGTTGAGTGATAGTTGTGGAGACAAAAGTAATCATTGTAGCCCTTTAAGGGATCAAAATTGGCCCTATTGAAGTATGTATTACTATATATCCAAAAAATTAGAGACCCTGTGATGATGTGGCAACACTTATAGTTGATTGCATGTTTGGTATTGACCCAAACGTTCCCTCTGTGGCTCTGAGTTTTTCAAATAATGCTTGTGCTATCTCAAACTCTTTATTAATTATTGACTAAATTTGAATTTTGGGTCAAATTGGGGCACCCCTAGGTAAAGAATTAACTTTTAAGTGTTTTAGGGGTCTAATACATATGTCACAAGGTGTTTTATAGGTTAATTAATGTCATTTAATGTTATACTAGCCTTGGTCCTTAGTCATTTTGAGGTAAAAAAAGGGACATTTAATGAGTTGTACATATTTATTCTTAAGTGTGAAGGTTTTAAAATATGATGTCACATCCCATGTGTCCCAAGAGGTCTTAATAGACTAACATAACTGAAAGGTGGTAGGTTCTTTAGAAAAAAAGGTAGTTTTCTTGGGAAAAAAAGGTGAGTTTGGCACTTGTACATCCCATGGGGAAGTGTGACACATGGGAGAAGATCATGGTATGTATCTTTAGCTTCTCCAATCTCAAATACACATTTAAAATGCTCTGGAAGTGCCATTTTTGGCAAAAAACTATTTTTCTCCTTTTTCACCCTTCTTGGCAAGTAAAAACAGTCTTCAAATTTGTACTTGGTATAGACAACATAGGAGGTTTCAGATAAAACACCTTGGGGAGGTGAAATTAAACTTAGATATATTCATTTTCATATAAATATTCTAAATAATGGTTGCCTATGCTTCATGAACCATGCTGATGAAGTTAATTATGTTTTTCTACTTGCTAATCTGTGTACCCTATAGGTTTTGCCTTAATTTTAGCAATTTTGTACAAACCAATTACTGAGTTTGATTTCAAAGGATTTTATCTTCCTTATATAATTTTCCCCATAATTTTTTTAATTTTTCAAGGTGTTGTGATGGGAAAATCATCTCAAATTTGTAGACTGCTCTCATTTGGTATGACAGGCCAATTTTCCACCATTTTTAGATCCTCATGCTTTGTTAGTGATTCCAAGGGGTATAAATAAGTAAATTACCATGTTTTAAATGTTTTATTAACCCATAACCTTTATATGATCTTTATCCAAGAAATTATCCATGAATGTGCATTCACAAGCACCATTTAGTCAATCTACTATATGACTGTCAAACCAATCAACCAGGCACTTTATGGAGGATGCCATGATTAGAAGTAGAGTTTTGATAGATGTTATAATATTTTTGAGTGATATTAGAGATTTAAAAAAAATTATAAGGTCTAAATCTTACCACAAACACCTATATCCCATGGTCACTGATTGTTATCGTCATATACTGCCTATATAGGAAAATATGCACTTACAGGTGGATGGCAAAAAGCTGAAATGTTATTGTGAGGTGTGAAAACAAGTGATAAAGATTTACCTTGAATCCTATCATGTAGGTGATCATGGAAATACTTATTTGGAGTGTCAAAATGTCAAAAAAAGGTATGGAACATCTTTCAATAGGGAGTGACTGAATTTGGGCCCTTTTCCCCTAAATTAGCAAAACAAAGGCCTAAGACATTTTGGTGGAGGCAATTAAAAAAGGTTTACAATGTTTTATATGCATAATATTGTGATAATATTGTATCTTATATATATAAAAAGACCATTTCAAGGTTTTAAGGATAAATATTTAGTGGAATATGGTCATTTGGGGCCTCAAATTTGCTATTAAAATGCTAATTTCCTTCAATATCATCTACAGGTCTAATTCCTTAAAAAGACCTTCTCCACCCAAAATGTAAAATCAGACTATGATAACTTGTGTAATTAGTTAAAAGTGGTTTAAGTGAGCATTAATGGAATAAATATCATTAAAAGAGGAGGATGTACTATTTTTTGCTTCCCATGTATACTTCTAGTCTGTACACTATGGAAATGTTGATTTATAGCGGGGTATATGATAATGACTCAAATTTGATGCCCAAGTGGTGTTTTAAGACTCTAAAATTGAGTAAAAGTTAAATAATGTATTTTTTGACCAAAGGGAGAACAAGGGAGGTCATCATACATCATAACCATGCCCAAAAGAGCTCACATACACCTACAGGAATTAGTAGATAGGGGTGTCTCAGTCATGGCAAGAAGAAACTCAGTTATGAACCCAAAGAGCATATAAGGTGAATAAAATGTATAATAAGTTATAAATTGGTTCCTTGGTTCAATGGAGAGTATATCCATATCATTACTAAGTCCAAATGAGCTAACACACATACCTACAGGCATAGTGTCAAGGAGCAGGACACAGTCAAGGTAATATACTCAATCACCTAGGCAAGAGTCTAAAGAGCATGGGGAAGTTGAAGTGATAAGTGAGTTGGAAGAAATTTAATTATAGTTTTAATAGTATTATTAGACCCTCAAAAATTATGAACAAGGTAGAGAAAGGCTCTACCAATGCACATATTGCTCTTACCCAGGCCCTTGCACACAGTCAACTTTCTATGATTGGTATTGAAGGTTTTTCAACCCCAAAGTGTTAGAAAATCAACGTCATAGTTGAGGTTAATGTTGGGATAACTTAAAAGAGTGTGTTTTAATTATTTTTAATGAATATAACTTCAAATTAAACTACATGTCCAATCCTAAGAGCTCTAACAAGCAAAACATAATCAAAATGATAAAACACAATTTTGAGAGCTCAAGGTTAATGAAGGGTAAATGAAGGTATAGTGTAATGAATGGGTGGGATATGAATCCATAATGATAAAATAAGATTAAATAGGCTATTTAATATCATAAATAGGGGCATTAGAACTCAAAATTGGACAACATACAATCCATATGCCTTTTCTACACATAGTCTACCTCTAACAAGCTTGTCGTGAGGTTTTTTTAAAATTAGAGGGCCTAGAGACATGACCAAGAGATAAAAACTAGTATAAATCCTCTAGAGGACATGAGGAATACCATAAAATAGTTATTTTTTTTATAAAAATAGTGTAAGTTCCCTTTATTTTATCTCAGACATAGGGCACTTCCCTAGGTGCACAACTCTGTAGTCAAGAGGTTTGGTGGAAAAAGAGTCAATAAAAATTTGATTGGAAACCATAAAGAGTTTTGGAGAGTTGGAAAAAATAAATACCAATATGGAAAACCTTGAAAAGATAATATAAACTAAATATAATGCTCTAAACCTTCAGTGTTACAGTGAAATATGTCAAGCAGGGTTTAGTCCTAGAGGCCATATAGAAGATCACTTTCACTTGAAACCTTGGTAGAGAATTACAATACATTTGGATATGTTTATGGAAGAATAAAATAGGTTTTTAAGATGGTTAAATGCAAATAATCCCAACAAGAAGGTCTAAAACACCAAAAGTTGCAGACAACCTATAAGGCCAACATTAGGTCTAGTGTCTAAATGGGGGGTTTTTCACACTTATAGCATGCGATGAGAATTTTAAACTATTAAGACATATTTTTGAGGTAATATAATATATGTTAAATCTATTTATATGTTAAGGAAACTATGAAAAGGTCACTTTTGGTTTAGAAACCAACTTAAACATGTAGGGAATAGAGAGACAAGCTCGATAGACTAACTTGGAGAGCTCACATCCCTCTTGAATATTTGCATGTGTGACAAAGGAGTTTGGAGGTGTTATTAGGGTCCTTGAACACCATTTTTTTGAGATTTTTTTGTAGGTTGAATTTCAAGTTTTTATGAATAATGCTTAAGAGTCAAAACTACTCAAAACCCTTACAAACCCTTCCTAGTAACCAATTTGGAGAAATGGAGTTGGAAAGCTAATATAATGGACCATTTTGATTAGGATGATTATTGGAAATTTAAAATGAATCCCTAAAACTACTTCCCATGATTTTTGGATGTATGGGCTTATATGGACATGGTACAAAACAATGTAATTTTTACTATTTTGTGTGTTTTGTAGGCTACAAGAAGTTTCAAGAAATGTTATAAAGTTTGGGGGAAATTTTATGAATTGTAATAAATAACTATCGACATTTCATGCCTTCAAAAAACTTATAAGTGTGCAAATAATATCTCTCAGCTCAGCCAATCAAATCTGGCATAGTGGACAAGCTAGTGAGAAGTGTGAAAACTCTAAGTGGAAGAGATTTTAAGGTGTACCTAATGCTTCTAGGACATGGAGGGTATTATAACTTGTCATATACTCCCTCCCATGGATTTTAATGAGCATATAAGGCCAAATTTGAGGACAAGTGTGCAGGTTGCATGAAGGAGGAATTTTTTGGACTACAGATGATGAGAGCTCACTTCCAGATGATTATAGATGACTAGGCCTATAACCAATGCATGGAGAGGCATGAATGAAACCCTTTCCATTAATTCCAATAATTAGACATATCCCTAATAAATTTAGGGATGTTTAAATAGGGCTAATCATGAAGGCATTTTTTGAGTCAGAATGAGGAATTTCATGCCACTTTGTAGGAGTTTCATACCTTGTATTGATGCTTGTACTTCCTGACCTTGCATGGTTCATCCCACATCCTCTTCTCATACACAGGTAACTAATTATCTCAGCTTGATAAGTGTCCTTGTGACCCTTGGAATTCTCTCTTCTCCCCTCTCTCTCAAGTTCTATAAGAACTAGCCATTTTTGCCATTGTAACTTATGCTCCACCTGAGTATGGTGCCGGCCTACTCATTTACATACCATTTGATCAATAAGAATACTAATTTTTACCTCTTCATGACTATTATTAGTGTGTTTTTATTTAATTTTGGATCTTTCTTAGTGAATACTATGGATTTCTTAACATGATGTCTCATTCTTTCACCCTATTTGTATTTGGAAAGCTTCTTCTTATAGGGCATGTGAAGTGTTATAGGAAATGCCAAGGATTAAGTGAGTTAGTATATTCACTAGGACCATTCAAGGCCTCTTGTGTAGTCTTCCTATCTTTGCACATTCATCCATAACCTCATAACGTAACATTGATGTGAGAATATATAGATTAAAGGAGTGTATGTTTAGTTAGTCCTTTGTTCTCATGTGTATCATGCAACTGGTTAGAAGTCATCATATTATTTGGTGTATCACCCCCCTTAGGATAGTTTTCTTTTAGTTATCTATCTCTCTTTTCCCCTAAAATTTTTAGGTGTACTTGTGATCCAAATTGGTACATCAAGGGAACTAGCCCTATCTAGAGATTCACCTCATCCTTAGGCTACCCACAAGCCTAGAGGTGTTTCTATTGTGCCACTTGGATGAGGAGAGCTTAGGCATCTCCTCAAAGGGTGAAAATACAAATGACAACATTAATAATATCAAAATTGAGTAAGGTTGGCTTAAATACTTTGATAGATTCAAGCAACAACCTTATATGCTCTACTTCTAAACTCTTAAACTCTACACCAAGGGATTTGATGTTTGTTACTCTATATTTATCAAAATTGATCAGATGTAGAATCTCATCATTAGTTTTATAAATAGTTAATTTAACTTCTTATTTAAATCTATCTGCAACTGCTTTAAGGAGTGTCTCAAAATTGGGCATGTTTACTATCTCTCTTGTATAGGTTATCATATCTATGAACCTCATATCTCTCAAAATTTCTAAGGCCTCATTATCTGGATTGAAAATTGTCTTATCAAAGACTTCATTTATGTATGCCAATTAAGGGCACCATCCATTTTTATAATTACTTAAATTAAGGCCCATGCAATATCTTGGCTGGACATTAGGTTTAGGTGATTAAATGTGCTACTTATGGTACACTAAACCAAAAAGGTAAGCCTCTTTTTATATTCTTTTATTTGGTGCCAAATTTTAAACACCTTCATTTTCTTAGGCTAACTTTCTCCCTTAGATGATTGAATATTATTCAAAATGTTATACACCCTTGTGGCTACACTTTGGATACTATCTATAATTTCTCAAGGGGCATGGATGATTTTTCTCTATAGTATCTACTATTGTGCTTCCTTCTTACTCCTATACATATCCTTCATCACCTCTCTATCCAAATCCACAAAAGAGAAAAAATCCTTTGTATACTCTATAATGTCATTTAGATTCTTTTTGGCCTTTTTTTCCAAGGAAAATAAGTTTTCTTTTCATTCAAACTCTATCTCTTCCCTTGTACTCATGTTTGCTAATTTCCTCTATCTCATCCTTTGAATTCTGCCACTTTATTTATCAAACTGGGTAGAGACTATAGGTAGTTCAGTGAGGACCAAGTTTTCTCTTTCATCCTTATAGCTTTTTGACCCATTGGGGAATAATAAGTTCCCCTTCTCTTTTAGTTTAACTTGGGTCTTTGGAGGTAGAGGTTGGAGTGATCATTGGTGGGGGTGTTATTACTAGAGGTGTTAATGAAACACTTATTTAAATATGGAATGGTAGGGGTGGTTGAATAATTTTTTACCATCTCAAGGCTTCTTTTTTAGGGGTGACTCTGGCTGCATACCCAGTCAGGCTTGGAGTTCTCATAATTATCACCATGGTTGCCTATATAGTTATATATTATGGTAGTTATGGCCCCTATTGAGATAAATACTTTGGAAGAAATGGTGGCCCCTATGGATCAAAAATAAAAATTGAAATCACATTTTCAAAATAGACTTTTTTCTTTGGAGCCATTCCTTGGGTTGATGTTGAAAGAATAAAATAATCGATCAAACTAGAAAATGGAAGCTTTAGAATGGAAGGTGGAAAATCTATCTTGAGTATCTACAAAATTAATAGAAGTAAGAGAAGAGACTACCCTATTAATATCTTGTCTCTCTTCCTTATTGAAGATATGCTAGCCTAATGGTCAAGCTAGAGTTTCTTATTCTTGTAAACTTCATAGACTCATTACTTTGGACTTTTCTAATTATGTCTCCTCTTTAGTTTTAAATTGGGCTCATTCCTCACTTGACCTTAGTTTTGTTCCCTTTATTATTTCTACATTCCCTTCCTCCTCATCTGTAGGATAATCCACTAGTGATATCACATGTCCATGCTCTTCTTCCTTTGCTTCATGATCAAGGGATCCTCCTGGAGTAGCAAGACCTAATGATGGTTTTTCCTCGAATTGTTTGACTTTGAAGGAGGAATTGAAGAATTTGGATTTAATTTGGTAGGTTACTATGGAAGAAATAGGATGTGAGGGAGAAGGTAAAACTATTAAAGGAATTATTGAATAGGGGATTACCACTGCAGGTGGTGGTGAAGGAATGAAAAGTGGAACAATGATGGTGGAGGGAAGAATGGATGGAGATGGACCTTAATGAGGTACTTAAGGGGATGGAGGAGTGGATGGGAGATATGATAATTAATATTATAAAAAATCTAGGATATTTACATGTGTAGGTGTTGTAAGTGGAGGGAGACGTGCCAAAGAGAATGTACTCTGTTGTGTAGATTGAGGAGGTGTAGTATTCTCAACTATAGTGGTTGTGCCCATGATAGTAGCATATAAATGGGTGGAAAGAATATGGGGAATAGGAATACCTCTTATAATTTCCTTTCTAATCTAGAGGTTCTCCTCCCTTTGACTATTGGACTCTCCTTCTTGTAGATTGGTCTCTCCTTCTATAGGAGAGGGAGACTGGTCGTATTGTGCTAGATCTTGTGTATATGTTTGAGGCCATTAGTGACTCCATACTTGTTATACCTACCTTACCATTTAATTTGCATATTATTTGGTGATTTTTGGGTCATATTGAATGGCATGGGAAACAACCATTAACATATGTTTATCTCTCATGCAAGTCCAAACTTTAGAGTCATCTAATGCATTCAAGAAAATAAAATCATGTTTATACTCTTGGTGACCATATGTAATGGTCACTCCATTTTTATGATTAAGGATTTAAAGATATTTTCTAAATTTTCCTTTGGGATCCCATTCCCTAAATTAGGACACCTTTAAATTGTAATGGGATCAGACCTTTCTCAGTTGATTAAAGTGTGCCCTTACGACAAACTAAAGTTGTCTGATGCTTAGTAGGATTTTGAAATAATAATTTTGATGCCTAAGGCCAAGATAATCATATATATTATTGTATAAGTAGTGGGAAATCTCTTGTTTAACCACCTTATCTAGAATGTGGCATGGTAAAAATAAAGGGCGTACCCTTGTTCCTTCAATTTTGATTATGGTATAAACTGAGCAGTAATAGTAATCCCCCATTTTAGCTATGCATATTCTTAAATTATTAAATCATCTAGACATATGAGTTCCATGAATGGCTTGGTAGACTCAAGTATAAATTTCCTCACAAATCCTTATGATCTCATTCTTGAATCTATAGAATAATAAGAAATAATAATCCCCACATATTCTTTTATCCACATATTCTACAAATGGCTACCATAGTTCTCCATAGGTTTTATGGTTCATCTAAAGGACTGCATCCAATAGATATGACATCATATAAAAAATTATTTTAGCTAGATTTTGTTCATGTTTAAACATATGTGCCTTGAATTTGACACTAATAATCTCTCCTAGGGCAATATTTTTTTACGAGTCAGGAGAATATCCAACAATGAGACCCATTCCACCTATACATAAGTAATGATAGAAAAACCATATAATATGTTTAGAAGGGCCATGGCTATTCTAATATCAAGGTTGAATTTGATGATAATATTAGAGGAAATGCCTCCCTTGGGGTTCAATCTATGGAATTTCACTAGCCACTACTTCAATTTACCCTCTATAGTGTTATGTTTGAGCCATAAATTAGTCGAGACTTGGTTATAAGAAACCTCAGGCCTTAAAATCCTAATATACCTCTTAAATGCCCTTCCAAAAACATGTATAATTACATTTTTTTCTTTTTTAATATGTAGATAGTTTCCAAAATAAGTACCATTAAAGAACAAATCATGAAGCAAATTGATATAGGGCATTGCCTTTGGTTTCACTACCACTTGATGGAACCCCATGGTTTTAATTAGCAACAAGTCATTGATGTACTATTTATCCTCTTAGGATAGATGATCTTGTGAAAAGTATAGTGTTATTGACTCTATTACATTCTAGATGGCCAAATAGTATGAAAACATAAAATCCAGGGCACTTTTTTTTGAATAAAGTGTTTGTGTATTCGGTGTTTCTATCAATGTAATATGTAAAAGGAGCCTAGATGCATGGTTGTCTTAGAGAATCCAGTTCAATAATCTAGGAATATGTATTTCCATTATAGACTATCTAGATGCTCCTGTAGATTCACTAAAAAAAGTTAGGGCTTTTGGTTGCTTGAGAGCTCAAGATTGCAATGTTCAATTTATGGTGAAGTGACCTTACTTTGATTATATTTGGTATATATTTCCAGAGTTTATGCCTTGAATGCATAGTTCATGTGACATCAATGTGAATAATGACCTCTTAATTTTGTTTTGGTTTGGATTTAAACTCATCTATCAGCTTTGGTGGGTTCTCTTATTTTCTAAATGGCAACTTTTAATTAATTCATGTATGTCCAGTCATATTTTTAAAGTCATGTTTCAACCTTTCACTTATCAACCTTTGGTTTAACTATGAAAATTATTTGTGTACTCTATCCATGCACCTATTTAATCATGAAACTTGTATATTTATCATTTACCTAGGTATTCAAACTTATGATCTTGATTTATATGCTTCATGGATGTGAATTAATGAAATTAAGCCACATGAAGTGGTCTCAGGGTTATGGGTACTCAGAGACTCAGGGCCATGGCTATTTGGACTTTAAACTATGTAGTCCTCTAGTGAAGGTACTAGGATGTTGATGCATGGCATGATATCAAAGTTGTAGAGACTTAGAGTCTTAGAACCTTAGGGCCATTAACTTATTTCTTTACCTTTGAATTCCCACATTAATGAAATTGTGCCAATTGTCAAAATATCAGAGCTCAAAACCTTAAGGTAATTATATTATGGGGCCATGGGGCCATTAGGATTTGTTTCGACCTTCTAGGTTTTAGGTTAACATAATTGTGCCACATGGAGTAATCTTAGAGCCTTGAGAATGTGGAGGCCTTAGAATTTCCTTGAAGCAAACTTTATCCTAGTTAATGTGGTATTACCATGTAGACAACTTACAGTAACATCAATTGCCATTAAGGTACAAAACTTTTGTTAAACTATGTTATGTTGTGAGTAATGTGATAGTGCCACCTTTACCAAAAATTTAAAATACTTAAGACCTTTTATGAAGGCCAAAGGTTTATAATAATGTGATAGTGCCACTTATCCCAATCTTGGAGCTCAAAAAGTTTGGAACACTTAGAAGGTAGGGCCTGGTCAAGGATAATTTATAAGTCTCTACGTATAGTCTTGAAAATATACAAAAATAAAAGAAACACTAAGACACTATATATTACCTTCATTAGTCAATAAAACATAACGTCAATTTATTAGAAAAATTATGAAAGTCCAATGTTTAAAATATTTTACAGTTGATGCCTAAGCTTTGATTTTCATAATTCAAAATTTTGTAAATTTAGACATTTAAGGACAACCTTAGCCTTTTACATATTAAAACCAATATCAAGGATATCTAAGGTTCATAGGACCTTGAATTCAAAAAAAGGTGTGTGTTAGGGCACAACATGGTGTATAGAGTGTGGACAATGACATGAATTTCCATTCCATCTACAAAATTGAGTAATGAGGAAGCAATGTGTTGCGTACATGTCCCTTACTAATATTTGAAGCATATAGATTTTAAGACTGAATAAAATAAATATGATTCTAAGTAAAAACTAATTTCCAACCTGGAACTTAATGCCACACATGATTGCCCTTAGACCTAGCAAATCTGAGACAAAATGGTGTAATTATAGAAACTAAGAGTGTGAAACTATTGAGTACTAATTTGAGTAAACTGAGGTTCTAAGAAAATATATAAATTTATATTTTTTAAGCATTTGGATAATGATGCTAGGAAAGACACTATATCAATACTCTCCTATTCAAGGTGGCACTCCTATCCAAAGTGGCTTTTGGTGTGTTTTTTGAGCCTAAAATTGTGTCAATTGTGTATCCACTATCAAATATGGTCTATTTAATATTATGGGAAACCTAGTCTTTAATATAAATATCTATGAATGGCCCCTCTTTTTAGGTAATTTTTTGAGCTTGCATAAGAACTTAACTCAAAAGAAAAGGTTATGAAATAGTTTGCTATGATGTAAAAAATGAAAATTTGATAAATCATAACATCATGGAAAATCATGGCATCATCATGTATGTAAATTGATCATAGTAATAATGTAATATGCATTTGGAAACAAGCATTCACATTAAGTGTGTCTAGATAGATGTAATAATGAAGCAGACATGTAATGATCATTTGAGTATATAATGTTGAATATAACTACGTAGGGAAGAATGCATGATATCCATCATGACATTGGAAGGTCTAGATGGATGCATGATTTCCATCATGGCATCTAAATATTATAAAAGAATCAATCAAGGTGTCATAGCCATGACACACATAATCAAAGAGTATACACACAACACATAAAACATGTAATAGGAGGCCAAGGGGCCATAAACAAGGGACATATTCAAATTTCACTCAATCAAATATAAGAAACATACAAAGGAATGTTCAAATGCCCTCACACACATACATAAAAA
The DNA here is from genome assembly GCA_037957365.1 of Torreya grandis. Taxonomy (NCBI): domain Eukaryota; kingdom Viridiplantae; phylum Streptophyta; class Pinopsida; order Cupressales; family Taxaceae; genus Torreya; species Torreya grandis. Next base: position 909,831 of record JARHVA010005343.1, read on the forward strand.
TAATGGAGGCTTAGAGCCGCATATAAAGACATGATGAAATGTCCACACACAGAAAGAAGACAAACACAAATAAATGTTCAAATGTCCTCACATGCATACAATTAGAGATTTAAAGGATTAGAGCCATGCAATAATGACATATTTAGATGTCCTCAAAGTAAATAGGGAGATGCATATAAGATACAAAGTGAGGAAAGAAATATAAAGAGCATGGATGATTATGTATTCTGATCAACAAGAGCTAAGTTGTAATCTAAGTATATTTAATAACCAAGATAAATAATAGTACATCATAATGTTAATGAGTGAATAATATTGTAAGATGTAATACAATATAAAGTAATAATTTATGAGTAAGATAAAGTGGGAAAATAAGGATAAAAAATGTGTATATCATGCCCCCAATGAGTTAGCTGGTGAATACATATGTTGTAGGAACCCTGTGTGAAGTCTAAAAATTTGATCTCATTGGGACAACAACGAGGTGAAAGGCACTAGAGCAATGCACTCCTATACTCCACATCACTCCTATCTAAATGTAATTTTTGAGTGTGTAATAATGAAAGTGTTTGACACTAAGTCTAGGACTAATGTTTTATACAATCTAAAATCATTGATGTACCCTGGTGAAGCATTTTTGATATGAAATTGGCTAAAACATGCATAAAATACTATGCACAACTAAGCTGATGTATGGAAAAATACATATAAGCATACATAGGTCATGGTATTTGTTATTTTATAAAATATTTAATTATTTTTTAATTTTTTTGCATATATATGAATGTAAATATGATATGGTGATCTAAAAATTAAATAGCACATCCAAGGGATGTGGATAATCAAAAGGAAAATTTTGTGGGAGATTATCAATTATCGGGTACTAGATCTAGCCAAACTCAAATAAATCATCATCATTGTGGTTAACATGCCACTTGTGCTCTATAAATATTATTTTGTCTTTGGTGTTGTTCTGAATCATGTACATCCAAATATCATGTTGTTCAACTATATAAGAGGCCTTATGTGTTTTTTTAGGATATATTAAGTTAGAGCTTACCACCTCATTCTAAAATATCTAATTATCATCAAAACCATTGTGGAGTATACAAACTAGCTTCCCATCAAATCTAAATGTGAGACATTTTTGTGTTCTATCCATTATAGCTTCCATTTCTTGTAACCATGTGCTATTAAATGTAATTTATATATGAGCTCCTGTGGTCATGACAAATAGTAGTGTGTTCATAACCTTGGGACCACATGCAATTGGTATTGTAATGTGGCTTATGGAATATTGGTTAAATAACATGTTGTAACTCATTACTATCATGCCCTATATAGTGTAAAAATGTAAGTGTACATGTATTGGGATATGAGTCCTCATCAATGGATATGTGTTGTCAATATTGATTCTTAATGAAAATATGAATGGTCAAAGTATTATTCCTAAAACATGTATGGTTTATACATTCTTGGAGATGTTATGGGGCATTGGTTGGCTTAAGTGGTGGTTGTATGATCTATATAGTGCCCTTAGCCTTATACTTTGCAAGTTACTATTATAATGTTGAGAATTTATCTATAACATGTCCTGTGATTCTATGAAAATGAAAAAAGGGATTACCATCCTAATTTGACAAACATATAACAAATCTATGGCATACCATTGGCAGGGCTATCAATTTCCTATCAAGTAATATTTGTAACATCATATGCAGTCTATCTTATGCATTGTTTACTTGTATTTTGATAATTGGTTCAATATCCATATACGTAATATTATTTATTGAATTTAAAAATGGATATAAAATTGTATGTGGGGTGGTATACAACTAATAACAAATGTTATTTCCTTTATCTATGTTAGTAATGACTACTTTTTTTGTATTCGTATGTACTTGTAGGATGGCCTTAGAATCATCTCAGTATTCCCTTGGGCCCACTAGTGTAAACTTTAAACCAAAAAAATGTCATCAATGTTCATTAGAGTTATGTCTGTGTCCCCCTTAGAAGTAGCCTTAGAATCACTATCGACATTCTTGATGTAAAAATCCTTAGGGTTCTCTAAATTTATCCATAAAGGTAATTGTTACATATGTTCCTCATTGTCCACCTTGGGTGGTGACATCAATGGTGCAAAGGTATCTATGGATGGTGGTTGAGGAGTATCTATAATTGTCTCACTAACCTCTTAAGTATGCATATATTCTATGAGAATCATCTATGGTGTTGGAACTATAGTAGGTTGAGGTGCCCATAATGGTGATGAACTCTAAAAATTAGGTTCTATAACCTTACAATATTCAAAGGGATAATTAACAATTGGACAAGTGTATAAATATCCATCATGAAGAAACTTGACACATCAATGCAAGGTATAAATTATTACCCCCATGGCATGTATCCATCGCCTACCTAATAACAAATTATAACACAAATGATTAGGTAGTACCTGAAATCATGTAGATAGGGTTTTTGGCCCCACTATAATATCCAAAATGATAGAACCCAAATCTTAGAGTGTTACATCATCAAATCCTTTGATATTCTTATATGTCTTTTGAATGGCTATCATGTTGATGCCCATTATTTTTAAAAATGTGAGATTATAAATATTAAGTCCTAAACCATTATTGATTAGAACTCTTTTGATCATTGTATTATTGATTTAAGCTTGTATAAATAATGGTAAATTTTGATCAATGGTTGATTATGATGGAAAAAAATTATTTCCAAAATAAATAACATCCTAAATTTACTTAAAAATATTAATAATAGATGCAAAATAAGAAATATCTATGTCACAAGGAAAAAATATTTGATTCAATGCTTGGTAAAGAATATCCTTAAAAATGGTAGCCTTCTGAATTAACTCTAACATAAAAATCTTAGGTTTTGTGTTCCTAAGTTGATCAACATTACCATTTGATCTAGTTTGATCTCTTGGTACCATTGAAATAAGTTGGGGTGGAGAAGGAATTTTGTAAATGCATTCCTCCTATCTTAGTTGAGGGGGTCGCCAACCTCATCTAGTGATAATAACTTAGACCACATGATCTACTATAAACCTAGGGAAAATGGTAGGGGCAGGATATGAGTGAATATAGTTGAAGGGTATAGGTGCAAATGGAATAAAATGAACCACCATCGGTGGTAATTCAAACTAAGCCATACAACAATAATCTATATATAATGGTGCACTAATATAGGGTGGATTGATAAATGATGTAAATTGTGTTTTAACATGATGCATCAATGGGATTAAATACATATGCTCAATTTTATAAAAAATGGGCAAAAAACATGTAAATAGTACTAAAAAACTATGCACTAGGAACTGATAGACATGCTCAGTCATGATGATCATGATGAATTATGAAAATTAGGTAATCATATATCTAAAACCCTATATAAAATATAATGATTTATGGAATAAACCCTAATGGAAATATATATTTTGTAATGTTTGATTAATAAATGGGTTCACCAATATGTTTGATCAAATTTGGGATTTAAAGTGAAAACCCTAGATGACAACACTATTGCATAACATCAGGATAATAATATAATAATGATAAAATCTAATGATTTGGAACTAATGTATTTTGTAAACTTACTAAAAATAGAAAAGTCTAAGGAGAAAAAAAATACTTACCTATAAGCTATGCCTCCAGGAGGAATCAAGGTCTGTAACTTACTATGCAAAGTTATCTAGTGTCTAAAATTAGGAATTTAGAATTAGATCTAGGATTTATAATTAGATCTAGGCCTAAACAACGACATTAGAAAGAGGACACTAGGGTGGTTATCATGTTGAACTTAAGGTGATATATCCACTTGTAATGAGGAAATAAGGGTTTTTGGGTTCTTTGTGCCTTCATCTATAAAACCTGTATTTGGTGCAAAAGCTCATGATCACTTTTAGAGACCACTTTGTGACTGGTTTTCCTTTAAAACCCTAACTCTTTGACATGTGAATACCAATGTAAATTAATGGGAAAAAATGGCCTATCAATTAAAGTTGGGTGAGACATCAACACCCCATGTGTTAAGCATTGCCTACATACCAATACTCTGAAGAGGGATCAAACTTCATGTAGTTCTCCCATACTATGGTGGTGTGTGAATAACTGGTGTAATATGCTAGATAATGGTGTAATACTAATGTGATTAGGTGCCTTAACCATGAATTGTGACCTATAAATGTATTCATAATTGAGCTCTAGACTATTAGGGTTATATGTAATTAGAATTGGGAGAAATAGGTATTTTTCTCTCATTGTGCAAGTGTGATTATGGTGCTTTTGAATGTGGAAGCCTTTATGTGAAAAATGGTTTGAAAAGTGTTTATATAGTCATACCATTGACAATCCTTTGAATAGGGATCTTTAAGGAAATAGGTTGACCTTCTTATGGATTTGAATTTGGAAAATTAGCTATTATTTAGTAGGAAGACAAGAAATGGGGAAGGACACTAGAGTAGTGGGCTTCTGTCCCCTAGGGAGCTCCTATCATATGGGTGTTTTGATCATGTTTTTGTTTAGGTAGGGCTAAAGGATGTCTAAGGTTGATAATAACATATATGAGTACATCTATCAACTTAGAGGAGTGTGCAAGGTGGTAAAAAATGATTAAAAGGGGCCCTAAGTGAAGTCTAGAGCTAAGTGCATAAAAGACTGGTCACAAGTGCACAATTTTAGTTAAATGTTAATTTTACGTGTCTACACCGATTAATATCATTATCTAGGCACCTATTTTACTAATGCCATAATTCAATATGATATAGGTGCCTTGAGAATGATATATATCAACGTATTTTACATATATTTTTCTAAGATATGTATGTTAGTTATATAATATATATATATATATATATATATATATATATATATGTTAGAATATTATTAGATATTAAAATAATGAAAATTTAATAATAATATATAATGATAATTTAATTAATTTTTTTCATATTATTTTTGAAATTTAATTTTTTTTTAAAACATAAATTATTGAATGCATGTAATACTTAAAATATGAATAACAATAAAAATGTGTAATAATACATATTACATATTTAAAGGACCATAACAATTATAAATAAAGCATATATTATAAAAAAGAATAGTTATATATTTATTATAAATCATAAATAATAAATAAATGTGTAATATTTAAAAATAAAAAAAGGACACATGTCATATGCAACTTCTAAGTGTTCGGCTATGTAGTGGGATATTGGGATGATGATGAACAAATATGTGAATAGGTAGTTAATAAAACTAAGACAAACATAAAACATACATTGTCTTCTATCCCTGATTTTATGTGAATATCTTTTGATAAGTTGTCTACTTGCTTGATGTTCCCAAAACTATTAGAGGTAACATGGATAATATTTTGACAATTTCCTTAGTCATGTTTGGTAGACTTTATGGTAAAAAATTGACATAAATTTTCAATAGAGCTTTGCTTATTAGCTTCTGACATTAGACTAATTAGAAAATGGAAGTTTTGGGAACTTGTAGCAAAACATTGGTGGAGAACACCCAAAAAAATGGGTCCAAGCTTTGATAGAAGTTGTATCTTCTTGAAATTTTAGCATAAACAAACCCATATGTTAGTTTAATTTTCAAATTATTTGTGAAAGGAAGAAAAAATGATTTATAAATTAGTGATATTGTTAATAGCTATGCATGTTAATAACATGTTGAAGTATTTATAGAGCATACCCATGAAACTCAATCACAAGTGAAATAATATTTACAAAAGACAAATGAAGAATAAGAAATAGGCATGTGTTTACAAGGTAAAAAATTCCAAGAAGGAAGTAGGTGATGGTACAATTATAAAAATATCAAGTTCCTAGGGTTTTCTATACGTAGTTAAAGTAAGAAATAAGATCAAGCTCTATAAAAAGTTTAAGTGAATGAATAAAAATGTATATATTTTTTATCATGAAGTGAAAAAAAATATCCAATTGAAACTACAAAGGAGGGTTGGAAAAATAAATTGTAAAAATAAAATATGAGAAGAAATTGAACATTTTGTGGAAGTGAAATTCAGGCCTACATGCATAGGGGATTATAAAATTTTATTTAGTCAAGTGGAAAAGTTAGCTAGACTAATGTTTTTTTTTGTGTAACACCATTTTTAGGGGTTGATGACAATTCTTTTTTAACTTTTTGGATTTAAAAACTCTTCTTAAAAGGATTATTGGAAAGTGGAAATTATAATAGGAAAACACTAGGTCTATCATTGATATTATGTTCAAGATTTATGATTGGCATAATAAAATCCTTAGTGAATTCAGTTTGGAGATTTATTTCTTGCTGATTATAGTTGAATTTTTATTAATTTATCTCTATTTATCCTTCATAACCTTAGTATTTTGTTATATTTTTTTTGCACAAAATCTGGTATGATTATTTTGGTATACCTCATATCAAATTATGTATAAATCAAAAAATAAATTACATTCCTTATGGCATAACTCCACCTTTGAGGTAACTGCACGCACGTGCACACACACACAAGTGAATGAGTATGGAATTAGGTGATATAAGGAAATAATTAAACTCCATTCATTTTATCTCTAATTTATAATTGAATGTTTTTCATATACTCTTTAAACTAAAATGATAACGTGTGATTATAATTATATAATGAATGTTTAAGAATTTATTTTCACTTATTATGGAAATAATTTTGATCGAGATAAGATGATGAAAACAAGTTGTAGATATATCTACCAGTCTCATTAGTTAATATAAGCAAGAAAACATTGTTTGAGTCATTGGTATCTAGATCTAGTAATAGAAAACAACAAGGGTACTGTGGTATTCGGTAGCAAAGTAATGTGCTAAAGCAAAAATACATAAACTTCATTCACCAAATAATTGGTTAAATATCCATCCATAAATACACAAGCTATTTAATATAACTGAATGCACAACATATGATTCATATATATTTACCAACATACCAAGTTAATGTTTATATAGACACAAAGATAAGGTGATTGAAGAAGGCCACATTTAAGTCAGTATGGTGACTTGTTGTAGTGATGCAACATGGTAGATAGATTTTTGAATGAATTTTAATTTGTATAGTGAATTAATTGGATGGATATGTAATTATCTGTGACACTCCTTCCAAGATCAATATGATGGATATGTAGGGTTTCACTAACAAGATACTCACTGCCACTAGTTCATCCCTAGGCCCACATTTAATAATACCATGAGTAGAGAAACTAATTATAATATTTGTTGAATCAAAAATTTTATTTGGTTTGGTTTTTATAATTTATCATGGTTGAAGTTAGAAAATAGCTCATTAATTAACAAACTAAATTAAAAAAAATATTTTATCGAGCACTGATTGGGTTTGCAAATTTGGGATCTTATTCTTTTATCCAAAACACTTCCACTTCATTTATATTTGGTAGACACATGGAATACACTCCAATTTAAGTGATACATCACCACTCACTAGCCACTCCTCATCCAATCATGTCTTTTATTGATGAAGTGTGATAACATCATGACAAGAATGAAATCTTTTTGGTGTGTAGATGAATCTATGTTATGTTTTTCCTTGTAAAATACCTCTAGCATAATTATGTATAAATTTATTATTTAAATGTAGAGTGTGTGAGGGTGTAGAATCTATTTCTAAATTATATATCACCTCAGTATTATGCACTTGGAAGATACAGACCTTGGTTATTCCTCTCAGTTCTACACATTTTCTACTACTGAAAGGCTCACATACATTATCTCTTTGTGCCTATTACTTATATCTTAGTTTGACATATGTTATTTTGATGGATAAAACCTTTTATCATAATAAAAATTCCATAAACATACATATCTTATGTTTCTATAAGTTTTGGACACATATTTTCTTTCTTAATTCCTAGATACTTACATCCTAGCTAGATGCCTACATTGATGTTATTATCCTATTCCAACACAAGTGTCCAGTACCTTAAAAGTCATTATATTTAAAAATGAAATGTATACCTATGGTTAGACTAAGTGATTTAATGTGATATATTCTCCAAAAGGATTCATATATACACAAGATCAACCCTCATTCATTCCTCACCTAACACAAACCAAGCACATACGAAACAACTCACAAGGTAACTTAACAAAAAAATTCAATCAAGCATTCAAGTGAGCAAATATTCCCTAATTTCCCCTATTTTCATATCAGTCATAGGGACAACAAATCTATAGGTTTGAAGTAATGAAGGAGAAACCCAAAAGCGATATTTTCAATGTTATAGTTAGGTCACTATTGTACTTGATTATCAAATATTGTATCCTTATGCACACACAAGCCCACATATAGGGGATAAATACATGATTCTAAGGCCCTCCTTAGAGTAGTGTCTATGTAGAAAACACTCGATGATAGAGGGGTATTTGGGGTTAGCTCAACACTATGAGGCTACTAACCCATTTTTTCCATAATCACTATGAATATGAAAAACTAGGGTTTTGCTATTTGATAAAGAGTGATAGTCCATGAGATATATTTGACCACACCAGAGTGAAGGTGACATCAAACACAAAATATTCTATGTGGTCACATTTAGATCTATTAGGTATTCTATACTAGACACCTGCATCCAAGTCAGATAAAAGTATCAACGTAACCATCCAAGGTTAACATAAGTGTTCGAGGTCACAAAAGTACTTAACCTAGAATTTGATGGCAGTCCTAGAATATATTTCCAATGTGATTCTTTCTTATTTAAAATCCATATTTTTATTAGCATAAGAACCAACTAAATATCTTATTTTCATTATCATTTTAATATATAGCATAATTATACTTTCTATTTTTAGCACATCTCAGTATATAAGTTTAGAATATTATTAATTTGAGTTTGTAAATTAATTCAACTACTAGAGAGATAGTTTACTACCCTTGTGTCCTAGGCTATCTCTATCCCGTTTATCCCTAGATTCCTCAATTTATATTTTAGGGTTAAAAATTTGGTGAACCTAACCTTTGGTCTCCAAACCTTAGGTTAATCTAGGGTTTCTTGTTTTATTATTCCCAATCACTGATTTATCTGATTTTAAAATATTTATAATTTTCAAATCAGATTTCCTTTTCTATCAAACATGTGTAATATAGATGTATCTATAACCCATTTTGGGATCCAATTTGTAATTATAACTATAGTTTTTAAATATAATTGCATAATAAAACCTATCATTCAACAAAATATGGAAAATTTTCAATATAATGAGAGGGATTTAAAATGAAAGCAATACCTAATCTCTCTTCATAATTCATTTTATATTATAATAGATCAAGTATCTTCTGAAACTAAAGTCATGGGAAGTGGTCTTATTGATAAACCAGGCATCATGTATCCTAAAATTTTAATCTTCAAACTTTTAAAGTACTCTACTATATATAAGGATATCCTATACAAAGTATTGCATGATATCCAAGTACCAAGTGATATAATATTGGCTACTTTTATAGATATTATGAATAATCTAAAATAACATTATTACCTTTGTGTAAGGATGTGTTTTCAAAGAATATAATTTATCAAGACTTGCCTTTGTCAATAAAAATGCCTCCTCTCAATCATTAAAACCAACATGAGCATATGCATCAAATATCAAAGACATAGTGATGCTATGAATAAATTGTACTCTTAGACTTGTTATCCAAGTCACCACTGTACAAGGGTATTTGTGTGAGAACATTACATAAGATAACCTTTCCAAATGATGTAGAGCCACCACATGTGGTCTTTATGTTAAATATATTAAATGAACCAATCATAATGTCTCTATTGACAAGAAGGATTTATTATACCCACATAATAATGGAGGCAATTTCTCCACACTTATTCATTCAGATATAGATGTCAAGGTTGCATTGAAACCCATAACATTGACCAATATATTGTTATAAAAACCTAATTGACTTGTTTTATCCAATTCACTAAGGAGATAATTTACATGCTTATTCGAGTCATGAGTTTCATTACTTATGAAGATTGTATTATGCCACCTCATATCTCTCCCTCACACTATAAGGGTTGATATGAATCGACCTCTACCCAAAGGATATAATGTCAATGCTTATTGTGATTATCACCAAGGCCTATGGAATTTTATATACCGATGTTTTATTTTGAAATATAATATTTAGGATGTTATTAATGACCAAAATATTACATTTGATGATCCTCCAAAAGAATTAGGTTCACAACCTGGTGATCACTAGAAGTAAAAAATATTTAACAATCCTTTGCAAGACCATTTTAAGAAGGAACTAGAAGTGCAAATGGTCTATAATTCACAATAAATACTTCAAATTAAATAAATAAAACAATATGCATGACAAAAAGATTTATAAATCACATTATCCATGGGTGGTGCTTATTTTTGGTATAACCGTATTGATCCTACACAAACAAAAACTAATTGTAAAGTAAGACATTTTCAACAACTCGGATTTGATCTAAAAGACTTATAGAATAAAGGAGGTTGGAAAGACTCCTTAGGAAACATAACACTACTAGTTTTTTGTGGTCCTAAAGTGGTTCAAACATGGGTTTGGGTTATGCCACATAAATATTCATATGCATTTACATGGGGCACTCTCTGGTTATATCAAATGGAAGCTAAAATTGACCAAAATCAACAAGGTAATTTTTTTTTCATGAAGGCAAATTGATCCATATTCTAAATGATGGCCATTGATTCTTCTAATACACATGTAAAATGTGAGGAGGAATAGGATATGCACCACTTACATTTATCCAACCATGATTCAAACAACATAAAGGATCCAATTAGCATTGCAAGGTAACATATTTTAAAAATTAAATATAAAAAAAAACCTTTAAAAATCTAGTAATATTTTCAGCATTCACAGATTCTATTAGCTCCTTTATATATATATTTTTAGTTCCATGTTAGTAGATAGAATGTCATTTATTTTTATGTGCACATGTTTCATGTATATTTTGAGTGTGATTCAGACATACACAGATACATGATCTATTGTAATCACCTAAAAGTGGTATTTGAGTGTTAAGAGTGATACTTGAGACAACCTCTCCTAGTTTAGCCCTAGACCTATACTAGAGTATTTTATCACACTTTTATAGCCATTTACATATTACAGTCATCCCTAGTTAGCTAAAACATAGTCTCAAACCTTCATTCCTAGATCCTAGCCATTTTTGCCCATCATCCTTCTAGCTGGACATTAACACCACATTAAGGACACTAGAGCCACATGGTGCTAGTGTCCCTTACCCTAACTCTCCTGATCAGATATATTTTAAAAAGTTAAACCCTCCTAAGGTTGACCTAAGCACATTTTATTATTTACACAAGGTATGGAGCACTATAAATACATGACTTTTAGGCCTCTATCCACTAGATGGAAAATAGATGAAAAATACCTATTCAAACATGAAACAAGTTGAGAAAAATCAAGGTTATTAATCCCTATTATATCCTACTTATGCATACTACCATCTACAACTACCCTAAGCTTAGATTTTATATATTTCTAATCTCAAGCACACCCAAAGAATTTAATACCACTATTATTATGACATAAATTACACTTGCACCAGCACTTAGGTGGGAGAACTACATTGGGCTCAATCCCTCTTTAGAGTATTGGTATGTAGGCAACTCTCTTCATAATGGGGTGTTGAGGATGTCCAACCTATCCTAATAATGAACATACATTTTATCTCATGTCATAATTGAAAGGAGGATTAGGGTTTTGCATCATAAATCAACTATTATAAGCATAATATAGAGTTTCAAACTTTGTGCATATAGGAATAAAACCTAGAAACACAAGTGCAGGTGCACCTAGAATTTAGGAACAATCTTGCATAAATGACACTAGTGCTATTTTCAGGACATTAGATCCATATGATGATACTATCCAAGTATGGATCTACTATCAATGGGAAGATCTAACACATGGATCTTATTGATGACACTTAAACCTATTCATATTCTAGTTTTTAGCATTAAGATCTTCTATGTCAGGTGTTTTCCAAATAAGTTTTTATTTGCACATATTTATTACTATTTTTAGAAAGTCAAAGCAAGTCAAAATTTATAAAAAATTATTGGTTATTTATTGCATATTATTTCATTGATTTAGACTACTCAACCCTTTAAACAAACTTAGAATTTACACTAGCTAAACCCTAAAAGGTTAAAACATTTGGTGAACCCAACTTACTTTGAATATTACTTAAAACCCTAGTTTTATATAGGGTTAAACTTATCCAAAATTTTATGCACTAAATTAGGGTTATAAACTTCTATTTTTATAAAATTTTAACATAACCTAGCTCATTTAATCAATCCCACATTAGGGTTTCATTTATTTAATATAATTTGAATTTTTATAAAACAACCTTAGCTCAAAACCCTAACCTTAGATAATCATAGGGTTTACATTTATAGAAATCAAATTTTAGATCCATATATCTTCTAATTTGTATTTCATACAATCATGATCATAATGATAGAGGAAATTAATTAGTTTTTTTTGCAAAGTTTAATACTTTCATTTGTATGCTTGTTCCCTTTAATTAGGAATGAACTCAAAAAAGACAAAAACATTTATAGATTATGCTTTATATAAATTGAAATATATGTCATATCTCATATCATGTTATCTTTCTCCTATGTGGAATTTCATTAACAAGTAAACCCATACACACATAGAGTATTTAACACATAAGCTAACAACTATGTATCAAGTTTTAATGTCATATCTTATGCACATGAAATAATCTCCTTTTCCTCCTCATCTCCCTGAAGGTGATAGCTACTTTCCTTATAAACAGGTTCATGCTATCATTCCTCCATGAGAAGAAACAACCTATACTAATGTCACTATTCCCCATACTCAGCCTATTCACATCTCGTACTTATAGGGTGTGTGCTTACATGTTCAATCAAAAACATCTAGGGTTTGCACTTGTGATACTCTATGTGATAAAATTATTAGTATGAGCAAGATAATTGTAGGTTTTAAAAATTAAAATAAAATATTACATGAAAATAATATAACATTGGAAAATCAATTTACAAGACAAAGGCCTCCAGGGCACAATGGTGTAAACCATGTATATGAATTTTCATCTAGTCAATTTGTGGCAAACAATGTTACATATCCAAATCATAAATCATAATAAAGTACATCTAACACTATTGATTCAAAAATCATTAAAAGGTCGAATAAAATTTCAAGTGATATACTAAGGGAAATGATTAAAGTTAAGTTGATCAACCTACCCCCTCTATACCCAATAAAGAGATCCAAATATTATTGTGTATATCATAAAATGCATGGGCACCTCACCAATTCATGTTTAGAATTGAAAAGGAAAACACAATAGATAATGGATACAAATAACTCATATGATGACACATAATCCACACAATATACAATGACACATTTACAAATTTTAAAAGGATCAAACTTAGAAACAATACAAAAATGGTTACCAAAGCATAACTCAGAACAATAAAAGGTTAAAAAAGTACAATTAGAATAAAAAATAATATAACAAGAAAAAGTTAAGAAAGTAAAAGTTGAAAAGATACCTCTCTAAAATGAGGCTCAACATTTAAAATGGTGTGATTTTGGTCATAAATACTTACAATAGTTTGATTATCATGTTCAAGGTTTGGGCAAGTAAGCCTAAGGCATCACTGCTTCTATTGCAGTAGTTGATAATATTGGTCAAGAGGGTTTGGGATTTATTGAACATCTTAAGGCACATCAGTCACATATATAGTTTATCAAGGAAAAATATCCATATATATAGGAAATGTTAAAGGAAGAGCAAGATCTTAAGTAATAAATTCAAAATCATGTTACACAAACAAGCATTCTCAAAATAGGTTATCTAGCAAAAAAGCCTCCACAACACTGTATGTCTATAATAAGCACATTTTCAAAGGGTAAAATCACAATAAATATGCCAAATCACAATTCAAAAAGGTCAACTCCATAGTATGAGGCAATTCCCTCTAGCATTCTAGGTTATTATGATTTTGATGATGAATAATACTTAGATTCCTACTGTAACAACATTCAACTACAACATAGCATTCACACTGCACAAGAGATTAACATTCTTATTTTTGACATATGCCATAAGGATAGTGAGTCTCCCATGAGACTCATCAGTTAGTATGTTTTCTCTTTTCTTGTACATACTTTCATTCTCTCTCTTGCTCGATGTACATAGTTTATTTTCATTTGCTTTTACATAACTTATATTTAGAAAATATAAAAACAATATAACATGCGAAAACATAAAAACATTCAAATATTACTCAAAAAACACAAAATTTACATATTGTATACATTGCTATGTTTACATTTCTTATATTTTACAAATACTATATATGCTATCTATCTTGGTATAGTCAGTTTTATCATGCATATATTCTTCACTTATTATTATTGAGTGCTTGCATATTACTTATAGGACTTAGGTCCACTACATTGATCTAGACTTGTTATCATCTTGCCATTAGGGGAATATACACTGATTCATGATTATTAATTTGACACATTCAATCACTTGGGGCACCTTGTACACAATTTCTATTACCAGGTTTTATCCTCACGTTCCTTATAATCTAGTTTACACATTGATATATCTTGATATTGATCATTATTAATCATACTCAATTTTTTTTTCCAACTATCACTACTTTAGACTCATCATATGTACATCTTGATCTTATATATATTTGTACTACATTCATGTATGCTTTCATTTCTAGCATTCCTAGTTTAGACTTGATTTTATTCTCTATACTTATTTTATTCTAAGTTATTTGAATATGCCATTGTTCTTTGGCTCTACATCACTTCTATTCATGTTTACCTTAGACATGTGCCCATGTCCCTTGTGTGTGATTTCCTAATTATATATTCAGACATTTGAACATGTCCTTCTATGTGGATCTAAGCTAAATTACTTGTTACTTGTGGATATGGACATTTAAACATGTCCTTATATGTCTTCTATTCTTAAATTTAGTGACATGTTCCCATGTTCCTTGTATTGTGTCCCCTTGACCTATTTTTTTGTGCCTCATGTATTTTTTATGTATGCTTTCTTGTATGTGTCATGGCCATGACACTTGTCTTTGCTTGTTACACACCAATTTTTGATGCCATGAGGGACCTCATGCATCTACCTTTCATATTTGGGTGCCATGATGGACATCATTACCCATCCCCCTAGGTATCTACTCAAATTTGATATTATACACATTGATTACATCTATATTATCACCCTTTTGCAATGCTAGATACAACATAAATCTTACATTACATACTTATGCTCAGATTCTCTTACATTTTGATGTTATGTTTACATATTTTGTTGGATTATCATGCAATTATCATATATGATTTGGCTAACACATATTATAGAGCTATTTCTTTTGAGGATAGTTCTTACACAGGTCAAAAAATACCTTTAAAATAGGGGGAATTCATAGTCATAAAGATTAGGCTCTTACATTGAATTCACAAAACATTTTCACCACACAGGCTTAGTTTCAGAAAATTAGACATAGGTAAAACACAAAAAAAGGGACTCAAAAAGCAATTTAGTGACTCAAAATATAGACCAAATAAATGTTAGTTCCTATATTTGGACACTTAAACCACTTGGAACTGATATATAAGACATGGCACTACTATCCAACAACCCCAATTTTAGTGTAGTTTGGATTAGCCAAAACAATACACTTAATATAATACAGGTTTGCACATATACAATTATAGGTTTGATAATTATGCTCATATTTTTATAGATTCATATTAGTTTAGCTCAGATTCATATAATTTGCTTATATTGGGGGCATCATGTGTGGTATGATCATTCCCACATTTAATTCAGATACTTAGATACACTCATTATAACTCAGTCTAGCATCAGTGTACTCAGATTTCAAATTGGGGCATGTGCATGACACATTGTTTCCATATGCTCAGTTATACACAGGTTGATTAGATGGAAAGAAAAAATCCATGTCATTATCTATGTTATATATAATTGACATCATATTTTAGGTTTTAACTAGTTTCATGCCTAACTCTATCTTCTATGGTTGGCATACCTGAGTGGCCCAAAGCTGCAAAATGTACTTGAATAGCTGTGAAGCTAACATACATAGTTAGGTATACCCAGTTATATATTTCCAACACTTTTCAAAATTGAATTTTAGGTGCATCTACTACACACAGGTGGGAAATGATGAATTCATAACCTACTTGAGTTCTCGATCCACCCACATGAGAGTTTTGGACACAATTTTAGTCTAATCCCAGCTATTCATAGGTCATGATCCACCAAGCAGGGGTGGGCAATGATGGAATAAAAGTCAGATTAAGTTCTTGAGCCACCCACACATGAGGATGGAGAAAGATATTAACTCAATCCAAGCTATTCAATGATCTGATCACTATGTACATGCACACACAAATATTATCACTAGGTTCATGCATTAGTAGACGTACCTAATGAGGTGTATTTATTCCTTTTCTCTTTCCCATCTCTTTACTCAGTTTTACTTATGTAATCAACATAGTAATTTAATTTTGATATATCTTAATTAAGGACTAATTTATGCACATTTCATTGTAGGTCCTTCTTTAGATCATGCTTTGCATATGAAAACCTAGCTTCACATACTCAGACTCAACTACATAGGCTTCATTTCTTAGGTAAGTTGAGGTACACTTTTTTTCCCTTTATACTAGTTATTTCTCTTTGATACATTTATAGCATAAAGAGGGGGAAATATAATCACCTAAAAGTGGTATTTCAGTGCTAAGAGTGATACTTAAGACAACCTATTCCTAGCTTAGCCCTAGACCTATCCTAGAGACTTTTATCACACTTTTCTATCCTTTGTGCAGACCACAAGCATCCCTAGTTAGTTAAAACATAATGTCATACCTTCACTCCCAAGTCCTATCCCTTCATGCCTAATAGCCTACCAGATGGACATTAACACCACATTAAGGATACTAAATCCACATGGCACTAGTGTCCCTTACCTTAAATCTTCTGAACATATATATTTTCAAAATTTAAACCCTCCTAAGGTTAGCCTAAGCACATTTTATTATCTGCACAAGCTACAAAACACTAAAAATATATGAATTTTATCCCTCTATCCACTAGATGAAAATTATGCAAAAGACCCATTCAAGTACAAAATAATTTGAGAAAAATCAAGATTATTAATCCTTATTTTTCCCTACTTATGCATACTACCATCTATAATTGCCTTAAGCCTAGACTATCTAGATTTCCAATCTGAAGCACACGTAAGGCATTTAAGACCACTATCATTTTAAAATCACTTGGAATTTCACCAACACTTAGGTGGGATAACTACATCGGGCTTGATCCCTCCTCAGAGTATTGGTATGTAGGCAACTCTCTTCACAATAGGGTGTTGAGGATGTCCAGCCTATCCTGATAATGAACACACATTTTTATACATGCCATACTTACAAGGAGGATTAGGATTTTCATCATAAATTGGATATTAAATACAAAATATAGAGTTCCAAACTTTATGTACGTAGGAACAAAACCCATAAACATAGGTGCAGGTACACCTAAAATTTAGGAATAATCTTACACATAAGAAACTAGTGCCATTTTCAAGACATTATAACCATATGGCGCTACTGTCCAAATGTGGCACTACTATCTAGGGGAAGATCTGACATAAGGATCCTATTGATGACACTCAGACCTATTCATATCATAGTTTTCAACACTTGGATCTTATGAATTAGGTGTTTTCTAGATAAGTATTTATTTACACATATTTATTAATTTTTTAAAAAAGTTAAAGCAAATCAAATTCTATAACAAATCAGTGGTTATTTATTGCATATTATTTCAATAATTTAGACTACTCAACCCTTTAATAAAACTTAAGATTTACACTAGTTAAAACCTAAAAGGTTAAAACACCTATGCACTTTTGGACGTTGGGCCTTCCCTTTACTCGTGTCATGTGGACACTAGGGGCATATACTTCTTTGATCATGATACATCTAGGTTATATTATTCTATGATCACTTTAAATTATCATGTTTGAGCTTATGTAATTACACATACCTTTATCTATGCTTATATCTTTTTTAGTGTATTTGATATGCTATGTAGTTAATATTTTTTGCTAACACATGATCCATGGGATAATATGCTATGTTTATGTTGGTTGATTATTGTCCATGCTTTTTTTTTTACACTTCTTTGAGTGTGTTCATTGCTTGTTATTGTCATATATTGTATTACTTGTTTGAGCATTTGAATATGCTCCATTATTTATGGCCCCTATGCCTATGTTTTCCTATTATGACATTTACAAATTTCATGGTTTATTATATATGTCATGCTTGCTTTTGTGGACATTTGTCTAAGTCATGTCCATTTTATTGTGTGACATTTGAATATGCCACTTATTTGATGTCTGATTGGACCATTGCCTTTTTATTTGATTTTGAGTGCTCTTGTGTGTGTGCTTGACTACTTGTTAAGCTTGTATTATTACTATATAGACATTTCCATGATCTATATCATACATCTTAGGACTTTATGTGATCATATTATGTGCACTTTAATGATATATCTACCTAGACATGTTTCTCCTATATGATACATGATACATTCATAATCTACATGGCTATCTTATCCTTTTGAGGTAAGGTAACTACTAGTTTTTACTTCCCCTCACCTCAAAAGTGGGAATATTAGTGGGGGCATGTCATAGAGACATGGATTCCACATTTTTTTGATAATTCACTAGATTTAGATATATAGTGGGGACATGTTATGGAAACATGTTCTTCACATTTGTACTGGTTCTCAATTTTAGAAATATAGTGGGAGAATGTTATGGAAACATGTTCTTTGCACTTACACCAGTTCTCAGTTTTAAATATATAGTGGGAACATGTTATAGGAACATGTTATCCACACTTACACCATTTCTTAGTTTTAGATATATAGTGGAGGCATGTTATGGAAACATGTTCTCCACATTTACATAGTTTGTAAGTTGGCCAAATTGCATAGTTATATGATTTAAATAAACATTTGTGCTGAAATTCTATACATTGGTACCATTAATATACCTAGGTTTCAACATAAGACATAAATAATGTACATATTATATGCAATGAACACATGAATTATAAAATAAAATCAGCTTCCAGATTTCAAACACTTATACAAAATTTAACACACCAGGTTAGACTGTTACAGACTATATTGAGCCAAACTATTACAGTAGTTAGTTCAGTTTTGGTATGATTGAGGTGATTAAATCACCCAATCTTTCCAATTTTATATGTTGGACTTGATTAGATCATCCAACCTCACCAAATTTATATTTTGAGTTGACTTGGTTCACTCATGCTCACCAAGTTATAAGTATGACTAGGTTATATGGTTGAGCTAATCTCAACTACCAGGTGGAAACTCACCTTTTATCCAATATTGGGGACATGTGTCCTCTAATATTTATATATTTATACACTTTCCAAATTTATATTTTTCCTAATATTTGTTATAATGGTTCATAATGATATATCTTTTCAAATTAAATTGTCAAAAGCCAAGGCAGTTGCATCAATACACTGGTGTACTCCTAAACAATTACTCTCTTCCGATTTCAATCATTTCAATGCTTTTGATTTAAGATTATATGGATTTATTATCTTGGTTGTAGGTTAGTCACCAACAAAACACTCAAATTGGACTCACACAAAATTAAGGTGTGTTATACACACCTAGGTACACATTTCTTTTCCTTTAAACTAGTAATTTTATTACTAGACTAAAGGGGGGGGGAATGTAGAAATTATTTTTGATTATATAGCACCTCAATCTTGTAAACTTGGAAAATACAAACCTTGGTTGTTCCTATCAATTATAGATCCATTTCACTACTGAAAGACTCACATACGCTATCTCTCTATGACTATTGCTTATCTCTTAGTCTAACTAATGCTATTTTGATGACTAAGACCTTATATCATGCTCATACTATTATAGACTAGTTTATCTTATGTTTCTTCAAGTTCTGGACCTATACTTGTGATCCGTAAACTCCACTGAAAAAAAAAACTCAAAGTGAAGTTCAAAATACGAATACTGATTTCTCAAAACTGATACAAATTCTCAAAAAATTCAAAAGAACTTGCAAAATGTTTTGGCATAAAATGTTCTAGATTATTGAACCAATTTTTTAATAACGTTGTGTTATAATTGTCATAATGAAAATTACTCGCATGATTTCATTTACTAATTAAACCAAATCAGCAAATTGAAACAAAATCATGCATCAAAATGACAAATTACCAAGAAACACGAAATGTGATAACAGAGTTCAGCTCAACAAATGATGCCTACATCTCCGGGTTCTCCAAAGGAGTGGACCATTTCCATTAAGGGCATTTCAACAACCTTGAAATAATAAACAACTTTCCTACAAGTTGATCTCTCAATACAAAAATTCACCTTCACCGTGACTGATAATCAAGCCTGGCACCTTCGAATTTTGTGAGTCTTCACACCTGCAAAGTTGCTTCAAAAGTCCTAAAAAATCTCCTCTATGGGCTTAAAAATACTCTTCCAATATACAAATTAGGTAAAAAGAGTATTAATACTAAGTATCATGGCTGGAAAATGGATAAAAATCCATTATCTAAGCTTTCCCAAAGCTTTTACAAAGTCTCGGCCTTTAAAAATAAAAAACACAGTCCAAAATTTGATTAAAACAAATACAGATTTGTGCTTTTATAATCAGTTTGAACCCTGTGGCATAGTGGCTAAGTCTCCTAACTTTTTTCCATAAGGTGAGGGGTTCAAAAATGGCTGCCCACCTTTCTTGGTGCTTTGACTAAGTTTGAACTTGTCTTCCCTCCATTTTAGGTGCCTTGGAAACTATTTTGGACGCATTTGTCCCACATGCGTTGCATTAGGAAGGTGGCTGCATGTTTTTAGGAAGCTTAAGAACCTCATTGAATGTCTCAACACCCCCTTTGGTGGGCTTAAGGTGCCTAGTCAGCATGCCTTTGATAAATGTGCCAAACATGGCATGGGTGCAAGACTTCTTCAAACTCGCCACCTTTGCTTGGTCTCCCCTTCGAACTTGATCTTTTCTTCAAACTCGCCACCTTGCTTACCACATGGCTCAGTTAATGAGATTATCTCCAAGCTTAATCATGCCATGTGTCAACCTCCCATTTTTCCACTTGTCACATGTAAATAATGCCATGTCACTTGTTGACACCAAATTTTTACCTGTTGAACCAAAACTTCAGTGGCCTATAACTTTTGCATACGGTGTCCATTTTACAAACTGCAAAAAGCATCAAAAATATCTTGATGAGCTCTACGCTGTGAAATCATTTTTATTAGAATATGGAAACTTTTATTTTTTCACAAATGGAGAGATCCACCTAGATCAAACCTCCCCACTAAGCACTTTTGGACCCCAAAAGTGTGGTCTCCATTAAAATTTTTTCTGTAAAAACATCACTGGAACATATCATAGTAACGATTCAAATTTCAAACTGATTCCTTGAAATGTCAGTGAAAAACAAATAACTACCCATTGCCACATTGTGGATAGAAACACATTGCTCGCTCAAATGTCGCATCTCAAAAATGGTGCATCTGCCAATCACTGCAAATTGTTCACCAAGTGCAACTGTAAACCAATTTGTTAGTGTAATAATTTTACACGCTATTTGTAACCACAATCGACAGTTACAATAAAATGCCCAAAAATGAATAAGGTTCTTAGAGAATGTGCAAATATCATGCATGGCTACAAATAGTTTGTATAATTAGTACAATTACAAATGGTGCCCATAAAGGGTCTTATAAGCCTCTATTTTCACAATCTAAAAGACAACATATAAACTACAATGCAAATTTCTCAAAATAGACATACTACTCATGTGCATATAAATTGCATATACTATTGTCAAGGTTTAAAAATGAAGTTTCAAAATCCCAAACATGAGAAAATATTCTAAGTATGTTTAACCTGTCCCTTGGTTGTTCTCTATGGGCCACTCCAATAAACCATTTCAACATTCAAAGCATGGGTAATGTCCTTTATCATCACATAAAAAGGATCCCAAAACATGAATGCATTATCAATCCACTAATCATGACAACATGAATGTCAAAATTTGTTTACCAACCCTCTTAATCCAATTTTCTTGATTAGTTGGTGAGATTTCTTTAGTGGATTTAGTAACATTGGTATGGGTTGATTTAACTTCATTAATTACCTTATTGATAGGTTTATAGACCATCTTAATCTTTCCATTTCTAGGATGGTGTGATGGTTGAAGTCTCCAACACTTTTCAACCCGATGTCCACTTCTGTTACAATGAGTACAAAACCTTTTGTCCACTCTATTGGAAAACATATTCTTATTGCTACTCTTAGAAATATGTCTAGGAGAATAGTCTTTCAAAATATTTCCTAACAAAGATTTACATTTCTAACATTTGGCTACACAATGATTAGATAATCCACAAAAATTACATGGATAAACATGCCACAAATTTTATGTACCATAATCGAAAGGAACATTGGAATATTTATGTTGTTTGGTAGAATTAGAATCAACATGATTGCAAGTGTGGAAAAAATAATGTGCTTTACCTTGCATCCAAGAGGATTTACAATTATCCATAACACATCTTACTTCTGCTTTCTCAAAACATTCACTTGTTTCATTTTGAATACCAGATCTATATCCTAACCCTGCATGATTAGGCTTATTCTCTACCTGAATGGGGTTAGTATCACCTTGGCCATCTTTTCCTAGGCCTTTTCCATTAAATCTCATTATAACAAGTAATTTTTAACCTATTCCTTTTGTATATTGTTCAAATTTACCAAAATCATTGTTACTAGATTCTTCATGGGAAGGAAAATCAATTGATGACTTACATGCGCTTACAATGTTTTCATCCATCATAGTGCTTGAATCTACAGTGGAAGGCAAATCCTTCACTTATCCACCATTATGTAGTTTTTCCACAAGCTCATCCTTGGCTCGTAACTCCATTTTCAAATGGGCAATCTCCTCATCCAAGGTGTTCAATCTTGCTCTCAGGAAAACATTTTCTTCCTGGATTTGTTGGTTATATGCTTCAAGCTCATCAAGCATGGCTCTGTTTGATAACTTTCCCATTGCACCTGTTGAATCACAAAAATTGAAACAAATGCCGAAATAGAAGCAAAAACAACAACCAATTGTTAAATCCCATTGATCAACTTCTCTGATACCAACTTGATCTATAAACTCCACTAAAAAAAAACTCAAAGTGAAGTTCAAAATATGAATACTAATTTCTCAAAACTAATACAAATTCTCGAAAAACTCAAAAGAACTTGCAAAATGTTTTGGCATAAAAATTTCTCAGTTATTGAACCGGTTTTTTAATAACATTTTTTTATAATTGTCATAATGAAAATTAATTGCATGAGTTCATTTACTAATTAAACCAAATCAGCAAACTGAAACAAAATCATGCATCAAAATGACAAATTACCAAGAAACATGAAACGTGATAACAGAGTTTTTCTCAACAAATGATGCCTACATCTCCGGGTTCTCCAAAGGAGTGGACCATTTCCATTAAGGGCATTTTAACAACCTGGAAACAATAAACAACTTTCCTGCAAGTTGATCTCTCAATACAAAAATTCACCTTCACCGTGACTGATAATCAAGCCCGACACCTTCGAATTTCGTGAGTCTTCACACCTACAAAGTTGCTCCAAAAGTCATAAAAAATCTCCTCTATGGGCTTAAAAATACTCTTCCCATATACAAATTATGTAAAAAGAGTATTAATACTAAGTATCATGGCTGGAAAATGGATAAAAATCCATTATCTAAGCTTTCCCAAAGCTTTTACAAAGTCTCGACCTTTAAAAATAAAAAACACAGTCCAGAACTTGATTAGAACAAATATAGATTCATGCTTTTATAATCAGTTTGAACCCTATGGCATAGTGGCTAAGTCTCCTAACTTTTTGCCACAAGGTGAGGGGTTTAAAACTGGCCACCCACCTTTCTTGGTGCTTTGACTGAGTTTGAACTTGTCTTCCCTCCATTTTAGGTGCCTTGGAAACTGTTTTGGACGCATTTGTCCCACATGCACTGCATTAGGAAGGTGGCTACATGTTTTTAGGAGGCTTAAGTGACTCATTGAATGTCTCAATGCCCCCTTTGGTGGGCTTAAGGTGCCTAGTCAACATGCCTTTGAGAAATGCACCAAACATGGCATGGGCGCAAGACTTCTTCAAACTCGCCACCTTTGCTTGGTCTCCCCTTCAAATTCGGTCTTTTCTTCAAACTCACCACCTTGCTTGCCACATGGCTCAGTCAATGAGCTTATCTCTAAGCTTAATCATGCCATGTGTCAACCTCCCATTCTTCCACTTGTCACATGTAAATAATTCCATGTCACTTGTCGACACCAAATTTTTACCTGTCGAACCAAAACTTCAGCGGCCTAAACTTTTGCATACGGTGTCCATTTTGAAAACCAGCAAAAAGCGTCAGAAAGCTCTCAATGATATATATGCTATGAAATAATTTTTATTAGAATATGGAAAATTTTATTTTTTCACAAATGGAGAGATCCACCTAGATCAACTTGCTTTCCTACTTCTTGGGCACTTGCATCCCAATGAGATGCCTATGTCGATGCTAGTATCCTTTTCCAACGCAAGTGTCCCTTAAAATTCATCCAAATTGATGCAAATGAAATGTAGACCTATGGTCTACCAAAGTGTTTTAATGTGAGATATTCTCAAAAAGGATTGACACACACACACATAAGATCAACCCTCATTCATTCCTAACCTAGCACAAACCTAACACAAACTAAACAACTCAAAGGAAACTTACCAAAAACATTCAATCAAACATTCAAGTTTGAAAAGTTTCTCTATTTCCCCCTATTTAAATATACGTCATAGGGACAACACATATACTTGTCTAAAATACTAAAGGAGTAAACTAAGAGCCATTTTTTCCAAGTTACAAGCTAGGTCGCTATTGTACTTGCTTCACTTATTATATCCTTATGAACACACAAACCCATTTATAAAGGAGAACTACACAAGTTTGAGGCTCTCTTTAGAGTAGTGGTTATGTAGGTAATATCCACTAACAAGGGGTCTTTGAGGTAAGCTCAACATCATCCACTAACATATTTTCCCATAGTCACTATGAAAATGAATAACTAGGGTTTTGCTATTTGATAAGGGACAAAGTTCATGAGCTATATCTGTGCACACTAGAGTGAAGGTACACAAAACCCAAAACATTCCAGGTAGTTGTAGTTAGATCTAATAGTTATTTCATATTAGACACCCATATCTATGTTAGAATAAACATCGACACGTCCATCTGAGGTTGACATATGTGTCTGAGGTCATAAAAGTGTTTAACTCATAATTTGAAAATAATCTTAAGAATATATTTCTAGTCTGATTCCTTCTTGTTTTAGATCTAGATTTGTATTAACATCAAAACTAGCTCGATATCTTGTTTTCATTATCATTGCAATACCTAGCATAGTTGTACTTTCTATTTTTATCATATCTCAATATATAAATTTAAAATATTGTTTAACTGAGTTTGCAAATTATTTGTCATGTTATAGAGATAATTTACCACTCTTATTCCCTAGGCTATCTATCTCTATCCCTTTAACCCCGAATTCCTTAATCTAGATTTTAGGGTTAAATAGATGCATATTTTTAGTGGGATGTAAAATTAAGTATGTGTTATAATGTTTGGTTTTGTGTATTTTAGATATCAATATAAAAATAGATAAAAATAAAAAGACAATATTACATAGATTGTGAGGTAAAATATGCCTCTATTGTTTTTATATTGTGTACAAATGGGTTATCTTTTATTTTTTTAAATCATTTAAATGAAAAGGGTGGGGACATTTGAGAGTTTTATAATATTTTTACCCTAGATATTGTTTTAAATGTTAAACTTGGTTGATCAAAGTTTTTTACATCTATTGTAACTTTCTTGGAGTGGGCATAATCTTTAATATCAATACTAATAAAACACTTCCAAAATATTAAACAATGAAACAAGTCTTCAAACTTAAACATTAAACTTGACTATCCACTCTACTTATCATATAATGTTTTTTCAATTTCTTACTATATTTAGTCATCGCCATTATGCCAAACATGATATAAGTTGTATTTTTTATATTTAAAGTTTTATTTACTTGGCTTCAATTAAGTGATAAGATAGAGTAGAATAAATATTTTGAATAGTCCTAAAAAAATAAAGAATATATGAATTATATTACAAATTAAATGTTTTTCTTTCATTTTTCACTATAGATAATTTAAGGCGCACAATTCATTCACTACTATAAAAATGCCTAATTGTTTTATATAATAATCACATAATCAATCAATGAGTTTATAAAAAATTCTATTCGCATTTCAAAATGATCACTCAAAAAAATTGTGTTTCATTCACTACTACAAATAAGTACATATATGTTGAGGGACAATGAACTATTATGATAGCACTTGGAACCAATATTGGTTCAATATCATAATAAATAAGGATCATGTGGTATATTGTCCCTACCTCTATTATGTCAATTACAATATAAATTAATTCAATTATGTCAATTTTAATTAGAGACATTTTTTATGCTAAGTTATAGTTTAGTAAAAAAATGTTGCATATTAGCAAGGGCAAGTCCTTGCTACTAGATATGGAGATGGGTTATTGTAACTATACAAAAATTGAATAATATAAATATAAATAAAAAAATAATGTAACAAAATAAATTTAAAAGAAAATAAAATATAAATAAAACTCATATTGCAGTTAGAACATAGAGATGTGATTTTCTTTAGTAGAGTGTATTAGCATACAGGGAAAGAACTAAATAGAAAGCTAACGTAGTAATTTAATTAATTTTTTTGTGAAAACATCTGATACATAGTATAGAGTGAGATATATAGATAGTTAATAATGTATTATAATGGTATTTATAATGTTTAAAATTTTTTCAAATGAGTATTATATGAACTGATATAATAATTGATTTAAAAACAAATTTGAAAAATGTAGTACGTTGTTCATGTATTTATAAATGACCTACAAGATAAAATAAAGTATATAAATTAGTTTGTTGTAATTTTTTCTCTCTAAATATTTATAAAATAAAATATTATGTTGGAGGGGGAAGTAGTGAATTGACGAACCTTGAATGTAGTTTTTTATTTGAGTGTGTATAATGTGTTTTTGTTGGTCGATTGTAAATGTTGCTTAAACATAAAATCCTCAAAGCATGTAGATGGTGTTATATTTTTTTGTTATGTAGTCTTCATAAGATATTTTTTTCAAAGCATGTATAAATGTTTGTAAGAGTGGTCCTTGAATAAAACATGAGATAATGTATATTAAAAATGAGATAATGTATATGTGTATGAACTTTCTTATTTATAGGAAGAGCAATGTGCATTTGTGATGTGTAGTGTTTGAAGTGTTTCAATGAGCACACCACATTTATTGCAAATAGATTAAAAAGGCATGGAATATACATTTGAAATTGATAGTGTTTCGAATTATACTTGTGAGAATACAAGTGAGAAATATTAGTATAAATAAACAATGTGGATTTGGCAATGAAAATAATATTAAAACAAATGATTTTTTTTCTTGATATCAAACTACCAAAAAATTCACAATGTACATCAAAATATAATTAAATAATTATTCAATTAATTCAATTTCATGTTGAAATGCACCTAAATATATTGTCTTAATTATTAGTTCAATAATTTTAAGTATTAAAAAAATGAAATATACATCTTTTAAGGCTCCCTTCAACCTTAATCCATTCTCTACAAAAAAATATCTCTCTATCTTTGGGACATTCTTAATGCTTATGAATTATTCAAATTTTGTTGTAAGTATCTAGCTACATATGTTTTCATTTTCATATATACATGTTAACGTTTTGAAAGCCCATGTGTGTGTGTAATGTAAACTTAGTTTTGCTAGATTAGTCATCACTTTAATATGTAATTTGCATTACGTGATAATTTTTAGGTATGAAGGAAAAATAGTAGTGCACAAAACAACACTACACTTAATAATATGTAAGGAACAATTTTAAGGAGTCTAGTAAATTACCAAGGAGAAATAATTGCAAAGGCCTATAGGGGACACCCTCTTTCAATAGAAGTCATCATAACACATTTATATGATAAGAAAGCACCCAATGACATCCAATGTTGGGAAGAAGCTCTCATCAATTTTAGAGAAAGTCTAAACATATCTACAATCCTTCAAATCAATTATGATGGAATTAATCAAAATGATAAGGAAATATTTATGGACATGGCTTATTGCATTTTAGATGAAAAAAATGAGACATTGTTATTACTAGCAAAGTTTTATACCCAAGTAAGTTTCAAACAACCATCAAGAATATTTTGTTGAAAATGCTTATAAACATCAATGGACCTAAGCATCTCTTAGATATACATGAAATTATGCAATACATGCAAATATGAATTCAAATATAGACTGATATTAAACATAGTAAAATGTGCCTTCTCATGGGTGCATGCAAAGCATTGGGTAGAGATAAAGCAAAGGGAGTGAATATGCTTTCTTATACCAAAGAGAATGGAAGAGAGGCTGTTATCCTGCATAACATTCCTTCTCTACACTACTTATTTCTATAAAACACAAAATTAGTAGGTAACAGTTGACAATGAGCTCAAAATTTCATACAGATAAGAGTACACAATTATGAATTTGTAAGTGATAGGCATAGAATGTTCATATTAATAAATAAATTCTATTTTGATGGAAAATGGTCCCAAGTTAGGATCTTAATCCTAGAGGAATGTGTAAGTCTTACCATAATTCCAAACACCCTCAATAGCTTGGTGAACCTCCAATACTTATTTTTACATGATTGTTAAAGGTCTAACATGCCTTCCTACCACAATTGGTAACTTCTCATAATTCAAGCAATTCTATTTGCATGGTTATACATGCTTAACAAGCTTATAGTATCTTATGTTGTAGAGACATGTAAATTTCAAAACTAAGGCAATCATTAGCTACTACCTAGCCCATTTCATAATGTAATCCTTTCCCACCTCCTTTTGATATTGTATGTACTTAATTTTTATTTTTAATAATATAAATTTATGTTTTGAATTAAAAAGTCTTTTTTCATAGTTTAGATATTTAAAAGTAAAATTTTAATAGTTCTTAATTCTATAAATTGACCATTCCAATTTTTCCTTACCTCTACAAAATAAACTTGTTCACATAGTCAACTTATATAGAATAAGTTTATAGGTCTTAATAATATATAATCAAAGAACTGGGCATATAATTTTTAATCTTTGGCCATGTGTAAAATTCTATGGAATTTTTTAACATCAACCGTATAATTTTATGGTAATTTTAAAGGTCATACTAAACTACTATTAAAATACATTAATAAAAAAATTATTATGTAAGAGGATCATTCTTTCAAAGTCATGCTATATGACACCAAGGGGTTGGTCAGAAAGATTGATCGATGAGATGAGAGTAGAGGAAGGCAAAGTTGTTGAGAGTTTTGAGCAACCCAAACAAATTCAAAATTCTCATTAATACCATTTACCTTAATAAGAATCCAATACCAAGAGCATGTAAAATTGGTGTGAGATTTACCTTGTAAATATTTGTTTCTACTATTTAGTGATCAAAATAATTTAGATACATGCAGTGTCATGGTAGGTTTTTCTCCCTCACAAAACCCTATGGTAATGATTTTTTTAATGGCTATTATTTTGTGGGATTTTTTTAATAATGTATATTTTTTGGGATAGGTAGAATTTGCTATAATACATGTATTTTCTAACAACATGGGTTCTTCTCGATAGCAGTAGAGGTTTTGGAAACTAATGATGGAGTGTTCATTTTACAAATGAAGTATGTAAAACTTGTGAAGATAGTCACATGTTTTGACTCCTTACATGCTTGGGTATAAGATGATGATTTAACTCTTTAGGCCCCCTATGATTTTGTAGATGTTATGAAGTAAAATATTATAATTGAAAACTACCTATATGATTATGCCCATTAATTAACATGATACACATGATTCATGCATGACAGTATTAGTTCCATGCATTTTTAACTATTGTAATTATTATTATTTAAATAGATCTGACCTAGAAACAATTATAGTATCGATCACACTAAAAATCACAACAATAGTATTTGTATAGATGATTTTTTTAGGCTTATAGAAATATTCAATCCCTTTGATTTTCAAATGGAATTCAAAAAAATTAATTTTATCCTAAAATAATTAATAATTCAGGTTTAGTACTTTAAATAAAATCACTTTATCGCTCATACTGTACATGGAATAATAGAAAAAATTGATAGAACAAGATGAGGATGCTGATGCGCACAACATTAGGTATACTAATTCATGTTATCTTTTTCATTTTGAAACTACATATACAATATGACAAAGAAGTGAAGGGTTAATTAGAATAGTATGCTAATAATGGCTAAGACCAATTTTAACATAGTTGAAAGAATAAGTAAGATCTATTTTAACAAAGTGAAACATACTAGTTAATAGTTTTTAGTAGGTTATATTATTTTTAATTGATAATTAAAATTTAGTATTTGGAATAATTTATAATAAAAACTAAAGTATTATTTTACAAATTTTTCATGCACATGTTTATAATTAACTGAAATAAAATAATTTGATTTGTTAGTACTAAAAAATTAATAGCTTTCAATGAAATCTATAGTACCCTACCTTAGAACTAAAAATAAATGAAAGAAGTGTTTATTTTTTACTATATAAATTAATTTTAAATCAGGTAAAATTTTTGGACAATCATTATTAGTATATAGTATAGAGCCATGTTCAAATATCTTAAGTAAAATTATTGAGAGCAATAATGTATAAAATATCATGTGTGTTGCGGGGGGGGGGGGGTAGGGAGGCGGGAGTGTTTCTCACTTAGATTTGTGAGAATTTCACACATATAATACTAAAACTCACATTGGTTTTCTTCTAGCGTTATGTATTCATATTGAACTCATCATTACCTATCCACTATGCATGTGTCTCTATCTTAGTCATTCCTTATGTCATTGTTTAAATAATTTGTTATTATTTAACTATTTTAATTGGGTAAATATAATTAAAGTTATTAAATTATTGAAAGTTGAAATGAAGTATAATATAATAAATCTACAATAAAATACAAAATTTATAGAAATTATAAACTTGTTAAGAGTAATAATTTAGACTAGGGTTAGAGAGTGTTCCTCAAAAGTAAAATAGACATGATTGTGTAGCTGACTATAGCTGAGAACTTGTAGAAAGAGCTAAAAACATAGTCATCTTAGAAAATAATAATTTAAAGTCTATTGGGATGAGTCCATAGGAGGTGAATAACAATACACTATGGCCTTGTATGTTGACTATGACTGCATCCTATTGATTGTATTCATGATTTTTTGATATGGGTATGTGAGACTATTTATGATGGTTGATTGTTGAGTTTTGTGTATCAATGTGTTAAATTGAAGACCTATAAAATAGAAACCCTATACATACACATGCACTAGATATAAATAAGATAATAAAAGAAATGGAAATGTCTAAGTTGGCCTTAAAAATCCCTTATGACTGAGCATTTCAAATGGGCCTTAGGTCGATGTAGTTATCCCTCCTAGAGTCCTTATGTAATAAATGGTTGTGAAATTAGATGAATATATCTAGAATATTTTATTAAAGTGTTTAATAAATGGATGCCCTTGACCTATATCAAAAAATATTTATATTTGGACTATGACTATTAGGATGCTTTAGAATTAAAATAGGAAGTTGTGATATTTTTATCCTTGTGTATAAATTTGAAATCAACTTGTCAGGGGCCTTTAAAGTGAATGCCTTGATGTGATTTACTAGGGGGATATTTAGATTATATTTGTTAAATGGATTTATAAAATGTGTGGGAGATATGTTTTGAAATGTCTCAATTTGAAAAATTGACTGTTGGAGTGTACGAGACAAGGACACACTAGTTAGAGATTGTTGAGGCATGCTTAACAGAGGCTTATGAGCTGAATAGGGATGTTTGTATGAATGTTTTAGTGTTTGAAAGATAGAGAAGGCTCCCATATATATTGTGAGTTATTGAAATGGAAAAATAGACCAAGTAGGAGGCACATGTGTCAAAAATAAACATTGTCAAACACTTAATGATTAATTTTGAGTGTTTGTAGTTAAAAATTGATTTATAATAAGATTATGTGAATCAAACCCTTAAAATGCCACATGTACCATTAAACCTAATTTGCCTAATAATTTTGAATTTGTGGAATTGTCATTCATGGTTTTGAATCATTAACTAATATAATAAAATCATGTATTATCTTCTTTAGTTCCTTTGCCCATTCTTAGCCTCTACTTGATATTAATATCTAAAT